>JAJKFI010000027.1:12155534-12167712 GCA_029204185.1 Lerista edwardsae | reverse complement strand
TGTGTGTGTGTGTGTGTGTGTGTGTGTGTGTGTGTGTGTGTGTGTGTGTGTTGTGTAAGCTCCACTGTTATTTTCAGGTGGGTGGGATCTAAATGTCATAAATCAATACATATTTTTGCAGAAGATTAAAAAAACAGAAAATGTCACTGCTCTCTTAGAAATGTAAGCTACTAGGGACATTTTAGATAACCCTGAAAAATCCTCTGAGCAAAGCACACAGCTTCATGTCATCAGATTGCCTCCGTGCAGTGATGTCATGCAGGGGGTACGCAGGGGTACGTGAGTACCGGTTTCTAGGATTACAGCTAGCCCCGCCCATTCGCCCGCCCACTCGTCGACTCCACCCTCTGCAACGTTTGAATTTCCTGCATGTTTGAGTTGCCTGCATGTTCTCAGAGCCAGGCAGGCAGGCAGGCAGCGAGCGGAGCCTTTCCTTTCCTTGCCACTGAAAAATGAGTTGCTCTGCGGTTTTAACATGATGCCAGGCCTTCTTAACATGTTCTGGGGGTGCTGTGGAATACTGTTGCAACTGTTGGGTCAGTTTAAAATCATCTGAGGCCTCAAAAAGGGCTTTTTCATGTCACTTCCTGCCACGACATCACTTCTGGCTTATGACATCACTTCTGGTGGGCGGGTCCCGACACGTGCCAATCAAAAGTGAGTACCTGTTCTTAAATCATTTAGATGACACCACTACCTACGTGATGTGCTATCACAGAGAGAGAGAGAGAGAGAGAGGGAGAGGGAGAGTGAGAGGGAGAGAGAGCAGGAGGCATTGTCCTATTCAAAAAGTGCTGCCAAACCACTGAAAACTGTGCCATTTTCTGATTAATCATACTTCCACCCAATTGACAGAGAAGGATACATACATTATGAAATTTATCAAATAAGCATTGAGACGTTCTTCAGGGAACATTTCAACTCTTCAAGACCTCTCCACCCACCCCCACCTTTCACGGCAAACATTGCTCTCCAGTGAAATAAACCAGGGTTTCTCAAACTGTGGGTCGCAACCTGATGTCCAGTGGTTCCTGTTTGGGCCTGCCCTTTTATCTGGTTGGCTCCAAATTGGAGCCTCTGGGCATCATTGGAGACGATATCGGGCCTTCACGGGCCTCAGAAGCCTGGAAAGTATGACGGTTGCGTGCTTGCCACGCAGCCCTGTTTGCCCTGTCCCACCCCGGACACACGGGGACAGGGTTTTGAACGGGCCAATGGGCACCCGATCTGGGGGCGGGGAGTAATTGAGCTTGTTTGGCTCTCCCCGCCCTTGCCTCATTCTGGCGCGATCGGCGATCGAGTGTGCATGCTGCTTGGTCTCCTCGCTGGGATTTGGCTCGTGGCCTCTTCGTTGACACTTCTGGATAAGACCTTTCCTTTATTTCCCAGTTCTTCCTTCCCTTGTGAAATCCACCCCCTCCCTTGCTAGCCCTTTCTGTTTGCATTGTTAAAAATTTTCAACCTGTTGTGTGCGCTCCATTTCCCCTTCTTCCCTGCTTGTTGTGGCTAATTTCAGCGTCCCGGGGCTCCGGGGCGCTTGTGGGGGGTGGGGAGCTTATTTCTCAGCCTCCGGGCATTGTGTGGGTCGGGCTCAATCCTAGCCCACACTAGGAGCTGCTTTCTGCAATCGGGTTTACGGGGGGTGGAGGGGAGTTCAGCGGGGAGCTTTGCCGCGTTCCAGCTAGCCGTGTGGTGATCGGGCGGTTTGTTTACCTTTTCCTTGGCCGGCATTCTCATAGCGTTGGGACTCCGTTCGCGCCTTTTTTAAGAGCGGGTGTACCTCTCCCCTTTCTTCGGTGCACGTGGCCTTTCGCGCCGGCCGGCGCGGAGGCTGTTGGGGCTCGGCTTGCCGGTGCGCAGCCGAGCACACGTGTTTTTCGCTCGCTCGCTGTTTGCCGGCTCTGATGGAGGTTAGGTGCGTTATCAGGCACCCCCTCCCTCTCTTGTTCTTTCAGCTCCCTGTGGGAGCTGCAAAGGGCTGTTTGTGGCGCTGCTTGCCCTGTGCAGGCTTGGTGCGCGCGCGCACGCTCTCAAGGGGATTGCATCTTTTGCAAGATTTTTACCTTGGGGGTTGGTAGCTTCCAGGGACTTTAGCTAGTCCCTCTGGGTCGCGCCTTCGGTGCGCTGCGGGAAACGTTCTTTCACTTTGCCCCCCCCCCACTCGGCACAATCCCTCTTGTGTGTGTTTCCTTCGTGGGGCTTTATCAGTTTCTCGGTATTTCAGGCAGGACGCTGCTGCTCGCAGCGGGTCCCTCAGTGTAAGAAGTGCCTTTTTACCCTTACATTGGGACAGTCGGCTTTGCATTCAGCGGGCTCCGGTCCTAGTTGGCCCCTCCCCCCCGCTTGTGTTTGCCTCGTGGCTTGTTTTCTTGGGAGTTTTGGTCGCAGGGTGCTTGGTTGCTCAGCCTCTGGGGGAAGGGAGTGGTTTGCTGCACCCTCCCCTCCTCTTCTCTCGCTCCTCCCTCTGGTGTGTACAGTCCTCCTGTGAGGGAGTGTCTGCTTGGGTTATTCCTAGCCCTGCTTTTTCTCTCTCTCTGTGACACAGCCACAACTGCTGAAGGTCCTTGCTGTGGGGAGTTGAATCAGGCAACTCTGTGATACTGGGATTGGACACCTTCAAACCCCCCCCCTTTTGTAGGGTGGCTTTTTCCTTGCTGTTTAAGCATCATATACACTTTCCTGGGAGATCCGCCCGCCTCAATATATATATATATATATATATATGAGTGTATATATACAATATATATATACACCCATATAATAATAATAATAATAATAATAATAATAATAATAATAATAACAATAAAATAAAATACATATTCTATATATTGAGCAAAGGGGGTGTTTTTTCTGGGGAGTATCCGTTGGTCTGCCTAGAGGGCTTAGCCCTTATCGGTGGTTGCGGCTGAGCCATTCGGTCGTGGGTAAACCTTTCCCCCCTGCTGGTTGCTGTTGTGCGGGGCTCCCAAGTTCAGTGGTTGGCTCTTGTCATTCAATATGCCTAAAAAAGGTCAGAAAAGGGGTGGTAGGGCGCCTAAGCGTCCTGCACCTCCCCCTTCATCTTCCTCCTCAGATGAGGAGGAATTTACAAGGGAAAATTTCCGGGCGCTATTGGCCAGGGTAGACGCCCTGGAAAAGGAGAAGGCTGAGTGTTTGGCTGGGGAAGGTGATGGGGGTGAAACTTCTGGTGTAGTCACCCCAGTTCGTCGCTCTTCCAGGCCTGGTAAGGGTGCTAACATGTATCGCCCTCTTTCTTCCAGAGCTGCTTCAGCTACTTCCAGCAGTCAGACGGCGCAGCCTACTCGGCAATCGGTTCGGCCACCTGCAGTGGCTCAAGAGACTAACCCGGCAGATACAGATGGGGCAACCACTTCCTCCCCGGCTAACGCCGAACAGTCAGCTGCTGGTGAGATTAATTTTGCCAAAACTTATTCCTTTGCAGCAGTTTGGGACGAGAGGGAGGGAGTTTGTGTGCCGGCAGTGCCTCACAGTACCCCGTACAGTTACTGGCCACAAAGTTGGGATAGCGGGCGTGGTGCTCAAGCAGGGAATTATCCAGGTATGGTTCCTGCGATACATCCGGCTTACAATTCACCCAATCTGGTTCCTGGCTCAAGTGCTGCTGTTTCTTCTTGGCAGCTGCCGGCGTCGGGGACTTCCCAGGCGCTTACGCCGCTACCCCCTTTGGGTTATTGGGGGCCATTTGCACCTTACCCCACTCCAGTGCAGCAAGTGGCGGCCGCGGAGGCACCACCGCTTTCTTCATACGGGTCCATTGCGCTCCCGCTTGGGGGTCATTTGGCCCTATCAGTCAAAGAGAAGATCTGGCGGGGCGAATATGTAGATGTTTTTAGCTTGCTGCAAGCTGAGCCAGACCCCGTTCCCAGATTCGGGGACCCTATTAGGGACGAAGAAGCAAACAAAAAACGTAAAATCGATAAAAATTTTACTAACTGGTTATATGGCTATGCCATATACATGTCAGTGCTGCTGCAAGTCCATCCAGGGAAGGCAACAGCGCTGATCAAGTATATGGACACCATTCATAGGGCCTTCCGCGAGCACGCCGGTTCAGCCTGGCTGAACTATGATCAGCACTTCCGCTTGCGGTCGGCTCATGACCCCGCCCTTGATTAGCGTATTCCTTAATGGGAATTGTGGGTACAAATGGTGGTGCCATCCAGGGCGCTTGGGGGTGACCGTTCTGAAAGTGGGCATGTTATTGCCCGCAATGCCACCCCTGTAACCAAGGCTTGCCCAGTTCTTCTGGAAGTGCCGTTACGGGCACTTGCTATGAATTTAATTCAACTGGAAAGTGTGGCAAGGCTTCATGCCCCTTTTCACATGCCTGCGTGCTTTGTGGGGCAAAGCACGTAGTGTCCGCTTGCCCCAGGCTCACGTCTTACAGAGGCAGGGGCCGTTTCAGGGGTGGGGGGCATGGAAGAGGTGGAGGCTCTCAGTCCCAGGGGCCTCCTTCCAAGGGGGCCAACCCCAGTTAAATTGGCCCCCCTTGTTGCTCTTCTGCGGTCTTACCCGGACCGGGAAGCGGCAGCTTATTTGGAGGCGGGATTTCGAGAGGGATTTAGAATCCCTGCGCCCACGCCAACCTTTCCCACTGACTCCGGTAACTTAAGGTCAGTGGTGGGGTTGGAGGACGTAGTCCGTCAAAAAATTTCAAAGGAAGTAACTGCGGGGAGGGTATTGGGTCCATTCGTTTCCCCTCCATTGAGCAATTTACAGGTGTCTCCACTGGGCATTGTACCAAAGAAGACGCCAGGTGAATTCAGATTAATTCACCACCTTTCTTACCCACAAGGCAACTCGGTTAATTCAGGAATTCCCCATCATCTTTGTTCAGTGCGCTATACCTCACTGGATGAGGCCATAGTTATTTTGCGTACGTGTGGCAGGGGCGCCCTTATGGCTAAGGCCGACATTGAGTCAGCCTTTAGACTGCTCCCTGTTCACCACGAGGACTTTTGTCTCTTGGGTTTCAAATTTGATGGGGGTTACTTTATCGACAGAAATTTGCCTATGGGGTGTTCTGTGAGTTGTAGCGCATTTGAGAAATTTTCCAGTTTTCTCGAATGGGCGCTCCAGGTTAGGGCGGGGATGCGCACCACGGCCCACTATCTCGATGACTTTCTTCTTATGGGGAAGGCCGGGTCGCGGGAGTGTAAAAACCTGCTGAGCGTTTTTATTTCGCTGTGTTCGGAGCTAGGTGTGCCTCTGGCGCAGGACAAGACTGAAGGCCCTGCTTCCAGATTGACTTTTTTAGGAGTTGAGCTTGATTCCATTCAAGAGTGCAGCAGGCTACCCCAAAGCAAGTTGGATAAGATGAGGGAGCTCATCGATCACGCCTTGGGGTCTCGGCGAATGACCTTGCACGAGTTGCAGGTATTGGTCGGGCACCTCAACTTCGCCTGCAGGGTGGTTGCCCCAGGCAGAGCCTTCCTGCGCCGCCTTTGCGATGCAATGAAGGGCCTCAGCCGCCCCTATCATCGCCTCAAGGTTTCAGCGGGCATGCGCGCTGACCTGAGGGTGTGGCAAGAGTTTTTGGCCCGTTTCAACAGTGTTTCATTTTGGCGTTCAGTGCAGTTACTCGAAGCTGAGCTTCAGGTGCACTCGGACGCCGCGGGCGGCTCTGGCTTTGGCATATATTTTAGGGGTAGATGGTGTGCTGCCCCTTGGCCAGCTGATTGGGTGGCCAGAGGTCTTACCACGGATCTGACATTTTTGGAACTATTTCCAATAGTGGTGGCTGCGCACATCTGGGCGAACGAGTTTGCTAATAGTACGGTTCGCTTTTGGTGCGACAATCAGGCCGTGGTTAGCGTTTTGAACAGTCAGTCCTCCAAGTCCCCTAAAGTGATGAGACTAGTTAGGGCGTTTGTCCTACAGTGCCTGCGCATCAACACATTGTTTGTAGCCAGGCACATTCCGGGGTTGCAGAATGTCATTGCCGACGCTCTCTCTCGTTTTCAGGAGGAGCGTTTTCGGCAAGCGGCGCCTGCGGCCAAGGAGGAGCCCGACCCCATGCCTCCGGGCCTTTGGAACCTTGGTTCCGCAGGGCCCGACACTTCATTTGGTCCGCCCTAGCCCCGTCCACGAAGTCAAGCTATAGATCCAAGGTGTATGAGTTCCTTGACTTCAGGGATTCTGAGCGGCTTCCTGGCATTGAGCCTGTTCCGGCGGAACAGGTCATGCGATTTCTTCTTCACCTATGGGACCGCGGCCTGGCTCCTCGGTCTATTGCAGTTTTTGTAGCGGCCCTGTCATTCTGGGCCAAAGCCCAGGGTTGGCCCGACCTGGGTTCCGATTTTAGGATCAAAAAGATGCTTGAAGCCTTTAGACGGCAAGCCCCTTCGGTCCCCGATCGCAGACGGCCTGTGACTATAGCCATTCTGCGAGGTATTAGGGGGCAGTTTGAAATCTTGTGTGAGTCCCCGTTTGAAGCTGCTTTATTTTGGGCGGCATGCGCTATAATGTTTTTTGGAGCCTTCAGGCCTAGTGAAGTTTTGGCTAGGTCAGCAAATGACCAGTCCTTCAGGGCCTTGCGCATTGGGGATTTGAGCACAAGGGTGGATAGGATTCTGCTTACCCTCAGAAAATCTAAAACTGATCAGAGGGGCAGGGGGCAGAGGATTACCCTGCGGTGTTGCCCCGAGGAGGACCTCTGCCCGGTCAATGCTGTTAACAGGTACGCAGATATGAGGCCCCCTGCTGGGGGTTACCTATTGATACATTTTAACCTTTCACCTCTTACTTTGGCCCAGTTTAGGGAAATCTTTCGAAGGGCGCTGCTGCGTCTAGGGCTACCCATGTCAGATTACGGGCTGCATTCCCTCAGAATTGGAGCAGCTTCCCTGGCCGCGCACCTGGGCTTGCCTCCAGATGTTATTATGCGGATTGGTCGTTGGAGGTCCCAGGTGTTCAGAGATTATATTCGGCAATGGGGTGAGCCTTGATTCATGTGGTAACTGGTTCTGTTTATTGACAGGTGCTTCCAGGACCAAGCCGGTTGAGGTGCTCATCCTGGGACACTCCATCGTTTTCTGGGCCCACAAGAGGGCCAGTTCCACCAGTTATGGTACCCAGTTGGGTCTTAGCAGTTTAGCCACCGTGCGCTGGGCGGGTAGGCGAGGAATGCGCTGGGGACAGCTTATTCCTATGTTTATGGCCTTCCTGAGGCAGTTTCCACCGCCCCAAGTTTTGGTTCTCCACTTAGGGGGGGAATGATCTGGTACAGACACCTGCGATGGTGCTGCGATTGCAGGCCAGAATTGATGTTTCAGTTCTGTTGGATTTGGCCCCAGGCATGACTATTTTGTGGTCTAATCTCCTGCCCCGTAGGGTATGGAGGGGTGCCATTTCCCCGGCCCGAGTTGATAGGGCTCGGCGTAAGTTTAACAATTATTTGGGGCGGATTATTTCAGCGCACGGTGGGGCCCTTATTGCCCACCCGGGAATACGTTTCGGACTCCCAGAGTTATTTAGGGATGACGGTGTTCACCTTACGTTTGCAGGCAACGACATGTTTCTTATGGACTTGCAGCTGGGCATCCGTAACTGGCTGCTCTGGTTGTTTGGGGCGGTCGGGGACAAGCGCTAGGCTGTCCCCGCCGTGTGGCAGGTAGCGTGCGGGGGGGTAGGCAGGTAGGCCTTCGGCGTCCGTTCTGAGGCAACACGGTTGGGGATCGGCCGTGCCGCTCATAAGTTGCCTTTCCGGCTCGTTGAGCGGTGGGTCGTACCCTGATCGGATTCATAATGGCTACCCTTATGGTGTGTGCCGGGGTGAGCCTGTCTTGGACACGTTGCCTTGACCTTCGGGTCGGCGAGGATGGACTTCAGCTTGGCACAACGAGCTGAAGTCTGGAGTCAGATGGGTTGACGCCCTTGATCATTATGATCAATTGGGGAGGCAGACGGCTAGTGCCGTTTCCCCATAGGCCCGCACGCTTGGTAGGTAGTTAAGCTGCAAGTCCTTTAATTTAAAGTTATGTAAGTTTAATAAAGTGGCCCTGCTAGACCAAACTCTGGTCTCGTGTCGTCATTTCTGGGGGGTGCAGGGTAATGACGGTTGCGTGCTTGCCACGCAGCCCTGTTTGCCCTGTCCCACCCCGGACACACGGGGACAGGGTTTTGAACGGGCCAATGGGCACCCGATCTGGGGGTGGGGAGTAATTGAGCTTGTTTGGCTCTCCCCGCCCTTGCCTCATTCTGGCGCGATCGGCGATCCCTCCCACCCTCCCGTCATCAGGCTGAGATATCTGGTCGCTTCGGGGCCGGGTAGGAATTTTTTTATCACCAGCAGGATTGGCACATTGCCGGTGGTTTTTTCGCCTACCCCAGTCTGAGGCGGGTACTTGGGTGTAGTTAACGGTCACTTTTCTGGCAGGTAGCGTGCGGGGGGTAGGCAGGTAGGCCTTCGGTGTCCGTTCTGAGGCAACACGGTTGGGGATCGGCCGTGCCGCTCATAAGTTGCCTTTCCGGCTCGTTGAGCGGTGGGTCGTACCCTGATCGGATTCATAATGGCTACCCTTATGGTGTGTGCCGGGGTGAGCCTGTCTTGGACACGTTGCCTCGACCTTCGGGTCGGCGAGGATGGACTTCAGCTTGGCACAACGAGCTGAAGTCTGGAGTCAGATGGGTTGACGCCCTTGATCATTATGATCAATTGGGGAGGCAGACGGCTAGTGCCGTTTCCCCATAGGCCCGCACGCTTGGTAGGTAGTTAAGCTGCAAGTCCTTTAATTTAAAGTTATGTAAGTTTAATAAAGTGGCCCTGTTAGACCAAACTCTGGTCTCGTGTCGTCATTTCTGGGGGGTGCAGGGTAACTGTAACTTCTGGTTTATCAAAGTGGTTTATGAAACTTCTGGGTTTATGAAAGAGATTTCCAGTTTTTTCTGGAGGCCTTCTGATGCTTACAGAGGCCATGCCTGGAGGCACCTCTAGAGAAGGAGGTAGTCCATGGCATCAGCCACCACAGAACAGGCGGGTCATGGTGATGGGGAGTTCAAGAACTCCTGAAATAAACTTCCAAATTCCCTTTCTTAAAAACATGTGGGAGAATTAGAACCCATGCAGATTAGAACTCTTGCAGTCTAGAGTAGTACAGACCCAAGAAGCCACATCCCTTTTCTGATCATGTAGCTTGGCTTAGCTGCAGTTGCTTTTGGCACTAGAGATGAAGGTGAATAGGATCAGACTGCCTGTACCATCAGCAAATTAAATCTGTTCTTGTTATCCCTGATCTAGCATCTGAATACAGTAAAGACTATCTATGCCAAAACAAAACAAAGTGCATCAGAATGAAACTTACCTGTACACCTTCAGCTTGCCTGACACATCAGTTTTGCTTTCTGCCCTGGGGTGCCATGAATACTTCAATGCCACTTTTCCAGTACATTCTTTGCCATTCTTATGTGATAAATTTTATTGTCTGAAAGGATTGACCTTGCTGTGGGGAAAATGGCTGCCTTTATCCTTTGTCTCAAATGCCTCTTTTTTGGAATATTCATGTTTCCGATTTGAGTAACCTAAAAGAAGCTAAAGGAGAAACATTATTTTGCTCATGTATTTACCCTGCATAGTTCTCTCTTCCTCTTTCTTTTTATGTATGGTGTGCAGGGGATCAGACATTTGCACTATTCCTCTTAGCTCTTCCTCTCTTGTGGGTTTCTCTGCTTTTTCCGTCAATATCTCCAAATATAAAATATGGAAGTTTTTTTTTTTCCCCAATTAAGAACAAAGACTGGAAATCTGTTTCACTGGGACTAATTATGAGAAAATAAATTTAGGGTTGGGGTCTTTTTCTTTTGAGAAAAACCTTGTATTTCTAATACATAACTAGAGGTGAGATTCTAACCTGGAGTTAGGCCAGCACAGTTAGGCCAGCAAAGGTTGCCTGGCACAAGGGCCACTATAAAATGCATTTGAACCACTCTCGGAGTTAGGGAGGATGACGCATGTCTAGTGGCCTCTCTGACTCCAAGAGTGGTCCAACACAGTGTCCCTTGTGCTGGCCAAACTTTGCTGGCCTAAGTGTGCGAGCCAGCAGTGTTATGCTGCCAGAACGCTGGGCGGGACATCCGGGTGATCGACAGCCCGCCCGTCTGAATTACGCAAGCGGCGTAATTGGTTACGCAAACAGTGTAACGCTGAGGAACACAACGGGCGGGCTGTCGATCACCCAGATGTCCCGCCCAGCATTCCGGCAGCATAACGCCGCTGGTGCCAGCCTAACTCTAGGTTTGGATTGAGCTCTAAATATTAGAAAGTCTCACCAATGACTGGATAGGTTTTGGGGTGGACTCCAGTGATCATTTACAACACAGTGGTAGCTGCTCATAAGCATCCCAGAGGCCACATGCAGTTAATATGGAGAACCATCTTCTCTACACCCCAGCCATGAGATGGGGAAAGCTTGACTTTATCCCTACACCCCACATTTCTGTTGTTATCTGCATGTTACCTAAAAGTAACATCTTTTAGGAAAACAAATCTATGCAAATTAATCACACTTCTTTTCCAATTTCTACTGAGACATGTATTTGATGAATCTCAACTATAGGGACAACCATATACTTGGACTGTTATCTCAGGACCAGCAATCTCATTACCAGTGAAATACAAAAATCCATTGTTGTGTATTTTGTGACAGTGCAATCCTAACTTGAAGATAGGCGAGCACAGTTAGGCCATCCATGTTTGGCTGGCACAAGGGCCACCGTAAAGCTTGTTTGGGCCACTATCAGAAGTCAGGAAGGATGGCGCACATCTGTGTGCTGGCCTTTCTGACTCGAAGAGTGGTCCAAACATACTTGACGGTGTCCCTTGTGCTGGCCAAACTTTGCTGGTCTAACTGTGCCAGCCTAACTAAGGATTGTGCTCCCAATCTGCATATGTGCACACACATACTTTCCAAATGTGCTTCTAAGTACTGAATTCAGATGCAATCCTAGCTATACTTACCTAGGAGTAAGCCCCATTGACAAAGTGAAATGTCTGATAGCAGACAGCTGACTCAACTAGCTTTTCAGTAAAGAGAATAGCGTTTCATTGCTTTACATGGCTCCTAGCATACTTCCCCACAACTGAATTGGTATAATTACGTAATCATCTTTTAGTTGCACGATTTATGCAGCTCACATTATTCATCTTTTGTGGCATACAATTTAGGATAATGCTAATCAAAGGCGAGTCAAGGCTCATGCATGATGCCGGATACAAAAAATACGTATCTCCAAAAGTCAATTTAAAAAATAAAAAGGCGCCTTCACCGATGTGAAGGTTAGCATGATTACAGACAACAATCAATCCAATTGCAGTGTTTTGACGGACAAATTCCATTTGTCTGTATTTTATTATGCGAGTTGAAGAAGAAATCATTATGTATTTTTTTTACCTTGTTTAAAAATATACCATATGTATTTCATCTAGTTTTTTTAAAAGACAAAATACTAGGCCGGTTTGATAATATAGTCTGAGCTGGGCCTTTCATTGCACAGTTAAGGATATACATAAGAATGGCTTAGTCTTGTTCCTAGAGCACCTTCCTGATTCCCCTATCTGAATTTATCTGATTCCCCTACCTGTGTGTGTCTGATCCTGCCCAAATCACACAACTGAGATTTTAGTTTAAAATAAGTTGGAAGTTTAAACTAAAACTTAGGACCCAGTCATATCCAACACTGATGCTGTCATGCCAATGGGGCCTGCTACGCTCCTGTGACGAACATAAGAAGAGCCCTACTGGATCAGGCCAAAGCCCATCTTTGAAGTCTCTGTGAGCGGCAGACCTTGTAAATTGCGACTGATTAACAGCTGAGCTATCTTCAGCTGCCTTGTGTGAGGGGGAGTTGTGCTGAAGTCAGCTGCTTCTCTGGTGGGAGCAGGGAAGCCGCTTATCAGCCAGCAAGAAGACAAACGGGTGGCCAGAAAGAAGGACTAAATCCAGAAAGATCCATCTGTATGTGTGTAGTTCTTGGAAGATAGAATGTTTCTGTAAAAATTATAAAAACCTTCGGGTTTCTGAATAAAGTCTGCCTATGTAAACCACCTTGAGTTATAGTCATTAGAGAAATCTGGTGACCTAAGAAAGGCGGTATATAAATACAAGTATTATTATTATTATTATTATTATTATTATTATTATTATTATTATTATTATTATTA
>JAJKFI010000027.1:12128671-12155524 GCA_029204185.1 Lerista edwardsae | reverse complement strand
TATTATTATTATTATTATTATTATTATTATTATTATTATTATTATTAGATTATGAGAATTAGGTAGAATTAATTAGATTGTGTGGGAGGAGCACACAATTAGACACGCACATGCATGCACGCACATGCATGCACACACACAATTAGAGGAATTGGGAAGGTGAACCAGAAAGGGGACTGAGACTTGCTCATGCACATTTCTGACACATGGCGAAGTGGCAAACTTGAATAATTATCTCAACCAGCCCATTTGGGAATTTCTGAAGAAAAGAAAACAAAACAAAAAAAATGTACAAAAGATACCATGTCAGGGATTACAGGAAGTCAATTCCAAAAGCTCCAAAGGTAATTTAGAGACTGAGAACAAAATAGGAACTACAACTGGTCAAAAAGCACTCCAATCCAGAGTGGAAAGATGAATGTCATTTGACCTCTTAAGGGAATATATTGACAATAGGATTGGTCAGAATGGCAAATAGTTTGGAGATGGTTACAAATGGTGTGAACTTGCACAGTTTTTTAAAAAAGGAGTTTACTTGGGCCAGAAGGAGGGAATGTAGCAAGAGGCAGAGATCAGTCGGAGCTAGAGAATTTTATCAAAGAAAAACTTCTAAAAGCCAAGAAGTAGTGAACACATAAGATGGGAGGTCCACATATATTGAAATGGCATTGCTTCAAACAAACAAAAATAATTTTACTGATACTAAGAGCCCAATCCGATTCCCCTGCCAGCCTCTACCATGCAGCGTGGCTGACTGAGTGCAGGATGTGTGCAATGGGTGGGTGGGGGACTCAGATGGCCCCGGAGAGGTAAGCACAAATCTTAAAGCTGAGTCCTTCTCCCTGTTGATGCAGCCATGCCAAAACAGCTTGTGCTGCACACTGCGGAGGGGCTGGGGAAGCTTGGTGGATCAGGAAGCTTGGGAGAGGTAAGAGAAAATATTTTCCTTTAGCTCCCCGTAAGCCTCCCGCTCGCCAATGGGTCTCCTCATACCTGCTCCAGTTCTTTAGCTGGCACAGGCGGTAGCATCCAATGCAAGTCATCCACACCAGGTGCCACTCCTCCCACCTCCCAACATGCCTCCTGCTCTTCTCCTTCCCGCACCCATTCCACTCCCACCGCCAACTCACCATCATCAGCAGGTGCTCCTCCATCCTCCAGCATGCAGTGGGCCTCTGCGCCCTTTCCACCAGTGCTCCAGCAGTGTGCAGTTGGAGTGGCTTTTATGAATGCCATAAGGCAGGCGTTGCTGCCCAAACACTACAACGGGTTTATTTACTTAAAGCTGTCAAAGATCCTCCTTCTCTTACTCCAAACCAGCCTGCTCCCCGCCCAATTCACTGTCAATCCTTCCCTGAGCCACCTCCGCTGCTGACTTACTGGCATTGACAGGGTATGATGGAGGCTCAGCAGGCTGTTTTTGCCCACATGTGGCCTCTGGCCATTTGACCTGGCAGCTGTAAGTACAGTAGCTTACAGAAAGCCCAGTAGAGTGCTTTCCCATAGTCAGTTCTGCCAGATCCATCCATACGTCCTGGATAGGATTGGGCTGTAAAGCATAGTTCTTCCAAACAAGAAGAGAAATATTTCTGTTCTGGTCCATTAACATCTAGCAGAGACATCACCCTGCCAACAAAGGTTCGCATAGTCAAAGCGATGGTTTTCCCAGTATAGTAGTCATGTATGGCTGTGAGAGCTGGACCATAAGGAAGGCAGAGCGCCGAAGAATAGATGCTTTTGAATTATGGTGTTGGAGAAGACTCTTGAGAGTCCCCTGGACTGCAAGGAGATCCAATCAGTCAATCCTACAGGAGGTTAAGCCTGATTGCTCCCTGGAAGGACAAATCCTGAAGCTGAAGCTCCAATACTTTGGCCACCTCATAAGAAGAGAGGACTCTTTAGAAAACACCCTCATGCTGGGAAAGATTGAAGGCAAAAGGAAAAGGGGGCGGCAGAAGATGAAATGGTTAAAAAGTGTCACTGAAGCAATTAACCTGAAATTGGGCGAACTCTGGAAGCTAGTGGAGACAGGGAGGCCTGGCATGCTGTGGTCCATTGGGTCGCGAAGAGTCAGACATGACTTAGCGACTGAACAACAACAACCCACTTTGTAGATATCCTAAGGAGAATGTAACTAGTTAATAGAATAAATAGCAACCTGTCCACATTCACTTTTGCTTGCTAATAACCTTTATGTCCAAGTATTGGAACAATTGGTCACCAAGGGGCAAATTGGACCAGATATTTATATGTGCTTTTTATCCCTGCTAACTGGGCAAGAGGCACTTTTTCAAGTGGTGTTCCTCTTATATTTAATAGGGGGATAGTAATTGTCCCTCTTCACCCCAACACAGGGTCTATTCTAGTGGCTGTTGCTGGTGATGTTCTGCGTTGTTGTTGTTTTTTTAGATTGTGAGCTCTTTGGGGACAGGGAGCCATTTAATGTTATTATTATTATTTGCCTATAAACCACTTTATGAACTTTGTGTTGAAAAGCAGTATATAAATACTGTTGGTTGGCTGATTGATTGATTGATTGATTGATTGATTGATTGATTGATTGATTGTAACTACATCTTTCTCTCTTTTTTCTAAATAGCTCTTGGGAAGGAGTTAGTGATCCACATCAGGAACATGGTGTGGGGAAGTAAGACATTAACTATTAGCCATTGTAATGGTCCCAATCCAAATCATTGTAATGGTGCCAATCAACATGGTCCCATGCCGATTTCATGATATGTGGAATTCCTTATCCATGGGCGGCGGGTGTGTGTGTGTCCTAGAACAGTTCCCCACAGATACCATTGGCCCACTGTATTTAAAAACAGAGTGATGAAACTATGGCACTTAAAAAAAATGAATAAAGAAGGTAAGAGCCTGATGTATGTCCCCCCCCCATTAATTTGCATGATTGGGGTTGCTTTGATTATGTATTTATTTACCATAACATGTTTGTCACATGCAAATGCCCATTCAAAAAACACCCCCTTGAGATAAAGCATCCTTCTCCCTATGTACACATGCTCACAGTCACGATTACTTCATAGGTTTTGTTGATAGTCACATGATTCTTCCCCCCCCCCATACTTGCGACCCTCTTACAAGTGTCAAAAGCAGGAAAGAAAACGATTACCTGGTGACAAATTCAAGTATGTATAACTGTGATGAGAGCAGTTCCACTGGAATTTTTTTTGACAATAATTAGCCTGCTTCTTAAAATCAGGCAATTATCTCCTTCCCTTATACTTCTGAGGAAGTACACACTTCTTGTTGCGTAGATGATGGGTGTTCAAAATACTTCAAAATGGTCATCTAGCTAATTTGCTTTAGAGCATTTCATTGTTACATATGCTTCAAAATATGGTGTTATTTTCCAATTTGTGTTGTGCTCCCTCTCATTATGTACAAGGAGGAAATGAACAACCACTATAGAAGAAGGTGACATTACAAAGAATTCACGTAGAGTCTTATCAGAAGTTTGGCTGGCTTAATATGAACCTGTTTTACCAGTCTGTCATTAGTATACATTTTCTCTCTGATCATTTCGCTTAGGCTGTAATGTTGCAGGCCGTTGTAGATCGGATATTGATGTTACCTGAGAGCAATGATTCTCAAAAAATGAGACACCTGCATATTTGACCACTAGGGCAGATAATACTTTGTGATGCTTCCATCACAACACAAAGGTGTTAGAAGAAAAAATGGCATAAGGGAATGGAGGGAACCCTTTGTCTAGGCTTGCTGCAGGCAGGGGTGTAAGATTTCACCCCAGTGCTTATGGCAGTGATGTCATGATGCTGAGTAATATTGTGATGTCACTTCCAGATTCTCTGCAGATGGCGGCTGTGCTGGCTTCACACACTCCATTCTGGCTTCTGTGGAGGCTCCTAGCCTCCATGGGGGGGGGTGAAGCCAGGAGTGCCCCACCCTCTGGGAGGAGCAAAGGCAGTAGTACCCCACCCTCCAGGGAGAACCCATAGGTGACTGGGTGGACGAGTCTAGGGCAGTCATGCATAGCACATGGGGCATGTGCCCTTCAGGGTGTGTCCAAGCTATGCCTTTGCAGCAAAGGGGCAACCCACTTGAAGTGCCTCAGGTGCGGCATCCCAAGTCAAGCGACACTGCACCCAGAATGATGATCTGGCCAGCAGGGCCAGGCCTGCTGCAGGCAAATTGTGGAAGAACTCCCTCCATCACCCTGTTAATGGAGAAATCTGATCCAGGGCATGGCTCAGGAAGTGGAAGCGATTCCTTGCTCGCCTCTAAAACCATCTCCGTTTGTAAGCATTCCTGATGAATAGTAACAAAACAAAGAAATAAGCAAAACTTCAGAAGTTTGTGTTAGTATTCATTATGAATGGATAAAACCATTGATTCAGCTGATCCATTGATCCATTGGTCCAGCTGATCCATTGATCAAACCATTGATCCAGGAACCAGCTGTTATGACTGCTGGTGCATGATGTGCAATGAAATCCTCCAGGTTCTGTCATATTCTGGCAGCTCAATCCTAACCTGGTATTTTCCCTCTTTTTCCAAGCAATGCCCCTGCCAGTTTTATGGGGCTACTCAGATCTCTGCCAGCTTATGTAGCTGGCAAGTCCAAGCAGCTCAGTATAATGATGGGTGGTCGGGGGGGGGGGGATAAAGCTAAGGCCTCACTCACCCAGAAAACCCCCTCCCTGCCTCCAAAATGCCCTCCGGCCACCCTCTCCCAGCCCCTGCACCACTTGGCAGCACACATGCCTCCACTGATGGTCCTGGATGTGGGGTTGGTGCAGGCCACCCCGCCTGCCCAGACGATTCCTGAGTAGCCGCAAACACACTTTGTGGTACATTTGCTACACTCCAGGCCAGTAAAGTGGATCTGCACCGGCAGACGTGTGAGTTTGGATTGTGCTCTGAGGGGGCAATCTTAACTTGGAGTTAGGCCAGCACAGTGTGGCCAGTAAAGTTTGATGGCATAAGGAACACCATAAAGTACGTTTGGACCACCCTCGGAGTGGCCAGCACATAGATGTGCATCATCATCATCCCTGACTCCGAGAGTGGTCCAAACATGCTTTACGGTGGTCCTTGCACCAGCCAAACTTTGCTGTCCTAACTGTGCCAGCCTAACTCCACGTTAGGATTGCGCTGAGTGAGATATTTGTTGGATGTCCAATTGGGTGAAACAATACTGCCAATGAGTGTGTGTTAAGCACGCTAGGTCTTGATCTGGCAAATGGAAGGGATGTCATGCAGCTGGTTGTCCTGTGCATCATCTCTGGCTGAAAAAGAGAGCACTGGTATGAGAAACTCTGATGTCATGGTTTACTGGCTATGATTTGCTGTGTTCCAACTCTGTCCTATTCTGCCTAGCCTGAAATGCAACTAAGGGCTCAGTGCTAACCAACTTTCCGTCATTGATCTCGCTGTGCCAATGGGGTGTGTGCTGCATCTTGCAATTGGGGCGCAGTCATGGAGGCATCCTCAATATACGGGAATGATTGTTCCCTTACCTCAGAGCTGTATTTCCCTTTCCCCAGTGCTGGAAAGTTGATTAGGATTGCCGTGCCCTAAGTCAGGGCTGACACATGATAAGATCACTGAGATCTCTACAGTGCAGCCTCCCTTGGCTCTGAATAAATATTGGAAATAACTGCTTCTTTTCATTAAGAGTATTTTCATTGTAAATACAATTGTCTTCAAGGTCACATTTTGGCAACTCCATCCTGCCCACAACCTTCTTGCAGTTGGTTTCCATGGGTCTTTCGGAAAGCGAAGGATGAGCTTAATTGTTAATATTGTGTATATCGAGCTGATGTCTTGTTCGATTATATCTAATGAACTTTTCTTTTTAAAAGTGGGATCAGAAGGGCCGTTTGACACTGTTACAAAAATTAATTATACAAGGGCAACCCGAGCATGAGATGGACACAATTTTTATGGTTGGAAGATCTAAGTAAAGAACAACCAGCCACTTTCAGTCACACTGGATAATTGTATTACACAAGTCATCTGACTGACATGAATGTCTTAATAAGATCAGATCCCAGTGTTTTAGTTCCAAAGCACTTGTTGATATAAATACTGTCTTGGCAGAAATACTTCTGTGTTCCATATGTGAACAATGCTCATGGCTCACTGCATCAAAGTCTATAGGTATAAATGTCCAATGTACAATGCCAAATACTCCTTGGAGAGTTTTAATTGCATTTTTTAGACAGGACAATAAAATTGGAATGTCATGAATTGCTTTGGAATGCATTGAATTTTAGTTGCCAATAAATTACACTGGGGTACAAAATGAGGGTTGGAAAAATCTTTTTTTTTAATTTATGGTGGTTTTGTATGAATTTGGGGTGCTGATTCCAAAAATGGCATCGGTTTTGCTCTATCATGTTTCATTTGGGAGATACGGCATAGCCTCATGAATAGTTCAAGTCATGGTGTAGGCTTCCTTACGAAGAAGCTGCTTAAACCATTCACTTAATGACATAGCTGCTTAATGAGGCTATGTCGTATCTCCCAAACAAAACATGATAGAGCAAAACTGATGCCACTTTTGGAATCAGTACCCCAAGTATACCCAAGAATAGGTCGAGCTTTTAAGATAGCAAAAGCTTGGTTGGCCTGTGTTATGAGACCGTCCACTCCCTGCACAGAAGCACTGAATTAAAAAGAAAACATGCTATCTGAATGTCATCTGTTTATGATTTACATTTTTGTATATCCACAAGCGGCCTCTACAGCCCTCAAAACACTTTCTGGGGACTCAGGAAGCTTAAATGATCACTTCTAGTTTTTCACCAAAACTGGAAGTGACATTTAAATGCCTTTGTTAGGCATTCCTAGGCCTGGGGAAGCCCTGTGGGTCCACCTAGTTCAATATCATTGACACTGACCAGGAGGAGCTTTCCAGGTGTGGATGACATGGGAGTTCAATCACATGAAGGCTACATGGATCAAGAAGTACATACAACATTTGATGGAACTTCACCAGACACAGGCCTAGCTTCTGGTGAAGCTCCAGCTAGTGTCTCCACTAGATATTGTCTGCCAATGACCACCCTCCATTTTCCTTATAACAGCATTTCTCAACGTTTGCCCCCACTGAACCGCTTTGTATGGTCCACCTATTGGAAGCAGTCCCAGAAGTACTGCTTGTTATCATCAGTTTCTTCTGGACTGAGTGGCCAGACATGACGCAACAAATACCAATAAAAGCCTCAGGATAAATGAGAAGGCCTTATCAAGCATACGAAACAACGGAGCTCCTATTGCTGCATGTCACGTTGCATTGCTGGTCTTAAAGCCTGACAGCAGGGGCCTGGGGCATGATGGTATTATTCCATATTATTCCAATATTATTCCAGTTCAAAAATTTGGGATGCAGTGATGATACCCCCCTAAGGATGGCACCTGGGGCAGCCCACCTCCACCGCCCGCCATAGCGACGCCACTGCCTGGGTGTCCCATGTGTACCACTAGTCAACACCTAAACTTTCTCAAGTGAGAAACTCTACCCTATAAGGATATGTTTGTGAATTATAATTATACACTACACTACAACTAAAACAGGGAGGCAGGCAAGGATCCTTCCCAGTCATCTCTGGAGTTTCTAGAGATCAAAGCTGAGGCCTTCTGAATGCAAACCAGGTACTCTTCCACAAAGCCGTAGCCCTGTTCACTGATGCTTTGCTAAATTTATAAAAGATAATGGAAAGCTAGCATTTAGTATTGACAACTTAATGCACATTTAATTGTGAACTGTTGATGGCAACTATTAACAGAACTCTGATAAAATTTGGCAAAATTACTATATTTATAGAACATGGGTTTATCAGAAATAACAATCATCTTCAGATGCTACTAATGCGGGCAATTTTTGAAGGAGTCTTATTTATGCGATCTGGCTCTAGAAGTACCTGTCACATATTCACACTGAATGGTAAGTGCATCCATTTATGGTACTTTCCGGAGAAGCTATAAGTCCTGCCATGTCCTCCACTTTCAGCATCATTTCTTGCAGTAGAGCCATTTCAAGTTTTGTCATCATAATGGTCTGCAAAATATGAGATAAAATATGTAACACGTTCATGCTCAAGTGTTCTATGACAATCCAATTTATGCTGAATATTCTTCTCTTGCCTAGCTAGGAGTACTCCTTTTGTTTATTGCATATATTTATATATTGCATATATTTATAGCCCAATCCTATCCTGCACTGGAATAAGCAGTCCGACTGGTCTGTGCCATATCCAGCGCAGGGTAGGAGTGGCTGCCCTGTGACTTGTAGTAAAGGGATTTATTTCCTGTGCCATGCAGCAGTAACCCCATGGGACTTTCAGATCTGTGCCAGCAAAATCACTAGCACAAATCTGGTGTAATGCCGGGCTGGCCAGGAGGGGGGTTAGAATCCGGCCTATGTTGTCTGGGCTAGTCCCACCCCCCTCTCGGTCCTGGCCCACCTTCTCCTACCCCAATACACCCCCGTTCTGACCTCTCCCCACCCTCTCCAATGCCCTGTACCAGCCACCTTCATCCAACGCAAACTCACCCCTGCCTGGTTGGAATCTAGTGCAGGGAGGCTGGCACATTTTCTTGCACCAGCTTCTCCAACTCCAGAGCAACTCCATGCCCAGCACCTCACTGCAACCAGCGCCTGGTGCGCCTGTCCCTCCCATGCCAAGCAAGAAATGCCTCTGTTACTTACTAAGCATTTGAACCTGAGAAATATGTCCCCCATGATGCAGCAAACATGCATCCAGAATCCTGATTGTAGGGGACAATAGAAGGGGAAATGTGATGAGTTAGGAAAATGCTCAGCACCCACCAGCCTGGAGGCTTATCTTGGGTGTTATTGGAGGGTTGGGTGCCCCAAGTGCTGGTTGTGGTGTGGTCCCAGGGGCAAACTTACAGTGAAGAAGAAAAAAGAAGAAGCAAAGTCCCTCCCCCCCCCGTGTCTGTCTGGCTTTGAAATGGAGTCATTCCTGATGCTGCGGGTATAGTGGGATGGCATGGGGGTGACGCAGTGACACAGAGGGCGTGATAACATTGCACCAAATATTGACTGTCCTGCATTTGGCATGTAATTGCTGTTTGGTGACAGGACGGACCTTGGTCTGCTGGTGAAAATCAAGTTCCGTCCTAAGTCAATGAGCACAATCCTCACCTGGATTTAGGCTGGCACAGTTAGGCCAGCAAAGTCTGGCTGGCACAAGAGCCACCGTAAAGCACATTTGGACCACTCTCAGAGTCAGGGGGGATGGCGCATGTCGGTGTGCTGGCCTCGCTGACTCCAAGAGTGGTCCAAATATACTTTACGGTGTCCCTTGTGCCTGCCAAACTTTGCTTGCTTAACTGTGCCAGCCTAACTCCAGGTTAGGATTGTGCTCTGAGACAAGCAGAAATTCTATGCATGCCTACTTGAAATAATGGTTGCATAAAAACATACATAAGATCCAGCTGATACTGATTTACTATAGTGACTTAGGAAATAAAATAGAAATAAGTGGATGCAAGGCATGTTATTTTCCCAAATTACATTTTGTTTCAGATTTTAGGGTAGCAGGACCTTCTTTACTTAGTTATGCATGAAAGTTCAGCATATTTCAAAAAATCACATCTATAATTAGGTGGGCCATCTCCATGTGATGACAGTAATATGGGATTAGATCAGTGACATCTAAGGTCACGTCTGCTTTTCTATTTTCTTTCCCCACTTACCTGTATGAAGATATCAAGAATGACAGCCCAACCTACAATGGATTTGGTTGCCAACCATAGAGCTTTGCAAAAGAAGAATGCCATCCAACTGTCACAAAATGGCCAATGATAGTGCACAAGATGCAGCAGCACTTCTTGTCCAGTGCTGGATCCCAGCATGGTTCGTAGAGCAGCCAGCCCAATGGTGGTGGATGGAGATTGCAGACGAATGACGAGAGACGCTGGGGGAGGGGTGGATCTAACAGTAATAGAACGCTCCCTGCCGCCTTTCTCTCCTTGGAATTCCATCAGCTAAAGAGCTGATGCAGGTCCAAGAAACCAATTGGCAAGCAGGATGCTTACATCCCCTTTCCTCTCCAAAGCCTCTTGATCCACTCCACTGCAGGATACAGTGTGCTCCTTTTCAGCCCAGCTGCACCAGTGGGAGGGGGAGGATAGGATTGGGTCACCCTTCTTTTCTTTTATTTAAACAGTTTTTCTTTGATAAAAATCAATGCAGAACACATTAAAAGCCCAGTCCTTTTTGAGGTGCGGCGACCAGAACTGTACACAATATTCCAGGTGCGGCCTTACCATCGATTTGTACAATGGCATGATAATATTGGCTGTTTTATTCTCAACCCCTTTTTTAATGACCCCAAGCATGGAATTGGCCTTCTTAATTGCTGCCGCACACTGGGTCGATACCTTCATTGAATTGTCCACCAGCACCCCAAGGTCTCTCTCCTGAGCTGTCACAGACAGCTCAGAACCCATAAGCCTATAGGTGAAGTTTTGGTTTTTGGCCCCAATGTGCATCACCTTACACTTGTCTACGTTGAAACGCATCTGCCATTTTGCTGCCCATTCCCCCAACATGGAGAGATCCTTCTGGAGCTCTTCACAATCCCTTCTGGTCTTCACCACCCGGAAAAGTGTCATCCGCAAACTTGGCCACCTCGCTGTTTGTCCCTGTCTCCAGGTCATTTATGAACAAGTTGAAATGCACCAGCCCCAAGACAGATCCCTGGGGCAATCCGCTTTTCACCTCTCTCCACTGTGAAAATTGCCCATTAATCCCCACTCTCTGTTTCCTTGCCCTTAGCCAATTCTGAATCTATACGAGTACCTGCTCTCTAATTCCCTGACTGTGAAGTTTCTTCAGCAGCCTTTGGTGGGGGACCGTGTCAAATGCCTTCTGAAAATCCAGGTATATGATATCCACAGGTTCACCCACATCCACATGCCTGTTGACCTTTTCAAAGAATTCCAAAAGGTTTGTGAGGCAAGACTTACCCTTACAGAAGCCATGCTGACTTTCCTTCAGCAGTACTTGTTCCTCTACGTGTTTTAGGATTTTATCTTTGATGAGGCTTTCCACTATCTTACCCGGAACAGACGTTAGGCTGACCGGCCTGTAGTTTCCAGGGTCCCCCCTTCTCCCTTTTTTAAAGATTGGCGTGACATTGGCTATCTTCCAATCCTCTGGCACTGTGGCCGTTTGAAGGGACAAGTTGCATACTCTAGTTAAGAGGTCAGCAACTTCGTTCTTTAGTTCCTTAATAACTCTTGGGTGTATACCATCTGGGCCTGGTGACTTATTTATATGTAGTTTATCAATTTGATCTAAAACATCTTTATTAACCATTATCTGATTTAATTCCTTAGTTAGAAGGGGCTGTTCGGGCTGCGGTATCTGCCCAAGTTCCTATGCTGTGAAGACGGATGCAAATAATTCATTTAACTTCTCTGTGATCTCCAAGTCCCCTTTTATCTCCTCTTTCCCTCCCTCACCATCCAGCGGGCCGACCGCCTCTCTGGTAGGTTTCCTGCTTCTAACATATTTGAAGAAGCTTTTATTATTCCCTTTTATGTTGCTAGCCATGCATTCCTCAAACGCTTTCTTGGCCTCCCGTATCACCTTCTTACTTGTCTTTTGCCAGAGTTTATGTTGTTTTTAATTCTCCTCACTGGGGCAAGACTTCCATTTACGGAAAGAAGCTTCCTTGCTCTTTACAGCTTCTCTAACTTTGTTCTTCAGCCATGCAGGCACCCTCCTGGACCTTGTCGAACCCTTCTTTCTTTGCGGTATACACTTCTATTGGGCCTCTACTACTGTTATTTTAAACAGCCTGAAGAGACTGGACACTTTTTACCTTCCCTTTCAATTTCTTCCTAACTAGCCTCCTCATCTGAGGGAAATCTTCCCTTCGAAAGTCAAGGGTTCTTGTGTCAGATTTGCTCTGCACTCTTTCCTGGACATGCATGGCAAAACCAATTTCAGCATGGTCACTGTTCCCCAATGGCTCAGTAGCACTTACATCCCTAACTAGGTTCCGAGTACCACACAATATTAAATCCAGAGTCACCTGTCCTCTGGTCGGCTCCATGGCTAGCTGCTCTAAGGCACAGTCATTCAGCACGTCAAGGAATCCCGTCTCTCTTTCTTGACCAGAGCACCAGTTGACCCAGTCAATATGAGGATAATTGAAGTCCCCCATGATTACAATCCTGTCTCTCTTGGTCACCACCCTGTTTTGTTTCCTCATTTCAAGGTCACCTTCAATTTTTTGATCCGGAGGACAATAGCACACACCCACTACTACATCGCTCTTATGGCCTGGTAGTTTAACCCACAGTGACTCTATGGTGGAGTCCGGCCCACCTTCAGTTTCTACTCTGCTGGATTCTATCCCTTCTTTGATATAGATGACCACCCCACTGACAACACACCCTTCCCTGTCCCTCCTATAGAGTTTATGGCCTGGGATTGCAGTATCCCACTGGTTCTCTGCATTCCACCAGGTTTCCATTATGCCTACTATATCAATCTTTTCCCTAGTCACCAAATATTCCAGTTCCCCCATCTTTGCTTTGAGACTTCGGGCATTTGCACAATAACACCTATATACGGGGTTCCCTTAGGAGAGACTCTTATTTGATCCCTTTTCCCCTCCTCTCTTTCTACTGGACAAACTATCACTTACATTCATGCTTGAAGTTCTATTTCCTACTCCTCCATTACTCTTTGGTACTCCTCCACCCTCCTCTTCCTGTAGGGATGAGGAGTTCCGAACCGGATGCCACTCGGCTCCTGTCAGCTTTCCCCCAGGGATCAGTTTAAAAGCTGCTCTGCCACCTTTTTAATGTTAAGCGCCAGCAGCCTGGTTCCATTTTGGTTCAAGTGAAGCCTTTCCCTCTTGTACAGGCCTGGCTTGTCCCAGAACATCCCCCAGTGCATAACAAATCTAAACCCCTCCTCCTGACACAACCGTCTCATCCACGCATTGAGACCCCTGAGCTCTGCATGTCTAGCCGGCCCTGCGCGTGGAACGAGTAGCACTTCTGAGAACGCTACCTTGGGGCTCCTGGCCTTCAGCATCCTGCCTAGCAACCTAAATTTGGCTTCCAGGACCTCCCGGCTACATTTCCCCACGTCATTGGTGCCAACATGCACCACGACAGCTACCTCCTCCCCAGCACTCCTTACCAGCCTATCTAGATGAGATGTGATGTCCGCAACCTTCGCACCAGGCAGGCAAGTCACCATGCGGTCCTCACATCCGTCACAGACCCCCCTCTCTATATTCCTAACTATAGAATCGCCCACGACAAGGAGACCATAACCCCCCTCCCGCCAAGGAGCATCCTTAGTGCAACTGGATGTGGGCTCGTCCCTGGAAGAAGGGACCCCCGCTGGGGGATTGAGTCCCTCTGTTCCAGGCTGACGTCCTCCAGCCCTGAGACTCCTTTCCCCAGCAGCTGAGGAGCTGCCCATTTGTGGGTGGGACGAAGCCTGCAAGTCCCTGGAAGTCTCACCATGGACCCTCGCTGCCTGCCTCTGCTTCTTGAAGTCCGCAACCAAAGCCTCTAGGGAGCAGATGCGTTCCCTGAGTCCCTGGAGCTCCTTGCACCGAGGACACACCCACGACTTATGCCCCAGAGGCATACATGTGGCACTCTGTGCAAAACACTGGATAGCCCCCACCCACCTGCTGGCTATCTGCCTCCATCTCTGTGTTTGTTTAGGGATGAGCTGCCCTGCTTCTCAGAGAGAGGGCAGAATCTGGGCCCTGGCTTCCTCGCCCTGCTGCTTCACTCGCGCAGATGCGTAACTCGCCTGTTTACCTGGCACTTAGTCTCGGACGTGGCACTTCATCACAGGACAGCCCTCGCTGCTTGTGAGGCTCTCGCTAGAAGGTTCTGCTATATGTGGGAAGTACGTCCTCTGCTAAAAGGTTCTTCCTGCCTACCTGACTGGAAAGGGGTGGTCACACACCAGAGGACAATAGAGGCTGATTGCTGCCTTAGGAATTCAGATACCACAATTACCGTCTGAAAGGGGTCACGGCCTAGTTCCCATGCTCTTTAGTATTACCTCTTTTTTTTTTTTTTTTTTGCTGTCTTATGCCTGAGCTTTTGGCTAAACTGTATTTTAGACCCCAAATAGTTTAAGAACTAAAACCTTAGTTTAATTTCGTTTAATTTGTTTAAATTAGTTTAATTTCATTTAGTGTTTAGTTTAAACACTAAAGACTAGGGTATTTAAAACACCAAGAGTGCTATCCCTCCTGAGCTGAGACTTCAGCTCTGTCCTATTTCAGTTCCTACACTCCCCCCTGATTTATCCATGGTCCATTGTACCATCTGGTGCAAAGTGAGCTTTCTCATTGCATGTGAACCATCTGGAACACCATCCATCTACATTCTAATTATTGTACAGATGAGATTTTTGTTTCTACAGAAACACCATATTGGCGGTATCCTTCACTGATTGCTTAATTTGGAAAAAAAAAGAAAGTACAATGCAAATAGTGTACAACAAAAACAGAATTGTGGCATATTTAATTATTTTTAGCTGTTTCATTTTTCACTGCTCCCATTTTCAGAGTCATTTCACAAGCGGATTGCAAAATCCAAAAATGGCAAAAATGGCAAGGAAGACACAATCAGCTCTTTGAACTATTGTCCATTGTGCTACACTGAGAAGACATTGGGTCAAAATTACTTTACATTTTCACCCTAGAATCACTAGAACTTAGAATTAAAAGCAAAATGGCATTCTAGTAAGAAAATGTAATACTTTTACTTATGCTATTCAAATGGAAGAAGAATATAAGGGTCATTGAGAATGTAAAGCTAGACACACTAAATAGAGAGCAAGTCCTATTATACTCAGGGCGCAACCCTAACCTGGAGTTAGGCTGGCACAATTAAGCCAGCAAAGTTTGGCCAGCGTAAAGAGCATCTGGACCCATCAGTGAGGATGGTACACGTCTGTGTGCTGGCCTCCCCAAGCGTGGTTCAAACATACTTTTCAGTGTCCCTTGTACCAGCCAAATTTTGCTGGCCTACCTGTGCTGGCCTAACTCCAGGTTAGGATTGCGCCCTCAAAGGGATTTGCTTTTGCATAGCTGAAGTAGTATGCCCAATCCTATCCTAAGGGTAAGTACTAAGGGCCTGATACTATCCAGCACAAGAGCAGCAGCGCTAAATGCCCACCTCTGCATCTGTGCTAGATGCAAGCAGGCCAGAAGTTTCTTTGGGGGAGGGGCGCATTTATCCCCTTACCCCAAGAAAAGTCCCAGCCTGCTCAATGGGGCTTCTCCAAGTCTGCACCTGCTAAATTGCAGGCACAGACTTGAGAAGCCCCATGTTAGGCTTTCATGCCTGACACAGGGGATAGGATAGGGGACCTCCACTGGTTCCATCCCCTCCCAAGCCAATCCCTCCCCCATTCTGTCCTCCCCAACCAGAAATGTACCACCCTGGCCACTCTCCCCACTACCCTTCCCATGCCCCTACTTACATAAGTTTGGGCTTGGGCTTGTAAACTTGGGCTTGTAAACTTGGGCTTACATGTGCTCTGCCAGCACCCAGGGATTGATCTGGGGCATTGATGTGGTGGTGCACATCTCCCCATTGGCACCACTTGCTCAAAGAGTGGCATAAATATGCTGGTAGGCATGTTTACAACACCCACCACTGGTGCTGCAGTGGCTGTGCCAGCATTAGGGCAGTTTATGATTGTATTGGAAAAGGCAGGAGGTACCCCAAGGAGTGAGGGAATGGTATCAGCAATGGCTTCTTGTCCAGGTAAACCGGGGATTATGGGGTTAATCCCAGAATTTCTGCTGCAGGAACACAGCTGCAGGCTGATAAGGGCTCTGGCTATGAAGGGAGGCCAGCACAGGTGCAGAAAGGTGTGGCTGATGAATTAAAGCCTGCCCACTGATTGGCTGGCCTCAGTATAAAGTTGGAGGCAGGAGCTGTAGGAGAAGGCACCTGGGAAGGTGTTGGAGGAGGGGCCCTGGGAAGGTGTTGGAGGAGGGCACCAGGTAGGTGTTGGACGGATGGAGTGCTGGATGGACGGATTGCTGGGCTGATGGAGTGCTGGCTAGACTGTCTGCCTGAAGGACTGAGGAACTGGCTGAGGAACTGGCTAAGGTAAGGTTGTTTGGGGACCATTGAGAATTGTTGTATGTCTGCCACGCTCTGGAGCCACCAAGTGGAGGAGGCAGTTATGGCTTAGGCAAGCTGACTGCCTATTGTTTGGTGGTGGGGTTAGTTGGTGCTAGAATTAAGGTTATTTGGAGCCAAGCCAGTGATGAGGGTAGTCTGGAGGAGGCTGGCCAGCCGGTGATCCCAAACAAAGCTGCTGGAAGAGAGGAGGCCCAGTGGGTGAATTAAACCCCTCCCTCTTGCCTATCTGAGGCCGCTCTGGAGGGGAAACTAGTTAGTCTAGTGTGGGCATTAGGGCCCTTGGGGAGGCCTGGCAGGGAATTTGGCAGAACAATGATCTGGCTGCCCGATACTATCATTTTGAAGGGTGAAGGATTTGGCTCTCTTTGCTGCGAGAACTGTTCAAAGTACTTTAGGGTTACTCACTGTGACAGTTCTGGCACTAGGTCGCTGTGCCAGCATTCTTCTAGAATAGGACCGTGCCATAAAACGTGCATTTGAAGAGTGTTCATAATTATTTGTCTTGCCAGTCAATACTGCCATCTACAATTGAATTGAAACGGCTGGGTTAAAAAAAATTCTAATATATGTAGTCCAAATTTAGCATCCCAGGCCTTCTTTCTGAGAAGTGATTGAAGATCTGAATAAAATAGTTGTTTCTAAGGTCCTTAAATTAATAAGGGGGATAATGACTAATTAGGCATGCTGTTCAATTTTTGTTTTTTCTTGGTAATCTAAAATGCAGGTAGAATAAGTACTTGGATAAAAGGTTAATAAATAAAGCATTATTAAAAGTTTATAAAACTCTCTCTTAAAATCTAAAGCTTCAGCAAGCAGCAAGTGCCCTGAGTGTAATGCGGCTTTTTTTGTAAATTGCTCCCCTTTGGCAAATAAATCAATAAAATACAAAATTCTCTAATTAGCTGGAAACTCAGACTAAGTGCCCTTTCTTTTCAAATTTCAAATCATTATAAAGGTGGGGGAAAGCCTGGAGAAATTAGCAGAAAAAGCAATATGTGGATCACAAGATTTTTTTTTTAGGGGAAAAAAAAAACACTCTTAATTAATTGGCTGCCTCTCAGCATCAGTAAAATCTTCCCTTGCACAAAGATTGTTCATCAAAGCACTCTGCCATGGTCAGCCTCCATGAGGAAGATTTCTCTGAGGATCCGGTTGCCAGTTTGCTTTTGAGGATGTTCGAGGCATATGGTTTTGAATATATCTGCATGATTCCTGCTTCAGTGGGGGCAGCATTGCTTGGATAGAAGATGATTGCTAACCTGTTGCTCTGCCCAGCGTTGTGAAATGCTTCTTGCAAGCCATCTTCGAAATAGAGAATACTGTGAAGAAATATATCCGGCTGGGCAGAATTACACTAGATTTGGTGTAGCACAGTGGCTAACAATACAATCCTAGTCATGGCTACTCAGAAGTAAGTCCCATTGGAGACAATGGGATTTATTCCCAGGTACGATTGCAGCCTAACAGCCCAATTCTGTGGGCCTCTTAGGGAATAGATCTAGCTATCTGCTGTCATAAGTCACTTTATGGCACAAACGTTGCACCCCTGTCATATGCTATGGAATCACTAGCAGAAATGTTTAAAGGTTCTGTGCATTCATCAGAACTGCCTAGGTACTCCACTGGTGCAGGTAAGGTGTCACAGGGAGTTTTTTGTGGCCAGGAGAGGTGGATCTTGGTAGTGGTCAACGCATCAGATTAGGGGTGCAATCCTTACCTGGAGTTAGGCCAGCATTTCTGGTCAAATTTTGCTGCCCCGGCAAAGCTTCCTGACCGGTGGCGCAGGTGCATGATCTCAGCGGGGCCTGGGTCTCGCGAGAGGACAGAGGGAAGGAGTTCTCGCAAGACCCGTGCCCCTACTAGAGAGCAGAAGGGGCGGTCCCTGGCCAGCCTGGCGGGAGCTTCATAAGGGGCCGGCCAGGGGAAGGTTGGTCCTGGGCCGTCCGTGAGAGCGGTCAGCCCACAGGGGGAAGAGCCCACTTGTCCGCCTGGGATGCCACTTACCCTGGCCAGGACGGGGACATCTAAGCCCCGCTCCGTGAGGGCAGAGCCCATGGCCACAGCCTCCTGGAGGCTGAGGGCACACCTGGGGAGAGGGAGGTCCACAGCACAGCCCAAAACTGGTTCGCCCGACAGCACCCAGATCCCCCTGATAGCCAGCACGAGGCCAAGACTGACAGGGCAAACCTGGGGTGGTGCGTGACGTCCACCTTTGGTACCCCGCCCGGATCTCATAACTCCACAAGAACCCCCACTGGGGAAGGGGCCACGCCAGGCCAACCAGGGGGGAAGCCAAGGTTGACACGAGTACGGCACCAATCGTATTGACCCAGTGTTGATGGGTGAAGCAACCCGCCAATGAGTGTAAAAGCGTGGACATGAATAAACCGGCTTTACCAGCACAAGGGCATCCTCTGGTCTGTTGATGCCACCCGACGCCGAAGATCTGAGATCCCCAGCTGGCGCAGGTACTCACCCCAGGGGGAGGGGGCGACCGGGGCCCTGATGGAGGACGTTACAAGGCTAAACCGAGGAGAACTTGATATTGAACTAACTGCAACTGATGTGTCTTAAACCAGTTAAGGAGACATGACAATTCCTCTCAAAACAATTCTATTCTTTAACATTGTGATGAGTGAAGATTCTGTATGTTAACTGTTCAAAAGTATCTTCTTCTGATGGTTGTTGTAAGCTGATGTATTTGTTTTGCATCGCACCGTAGGGCTTTGGCACAGCTGGAGTAAACAAAAGCCAGTTTCTAGTGGGGCGCTGGAGGCCACAATATTCCTTGTTCATTTTGTAAACAGTTTAGCACATAATGCCTGAAATTAGCTAGTTGTCTATTTTTCCCTCCCCATTTTACTTCTCCTGTTCCATTCTAAAAGCAGCATATTTTATGTTCACTCTTTTTCAGGAATGTAACAAGATATCCCAATGCTTGGCAGAAATTTTTTTCACATCACTCACAGTGCATAAATGTGTACAAAAAAAAAAGTGCATGGGCACACACCCAGTATCCATCAATAATATGTTTCATTGGGATATGCCACAAAAGGGCACTGAGACACTCCATCCATCACGGTCAGCAGAAACTGTGAAGAAATAATTGCAAATGTTGCATCTTAGCTAGCTAGTCCCCCCTCCCAAACTGGACTTATTTCCAATTTTCACATTTGGCTTTGATACACAAATAGTGTCACTGATATTATTTATTTATTTATTTATTTATTTATTTATTTACTAGCTTTTATGTACCCGGCTTCGCCCGGGTGTTTATATCTCCCATCCCTGACCCATCTCCCAATTTTGGGTGTTTCCGACCATTTTCACCTGGGGCCCCCTGCACACCCCCACCCCCGGGGGCCTGGGGGGGGCCTGACCCCCACAGTGTTTGTCGCCAGGCCGCAAGACATACGCATGCCGAGTCTGGCGCCAATTGCTCCAGGCGTCATAGTGGGGCATGGTGGACATCTCGTATTGCACCCCTTCCCATCCCCTACATTGGGGGGTGCGGACCCGAACTCCCACAGCATTGCTGTTCGCCTCGGTGACCCCAGAAACTACAGAACTGAGGGCGATTTCGTCAATTTTTGACCCTTGTCACGTGGGGGCCCCGGGCCCCCCCAGGGCGCTAGGGGGGGCCAGACCCCCAGAGTGCCTGTTGCCAGGCTGGAAGGCTCGTGCATGCCGAGTCTGGTGCACATCGCTCCTGGCGTTGCAGCAGGGCAAGGCAGATATTGTGTCTTGCACCCCTTCTCGCACCCCACGCTGAGGGGGGGCGAGCCTGGACTCCGACAGTGTCAGGAGCATCGCCGTTCGCTCCGGCAACCCCGGAAACTATGGATTCGACGCCGATTTTGGGCGTTTTCGACCATTCTCACTTGGGGCCCCCCGCGTACCCCCCTGGGGCACTAGGGGGCCCTGACCCCCGCAGTGTTTGTGGCCAGGCCACAAGGTGTATACGTGCCATGTTTGTTGTTGATCGGTCCAGGCGTTCCAGCAGGGCACGGCGGATGTTGTGTCTCGCACCCCTTCCCGCCCCCCACACCGAGGGTGTGTGTGAACCTGAACTCGCACAGTGTCGGGAGCATCGCCACTCGTCCCGGCGACCCCGGAAACTATGGATTCGATGCCGATTTTGGCCATTTTCGACCATTTTCACACGGGGACCCCCACGTACCCCCACCCCCAGGGGCGCTAGGGGGGGCCCGACCCCTGCAGTGTTTGTGGCCAGGCTGCTAGGCTTCCGCATGCCGAGTTTGGTGCCAATCGGTCCAGGCGTTCCAGCAGGGCATGGTGGACGCTGTGTTTCGCACCCCTTCTTGCCCCCCACGTTGGGGGGGGGGGCAAACCCAGACTTCACCTGCACTGGGAGTGTCGTCGCTCATCTCGGCGACCCCGAAAACTGTGGATTTGACTCCAAGTTTGGCCATTTTTGACCGTGTTCATGTTGGGACCCCCCCGCACCCCCACCCCCGGGGGCTCTAGGGGGGTCTGACCCCCGCAGTGTTTGTTGCCAGGCCGCAAGGTACGCACGTGCCGAGTTTTGTGACGATCGGTCCAAGCGTTGAGAAGCCTATTCAGAACATACATACCCGGCCACGTCCGTTTTTATATATATAGATTTTTCCAAATGCATTCCCACGTATTGACACCACATATTTATGATGTGCCTCATGGTTTAGTTTCTTCTGTAGCTTGATCCTTTATTTTCAAGTTTCCATAAGGTTCCAGGAGTTTTGAGTTAGGAACCAGTGTCATTCCGGGGTGGTGGGAGGGGAAAATCGTTACGTTTCTCAGGTGCCTAAACCACCAAGTAAAGTGGCCCTCCCCCTTGCCTTCAGAGCCATTCCCAGATATGAGAGCAAAGTGGACCAAACGTCTCCGCTTTGCTCTCACAGCTGCAAATAGCTCTGAAGGCAAAGAGGAGGCAAGTTCAGGTGCCTGAAAAATGTAATGCTTTGCCCCCTCTGGGAAAATAGCGAGACCTTATCCTCTGCACCACTTCCTTCCGCCTAAGGAAGGCGGCTACGTGATTGTTCTTTCTTGTTCTTCAGTGCTACCACAGGAAATAGCCAAGAATAGTGTAACTGTAGCTCAACAGGACATCGTTTACCAATAGAATCCATATCTCATCCATACCTCATTCCAAAACACACTTGGCTGTGCTCTGTACCCTTAGTTTGAGCAGCCAGGTACAGACTGAAAGCACAATCCTAACCTAGGGTTAGGCCGGCACAGTTAGGCCAGCAAAGCTTGACTGGCATAAGGGCCACTGTAAAGCACGCTTGGACCACTCTTAGAGTCAGGGAGGATGGCACATGTCGGTGTGCTGGCCTCTCTGATTCCAAGAGTGGTCCAAACATACCTTACATTGTCCCTTGTGCTGGCCAAACCTTGCTGGCCTAACTGTGCTGGCCAAGTCCAGGTTAAGACTGTGCTCTTGGTCACATCAGAGTTGTGTTGGTTGCTTGCTTAAATGATAGTTGATTTGATTTTTTTTTCTCAGCTTCATTCCTATCGCATACTTCTTCCAGGATGATAGGAAGCTGCCTTCTACAAAATCAGACCTTTAGTCCATCTAGTTCAATATTGTCTACAATGGCTATCCACGGTTTTCTAGGCCTACCTGGAGATGTCAGAGATCAAACTTAGAACTTCAGCTTGCAAAACATATACAGTACCACTGAGGTACAGCCTAATAAACAACCAGATAGCTGTGCATTCAAAAGCAGCCTTTCAGATGAAAAGCTGTGGTATCATCAAATGCAAACATGGAATAGTAGAGTCATGAAGCATATCATCAAGTGTCTGCTATTACAGTGGTTCCTAAACTGTGGGTCGGGACCCACCAGTGGGTCGTGAGCCAATTTCAGATGGACCATGAAGCACCTAGGGCAGCCATATTGAAAATATGGGAAGATAAGATGCTGGAAAGGGGGAGCACTGAGTGGTGGTTTTGCTTGTGTCAAGGTTGTAAATAGGCTTTTTTTTTTTATTCTGATTCACTTTGCTATTGGAAAATGGCTAAAAATAACCCATCTTATTGCTGCATTCTCAGGAAAGCAGAAGGCTCTGGCATCACAGTGAGGGCACTTCCGGCCATGACACCACTTCTGGTGGGTCCTGCACAGATTGTCATTTTAAAAAGTGAGTCAAAGTGCTAAAACATTTGAGACTTGCTATGACTTATACAATCCGAAGTACAGAAGTAAATCCCATTGTGTTCAACTGAGCTCACTCCCAAGTTATTGTACATAGGATTGCAGTTTTATTTAGATTATTTGATCAACATGCACAACTGCAGTGGTCCTCATTGGTCCTTCTGACTTCTCTAAAGCCTACCACAAGTAATCAAGTTGAAACATGCTACTTTGCTAGGAATAAGAGTTTCTGAGCAAAATGTTGAATCTGCTAATCTTGGATTTCCCATAAACCAGTTTGCATAGCCATTTCTCTTGCTTGATTTTGTTCTGAATGTTTGCCTTAAGTATGCATCTGCTTGACGTATAAAGTATCTTGTGAAGTTGTGGTTAAATAAGCATATTTTACAGCATTTTTTCTGGTATCATGGAATTTGGGGGGCTACAGTAATGTACCGGCATCCCCCCATACCTGCAGGGGTTCCCATTCCAGCACCCCTCCCTGTGGATATGGAAACTCTGTGGATATGGAACCCTCCCACCCCACCCATGCCCACTATCTTTGTTTTTGTGTAGTTAGCGCTTGAAGCATGGGTGTTTCTTGCTTACCAAAGCACTATCCTTGCTTCCTTGATACCTGTGTAGGCAGGTCCCGACAGGTTGTCAACCTAACAAATGGGTCCCAGTGGTTGGAAAAGGTTGGGAACCACTGAGCTAGATGGACCAGTAATGATCTGGTTCAGTAGATGGCATTTTTCTGTGTTACCTATGGGGTGCGGCACCAGCCTGCATGCTATAGAGAGGAGACTAACAGAACATTAACCGGAAGCAGGCCAGCAGGGCATATAATAGATTGTCCCCACATGCACATGTCATCCTTGTCTTAGAAGAGCACTCAGTAACATTTAAGCGTCAATGGGCTTCCTAGCCTAACAATGGATCAGTCCCTTAGCAAAAAGAAATATGACCTATCTTGAACAAGAGGCCTGACATTATTATGATATATGCCATGATATACAGTATATATTTCTACAAAGTCTTTATCTGCCACCTCTGCCTCCTTATTTGTACTCTACTGTCAAAAGGATGGCCCTCCCTCTGTTATGAGGATTTCCAAAAGAAGGATTTCCAAACACTTTGCACATTAAAATTGCTGTTGAAACGGTAAACAGTAATAACACCTTCAAAAACACCCTCCTCGCCTGGCTCAATGCATTTGCCATTATTTGTAAGTGCCATTACTCTTTTGTTACACACAGAGAGCCTATTGTCAAGACACCATGTGGTATACATTTTTTAGAAATTTTCCAGAGAATTCTGTCCCTGTTTAAGGAAGGAGCAAACGGGACATCTGGCAAGCTGCACATATCTGGTGTTCTGCAATTCTCAATGAGAGTTATTCACCGCCAGCTGTTCACAGTGCAGCAATGACTGTGGACCAATTGACCAGGGATGATTGCTTCCTCCCTACTTAAGGTGAAGTGTTTTCATATTCTATCACTACCACTGATGAAGAGCCATGTGGGGAATGGTGGCAAGTGTGGCATAATAAGAGAGGTTCTCCCCCCCCCCCCCAAACTAGCATTACCTTTTTAATTGACCTATATATTGTACCAGGCTAAACTGGTCAGGAATATCACTCTGGCAGATCCACCGCTGATGCTCTTTGAGGCAAATAAACCTTTTGAGTTAAAAGATGCTCAGAGGTATGATCACTTTTCACTGGTATGGCAGAAGAAATTTCAAGAACGGGGGAAAAAACATATGATGCAAAACATACGAACACACATTGGGGATGAGTTGATTAATAAATCAACTCTTGATCTCTGTGCTGTCTGGGTAATTTTCTCTGTACAGGTCTGCATGTATTTACAGAAAAAATGGTCCAGACTCGGAGCGTGATCCAAAGCTGCACTGGAACAGTGAGGCCATCTGGCATCACAGCTTTGGAGTGCTCAGGAGCATCCCTGGGGCAAGGGCACGTTTGCACTGTTGCCCCAGGGGAGGCTCCAGTCTTCCCTATAGGCTCCTCAGATCTGTACTTGCTATATAGCAGGTGCAGAGCCGAAGATGCCGCAAGGCCCAAATAGGGGCAAAGCAGCCTGGGGATGGAGGCTTGGAAGCGGCCTAAGATTGCATCTCAACCCTGCCCCCCTCCTCAGGCTGGCCTGCCTCCCGGCCCCCCCCACCCCCACCCACTTGGGCCGGTGATGGTCCAGCCTTCCAGCCTAGGTTGCCCTAGGCTGGTCCCACCCCTTCCCAGGCCCAATCCACCTCCTGGACTGCGCTCCCCCAGCCCCAAACTGTTGCTATTCTGTCTTCCTGTCACCCTCTCCTACCCCCTGCACTGGCCAGCCCAGGGCGACACAAAGTCACCCTTTCCCAGCACAGGTCCATTGCTGCTGGCCCAGGCTGCTTCCGAGTAGCCACGGACATGTTTTGCACTCACTCATTCATGACACTCAGGAGCTGGCAGAAGGGACTTAGGCTGGCTCAGATTGGGGGATAGGATTGCTCTGTAATGGTGGTGTAGCTAAGGGGGTGCAGGTGGTACAATTGTATTAGGCAGCAAGCTTTGGGGAGGGGATGAGCTAAGTTTGACACAGTGGCCAAAATTGTGAAAACCTTGGTAATTAGGAATAACCCCATCATGTTATATTTAATTGGAAAGGTAATTTAATGCTGAATGCAATGAAACAAACCGGAAAGTCTTTATCAAAAGTTATGTACCCCCCCCCCCCAAATACAGAAAATACAATTGCCCTGTAAAAATTGTACTTTGTTAAAATCACAGTTTTTTTTAATGAATAATACTGTCAGCTATCATTCAAGGTGGAAGTTCACGGAGAATGCAATGAAACAAACACAAGCGCAATATCTTCCTCCTATCAAAAGTTATGGCCAAAAAAAACCCTGAAAGCAAGCTGCAGTTGCCACCACCAAATGCACTGAAATGAACAATTCCCCTTTTACTGTCATGCTTTTGGTGGCAGTGGCAGCAGCAGTGCCAGCAGCAAAACCCGGAAGTGCTGTAGTAATGGTACCTTTGGGTTTTTGGTCAGGTCACTGCCCTCCTTAAGTGTATAGAATCCCAAACAAAGGTTGGGAACACCTGCCCTGGGCATTGCAACCCCTAGGTTGGGAAACAGTGCTCTAGCAAGGAAGCCCATGTCATTGCAGCTACTCTGGGCCTCATATGTGGCAATCATCCCCACCAGAACTGGTTCCTCATTCAGAATAAGTGAAGCTAAGGACGGAAAGATGTATATAAAAAAAATCGGAGCATTGCAATCTATCTGTAGGAAAAATTACTAAGCAATAACAGCAAAAAGGCCTTCCAAAGATGAATTCAAACTAATAAAGCTTCATTCCAACTGTATTAAATGCAAAAGGAAAATCTGATTAGAATAATATTAAAGTAGCAGTTAAGAGTCACTACACATCAGGAAATGAGCAAACTGAATTTCCACTTGCCGTACTAAGTCATATGTATTAAATATCCTTTATCGTTTGGTGTGTATTCTGTAATAACAATCATTTATTAAATGCACATTTCAGTTAAAAATGAGATTCACATGAAATGTATCCATTTTATCAGTGCACTATTCTGATTCTCATCCCCTGTTCCAATTCGCCATCTCTTTTGCTATTCTAGAAGCAAAACAGTGAGCAAGGCAAGATTCTTAGGCTAAATTTATTTATAAGAAAGGCAAACTTCTGTTTGGAAACATTATCTGACATTCTGGTATTGTGGAACACCATGATGGAATATGAGAGGATGCTTGAGTCAGGTCATTTTACAAATAGACTACAGGTTTCCTTTTTTATTACACAAATGGTATCTGGGATAGTAATTCCTGGGTACCAGCTGCCTTCTATTCAGAAAAATCAGAACATTGGTCTATCTAACACTATTCCTTATCAGGACCATAATCAACAGCCCAAGGTTTCTGGCAGAGCTCTGTCCATGGTACTAGGACATTTGTGTCCTGGACAACTGTGCCCTGGTTACATGTGTCCCAGGGTACAATCCTAACCTGCTATTAGGCCAGCACAGTTCGGCCAGCAAAGCAGATCCTATTATTTGCACCCCACAATAACTGGGCAACAAACAAACTATAACTGGCAACAAACCCCATGTTATATATCTTAAAGCCTCTTATCCCAGCGCTAAATACTATCTAACTCTACCTTTGCATTTTGAAAATAAAAAAGCACATCTAGTATAAATATACATCTATTGTGAAACAAACATCTGGGTGTATTGGAAAAGGCAGGAGCCACCCCAAGGATAGGGAGTGGTATCAGAAAGGCCCCTTGTCCCAGATAAACCAAGGATTATAGGGTTAATTCCAGAAGATATTTGCAAGCCTTGCACAGGTGCAGATAGGCACGGCTGATGAATTAAAGCCTGCCCACTGATTGGCCTCAGTATATTGGCCTAGGTATAAGGAAGGACTGCCTAAGGTAAGGTCATTGTGGAGAATGACTGAGGGGAACAGTTGTTTGGCTGCCACGCCCCTGGAGCCACCAAAGG
>JAJKFI010000027.1:12114724-12128661 GCA_029204185.1 Lerista edwardsae | reverse complement strand
TGAGGGGAACAGTTGTTTGGCTGCCACGCCCCTGGAGCCACCAAAGGAAGGAAGCAGTTGTAGCTGGGACAAGCTGATTGCCTATTGTTTGGTGGTGGGGTATTTTGAGCAAAGCCAGTGATTAGGGCAGTCTGGAGGAGGCTGACCAGCCAGTGATCCCAAACAAAAGCTGCTGAAAGAGAGGAGGCCCAGTGGGTGACCGAACCAAAAAAAAAAAAAAAGAGAGAGGAGGCCCAGTGGGTGACCGAACCCCCTCCCTCTTGCCTATCTCTGAGGCTGTTCTGTGGGGAAACTAGTTAGCCTAATGTGGGCATTGAGGACCTTGGGGAGGCGCAGCAGGGAATTTGGCAGAATCTAACTTTAAGTTCTCTGTTGCAGGACGGGATTTGGCGGAACACTGGGACACCAAGAGAATGGATGCAAATGTCCAATAGCAGCATGCATTTAACCGAGACATAGTTGTCCAGGATGCAAAGGTCCTGTTACTATTCCCATCCCTACCTGGAGATCAGGAGGATAGAACTTGGATTGAACTCTGGCATACAACGCACATGCTGCTCCATTGAGCTACCTCTCCTGTCTTGCTTCAGGCATCAATTTTTCTAACAGACCTAGGAAGCCGTGGAATCTTTCCTTGTACTCACCCCTTTCCGTGGACCCTCAAAATTTGATTGTCTCCACTGGTATCTTGACTGAGTGTGGCAGTACATAAACTTCTTGGTATTTGGGGGATCTCTTCTGAAAAATATCCGTCAAAAATATGGTGATCTGAATATACCAAAGATCACAACAACAACAACAATAACCAAAGAATCATGCACAAGCTGGACTATTAGAAGTGTAGCATCATTATGCACATCTCCTTAGTGGTGTGTGTTTTTTTAAGCCTGAAATCACAGATTTTTGGAGCATTAACGTTTGTTTTATTAGAGTCAAACTGCAGTTTTCAAATAATAAGAGGTAAACAATATAGATGATGAACAGCACACAATCAAGTGTATCTAGTCAGAGGCAGCTGTGGGGGTGGCAAGCGCAATGGGCGCCAGTAGCGGCAAGGCACTGCTGCATGGAACAACCCGCACGCTTTTCCCCTCCGTCCTCCCCTGTGCTCATATTGCGCCTTAATGGAGTGATTCTCGTTGCAGGGAGACGTGGCTGGGCAACGCACGGGGGCAGGACGGCCATGCAGGGGGCGCAGTGACGTCGTCCCGCCCCCCCGGGCGCTCTTGGAGCCAGGAACAGCTCTGTAGCTAGTCTCGATATACAAAATGAATGAACAAAGGGAGAAATCCTATTAAAAGCACACCGGCATATCACTACTTCAGGTGCACTTCAATATCCTATTTCCCCTATTTTTATACTGTATCTAGTCATTCAAACCCATGAAGTGCAATTGGCAATATGATTTGTATGGTATAGCTGGTGCACAAAATGCCTTAATTTCTTTCGAATGCTTCTCCGCTTTCTGATATACAATTAACTCAGCTACATTCAGAGCATCCTAATGCGTTCCCAGCGATTCTTGGAATGTAGGTTTCAGTTGCGTTTTCCAGCACTTTTGCAAACATCCCCCTTGCCGTGACCAAAGGATTCATCACCAGCCCATGGTATGTAATTGGTATTGTTCCAGGAATGAAATGACGTAGGCTTGATCTGGAATGGTATTTGGCTACCAGAGTGGATATTATCTAGTTTTACCGTCTGGGATCGAATGGCTGTTAGGATGTCTGCTGAAAAGAAGTCAAACGAAATTATTCAACAGTTTTGAAAACATCTGTAATGTACAAAGATAAGCTAAAAATACATTGTATTGCTTTCTTTGCTATGCACACCATTGATACCTTATAGGGAGATTGTGAATTGCACAGCCCCCACCCCAGGATTATTTATTCATTCACAGGGCCACCCACCCCTCCCTTTGGCTGATGCAAGCCACTTGCGGGTTTCGCCAGCACAGGGGCTTTTCTGGGCAGAGGGAAGGGCAGGAGAGATGGCAGAACAGGGCAGGACTGCCTCCATTAGGCTATTAGGCCACATCAAAACACCTGTCCCCATCCCGCGCGGCCCCAGTTTGGGTCAAGTGGCATGTTTGTGCTTGCACGTGCTAAATAGCAGGCGCAGATCTGAGCTGCCCCATTGGGGCAGTTGGCACCTACTCTGGGATAAGGGGATGAATGTGCCCTTGCCCCATGGAGTTTCCAGCTTGCTCCTAACCTGCATGGGATACAGTGAATGCCAGCTGGCCTGTCTGTTCCAGCGCAGGTTAGGACTGAACCCTCATTCATTCATTCATTCATTCACTCATTTTGGAGATTTCTATTTTACCTTTATGTTAGCAAAATAATGCCCAAGGCAGTTCACAAAACAACATCCCATAATACTAAAATACAGGAAACAAATCAGGACCATTGATAATAGGCCATTAAAACACACTTAAAATGGCAAGGATAAAACACTTTGCTCCCAGAAGATTAAAAGCCAGCTGGAAGAAAAAAATGTTTTCACATCACAGTGAGTATTGTCTTCACAGCACGTGAGGGAGCACCGCCAGCATCCTAATTGTAGCCAGAATTTAAATAAGCATATAAGCAGGACCTGATTCACACAACCATTGGGTTGTGCAACCGTAAAAGAGTTGCATAACTTCAATGCACGGTTTTTACATAAAGGAATCACTCAATGTCAATGCTAAATAGGGAAGTGAAGGCCGACCATTCTCTTGTTGCTGAAAATGTATGTATATATTATGGTCCACATCACTCATCTTAAATCATAGGTTGCTACAGAATACTATAATAGGGTTATCAGATACAGAGTGGGACAAAGTACCTATGCCTTTAACCATTGTATAAAAATGTGGGCAGGTGCAGCTTTTGAAGCCCTTCCATGACGAGCTGTCCCTGCCCAAATTTCCTTTTCTATACAATGGTTAATGGTATAGGCACACTGTCCTCATTGGTATCTGGTAACTCCAACTACAGAGTCCCTGCCACTTACTGAGGTCAGGATCGCTTTCCTTGTAACTTGAAGCAGTGCAAAGCACATGGACCAGTTCCTCAACTTCTGCTAAGTCGCACTCTGGGCATGCCACCAGCAGCCATTTCCAAGGTGCTGCTACAAAGCAGCAGCATTGAATTCCTGCACCGAAGCAGGTAAGTTAAATCCGTGTAGGGAGGTGGGGTTGTGGGCAGGGAAGGGAAGTAATAGAATGTGCTGGGGGAGGAGTCAGGGGCCATATCAACAGAGGAAGGTAGTAGATCTGGCAGCATGCATGCTGCCTGCCAGATCTTTGTCTCCATTTTTATGCCTGCCCTGCCCCCCTGGTTCTCTTCAGACTTGTGCCAGCTATATAGCTTGCAGCCAGTCTAATGAGATCCATAAGCTATAGGTAGAAGTATGATTTTTCTGTGATGGTGAAATAAAAACGCAGCAGCACTTTCTGCACTTTTTGTAAAACAAACCAAGAAAAATATAACACCCTGAAATCTGCAAAAAATAAAAAAAAATAAACAAAAATAAACTGGAAAATCTGTGAAAAAATTAAAAAAAATGGGCTGGTGGTGGTCAACAGGTAATGACTGGGTCTGCATCTGCTGACACTATATTACCTCTATCACCTACCTAGTGTGCTTTTAAGGCGATTATCTAGAATCCCACCTCCTTGGGGATCGAATGTGGCTGGCCTCTCCATCCATGCAGAGGCAGATCTAAGGGGGGGGGGCAAATCTGTAAGTTTTGCAAGAAGCCTTACCTTGCAGTGGAAAACACTCCTCTCCTGCACTGTTCTAGCCAATCCTCACAGGGAACAGCAACATCTTGGCGTTGCTTACTGGCTACAGCAGCAAGGGAGAGAAGGGATTTACATGACAGGGTAAGGCCCATTGCTGCACCGTCCCATTGCTGCAGTCAGGGCCTGGCTGATTGCCATTTTGGGCCGGGTAGGAATTTTTCTGACTCTCAGTATTGGCTGTTGGTGAGCAGTTCTTTCACCTAGTTTAGGGCGTAATCCAACCCTGGAGTTAGGCAGGCACAGTTAGGCCAGCACAGTTTGGCCATCACAAGGGACACTGTAAAGTATGTTTGGACAACTCACGGAGTCAGAGAGGCCAGCAGACAGATATGCACCATCCTCCCTGACTCCAAGTGTGGCCCAAACATGCTTTATGGTGGTGTTTGTGCTCTCTCTGCTTTCCACAGGTATCAAGGTTCCCTCTGTATCAATAAAACTGGCCTTTTCACCCATATCATTGTCTCATATGGTTATTAGTGAGTGCACGGGCAAAAGGTTCTAATGATAAATTATGAAAATGCTCCCTTGGGTTACACATAACACTGCTTTCTGTACTTTTCCTCCTTGGGGGAAAAATGAAATCTGGGAAAAAATAAAAACATTTAAGAACATCTCTAGCTATTGGACAGACTACTGGGGGATAAGTAAAATGATCACACACCCCACTTCACCATAGCATGCAGCTGAGCCTCTATAGGTCTGCATGCACGCTATAACATAGTAGGGATAGGATTGAAACCACAATCACCCAGAAAATATCCTGTAACATTCCCATTGAAAAGGACAATGCTACATGAGAGCACAGTACACCACGAGAACTTTGTGAGAGATGTTGCCTGTGGCCTTTCGTGGCCTTCTGAACATTACTAGCCTGTGACATGCAAGTCATTAGAAGACAACTCCATAAAAGAATTGCTGCCACTTAAAAAGTGGTAGTTTTCCAATCATATGAAATTCTCTAATTTTTGCCACTATTAAATTTCCATCAGCAGCAAGTGCTTAGCCATTTATCCTCCTGGTACAATAGGGATTTAATGTTCATGCATGTGAAGTAAGGATTGAATTTTAAGGATCCAATGAGGTTTGCAGATGCGGGCTCATTACTAGGAAGGCTCATTGACGAATCATTTGAATGTGGAACAGCCAAGTCCAAATCCCTGCTGAGCCATGACCCTTTGTGAATGCTTTTGCAAAAGTAACTCCCTCTCACCATAGCCTTCCCAGTGTTTTGGTGGGGGGTATATGCTAAGAAATGTGAAGAGGTTTATGTACTAATAAATATTAATTTACAAGCAGCCTACAGCCATAGGCTGTCACCTTGAAAATATGAAACAGAAACTCAATACAGTTTCATTGTGCCAGAAATTCATAAAACCATTGAAAGCCAAGATGTCTATTATAGAATAAAAAAGAAAACAATAAAAATCATAGCCAAATCGTAAACCCCAAAGCATTCCTGTGCTCCAACCTTGAAGAAAACCTATTACAGCCAATCAGTTATATAGTAAATCTGCTATATCTAACCATTTGTCTCCTGATACTTGGCTGATAGCCTTTCCAGTCTCTTCTTGTCTCTGCTAGCAAAATTTGCTACTGATTATGTAGATCTAGCGCTGATATTTGCCACATGGATCACTCACGTTCTAAGGAAACACAGGAATAATCAGTTATTCTCTTGATAACTAAGGGACAGCTAAATGGAACAAGGTAAATCCTCCATGTCACCTCTTTTGCAAGGTAACAGGGACCCTAAGACTTCTTGCACATTTGAACCATCAAACAAAATATTTCAGAGTGCACTGGCTATTTTGCAAAGGTCTGAAAACAGAACTCTTTGCACATCTTGGGGGAAAAAAAAGAAAGGAAAGAAGACAGCTTCCACACTGTGATGAACTTTTAGCAGTGACAGCTACAGGGATGAATAGGAACAGAAAATCAGATCTTGATGTATTCAGCCCTATGGTCCAGACTCTTTGTATTAAAGGACTATCTAGGGTTGCAGACAATGTTCCTTCTCAGTCCTACCTGAAGTTACCAGGACTGAATCTAGGATCATCTGTGTGCAAAGCAGTAATGGTACAATGGGGGTTTGAGGGCTGTGGGAACCTCATTGTGGGTACGATGGGGGGGTGAGGGATGGGGGTGCCTTCATCCGGTAATTTTTGGCCCACTTTGGGCCCAGCCACCTGGCACTTTCACCAATGATTGTGTTTTCACCACTCACAAGAATGGTGAAAAACATTTCACCACATTTCATCAAGAATGTGAAATGACTGGGCCCAGAGAGGGCCAAAGATTGCTGAACAGATGCTGTCCAGAGGCAGGTGTTTCACAATGTGAGAGTCTGGAAGGTCAAGAATGAAATGGCATCCCTGAACTTCTGGAATGCCAAGTTTCCACACCAAGCTTTCACCCAATCTCCACTTCCACCAAAATGGGGGAAGAGGAACTGGGACTAAGTATCCATTGGTCTCACACATGTTTTACCATATGCCTGTGTTGTGTATTCACTAACTTCATTACACAGGAAGTGGTTCTGACTCTCTCTTTCATCTGTTTCCCTCACAAAGAGATACATTTTTCATCGTGCTGGTGCAATCAAATTTTTTGGAATTAGGCCATTAGCTCCAGTATTTGAGTTATGTAAACAGTTCGGTTATTGAAACATTATTAGGTAAAATGCTCTCCATTGAGAGACTCAGCAAGTGCAATGCCTACAAAAGATCAGTATGGACCAAATTTTTCTTTTTGCTCTTTACATCAGTGATACCCTGTTGACTCCAGTAGGTTTAGTAGCATAGTCAGGCACATATTCTGGATTTAAAAGGCAACAGAAGGAGGGAGAAGAGCAAGCAATTTTGATAAAGAAGAAATGATTGCAAAACAAAGCCAACCAACACACAAAGCAATAAGTGAAATGCTGCAAACGGTGCATTATAGCTCTTTTGTTGATATTCTGAAGAAAATAGTTATGATCGTGAACTGTTGAAAAGATTCAGTGTAACAATTATGGTCATCACTAGCTGACATCCCATCTAGGAGAAACCTTTTCAAACTCCAAACCTCCCACAACATTGATGAACTATTAAGAGGGTGGGGGTAGCCTTCCCATGAGTCACAGGCTCAGCATCATAGCTGAATACTATTCCATACAATAAAGGCCTGATCCTAACCTCACCAGTGCAGGTGGGAGGGGCGTCCTTTCAGAGCTGGTGTTGTAAAAGTGACACGAGGTACTTCCAGCGCCAGCAGTAAACCCTGGTGCTGAACTAATGCTGGTGCCTACTGCCCACTGCCCACCAACCCCGGTCGCCAGTAAGTACAGGCCACCTTGCCTTCTCCAAAGGTGCCTCTGCAGCCATCCTAGTAGGATGCAGCAGTAGCCACTTTGGAGACCTCCCACAGCTCCCGTAGCTCCTGCAGGATGCAGAGGTAGCCATTTTGGTACCACTGCTCCTCCAGGAGCCAGGCAGGTCAGGATTGGGCCACCCCTTCCTTCCTTCCTTCCTTCCTTCCTTCCTTCCTTCCTTCCTTCCTTAATCAATCAATCAATCAATCAATCAATCAATCAATTGATAGATCAATCAATCAATCAATCAATCAATCAGATTTTATTATACAGGATTTTTAAAACAATTCTGCACGATGTCACTTTCGGTCATGACATCACTTCTGGTGGGTCCCGACAGATTGTCATTCTAAAAAAGTGGGTCCTGGTGCTAAAAATGTTTGAGAACCACTATTCTAAACAGCAATGCACAATGTTCACTGAGAACACTTTTATAATAGCAATAATGCGCACACACATGCACAGACACCGTGGGAAATTCAAAAATACCTAGAAGTTTGCGATATGAATGCAGGCTTATCTGATACAGATTCTGGGTTTTCTGACAGAACAGGTGCTCTTCTGTTCGCTGACAGATGAGAGCTCCCCTGATGATTTCAGAAACATCACCATGAAGTTCTTATCTGTGTTTCTTATTCAGGAAAAAAAGAGATTCTTTTAAAGTGTTGTGGTTGTGGTTACTACAGGAGAGTGCCACATTCTTTTGTCATACTGTGTGCTGCAATGTAGCCATTTGTCAGAATGTCACACGCACTGCAGGATCTCATTGAGGTGTCATGCCCTCAAACCCATTCCTCCTGCCAACAGAGAGACACAATAAAACATGGCTAAGCACTGTAAAGAAAATAAATCGCTTTGTTTGTCAGGATTGTTGGGAGATGTAGCTTCACTCAGAGAGCAGAACCCCCCCCCCTTCCCGACCCATGTTATCTAAACACAGTTCATCACATGCACAGATACAGTAGCAATGGTGAAACACAGATTTTATGGAGGATTATTTATATAACTTCCAGAATAAGGTCTAGAGCGAATAAATAAAATGTTTGAATTTGTGTCACAGTTCTTCATTAAAAAGAAACTAGAAATGAGATAGCCCATACAGAAACATTAGGGGGGTTCTTAAACCCTTTCCTATTTTTCAGGATTAATTGTGAGGTTTCATCTTCTTCAGAGGAAGAGCAACAATTTGGCTTCAAACTTCGAATGCGCAGGGCTTGAGCTGAATTTCAAAACGAGATCACGGTGTGGTGCAATGCACAGAGAGTGGGGTCGGGGATTGGATGTGGATGACCCACATTAAAGTCTCTGCAAAACCTTAAGGCTTGCTGAATTGCTTTGAGAGTGCCACTATCAGTCAGGCTGACATACCGTGGTAAACATCTTCTTGTTAGGATAACAGGATACAAAGGTATATATTAGAGCATTCTGATTCATTGCGACTGAAGTGGGAGGGCAGAAACCTCACACTCCATTTTTAGGCTTTTCTGTGGCTGTGAAGCAGGCAAGCTGGTACAAATGTCAGCCGTCATTATACTGCTCTTATAGAAATCTTCCCTTGTGTTGGTTCAGAAACTATTGACACAGTTGCACTCGCTGATTCCAGAAGACCCTGCGAGCTCCAGTTGAACCAGACATAACCCTTTCGAAGGGAGAAAAGCCAAAACCCCGTGCAACACATCTCGAAAGCAATTTCTCTGTCTTCATTGTGCGGTAATCTTTATTATTAGAACTTTGTTAAAGTATTGTAGATTCTGAAAATAAAGGGCTGCAAAGCTGACAAAGCTGAGCCTTGAAGGCAAGTGATCACAGCAAGTAAAGAGACTGTGAATTTGATGGACACTGTTGCCACGGAATCTGCCTCCTGATCCACCAAGCACCAATCACAATTGCTGGCCTGTTCCACCCTCCACCACCTGTCACAATATCATTTTGCATTCTCCCACCCCTGTTCTGTTCCCTTTCTGCCTCCCCTCCTCCCCCACCACCTCACATTCAGTGGTGAGTGGCTCTAGATCCGCTGGTGTCAGCATCTCTGACAATGCGGTGAGAAGTGCCCTGCCGGACCGTGTACCTTTTACAGCTGGCACTGACTGCTACATGACAACACCACTGATGACAAATTCCATTGCGTAATGGCGGAAGCCCTCCCCACAACGGACGGAACTCCGCCCAGCGAACCGGTAGGGTGACAACACTGGACGTGGGCCATCTTTCCTGAATTCAAGAGTGGTCCAAACACACTTTACAGTGGACCTTGTGCCAGACAAACTTTGCTGGCCTAAGTGTGCCGGCCTAACTCCAGGTTAAGATTGTGCTAAAAATGTACTTGGCCTTGTGATCACTAGTTCATACTACTGGAGAAAGTGAACCTCATTTTACTGTTACATACCCCCCCCCCCCCGTGGCATCCTACCAGTTGCACTGGCATAGAAGTTACTATGGGGACACACTCAACTCTTACAAATATTAAAAGTTCTCCCTGGTGCAAATTTAAAAGGAAAATTAAGGAAGAAAAAAACTGAATATCAGTTCTGCCCTTAGCCATGCACATGAAATTCCAATTGCTTTCATGAAATTCAAGTACCATAGGGAAACATTGGTCCCAAGATTTAGAAGAGGCCTGTTTTCTGTTATGAGGCAGACTGTTTCATTTTCTCAGGGCCTCCTTGATACGTTCTCATGCAAGTGAGTCCTTGGAAAAACGGCTTTCTGAACAATGGAGACGTCTTTACAAGCAGAAGACAAATTCTTAACTGTAGCAGCTTATGGAACTCAACATTCTTCCGGTGAGACAGTAAGCAATTGTTTGAAGAAATTAAACACATTATATCCTGCAGCTGTACATCTTTCTAGACATAATTGACACAGGCATCCCCAACCCATCTGACACAAGTCAAAGAATTCTTTCAGCCAGATATTTTTATGATGTTTAGTTAGTGATATCATTCAGTGCTTCAACTGAGACTTCTGGGCAGTTCCAGTGCCATGTTACAGTTACAGTGCCTTATCGATTAGTGATTCCCAGTGGGTCTCAACCCAATTTCAGGTGCGTCGCGAAGAACCTAGAGCAGCCATATGGAAAATATGGGAAGATGGGATGCTGGAAAGGAGGAGGGCTGTGCGGTTTTTTTGCTTGTGTCAAAGACAAAGTTGTGTCAAATAGGCTTTTTTCCTTTCTGATTCACTTTGCTGTTGGTAAATCGCTGAGAAATAACCCAACTTATTGCTTCATTCTCAGGAAAACGGCAGGCTCTGGCATCACAGTGATGGCACTACTGGCCATGACATCACTTCCAGTGAGTCCTGAACAGATTGTCATCTTAAAAAGTGGGTCCTGGTGCTAAAACGTTTGAGAACCACTAGATTAGACACTTCCTTTGGTGTGTACTACATTGGAGGAACTCTCTAAGTGTGCTTTTCAGACACTGAGGATTTTCCGAGTGAAACAAATAAAAGAATAAGGACCCAAACCCTGCCACAGTGATCACTTCTAGTAGCAAGTGTGTTGCAGGCTTCCAGGTAAAGATCCCGGCCATTGCAGTTCATTGATTTAGCTGTGTGTGCTGCATTTCAATGCTATACCAGCTCTTGTGAGATTTTTCTTTAAGGGTGTCTGTTTTTTTGTCAAGGGAGAAAACAGTCAAAGAACTGACACCCCCTCCCCGTTTCCCTGAGATATTTAGAATTAGACATTTGGTACTATTGTGGCTGTGGTTACCAATCCTAGACAAATGCTGCAAATCGAAGCTCAATCTTTCCCGAGCAAAAGGATTTGCCACAAGAGGCCTAAATAGGAACGCTTAAGTCCTCTTACTGAGCTATTGTGCTTCAGCTCAACAGGCATCCTGAAGGCTTTTTAACTACAGTTTCTTTTCAATCATTTCCTCTCTTTTTTCACCCCGCAATCAGGCCTCTTCTGACAAACGGAGGTCGGTATTGCACTGCAGAGGCCTTTCTAATAAATTAGATTTGAATAATTTGCCTTGCGTAATAAATGAAACCGTGCTTGACTCTGGGGATATATCTCAAATCAAATAGTTGGTTATTAAAATAAGAAAATATTTCCTGATTTACTTTCTCCCACCACCCATTTTTTCACCAGCACTTGCTATAACTCAGATTGTAAGTTATTTATATTTTCTAATCTCTTGACACCTCTCAAGCCAAGGCAGATGGGATAAATATCTCACCTATCTAACACTGCAATCCTGTGCATGTTTACTTAGAAGTAAGTCCCATTGTATTCCATATGGCTTACTCCCAAGTTTTTGTACATAGGATTGCCTAAGGGTAGCTAGATTTTGTGCTGATTAGCCGTTGTGCCTTCAGCTGTTTACAACAGCTGATATGTTTACAACAACATCTCTACAAAATTGCAAAGGAAATGTTTAATCAGTGCTTTCCAGTTTGGACAGAGAAATAAAATTGTTTATTATTGTATCATTGTTCATTGACATTATTTTTCTTTTGCTGGAAGGGGTGGGATAAACATTTTATTACTATAGCTCAAAAAATGGACGGAAATAATCATATGTCATCATTTGAAGTTAAGTTTCAAATTAATTTTTCAATTCGTGTATTATTAGATGTGGATCAGTGATTGAAAACTGGCTTTTTAATCCCATCCTATCAAACTTTCAAGCACCATTGCAGCTGCAATGCAGTAACAAGGTAAGGGAACAAACATTCCTTTTCCTTGAGGAGGCTTCCATGACTTCCCCACCATCACAGAATGCAGCACACACTCCTTTGGGAGGGCTGGAAAATTGGATAGGATTTGGTCCTTAGTACAGTTACAACATCTAAATTTGAAATAATAGCAACTATTATTGCTATTATTATTATTACAAACATTTTGAAAGGTACGATTTATGGAAAAGGGTTGCCAAGTGGTACAAAGGTGAAAAGAAGTTTGGGAACCACTTTTACTTGCATTTTAATCTGTATTTCTGTGGAGTTTTTCAGCTTTGCTCCTAGCAATTTGTCTGGTATGTGATATTCTAATCTTTTGATAATGCCCTACAAAGATAAGGGTGAAACGTTAGGAGAAAGAGCTATGCTTAATGATTACCAGTAATGGCATCTAAATGATTTAGCAACAGGTACTGGCACTTGTGTCGGGGCCCGCCCACCGGAAGTGAGGTCATAGCCAGAACCCAGGAACCGCCCCCAGGAACTGCCGCGCCTCCTCGGTAGGCTGTGCGGTGGCCTGGGAGAAGGCCTGGAAGTCCCAGGCCTTCCCCAGGGCCACCACGTGGGCTACCAATTCCCCCGCCAGGAACTGCCATGCCTCCCCGGGAGGGAGCCCCAGGCAGTCTACCTGCTCACGCTGCTGCCGCCGCCGTCAGTCTCCCTTGCTCCGCTGCCTGCCTGCCTGGCTCTGAGAACGTGCAGGCAACTCAAACGTGCAGGTAATTCAACCGTTGCAGGGGGCGGAGCGGAGTGCCAGCGGAGTCGATGAGCGGGTGGGCGAATGGGTGGGGCCAGCCCTAATCCTAGGAATGGGTACTTGCGTACCCCCGCATACCCGCTACATGACATGTCTGATGATTACGGTCATAAAACCCGTCGAAGTAATTCTTCAACCAGTGTGCTAAGGGTTAGAGAAATAGGCACACATCATGCAAAGCTTAGATTGTGAGTATACTTTAACTAGCGCGGTAAAATCATTGGATCTAGAAAATGAAGGATCTTCCCCCACAGAGAAAATAAGCAGAATGGATTAGATGGCATAGTTGCAAAACAAGGACCGATCACAATATGCAATATTTCCATTTGCATCCATTTTTAAGACTGGGCATCTATTCTCAGAGTGCAATCCTAACCTGGAATCAGGCCAGCACAGTTAGGCCAGCAAAGTTTGGCTGGCACAAGGGACACTGTAAAGTATGTTTGGATCACTCTCAGGGTCAGAGAGGCCAGCACACAGAAATGTGCCATCGTCCCTGGGAGTGGTCCAAACACGCTTTTTTTGGTGGCCCTTGTGCCAGCCAAACTTTGCTGGCCTAACTGTGCTGGCCCAACTCCAGGTTAGGATTGCCCCCTCAGATAGGTAGGCTACTTTCAGATCTTGCCCCTGTGAAGCTGAGGTCAGTAGGGCAAATGTAGCCTACATCAGCAAGAGCAGGTTTCCTATTAGCTCAGATGAGTAAGTGCTCATGATCTGCACAGTTTGAAGGAGATCTAGGACTATCATCTGAGTAGTGTCCTTTAAGTGAAAAGAGAGTGCTTCAGAATCAGTGACTGCTCTCCTGTCATTCTAAACCTGGGTGGGGAGACACAAGTTGAATTTTTCCATGCTGTCTTATAGGTCCCCAGTCCAAGACCAGTTGCAGGCTTGCGTCCAGACATCTAGGTTGGTTATAGAGAGAAATCTTCTGCCTCATTCAGTATCAGACAAAAAATCTATAACATACTGTAAAAGTATAACATACAAAACAATGTTTTGGTTTTGTGGACAAAGGCTAGTGGGGATTTCTTACTTTACTGAATGGTTATTGCAAGGAATATAACAGCGCAGCAGTGATAACATAGGACTGACGTTACTTTCTATGGGTCTGGATTTTCTTTTTAAAAAAAAAAATATAATGTACATAATCTACTGCTTGTTGTGCTAAATTCACAAAGTTAATTGAATGGAATTGCACTCTAAAATAACTCTTTTCCCTTAAGTAGAAAAAGTAAAATCTAGCTAGTGGTTAGAGTTGTATTCCTTTGGTGACAGTAGCAATTATTTGTTACATTTTGACTACTCTCTCTCTCTCTCTCTCTCTCTCTCTCTCTCTCTCTCTCTCTCTC
>JAJKFI010000027.1:12070204-12107812 GCA_029204185.1 Lerista edwardsae | reverse complement strand
GTGTGTGTGTGTGTGTGTGTGTGTGTGTGTGTGTGTGTGTGTGTGTGTGTGTGTGTGTGTGTGTCCTAATGCTCACAATATCGGTTGTTCTAACTCAAAGAGAAAATGATGGATGAACCTTCAGAGCTCAGACTGGAAATAAACTGTAGCTGGAAAATGTTTTGTTTTAAATGTGGCAAAAACAGAGTATGATGAACTAAAGTGCAAAAGCATAAAATATACATAGATTTTAAAAAAAAACATTTTCTCTTAAATATGGAAGAAAGAAGAGATGAGCAGCTGAAGTGTGAAACTATAAAAGTATTATTAGGGTGAAGTTTTCCAATGCCATTTTAGGTTAGAAAGCTTTCGATGTATAGGAGCCTCCTTCAACATTTTCTCATAAAATACACATTCAGAGCAGGGCATGCGACTTTTGTGCGTGGGGGTAACTGAGAGATGGAATTCAGCTTCTTCAGATCATAAACTGTTGCTATTGGAAATCGGATTTTTTAAAAAATCCCCAAAGATTTATTTTTTACCATTTGATGAGGCACTATATTTTTCCTCATTTAAATAACAGTATGCCTATCGGAATCAGTGGAGCGAGCAATTTATTACCATTGGCAATCTAACTGCTACTACCACTTGATAAATATTCCATTGGACCAGAGGAAGTTGCTTTATATGGAATCAGGCCATTGGTTTATCTAAGATCAGTATTACCGGCACTACAGGCCTGATCCTATCGGGCACAGCGTGGGACGTACGTGTGCACTGCCTGCGCTTGTGATGCAAAAGGTGACGTAAGGCACCTCCAGCGCCAGTGGTAAGTTATTACTGCTGGCGCTAGGCAACTACCCGGCTAATGTTCGCTGTGCTGCTAGCTGGCCTTGCGTCCTTTTCCGACAGGGCAGGAGGGCATTCCTGGGTGGGGGAGGAGTGCAGCTGGGTGGGACTGGCGGCGACTATCGCCACAGGTTCCTGGCCTACGTGTTGGGCTAAGCAGCCTGATACAGAGGCCCTTGCCTCTGTGCAGGCTAAAGAGGCAAGTAGACCACTCACCTGCTCACACTCTTACCAGGGAAAAATGTTCCTTTCTCCCATGGAGCCTTGTGTGACTGCCTGACTGCAGCTGCCTGGCTACCGCTACTCATACGGGAGGTCGGGCAGTTTAGGATTGGGCTGCCCTTAGTCTAGTGTGGGCATAATCCTAACCAAGTTTCCAGCACCAGTGCAGCCCTAAGATAAGGCAACAAATGCTCCCTTACTTTGAGGAAGACTCCGTGACCATTTCCCCCCCCACCTAAGATGCAGTGTATGCCCTATTGAGAGAGTAATCCTAAACTGGAGTTAGGCCGGCATAAACTAAGCCAACAAAGTTTAGTTGGCACAAGGGTCACCATAAAGCACGTTTGGACTATTCTTGGAATCAGGGAGGATGGTGCACGTCTGTGTGTTGGCCTCTCTGACTCCGAGAGTGGTCCAAACATACTTTACGTTGGCCCTTGTGCTTGCCAAACTTTGCTGGCTTAACTTATGCCAGCCTAACTCAATTTAGGATTGCGCCCTGACACAGTTGCATCGACATTGGAAAGTTGGATAGGATTGGGCCCTCCATTTTGTACTGATTTTCAAGGCATGTACATTAAATTGTTAAAAGTCCCATTTACCAGGGCATTTTCTTTCAGCAAAGTTATCTGTTTTTGTGCTGGGTTTGTGCAAATTATTTTGAATATGGGTCCTAATGAACAGAAGAAGATAAAAACCACAGGGGAAAGACGTAAAAACAGATGAAATGTAAACAAGTTGCTCATAGATCAGAAGTAAAACTTGAGGTGCAAATGGACATTCAATATAGTGGATGACAAGAACAGGGGTTTCAACCATAAGGCTCACAGGCCATTTACCGTTGGCTGGGCCATTTACTGATAACTGGGCTCTTCCACTGCTACCCCTTCAGCAGCACTGCTTCTGCCAAAGCCCTGGATGGGAGAGTTGGAAGGCGACTTCAGAAGGAGGCCATTGTCCCCCATCGCATATATTTGAGGAATGGGAGCCCCTGGCCGAAAATGTAGTATGCCTTTTCATTTGTCAAAAGGGTTTTAAATGGCTGCATTAATAAGCTGAAATTTCACATTAGCGTCACATTAGAGGTACTAGAACAAAGACAAAACTAACAATGCTGACACAGCTATTGTACATGAAATGATATTATGCTGGTTGCAATCCAGAGAAAGCTCTGAGTGGAGTTTGGGCCTGCTGGGGGCAGGGCTAATGCAGTGTTTGTAATGTGCAGGCCCTGAACTTGGCATTCTGATGCCAGGCATTCTTTACTTCCTGGCCTGCCCATCAATGAGAAGCAAGCTGGCTACCCTTCAGAGATGGGTAGGAATGTTCTGCTTTCCATCTGATAGGCAATTAACAGGAAGCCTACTCCAGACTTGAGCACAATCCTACCTTATGCCGGCCTAGTAAGGCCGACATAGCAGGGCCATATCCAAAGGCCCATTCGGAGGCAGCAGTAGCAACGTGCAGGAAAAGGGGAGGTTTTTCCCTTGCACCCACGTAAGCCCCAGTCACCCCTATGGGCCTGCTCGGATCTGTGCCGGCAAAATAGCAGGCGCATAGGAACGTGCATGGGAGCGGCCCGAATCAGGGCCGCCATGACCGGGAACCAGTATTAGGATATGGCACTACGGCCGTCCTGCATCACAACCGCGTCATAACCGCTGTCTCCACCCACTGCGTTGCCCAGTTACGCCCCTGGAACACCTCTGGAACGCCCTCGCGGAGGCCGTGCACCAACTGAGCAATGCTGGCGCTTGAATGGCACACGGCCGGTGCTGCTGACGGTTGCACCAGCGCCCGAGCGCTGATGCTGATGCTTGTGCCAGCTGAGCGCCATAGCGCCAATGCGGACGTGCTTCATGGCACATTCGCAACAGCATTCGGCCAGCACAAATGCACAGCACCAGCGTTAAGGGGGGTATAGAATTGCGCTGTGTATTTGAGGTGCAATACCTTAGCCAGGGTGGCCAATACTGGCAGGTATAGTTCAGGACTGGGATTAGGAATCCAGTGTGCAGTGATGTTCCAGGAGGGGGAACACTAAGTTTTTCAGGCGCCTGAATGCCCATGTAAAGTGGCCCCTCCCCCTCGCCTTCAGAGCCATTTATGGCTGTGAAAGCAAAGCGGAGGAGACACCACATGGGGATGGGCTGAGCAAAGGGCTTCTTCCACCAGGGACTGGTGGTGAAAACCAGAGGTCCATAAGTGGTTGGAAACAGGGTGCTAATATCAAAGGGGAAAGCAATGGTTCCATTTGTTTCCTCTAAGGTAGGTGCCTACACTGAAGAGGGAGGAGTTCTACCTCGAGAGGAACTGTTACAGGATATATTGAATTCAATGCTGCAATTAATAAAAGCGGCATGTTTCATACCAGACCTTGTCTTATGCCATTTATTAGGGGGAGAGGTACCTGAGCAATGCTGTAGCATGAGGTCTCACATATCCCTTCTATGAGTGGAAGCAGAAGGGAAGGGCACTTTTGAATTCATCGTATAGTATCTTACCGTATAATGTATTCTTTACCGTTCTTTTGCATTTTTTATCCCATCAGGGTGCAATCCCAACCTGGAGTTAGGCCGGCACAGTTAGGCCAGCAAAGTTTGGCTGGCACAAGGGACACCGTAAAGCACATTTGGACCACTCTTGGAGGTGGAGAGGATGGTGTACCTCTGTGTGCTGGCCTCTCTGACTCCGAGAGTGGTCCAAACATACTTTATGGTGTCCCTTCTGCTGGCCAAACTTTGCTGATTTAACTGTGCCAGCCTAACTCCAAGTTAGGATTGTGCCCTCAGTTTGTGTTAAGTGTTCTGTTCACTCAAAGTTTAAATTTCATTGGCTACTCAGAGCTATTGCTCTCTTTTTTCCTGTCAGGGACCACTGATTAAAATATCTCCAATTTGTTCCTTTCTTAGTTGTTTCTATGGAGTTGAGTTGTTTCTATGGAGCAGAAAGAGCAAAAAAAAAAAAAAATCTAAAAAAAAAATTAAATTGGGCCCAGGTCTATTCCTATAATAATGCTGCTTTTTTTCTGACCAGAATTCCAATCACATACAATTCAAGAAACAGACTGCTTGGCAGCAACTTTGGGCATAGAAATAATGGGGAAATGTAGTAATGTATGGTTACTGCATTAAACTTGAACCAGTAGCAGTAGCGTCAACTGTGCCTACTGTGGAGCAAACGTAGCAGCACATGAGTGGAATGAACATTTTGTCATCAGCCCAATGCAGAAAGTGATCCTGATAATCCTCTGGTATAAATGCCACATTTAGAAAGCTTTGGATCATGTTGAGCCGTGGAATTTTGAAATCCAGCTCCTTCCCCCCCCCCCAATCCCTTCTAGCACAATGAAAATAAATTTAATACTTCCAGTAGTGATTTGGAAAAAAAGGCCTGTTTCTTGTTTTCAGAATACAAGAAACTATGGTTTTTGCAACCATAACCATAGTTATTAACCACACATTTAGATAACCATATTTAGTTATCAACCACATGGCCCAATCCTATTGTACCGGTAGAACACGTGTTCTGCCAGCGTGCACGGCTGCAAAAGCACCGTAAACTGCTTTGCAGCAGCACAAGGCCCGAGAATACTGGAACCTTTCTGCTGGAGCCGTTGGCCTGCCAGAGCAGATACATCCAGTGCAGGGGCAGGGGGAAGGCAGAGAGGAGCTGAACGGGATGATGGTATGGTAGAACAGGGAGGAGATGGGACAGGGTGATGGACCAGGCCCAGGAGAGGGCAGGATTGGCGGTGCAAATGTGCACCAAATCTTGAGGCCCTTCCTGGGCCTGATCCACCTGCATAGATCATGGACTTGTGCCAGCTGTAGAGATGGAACAGGTCCAAATTGACCTGCTGCAGCTGCCTGGGCTTACTCTAGGGCAAAGGGACAAATGCCCCTTACCTTGGAGAGACCTCCAGCAGCCAACTATCCCCTTTGGACAAAGCATAGGTTGCACTGGCGCTGCTCCATTGCCACACAGAGATTTAGGTTGGATTGGGCTGCCCGTTTTATACTGGTTTGCTAATTCAGCACATGATCTCAAGGCTTGTCCCAGCTTGTTTTGTCATGTAATAGCAAACCATACTTAATTGTTGTAGCTGAATGTGCTCATTCACAAACATACACTCAGAGCTGAATCCCGGGGATTGCGCAGGGTTGATGCAAGGTCATTAGCGCCAAAGAGGGGCAGCAGGTGGCACTAATGCTCCCAGACCAGCGCTAGCTGTATCACACAGCACTCCCAGCACCCCTTAAAGGCAGCAAGTCCAGGTGAGATCAGAAAATGTTCCCAGAACATTTGTGGCCACCCTATTTTGGCTCCTGGGCCCCTTTTTGGAACTTGGTCCAGAAACAAATTTACTGTACCCCCTATACCCATCTCGTATGATCCTGCCTTGAAAATAATTTGATCAAAAGGTGGGCATGGCAAGATTAAAATAAATCCACAATCCCTGTTGTGCCAACTATATTTCCTGGTTTTTCACATGTGTCTTTCAACAGAAAAGCAAAAGTCTGCCTGGCTTAGATTTTATTGATATATCGCAGAGGCATGATTACAGCTTCCCTGTGGCAGTATCGACACACCAGTATTATATGGGACAAACTGATCACATGAGATATGAACATGTCAGTAATGCCAGGGCCAAGAAAAAAGCAATAGGTTACTTCCCACAGGATCAGTACTGCTCACATATTTGCTTTGTCCAGAAGTTACTGGAGTTGCACTGAATTCAATCCCAGGGAGGCTGACACCATCAGAGGCGGAGGAAGGGTGTAGCTGGGGGTGGTGCAAGCCATGGGCGCCGGCAGTGGCGAGGTGCCATTGCGCAGAGCAACCCATGCGTTTTTTGGTCCGCCCACCCTTCCCTATGCACATATCACTCTGAAATGGAGAGATCCCGGGTGCAGGGAGGAGTGGCGGGGCGATGCATGGGGTGGGGCGACGCGCTGGGGGCGCGATTATATCACCCTGTGCCGGGCGCGCTCGGGGCTTCGTGCGTCTCTGGACACCATCCATCTCTGACATAGAGCGCAATTCTAACCTTGAGTTAGGCCAGCACAGTTAGGCCAGCAAAGTTTGGGCAGCACAAGGAACACAGCCATGCACTATCCTCCCTGACTCAAACATGCTTTACGGTGGCCCTTGTGCTGGCCAAACTTTGCTGGCCTAACTTGTGCCAGCCTAACTCAAGGTTAGGATTGTGCTCATAGTCTTAATCTGGTATTTGTGCAAAGGAAAGCAGCAGATTAACTTTCTCACATGAAATCTCAGCCTCTTGTGTCTGTAGGACAACCTGACCAATTTCACCCATTGCATTGGGAGCCATTGGAGTACCATAAGACTTCTTTAAATGACTGCTTATATTCACCTGTGAATTCTACTGACATGTAAAAATTTCATTGCAGATACCATTGTATTGTGCAGCTAAATTAGCACCACCAAAAATAGTACAAGAATGCAAGTCATTAAATTATTACTCCCAAGTCTCATGATTATTATAGTTAATAGGGCAATCAAATCCTGCTGTATTGTTCTCTAACTACATGGCTGTTTAGTAGGAGGCATACATTTTCATTAAATAAAGACTTATGGTAAGAAGAAGAATGTAATCAACATTAATGACCTGGAGTCTAATTGAAAATGCTACCATAGTCACCTTCCACCCAGCTATGAAAAAAGGACAATCATGTTCTTTTTTTTAAAAAAAAAAAAAATTGGAATGTTTGGGACTTACTACTGCTCCCACATGGTTACCTGGCTTAGTTTGATTAAATTAATTCAATTTTTAAAAAGTGTAATGTACATGGTGCACCAAAAAGAACTTTAATACAGTCATGTCTCTGCGGATCTACGGATAATTGAATCCGCAGATACTGAATCCACATATATAGGGGGGGGCACAAATACACTTGGCGAGGTAGACGTGTAGTGCAATCCTATGCAAATTTACTGATTAGTAAATCTCAGAGCGCAATCCTAACCTGGAGTTAGGCCGGCACAATTAAGCCAGAAGTTTGGCTGGCACAAGAGACACTGTAAAGTATGTTTGGAACACCTTCGGAGTCAGAGAGGCCAGCACACAGACGTGCGCCATCCCCTGATTCCAAGAGTGGTTCTAACACATTTTACGGTGTCCCTTGTGTCAGCCAAACTCCAGGTTAGGATTGTGCCCTCACTGTATTCAATGAGACTGACTCACAGGTAAGTGTGTATAGAATGGTAACCATAATCACTTGAGGGCTCTGGTGAAAATCCCTGGTTTCCCCCTATTTCTTTGCCTATTTTGACTGGCGCAGGTCTAGAAAGACTGGAAGAGGGTGCCAGTTGCTAGGTGCCATGCTCTGAGCCTGACCACCTCATAACAACTGGCCAAAGCCAATTTAAGGCCTTTGGCAGAAAATTGAAATGGATCTATGACAGTGCAAAAAGATATGAAATAACCTTTTTTTTTCCTTTTTTCTTTTCTTTTTTCTTTTTTGGCCCTATAGCAATACTCCAACATTTGTCACTTTAGCTTTCACTTCATCCTACCTAATGGTTGGCTCTAAGCTGGCATTAATGAGGAAACATCATTATGAGATTCTCCCACCCAGATTCTCCCACTTTCATAAATCAAGGTTTCAATATGTTACAGGTTTATATTGAAATAAATGTTGTGCTACAGAACTAATTTTGTTTGCCTTAAAGTTGGAATATACAGTGTTGTTTTCTAGTATTACACTATTACAATTCGTTCACATTTTCTGGGTACATTTCATTGCAAGTAAATAGATTTTCTTTCCTGGGGTGAAGGGGAAAGAGGGAAGGGCAAAAAAAAAATAGCAACTAGAATTATTGGTTTTGGCCAATCAACAAAGAAAAGGGCTAGGCCACCTTCCTTGTAAAGAAAAGCCACATATTTGGGATTTCATAACATAAAAAACCCACACTGAAGATCAGTTGGCCGCCTATTACAGAGGCAGGTACAAGCAATTTGTTCTTCACCTGATTTACCTTTGGCGGGGGTGGTGGTGGGGTTTCTCGCCTACCCCAGGATATTCTATTAGTTAGTCACAGATGACAGGCACAATGTCAGACAGGGAGTAGCGGCAAGGATTGGTGTGCACTTTGATGTAAATGGATTGGTCAAGAGGATGAATTTCCTAAGGCTCCAGAGATGATGGTTGAGACCTCTCTGAGCAATGGTTGCAAAATCAACATCAAAGAATCATCAGTTTAGGGGGCAATACAGTTCAAAGCTCCCTCAGTCCCTTTCCCAGGGTTGACAAGCTGGAATTGTCTGCAGATGATCAGTGGGGTCACTGTGGGTGATGCCCCAATGGGTGGAGTAGACATTTGAATGGGGCAGAGTGTGAGAAGAGATAGGACTAGTGGCAGGGTACAAGTATTAATTGTGATAATGTTACTGTACTGTACTGTGTGTGTGTGTGTGTGTGTGTGTGTGTGTGTGTGTGTGTGTGTGTATTCACAGTTTATATATTCCAGACATGATATCAACAGCTTGAAAGATCAAATCTTTGAAAGTATTTCTAGTTTCAAGGGTTCGGTTAAACAGCAGGGATCAGAATGCTTTTATATTTCCAAATAATTATAATCTTCAAGGGTTCGGTTAAACAGCAGGGATCAGAATGTTTTTACATTTCCAAAAAATTATAATCTGACTCAGGGACGCCAAGCAGCACCCCTGTGTTGTCGTTAAAGCTATTCGTAGCGTCGGCTTCAGAGCGCTGACGGAGAGGCTCCTTTGTGTCAACCGAAGTGGTCGGCGTGAGCGAGGCTCTGTGCCGAGGTGGCACGGGGATTGGTGGGAGGGAGGGAGGCAGGGGCGAGACTTGGGCGGGACGTGGGCGGTCTCGGGAGGTGGCCATATCCTAAGCCCGTCCACAAGGCCCTGAGGCCCCGAGGCTCTTTAGCAGGCGCAGATCTGAGGAGCTCCCTTGCCGCAGGGAGGCTCCAGCCTCTCCTAAACAGCGTCGGACATGGCGCTGGCCTGTCGGCTTTGGCAGTCCGGCACTGTTTAGGATTGCACTCTAAGTAATATGTCAACAATCAATTCTAGATAAATGTTATTTATATAGGAAGGTTCTTAGTTTTGGGCTACATCTGGCACCCTGCCAGTGCTGCTTCCTTACGTTTTTGACAGCCACCACTGACACTGGGATGCTGGGGTTATCGTGCCAGCAGTAGGGCTGCTCAGGATTGGACTTTTAAACTCACAGCCATTTAAACCATAAGCAAGGGCACAAGTTGAAGCAACAGCCTCAAGTTGAAGAAGAAGGAGAGAATCGGGCAGACTTTGCTGCTGGAAAGATGTCAATGATGGCACCAGGTGAACCTGCCTTCAGAGAGAGTTCAGAAGTAAGAGGTCATCACTACCCACAGTCCACCACCTGCCTTCACTCTGATGGTGGAGGCACCTGGAGAAGATTATCAAAACTGTTTTGTAGGCTCATATGGGAACAGGAATCTTTCAGATTATGAGGATCCATTTGCCAAACTTAGGTCTTCATGTTTCATGTAAGGGCTGTTCAGCATAATCCTATGCATGTCTACTTATAAGACTGTCTCAATAGGGATGTTTAATGGAGTTTACTCTCAGGAAAGTGTGTACAGAATTGCAACAGTATTCAACTTCTGGAACTCCTCTGAGGTTCCAGTTTGGTAAATACAAAATCAGAGTCTGTCATTATTTAAAGGAGTAAAAAGTGGCTTTACTGTAAAAACTGGAGATGTTCCAGATGTCATTGACATATACAATATGTATATCATATTATCACCAAGAAATGAAAAATGTATTTCAAAAGGTCCGAGGTGCAAAAAAATATAGAAATCATTTATTGTATTAAATATTATTTATACAATAACCCACATTTGTTATGTATCACATATGAGTATAAACAAACTTTCTTTATTCATATCAGAGGCACCTTCATTAATATAATTTCATACATATATCAAAATATAGTTTTAGAATAAAGGGAAGATTAAAACTAGATATCATTCACACAATACTGGGACACTTCTATAAGTAAACTGATTAGGTGTTGTTGTTTTTTAATGTCTTTTATGTCAGAGTTTTGACAATTCTTAGTAGGAAAAAAGGTATAAACATACAAATGTTCATTTTTGTGCCAATCAGTTTACTATCATAAGCAGGTATTCCTCTGTTTCTTGGATGCTGCCAATTTCCATTTCCCTTATCAGCCACCGTGAATAACACACCTGTTCACTAACTGATTTCATGGCAGTCCCTGGTGTTACTCACTGAATCCAGTCTGAGTTTTTGTCATTGAAATTTGATATTTTTTTAAACACAAATTTACCTTTTTGCTTTCAAATTGTCCACATTGTAAACTTCCCAAGCTTAAGATCCCAAGCACACTTACTTAAAAATAAGTTTCTTGGAAATCAAAGGGACTCCCCTTCCAAGAGTACTCCTTTAGGATTGCACCTTTAAACACAAAGGGTTCTTCTGAAAACATGTTTACAGATTTCAATGTTGTGCTAATGCTTAGCTTTTAAATGGTGCTACAGCGTCAGCCATATGTCCTGTTCAAACTCTGTCCTGTTCAAACGGCCCTACACAGGCTTCTCAGAGTTGCACCAGTAAAATTGAAAGGCACTTAGCCCTACTGATATTTCTAGGGTATTACTCAAGGTCAGGGAAATATATTTCCCTTACTCAGTGATGTCATCCGGGCATGCCAGGAAGCAGAACGCCTGGATGATTGACAGCCCTCCGCCCCTATGGCGGAGGGCTGCCACGCCTCCCTGCACCTCACAGCACCCGAATCGCTCCATTTCAGAGCGATTCGGGATGCAAGGGCGGGCCCAGCAGCAGCTCGCCCGTCCTCCGGAGAGGCGGCGTGGCCCGGGCCCGTCCGCAGAACTGGCGGAACGGCGTACCGGGCCATTCTGCCTGGATGACGCCACTGCCCTTACTCCATGTTGCACTGCCCTTACTCCATGTTGCACTGCATTGGCCTGCCTATTCTAGCACGGGGTTAGGATTGGGCTGTCAGTAGTTCTTAAACAGAAATCTTAGAGATGGCTTTTGCATCCAGGAAGGACAAGATTTAGCACCTTAGACAAGGCAATGTTGGTTCCAGCACCAGGTCGATGCGGAACCTGGGGGAAAAACTGGCCCCAGGCCTATGTCCCTCCCTGGCTGTTGCTGCCATTGGCTACTAGCACTGGAAAGTCAGCCAGGTTGACTGAGCCATAAGTGTGGGTCTCATCCAGTAGGTTTGATGACATTCCTATGCAATACCTTGAATTCCAACTGCAGTGTTCCATGAACAGCTTTAAAATACTGATCATTCATAGGTGCACGACAGCCCTGCTTTAAAGCATCTCTGTAGCGTGACCTTTCCAGAGCACCTCATTATTTCCTGTTTAATTGTCTTAATTTTGTTGGTTTTCAGAGCCAGACAGTAACACTGACATTTTGTAAATGAGGTCTGGCAGAAAACAGGATGAGATTTCTCATTTCTTTGGGAGGCATCAAAGCAGCGAGGATGAAAAAGGAAATGAGTATCAACAATAGTAGGAGAACTTTTATTGCACTTAGAACAGTTTAGGCTCTAAATACAAGAGGCACTTTATTGCTCCTGCAGCTGTTCCAACAGATTGTCTTTGTGAGCCAGCAATGGGGAGGTGGCAGTATGAGCTAGATACTTGTTAACTGAAATCCAGGTTTAATTATTCCTTAATTAAGGGAATGTTGTTCCATTTAAAACAAATTGCAATATGATAAAATAGCATGAACTGGCTGAAGAGATCAAAACAGAACGTCGGAAGGCATTTAAAAGAGCTGTGCGGATCAATGTGGGATGTAAATGAAAAAATATTGAAAGGGGCATGACAGAAGATAAGATATATCAAGTGGAAAAACAGTCATTTTGGTTTAGTGCCACGTTGACATTAATTAGGAATGGCAGGTCATCTGTCAGGCAGGCAATGTACTTTCCTTGACATTGAAAGCATGTTGCCTTAATAGCTTTCATGGATCAGCAACTGGAGGATTGCGCTATTTCAGTGCTATTCAAAGTGGTGGGTCACGACCCACCATTGAAAGGGGAAAAGGACCATTTCCAGCGGTGTTATGCTGCCGGAACGCTGGGCGGGACATCCGGGTGATCGACAGCCCGCCCGTCACGTTCTGCAGCGTTACACCGTTTGCATAACCAATTACGCCGCTTGCGTACGTTACGCAAACGGCGTAATGCTGAGGAACGCGACGGGTGGGCTGTCGATCACCCGGATGTCCCGCCCAGCGTTCTGGCAGCATAACACCGCTGACCATTTCCCCTTAGGGGAGTGGCCCAGGAATGGGTGCCCCCACAGAACCACCACAGTCGTGGTGCTGCGGGAATCCAGGGGCATGCTAATGTACCTGGGGGCTGAATGTTCACAGGATCATTTTTTAAAATGATTTTATTTTCATTTACAAACTTCTGCATTCTGCATTCAGTATGTATGCATTCCTAGGAGTATTCTAGGAATATTCTAACACTACCTTCATCTTAGAATGGCCTGGTTTTCCTTTCAAACTTATCCACCTATGAGTTGAAGCCGATATTCTTGCACAGCTTCCCGGGGCCTCAGAATGCCTTAAAACAGTGTTTCCCAAACTATGAGTCAGGACCCACCAGTGGGTCGCGAGCCAATTTCAGGTGGGCCCCAAAGCACCTAGAGCTGCCATTGAAAATATGGGGAGATGGGATGCTTGAAAGGGGGAGGGCTGTATGGTAGTTTTGCTTGTATCAAGGTTGTAAATAGGCTTTTTCCTTTCTGATTCACTTTGCTATTGGAAAATGGCTGAGAAATAACTAAACTTATTGCTGAATTCTCAGGAAAGCAGCAGGCTCTGGTGTCACAATGACAGCACTTCCAGCTATGACATCAATTCTGGTGGGTCCCAGGCAGTGATGGGATCAGCTAATGACTTGGGGGAATGCTGGGCGAGCAGCAGGAAGGCTGGGCGGGACTTCTGGGTGATTGACAGCCCGTCCGTCCAGGTCCGTCACCTGCCCGCCCACCTCACGGGCTGCCCCCGGGTGGCGCGCCCTGCCGCTGCGCACCCTGATACCCGGGGGCCCCCACCTGTCCCCCCTGGCAAACGGGCACCCCCTCTGAGGCCAGGGCAGCCTGTGCGGCAGGCGGGCGGGCGGCGGACCCGGACAGGCGGGCTGTCAATCACCTGGAAGTCCCGCCCAGCCTTCCTGCTGCCCGCCCAGCGTTCCCCCGAGTCGTTAGCTGATCCCATCACTGGTCCCAGGGAAATTTTCATTACGAAAAGTGGGTCCCAGTGCTAAAAAGTTTGAGAAGGCATAAAAAGTAACTTCCATTTCCCCCCCAAAACGAGAAGTAGCTTCAATTTTTTTGCCTGTAACAAACATTCTAAAGTCCTCTGTGGACCTCAGAACTCACTCCTTTGAAGGGTCCAGGTGGGCCTCTCCCTACAGGGTCCCACAGGTTATGAAAATCCACAGATAATGAGGGCCCACCTGTATCTTCACATTTTTAGTAGAAACAGCAGTATACAATAAAGATCTTGCAACATGAGAATCTTGAGTATGCTAAGGCTTTTTTTTTTTAGATCACTGACTTAAGAATAGTAAAGTGACTTTGTTAGATGGTGTGACACCAAATAAACCTAACAGAAGATGATAACAAGTCATGCATTTCTATTTTCAGGACACAGAAGAGGTTATTATTAGAAGTGAAGAACAGGTGGTAACTGTAATCATATTATGAAAATAAGTGCCAAAATAATACTAGGGAATTTCTTCGCTTTGCTATGTTTATTTCAAAAAAGCAGGATATAATAAATAGATACAACAATATTTTTTGAAAAGAAAAAAAAACCCACATAACAAGGAAGCTTCTTCTTTAGCTGCCACAGTACAATCCATTGCTTCTGTCCTGTAATGGAACTTTGAAAGAGAAAAGAGAATTTGCTTTTGTTGAGTCTTCAATTTTAATTTGGTTCGAGTTCTCATAAGGTTAGGTAGCAAAATAAGTTTTTGTTTAACAGAGACAAGCCATGATGTTTTGTGCTGGTGAGGCACAGAAAGTCACAGAGCCCAGTGACCTGGAAGTAATGCAATATTTCCAGGTCATGCAGAGCTTCCTAATGCAACAGGAACATCATACCTGACCCTTTCTGAAGCCCATAACAGCCGTGTTTGGCCTCTGCGGGCTTCATAAAGCCTCCCCATAGAGGTGGACCTGGGGCTTTGCTATGCCCTGTCTCAGCTGGTGAAGGTTCGCTGCCTTCATCTAAGCTGGGAGGGAGCACAGAGAACCATCCCCTGTCCTCGGTGACTCTTCTCTGACTTGCACCAGCTAAAGACCTGACACAGTTTGAGGAGACCCATTTGAGAGCAAGTGGTCTATGGCAGAGGTTCTCAAACATGACACTCCAGTCTGAAAAGCCCAGTTCAGATGCGTATCTTACCTGTAGCCTGGGATGGCGCGAGCCATGGGCGTCGGGCAACGGCAGGGCACCATTGTGAGCAGTCCGTGTGCGAAACAGCGCGCTCTTTGGCCTGCCCGCCCTCCCTGGTCTCTGTTACGCTCTAAAATGGAGCATTTCCGGGTGCAGGGAGGTGTGTCGGTGCGACGCATGGGGGTGGGGCTACGTCCTGGGGGCGTGGTTTCGGCGCCAGCCATGGGCACGCTCACGCCTCCATTCGGGCCTGGCCCAGTGTCTGTCCCGTTAAGAGGTAGGGGAAGGGCAAAGGCAGCAACACAATAGGGAGGATCATGAAGGGTCTTTTTTACTTACCCCACACAACTCTGGCCTCCTGGGCGGGGGGGATCCAGAGAGCTGGCAGACCCCTCTGTTGGGCTCCCTGTGCCTCCTTTAAAAAAAAGGTTAAAAAACCCTAGCCCAGTTTCACAACAAAAACAGGGCGTGGCGTTTTAAAATCTTTTTTAGCTGTTTGGAAGTGCAGGGAGCCCTGCAGAGGGGTCTGCAGGCTCCCTGGACCCCACAGGAAGCCAGAGCTGTGTGGAGTACATAAGAAACCTCTTCACGCCCAGCACTATCCTCCTAATGGCGTTTCTGCCTTCTCCCTGGCCCTGCAAGCACGTATCTATGTCCTCAAACTCCTGAGGAAAATGAGAAGCTCTGGCCTATGAAGAGGTAAGTACATACCATAAGTTTTTACTTACGTCACCTGGGCTGTCTGCTCTCCTGCATCAGTGATGCAGAATGCTTTGTGCTGGTGGGGGATAGGATTGGGCTTGCAATCCCATTTACATTTACCTGGGAGCAAGCCCTACTGGATATAGTGGGACGGATTTCTGAGTAAACATGTATAGAATGTGCTGTAAGTCTTATTAGGGATGAATGGTACTGGAAGTCTGGGATGGATGTAAATAGAAACAGAGCATTATTTTTTGTTAAAAACAAACAAACTGACCTGACTTTTTAGAAAAAGATATTAATGAAACTGACATTTCCAATTTGGCCACAGGAGCTGGTTAACAGCTAATGATCCCTTGTGTGGGGAACAACAAGCTTAACCACACAAATCCCATTATTTTCAAATCCAGTTCTGGTCCACACTGGATTAATTCTCATGAATTCCAATGTGGAGTGTGTGGCTGTTTTGATGGGAGCTTGAGATGGGCCCTTGGGAAAGGAAGTGATTTTTGGACTGCTGCATTTTTACAACAACCCTACAAGTATTTTTTCATTTAATTTGCAGTAAAGAGGCCCCAAAGAGGAATTAACACATATTTTTGAAAGGGTTGTGGGATCGCAACTCAAATGGTTCTGTCAGCAAAGCTTAAGCGGGGTGCGGGAGAGATGATCCCCAGCATTCTGAAGGGCCAGCTCAAAAGTCTGTTCGAAATACATAGCTCTGTGCGATATGTGGCTGCATGCACTTGTATTCTGCTCACCGCTCAGGGGGGAAAGAAAAGAAAGCCACTTTTTTTTTTGTTACAGTCAGGGTTTCTTTCTATTCCCTTGCTTTCAAAAGTGAATTGTAACTGTTAAGTGTGTTTTTGACAGATTATTCCAAAACTGTCATGCCTGGTAGGAATCCAAATGACCTATTTTCTCAATATACACAGAGGTTTACCTCAAAGAATATAAAGAGGCTGAGGGCACCATTTTCTACAGAAGCCTTAATAAAAGCAAAAGAACACATGCACATGAATCCCCCCTCCACGTTTCTACACAATGTGCCACAGAAGGATGAAAATATATATATATATATATATATATATGGGCAGATTAGGCAAGCAGCGTGTCTGGCAACAGAGTGTTGAAGTAAGCATGGTCATTTTTAAAAGCATTTGACTAGTGACCTGTTTGATATCTCATGTCAATGATGATTGCTAAACCGAACAATTGGAAGGGCACACAGTGAGAGTCTCTCCTCTCCCTAGTCTATATGAATAGCTCCACTCACACAGAACTTTTCAGCAATGAAGAGACGTCTGGACTACCAAGAGGCATCACAAAGAGACCAGGCTGTAGAGGTCTGATAAACTTCGCTATAATTTTTAAAGCACTTTTTGAAACTTGGTGATTAGAAGCTTTTTCGTGTCATTTCTGTATTCCCTTGTTAGAAAGGAAAAAAATGTGTGAGCTTAGAGCTGATCTGACCCATTCCCCAATTCATAGAATTATAGAGTTGGAGGGTGCCCATGAGATCATCTAGTGAAGCCCTCAACCATTTCCTGTTTCCTCACTAAGCACCCTTTTTCTTTGGTATGGGGGTGGTTTTCTTTGCAGGAGAGTAAACATTGATGTGGAAAGACATAGAAAGGCAAGAACCAGAAGCCCATTGCATGTTGCTTATGGACATGTACCTCTGTTTCCCTTTTAGCCCCTACAAAGGGGACAAAGCAGATAAAAGATTCTCAAAAACTTTTCCCCCCTCAAATGGTTCCCCCCTTGAAATTTTACTCCCCTCCAAAATCAGGGTTGTTTCTTTTCCTGAAAACTGTTTTTCTCTGCCTGAAAAAAGAGCAAACGACTCCACCAAAGTACAAAAACAAACAAACAAACAAAAAACAGGGGAGGGCAATAACTATCATGCCCTGCTTGTGACCTTCCAGAGTGATTTGCTTGGTACTGTTGGAAACAGTCAGAATGCTGTACCTTATCTCAGTGGTTCTTAAACTGGGACCCACTATTTAGAGTGGCAATCTGTCCGGGACCCACCAGAAATGGTGTCATGGCTGGAGGTGCTGTCCTTGTGACACCAGAGCCTGCTGCTTTCCTTAGAATCCAGCATCCAAGAATCCAAGTTAGAATCCAAGTTGGGTTAGTTCTCAGCCATTTTCCAATAGCAAAGTGAATCAGGGCACAATCATAACCTGGATTGCAATCATAACCATAGGCTGGCATAGTTAGACCAGCAAAGTTTGGCCAGCCCAAGGGACACTATCAACTATGTTTGGACCACTCTCAGAGTCAGAAAGGCCAGCACATAGACATGCGCCATCCTCCCTGACTCCTAGAGTGGTCCCAATGCACTTTATGGTGGCCCTTGTGCTGGCCAAACTTTGCAGGCTTAACTGTGCCACCCTAATTTGGGGTCAGGATTGTGCCCTCAGAAAGCAAAAGCCTATTTACTACTTTGACATAAGCAAAACAACCACACAGCCCTCTCCCTTTCCAGCATCCCATCTTCCCATATTTTCAATATGGCAGCTCTAGGTGCTTCACAACCCAACTGAAATTGGCTCATGACCCACTGGTGGGTCCTGACTCATAGTTTGGAGCCACTGTTCTAAGGCATTCTGAGGCCCAGGGAAGTTGGGCAGGAGTCTCAACTTCAACTTATAGGTGGATGAACATAGATGGGTGTATTGGAAAAGGCAGGCGATACCCCGAGGAGATAGGGAATGGTATCAGCAGTGGCCCCTTGTCCAAATAAACCAGGGATTACAGGGTTAGACTCCAGAGCTTCCGCAAGCCTCAGGAGCACAGCTGCAGGCTGATGAGGACCCTGGCTATAATGGGAGGTTAGCACAGATGCAGATGGGTGTGGCTGATGGTAAACAACAGACACTGATTGGCTGGCCTCAGTATAAAGTTGGAGGCAGGAGCTGCAGTAAGTTGGCACCAAGTAGGTGTGGATAGGAGACCTGGGTAGGTGCTGGAGGAGGGCTCCAGGTAGGTGCTGAATGGATTGCTAAAGGAAGGAAGTATGGATAGCACCAGGTAGGGGAAGGAAGGAAGGAAGGAAGGAAGGAAGGAAGGAAGGAAGGAAGGAAGGAAGGAAGGAAGGAAGGAAGGAAGGAAGGTGGCTGTTGATTGACTGACTGATAGAGTGCTGGAAGGACTGACTGGATACCTGGTTGGAGAATTGTTGTATGGCTGCCACGTCCCTGGAGCCACCGAGAGGAAGAGGCAGGTGTGACTTATGTAAGCTGACTGCCTATTGTTTGGTGGAGGGGTTTTTGTGGTCCCAAGTTAGACTTAGGGTATCTGGAGCTAAGTCAGTGATGAGGGCAGTCTGGAGGAGGCTGGCCAGCTGGTGATCCCAAGCAAAGCCGCTGGAAGAGAGGAGGCCCAGTGGGTGAATGAACCCCCTCCCTCTTGCCTATCTCTGAGGCTGCTCTGGAGGGGAAACTAATTAGCCTAGTGTGGGCATTGGGGCCCTTGGGGAGGCCCAGCAGGGAATTTGGCAGAACAGTGGGTGAGTTTAAAAGTAAAACCAGGTCATTCTATGACCCACCAGACCCACTGGTGGGTCCCGACCCACAATTTGGAAACCACTGCCTTATCGGATTTAACAAGACTGCTCTCATACTTGTACTCTTACCCATTATTTCAAGCAAATGAGCACCGTTTCAATGTGGATATCCAAGCAATCTTTGATAAAAATGGTGTTAGTACTAGTTTTGACTAGACCCTGGGGCAAGGCAAGTTTTGGGGGCCCTGAATGCCTGCAGGTTGCGCACAGGAGGCCAGCAGTTCTTCCCTGTAACTGTTCTGCCTTCTCTAGTCTTCAGCTTACTGGGGGTGAGCTCAGGTTGACTGGTAGGGGGGCTGCTGGCAGTAGTTCCTTCTCCTCCTACCCTTGGAGAGTTGAGATGAATGCTTGCTGCCACCCTGGCTTGTTTCCAGCCTCAGAGAATCTGATTGGCTGGAAAGGAAAGGAGACAATGGCCTAGTTCAGAACCTTCCTCTCCCCACTAACCAATTGTACTTGCGCCCAGGCAGTGGCCTCTGCATAATGGCACAGGGCCCTGGAAGCAAACCAAGTGGTTGCTGCATGTGACAGAACGGGATAGAACTGGCCCTTCAGAAAATATTGAATAACACAAAATAGGTCGGAGCAGCATCTAGAAATAAGAGCATAAAGAATCAACATGCATCCTTTGTATTTTCTTACAGATTCATTTCCTGCCACAATTCTCTGAACAGCTTCCTGGAAGGACAATTCATCCCTTGTGTGGTTGTGGGTTGTGCTACCCTGCTGTGGCAACTGAGCGAGAATGCCAGGAAGACAACATTGAGTCATGATGCAATCCCATGAGCACCCTGGCAACACATACCGCTATGGGATTGCATCACTAGCCAACTCACAGAGGGAAGAAACAATGGCAGGTCTTTATTCCAAAATCTCTAGTGAACAACGTAAGGATTTTTTGGGGGGGCTGAAAGTGGCTCACCCTGTTTTTATTTTATACAAAACTTCAGCAGTCCTTGGTACCTTAAAAAAAGCCATTGCTCAAGGTGAGTATTGCCTTTTTAGTCCCTTGTTGCTGATGTTTGAACTGCAAAGACAAATGTTTTCATGCTATTAGAGCTCTCTTTTTTATGGCTGGTGTGGTTGATGGCTTTCTGTCTTAAGGCTAACTGGTAATATAATAAAATTGAATTATATTGAAATGAAGGCTCTGGTAAGACATTGAGACTGGCATTCTAAGTGGCAGCAGCTACACTTGATGAGTTTCATGAGACAGTATATAACTGGGGAGAACCCACTATGGGAAGAACTCTGTTGCTTTGTATCCCCCCCTCTCCCTCTCCCTCTCCCTCCCTCTCTCTCTCTCTCTCTCTCTCTCTCTCTCTCTCTCTCTCTGTGTGTGTGTGTGTGTGTGTGTGTGTGTGTGTTTATTTGAGTCACAGTAGCAACAGAGGCAGTGACTCACGTTTGACGGAAAAAATGATTATCACCCTGAATTTCCAGAAGAATATTTAATCATTGATGCCCGTTGAAGGCGCTGGAGTCCAAAAGTGGGTGTTTTTTTCTGTTGTGTAGGAAACAGAATATAGGTAACCCAATGATTTTATTTCTTTCATAGGCTGAATCTCTAAAAACCTATATGACAACAAAAATAGGGGGCTTGGGGGGAGGGAAGAGGGGGGTTAAGTAAATCCCCATGCTAGTTGTAGTGCATGAGCTTCCAGCAGCACGACTGTGCTAAGTACAGAGCAGAGTTTTGTCCTAACCAGAATCCAGACAGAAGTCTGGTTTCCATTTGGAAGGAAGTATTTCTTGAGTGGCTCTTGAGCCCATTATGGAAAGACGGGTGCAATGTGGTCCAGGCTTCACTATCACCATTCACACATCTGGACTAGGCTGCCAAATTCTTGGCTGGAGATTGGCCCATGATCAGTGAGTGCTGGGTGACAAGCTCCAACCATGGGGTATGCTGGGAACGGGATTTACTCACACACCCACCAATAAACACACCGGACTGCAGGCTTTTGGGTTTTCAAGGGCCACTTTTATTAAATGAACAGCATTTTGCAACAGGGCAGGGCGAAGTGAAACATAACTAAGTCCCACCCTCAATGTGCGGGGTTCCTGTAAGGAGAAACGGGCCTAGCCGTCCAAGTCCCCATGCTTTTAGGGCAAAAGCATCCGGGCCATAATCAGTGACACACACTGCAATTTTAGCAGCCTTGGAGGCCTTTGTAGGAAGTCGATATGCACCTTCCATGAGTGGATTCAGTTGTCTCAATCTACTCTGTGGCATGCATGTTCAGGAAGCTGCATTGTGTCTCCAAATAGCAAGTCATTTGCAAAAGCAATTTTGTTTAAAGATACGTGGACAAAGTCAAACAAGTTGTGAACAGAACTTTAGCGAGGAAGTGCAAATAAATTCCACCCTTTCTTACCTTTTTAGACAATTTGGTTTTATTTGGGATTTTGTATGCACAGTTATGACCGCAGATATACCACAGTGCGTGTGAGTTCACAGCAAGTCATTCGATGGTATGTGAGTGGAAAGTAACACTTTTGCTAAGGCTTTACATTCTCCTCATTATTTGCCGTCTACAGTATCATTAGTTATGCAATTTGGCGTGTCTCCACTTATTATTTCTGCAGATTTAGCACCTGCTTTCAGGGAGTCTTTTTTTTCAAAACCTGAATTAACAAGTGACAGGCAAAATAAGCTATGCAGTAGCAGCTAAGGAATAAGAAAAGGAGAAGGACACGTCTTCCAAATACACTAATATCAGTCTGACAATTAGGACAGTTTAATTGCAACCGTCTCACATATCCTGTTAAGGAAGAGAACAAAAAAAGAAATTGATAGCAAAGTAAGTTTTAGAGATTATCTTCACCTCCGCTTTCAGCTCCACTTATGGCTTTACCAGACAAAGGGCACAATCCTAACCTGGGTAGGTGCAGACAGGCCAGCTGGCCTGTGTTGCAGTCTACCCAAGTTAGGAGACAGCAACAGCTTAGTGTTGGGCAAGAGGATGAGTGTCCCATTGCCCTGCGGTAAGCCACATGCAACCCAATAAGGCTGCTTGAATCTGCACCTGCAAAAGTCTGAACATCTCGTAGCGGCCCAAATTGGGCACAGCATGGGATGGGGCTTAGGCCACATCTAAACTCCACCCTACTCCTTGGGCCTCCCTGGGCCACCCCATCCACTGGAACACTCCCCCACCCCATTTTGCCCTCCCTCCCACCTTTCCCCACCCAGAAATGGCCCCGCACTGGTTGAACTCAGTTGGTGCGGGACCAACTAACCTGGGCATCATAGCATCTCTTCTGCACGAACACAGCTGCCTGCGTTGGCGCTACGCCAGAAGACCTGGTACGAAAGTGCTTAGCGGCACTTTTAGGACACCGCAGGGCCAACGCAAGCAGCTTGCATCAGCCCTAGGGCGTGCTTGGTTTAATATAAGAACACAAGAAGAGCCCTGCTGGATCAGGCCAAAGGCCCATCTAGTCCAGCTTCCTGTATCTCACAGCGGCCCACCCGGTGCCCCAAGGAGGTTTGTGTCCTAAGACCCCAATCCTATTAAACTTTTCAGCACGGATGCAGCCCCAAGTTAAGTGAACAAACCTTCCCTGGCATTGAGGAGGCCTGCATGATTCCTCCCCTCTTTGCTGGATGCAGCACACAGCCTGTTGACACAGCTGCATCAGCACTGGGTCCTAATACTTATTATGGTATCTGACAGAAATATTAACCTGTTATTCCATGTCCAATTCCAGTATTATAATTCCAACACCAAATGGACTCACATCCTTGAAACCAGTGATGTCATGCAGGGGGAACGCGGGGGAACTCAGTTCCACTAGTTAAAATTAGGGCTGACTCCACCCACTTCACTCTCCCTCCTCCCCCCTCCCAATTCCTCTGCAAAGAGCTTTTCTTCTTGGTTGGCCGGCACTCAGAGGGTTAAAGGGAGCGACTCCGGATTCCTAGGGGGGCAAAGGCAGTTATGTCATTCAGGGGGAACGGACCAGAATGGGCATTCTGTATCCTAACGGGCTCCGTGGCTGGTTCCGGGTTCCCGACAAATGCCAATCAAAAGTGAGTTCCTGTTCCTAAATCATTTGAATGACACCACTGCTTGAAACCATCTACTGTAAACATGTCTAGAAAAGCAAAGAACTGAATAACAATCTTTTGCTTCAATGAAGAGAAATAATGTACGTTGAATGTGAGCATGGAAGAGGGAGCACAGAATCATGGCTATAGACTGTCCAATAGCCTCCAGGTATTTAGCTGAAGCCCTGAGAACATGGGATCTGTATGTGCAATCAGGGACTGTGTGTTTCCAGGGCTTCATTTCAAATGTGTGAACAGAGCATATGCATATAGTTATCTGCAGGTAGGCGTCAATGCACAACTTGCATGAGCTGGTTGTGCAGCGGTCAGGGCTGTAGATGGCAAGGTCAATATCACTCTACCCACTTGCTTGCTAAAAGTATGAAAATAACTTGAATGCGTGTTTAACACTAATTACTAACTTAAAACACAGGGGAAAGTTATAAATCAGATAAACACCCACAAAACAACAACCCCCATTACATACAAGTTTTGATGTACAACATCTAGGGGCAAATTATATTTTTACAGTGTTTTACAATGTGTGCCAAAAGCAAAATCCTGTTCACAGTGATTGCTGCCCCTGTTACCACTGGTGCTCAGGTTATTCATTTGGGGAATTAATTAAAGAGAGGGGAGTCAGCTTCCAGAGGATTGGGGGAGCTAAGCCCTTTCCAGCCTTTAATCCTGCCATGGAACAGCAGCCATTGAAACAAGGGATCTTTTGACCTCAGTGCAAAGGAGAGCGTCTGTGAGAATCAATTCACAAGACAGGCAAGGGAGTGTCTTCAAAGTTGCAAGAGAAGTGTAATGGTAAAGATGCAGATTCCATAAAACAGTCTACAAACCCTATGTGGGTTTGTGTCAAATGTTCCTAGGTTGTGGCATGAGCATGTATGTGCTTGTAATTGGTGCACAAGTAGGAGATGAAAAAGGAATGTCGTCCCCCCAGAAAGGTTTAGATGTTCCTAGGTTGTTCCTAGGTTGTGGCATGAGCATGTATGTGCTTGTAATTGGTGCACAAGAAGGAGATGAAAAAGGAATGTCGTCGTCCCCCAGAAAGGTTTAGAAAAGTCCTATACTTTAGTCGCTATCCCTAAGCTCCAGGGGAAGTAAGAATGAGACAGAATGTCAGGAAGTTGCAAACGGGAATGACAGTTTCAAGGTGTGATTATAGCTACCTGATTTGAGCACAATCCTAACCTGGATTTAGGCTGGCACAGTTAAGACAGCAAAGTTTGGCCTGCACAAGGGACATCGTAAAGTATGTTTGGACTACTCTCAGAGAGGCCAGCACACAGATGTGCGCCATCCTCCCTGACTTAGAGAGTGGTCCAAATGCGCTTTACAGTGGCCCTGGTGCCAACCAAACTTTGCTGGCCTAAGTGTGCCAGCCTAACTCCAGGTCTCAGGGGAGGGTCCCCTTGCAAGGTTCCACTCCACACATTTCTGAGCAGCTTGTAGCAACTCAACATGATGCAACATACACAGAGGTTGTAGAAGGTGGAGTGACCCCTTGCTGATCAAAATCCTCCAGTACAGACATCTACAGGTGTCCCTTATCTATGGTTTCACTTGTCCAACATTCTCAAATTCCCCTCACTCACACTCATGACTCATTGGAAGGCTTTCTCGGGCATTAGAGTGTCTTTGTCAGTGCAATCCTATGCATGTCTACTCAGAAGTAAGTGAGTGTTCAATGCGTGAGCACGTGCATGAATACAATGCATGAGTGTTCAAGTGAGTGAACACAAGCATTGTGTTCAATGCAGCTTACTCCCATGAAAGTGAGTATAGGATTGCAGCCTTAAAGGCATATATATAAATGTCGCTTCTGGTTTTGTTGGAAAAATGGCATTGACTTTTTTTACTTGTAAAGCGCATTCTGAGGTCCGCAGAGACTGTGGGCGGATGTGGGCGGCCTCTGAACAGCTGCTCAGAAGAGCCTCTGGACCCAACCAGAGTCTGGTGCTGGTCTGGTTTGGTGGCTGGGGACAGCCTGAAAACTGTGGATCCCAACGTCCATGGTTTTCGTTATCCATGGGGGTTCCTAGGATGGAAACCTTCCAGATAACAAAGGCCTGCCTGTATGGGGTTCTTACTTTATGTTTCTCTAAATGTTAATGGCGAAGTTTCAATTCCACCCTTTACCTTCCGTTTTAAAGTGATAATAAAGAATAGACCCAAATACAGGCTGCGGAGTTGTCAAGCTGACCTCTCTTTGTACTCAGGGTGGTTCCTGTACTGTACACCAGACCCATGAATACTGAACTGCGGCTGTCGAGAAATATTAATGTGGTAACTTTGTGATGAAAACAGTATAATGGAAAAATGAACTTGCTAAATTAATGCTTGATTACGGCACTGCTTAGAGAGTGATTGGAAGGCATTGCAATTTTAATCCTACCAAACTACAGATGAACATTAATAGTACACCTATGTAATTGGATGTGTTTCCTTAATCAGGGGAAACAGAGTGAATAGCTCAGGCAAGCAGTTTTGTTTTGCGCACTCGGAGTTCTGGAAATAACTGTATGCTATTTAAGAGATAACGTTCTTCAACAGTTAACTACAGGGAATGGAAAGTCCAACCGATAATATGAATGGATGGTTGCAGGGCAGCAGTGGCACAAGCCAAATCCTATTCCCATAACCTCACTCCAGAATGCCCCCTGGCTCTCCTTAGACTTACACCAGCTGCATAGCTGTCATACTTCTGACCTGTAAGCTGCAGGAGACCTATGCAGATAAGATGTAAGTTTGAGAGCGCAATCCTAACCTGGAGTTAGGCCGGCACAAGGGGCACCATAAAGTATGTTTGGACCACTCTCGTAGTCAGGGAGGATGGTGCGCATCTGTGTGCTGGCCTCTCTGACTCCAAGAGTGGTCCTAACATACTTTATGGTGCCCCTTTGGCTGGCCTAACTTGTGCCAGCCTGACTCCAGGTTAGGATTGTGCTCTAAAAGTTTTTAATTCAGTGTCCAGTTTCTAACTGCATAGCATGCACTTCATTGCCCACTGATGTTGCTGCATGCTATGGCATGGTGAAGGGTAGGATTGGGCTGAGAGAACCTAACAATAGGCAGGTTCTCTCACTGAAAGTGCAATCGAATGTTTGCCCTTGGGCAGATGCTAGCCCCTTGCATAGGCCCAACAGCAGCAGAGCAGGTGCAAGAGCGCCGACAGGCACCGTCGCGTCAGTACTGCTGCTAAACCGCAGGTGCAAAACCAAGGAGCCCATAGGCGCAGCTGGTACCTACCCTTGCCCTTGCTCCAGGGAGGCTCCTGCCTGCTTTCAGGCTGTGCTGAATACAGCGCAGGCCCAGTAGTCTGCCTGTTCCAGTGCAGTTTAGGATTGTGCCCTGAGAAGGCATTTGTCCGTTCATACAAACACTATAAGTGGGGAGATAGAGTGATGAGGGTAAGGCTTTCCAACATGGTTCTGGACATGCTGTAAGTATGGACACTGACCATGTTTACAGCAGCAATGTGCACAGGCCATATAGCAGCCTAACGATGTGCATTCTCACAGTACCCTTGACTCCAGCTCTACTCTTGAGTACCTCACACACTGAATCGCAAGCTGTGTTTTCTAACTCTGCCCAATATCAAAAATAATGTGTGCTTCGGGCAGCAGAACGAGCAGCCCAATGCTAATTACATCCCAGTGCGGCAAAGCAGAAGTGCTGGGGTGAGCTTCACCGCATCCCGTGGGGGATTTATGGCTGCTGCAGGTCTCCTTGGGATAAGGGGACACTTAGGGTAATCCCCAGCAGCCATGGAACTCAGACATGTGCCTGCAATACCACAGCATTACCGGTGCAAGGGTGAGTTGATCCCTGCAGGCGGATCAGGCCTGGAGTTTGGATTCAGTGCGGCGCCACTGCCAAACTTCTCCTCCTCCTGGGCCTGATCATCCCATCCTACCCATCTCCTTCCTATTTTGCCCTCACCTCCATTCCACCCTGTGTGCAGAGCTTACCTATTCCGGGAAGCTTCCATTGTCCCACCATCATGGCCTTCCCACCAGCACAAGCTGCATTCTGCCAGCACAGGCCTCGAATAGGATCGTCCGTAGGTCTCCTTGACACCCAGAAGCCCACCCAAGAGCTGCATCATAGCCATTGCATTTATTCATGTTATGAGATATAAATTATGTCAATTGTGACAATTACCACCATTTTGTTGCATAGTTCCTGGAAACATCTGTGCTATTTGCAACATTTCTTTTTATCTTATTTGTGACTAGCCTTTTGTTACCCGGCGTTGCCCGGGGGACAAAGTATCCCCAGCTTCTATTAGGAGAAGGAATGAATACAGGGACAGAATCAAGCAAAGGAGCGTAATGAAATTGTCACACTCACTGAACACTGTCTGCAGGTCCTGTGGTAGGATAGCACCGACGTGTGAGAAACAGGAAGAGGTGGCCAGTTAGATCTGACTGGGTGTTGGAACTCTCTGGATCATGCTCTTCCAGCCTGGGCAACTCAGGCAGTGCAAAGCAGTTTCACTTTCATTTCTAAGGTCTCTTCCTGTGTATCAGCTCAGAGTGCAATCCCAGCTCATGACCTGCAGAATCCTTTGTGACCACAGGGTGGCAGCACACTTTCACTCCAATACAATCCCCTCACTGTCCTTCCCCCCCCGGGGGCTGTAGGGGGGTCTGACCCCCGCAGTGTTTCTTTCCAGGCTGCAAGGTGTATTCCTGCCAAGTTTCGTGTGGATCAGTCCAGGCGTTCCCGAGCCTATGCATAACATACATACATACACACCCGCATACATACATACATACATACATACATACATACATACATACATACACACACACAAACATACCCACGTCCGTTTATATATATATATATATTTCCATTCTTCTGCTGGGCTTACGGAACGTCCGTTGCATTCTGGGATGTCATTAGTGAGCCTATCATCACAACTAAATATCTCTGAAATATCACGGGAGTTTTTAACATGACTTTGTCATAGTATGGTCAGGATTGGAAATTCCTTCCAACGTGCCATCATTATGTAGCATGCAAAACATTATTTGTTTTGCTTGAAGATGAGGGTGCTTGTTGGGTTAAGATTATACCATAAATGACTACTTCTCAAAGAATGAAACTGAACCTGATGTACTTTGAGCTGCTAGAAATTATTTCATCCTGTTTAGTGCTTCAAATTCGAAATGGGCATCTTGCTCCTCCATTTCAGTCCAAGTGCATTGTTTTCCTGTGTAGAGCGAAAGAAATCATAAGTGACATCAAGCTGGCCTGCCCTGGGTCCAAAGGAATTGTGCTGAGAATGAAAAAGCAGAGCCAGGGATGTGATCTGGCAGGTGTGTCTTCACAACCTTTGCGATTCTCAGTCTGCTGGAATGGCTCTTAAATGCCAGCTGGGAGTAAATTAAGGCTGAAGCATCCCCTGAACCCTGGGCTGTAGGAAGACAAAAGTGGCTGAAGTGGCTTCAAGCCAACTCCCTGCTCTGTGCGGCTGCATCAAATGTAGCTCATCAGGATCTGATAATCTGAGCCAATGTTTTCAGAAGGCAATTATAAGCAGAATTAACATATTATGAGTGATGCTTTCTGAATCACACATCAGTGCTTATTGGAGTTTTGTGGCTTTGCCAAGTAAGCTATTTCTTAAGTGCTGGTTTTGACTCTTAGCAAAGACCTATTTGTTTGCGAATCAATCAGAATGTCTACCTTATCCCCTTTTGTGGACCCAGGGTGCCATCGCTCAATTAATATTACTTGGATTCACAAACATTGACATAGTCGCAAAAATGAAAAGAATGGATGCTACGACTGCGTAGGCCGATCCTGCCAGCAGCGGCACTGCAAGTCAGCCAGGTTGGGCACTAAATGAAAGGCTTGTGTCTATCAGAAGCTCGACCTGCCTGGACTAATCCCATGAACCAGCTAGTACCAGTGAGCTATTGCAGATTCTTCCCAAGCATTGATGGGAAGTGTGGAGTGATCTGCCTCCGACAATTATCAGAATACAAGGGGCAGCCCAATCTGAACAAAATACACCCACGACAGTGTAGAGGAGCCACATCCTGCTGTTTGGAGGTCTCCTTGGGCTAAAGGGACACTTGTCCCTTCGCCCCAGCAATGAGTCAGAACATTACTCAGAACAGCTTATGCTTAATTGCCAGGACAGGTCCAAATGCACCTGTGTTGGTGCCGCCATCTCATTCCCCTCTTGGGCCTGATCCACCTCCATTGCCAGGCAACTTTAGGATTGTGCCACAAGCTTGGGAAGGAACAATGCTTCAGGGCCTTCATCCAGTTGAGCCACAGGTCATCAATTTCTTTTCAAACAATGGTCAGGGTTGAACAAGTTGCCATATAAAGAGCAGTCAGCAGTTGCAGTTAGCAACTAAGATGTCCCTATGCATTTGCCGCATTTTTGTTGCATAAATCTCATGGGTTGACTGCCTCACGGCATGAAACATATGATCTCACTAGAAGAGCATTCTCTGACTTCATAGTCTAAAACTGTTCGTTATCTTTTGCCCATGAAAAGGTTCTATTATATCTATTATGACCAGCCAAACTTATTAAGAGTCAGGAAGCCAGCAGAGTATAGAAGCGCCCAGGTATCACAGCAGCCACAGGCAAATGAGACACAGACCAGTGTGTTATCTTGATTGAGACTTGTATTATAGTTGTTCCAGGGATTAGGCAGTCAGAATAGTCAGCGATACAGTCCAGGTTCAAAGCACATTAAGGTAAGTGGAATAACAAGCAGCAATAAACTGTTTCAACAGTACCTCCTCTTCTATCAATCAACAGGTGCTAATATACCGCTTTTCAACATGAAGTTCACAAAGTGGTTTACAGGCAAATAGTAATAATAAAGTTAAATGGCTCCCTGTCCCAAAGGGCTCACAATCTAAAAAAAAAAAAAAAGGCAGACCACCAGCAACGGCTCCTAGGAAGACTGCACAGGGGTGAAGAGGGACAATTACTCTCCCCCTGCTAACTATAAGAGGAACACCACTTGAAAAAGTGCCTCTTGCCCTGTTCGCAGGGGTGGAGGAGTCTGTGGACTTCTATACACACTCCACAGACTTAATTCACTCTCTAAGTCCACCACACAGCAACTCAACCACCTGAACTATGTAAGTCACACCGTTAAACCTGAGAGGCTTCTGGTTATTGCGTATATTCCACCCTTGACCAATCATAGCAGTTCTGACTCACTGCCTGGGAAGTGTGCCTTTCAGCATGTACAGACAGCATACAGCTGCACTGTGTTGCCTTAATTATCAGCTCCACTATCTCTTTCTGTATTTCCCAAGTTACAAAATTAGTTAGCCTGTCTTTTTAAGACTCTTAACCAGTGGTGTCATCTAAATGATTTAAGAACAGGTACTTACTTTTGATTGGCACGTGTCGGGACCCGCCCACCGGAAGTGACGTCATAAGCCGGAAGTGATGTCGTGGCAGGAAGGGACATGAAAAAAGCCCTTTTTGAGGCCTCAGATGATTTTAAACTGACCCAACAGTTGCAACAGTATTCCACAGCACCCCCAGAACATGTTAAGGAGGCCTGGCATCATGTTAAAGTGACCCAACAGTTCCAAAAGTATTCGAGAGCAGCTCATTTTTCAGTGGCAAGGCAAGGCAAGACTCCGTTTGCTGCCTGCCTGCCTGCCTGCCTGGCTCTGAGAACATGCAGGCAACTCAAACATGCAGGAAATTCAAACGTTGCAGGGGGCAGAGTCGACGAGTGGGCGGGCGAATGGGCGGGGCCAGCCGTAATCCTAGAAACCGGTACTCGCGTACCCCCACATACCCCCTGCATGACATCACTGCTCTTAACGCTTCACAGCTTAACAATATCCTTGAAGCCATAGTTCCTGTCCAGTTTGCTTTTCAGAAGTTTGTCCCTAAAGAGCCCAGGTAGATAGGGAATGCTAAAGAAGAAGAGAAGCGAGAGGTTGAATGAAGGGGGGGGGGAATATAGGGAAAGTATAACATTCATGTTTGGCCTGAATGTTTACCAGGAATGAGATGTAAAAGTTTTATCTGTCCCAGCTGTTTTAAAACATGTTTTAACATCCGTCTTGCTTTCACAGCCTCTAATGGCTCTGAAGGCAAGGGGGAAGGGCAATTTTACGGTACAAAGGTCTTCTGGCTCCTGAAAAACTTAGCGTTTTGGCCCCCTCTAGGAACGCCAGTGTCATGAGAGTAAACAAAATGTGCCAAGCAGTCTTAGAATACACTGAGAATGTGCTGCTGGTTCTATCGTATGCGTCATTCCACTGTGATATTCATTCAATAGGATGATTTCTAGGCAGCTGTTCCACAATGTAGACTGTCTACAAGGGATATATGCTGGCCTGTCAAGTGCTTGACTGCTTCCTTGATATTGTAGTGCCAGGTAGGCAGTAAAAAAAGTTTTCCTCTACCCCACTTGGGCCATCAGATGTAACGGGGGGAGAGGGGATGCATTTGACCTCAAATGGAACAATCCATAGATAGAGATATGACCCAGAAACGAGGAAGGCACATGGAAAATACAGAACCCCACTGTGTATTTTTAATCCAACCGAATATTGTAGTCCAACAGAGGACTGTGGGTGGTTTCATTCTATCCTCATTTGAAATTAAGGGCCAAATCCTACCCAATTTTCCAGCCCTGTTGTAGCTATCCGAATGGGGTGTGTGCTGCGTTTTGTGGTGGAGGGGAGGTCAGGCAGGTCTCTTCAAGGTAAGGGAACATTTGCTTGCTCACCATGTTGCTGCATTGCAGCAGCATAGGCGCTGGAAAGTTGGATAGGATTGGGTCCTAATTCATTGTTGTACGGGAAAAGTAGGACATGGAGGATGAACCCATATTTCTTGGCCATATCTCCACAATTCTACAAGCTGGTTTTCTTCTACAATGGCCAGCCAATCCAATTGAAATGGTGGAGGGAGGGGGCAACCATCTCTGTCCATCTACGTGCCTCAACTGTGCCGCCTCCTCTTTCCACTCCCTCTACTGGAAAAGTCAGAGGGTTACAGAGAGGAAGAAGAAATATGGAGGGGAGGAAAGGGCAGAGTTAGAAGTTTGGAGAGTAAGAAGGGCAGAGGCTTTACCCATCAGCAGAGGCAGATGTACAGGGAGGGCAAAGCTCTAAGTGTTGCAAGAAGCCTTACCCTGTCATATAAATCCCTCCTCTCCCTTGCTGCTGTAGCCAGTAAGCAACGCCAAGATGTTGCTTTTCCCTGTGAGGATTGGCTAGAACAGTACAGTAGAGGAGTGATTTCCACTGCAAGGTAAGGCCTCTTGCAAAACTTAGAGCTTTGCCCTCCCTTAGATCTGCCTCTGCCCATCAATGGGTAAAGGGGGCAATCTTTGGCAGGCTGTCTCAGGCACTGGGAATCTTTGACCAGCCCTGCTTTATGGTGTTCAGATGTTTAAGTTACTCTTGGAGCTCTTTACTATCTGTGTAATATCATAGATGAGGAGTCCACAGTTTTAATCAAAGTGTCAGGAAAGTGAAGAAAACACAATCAGCCGGTGATATTTTTGTTACCATACCTGCTAACAGTCTCAATTTACTAAGCACAGAAGACCAGCGTCTCAGATTCCGAAATGGCTGTCAAGTGTGGTATAAAGGGATTAAGGTGAGAGAGTCAGTTTTCAGTGCCTGCCTGCCTTTTGCTTCCAGGGCTCTGTTTTTTCTGATATTTTTCAACGAAGTAGCTCACTAATAGTTTTGGGTGCTAAACCGTAAAGAACAGATGCTCCCACACATACATCTTCCCCCCCCCTCCAGAGGCTATTTTGCTATGAGAAAAAATGACCTTTGCTATTGTCAAGCACAACTCAGAACATTCACGCCGAGATCATTTAGAACCAGTTACATTTCAATTGGTTACCAGTGCGGTGTGCGCCATATAATTTGTGAGGAATGTTGCTCAAATTTATGCCAGGATTTATATTACCATAACTTGCTTCTTGAGCTCAACTTGTCCAGTATCTTTGTTCACTCAATATGTTTGTGTTTGTTTCTGTAGAATACACACCATGCTTCAATCATCTCTGTTTTATTTCTTTACTCCACATTTTCCCTTTATAACATGGGATGGGCTGGTGAACGTTCCGGCCCGGGAAGGGGATAGACTTGAGATGCGGCCAGTGGCGTTATTCACCCGGTACACTGGGCGGGACTTACCCTTGAGAGGCAGTCCGCCCGTTGCATCATGCCGCGTTCTGCCGGGGCGGGTGGGAAAGCGGCGGAACGCAGCATGATGCAACAGGCAGACTGCCGCTCAAAGGTAAGTCCTGCCCAGCGTACCGGGTGAATAATGCCAATGGATGTGGCTGTTAGGCCACATCCTAGGCCTCATCCCCATGCCATGGAGCCCCGATTTGGGCTATCTCCTTGGTTCTGCACCCGCAATTTCACAGGTGCCTCCCCAGGTATGAAAGCCTCCCTGCCAGACTGCCTGCTCCAGTGCAGCTTTGGATTGTGCCCACACACACAAACAGAAAGGCACTGGAGTGCCAAAAGACAGAGGTCTTAGGCATATCAATAAACATTGCTCCAAGAACCCAGCATTAATCAAAGAACGACACATTTTGCAATACTTGTATTGTTGACATTTTGAATTTAAACATGCAGTTAAACATTCTGTCATAGTTCCTACATTTATACAGAACAAAAGGATGGAAATATTCTTTCGAAATAAAAAGAATGCAGTTCTTACATTTATATGGATCAAAAGGATGGGCATATTCTTCAGAAATGAAAAGAACATTGTACAGTTTCATCTTTGCCCACTAAAAAGTACTTCATTTTATGCATGTTGGAGTCTTCTGAGCCAGCAAACCATGATTAGATGCAGCAGCATTTTGTACTTGCTATGTTCATGATACCATTTTTAAAAAGTGAACATGTTTTATCTCCAATCTAGACACCTTAATTGATTATTTCAGCAGCTTTCTAACCAAAACTAGAAAAGTAAATAATTATCTATTATGTTTGGGAATGAACTGAAGAGTATTAGTTCCAAAAGAGGTGTTAAGGTAATTAAAGTGTGTTGTTACCTAACACCCATTTGATGTATTGTTATTGATCCTGAATCCCACACACAGCCTTTTTATGGAAGTGATTGTTATCATAGCCATTGTCAAGTGAAGCATCCAGTTGTCAGTTGTGTAACAAGCATAGCAATTATTCTTGCTTAGGTTGTTATAAACTTATCATTGCAGTGCCCTGTGTCCTTTTGATTCTCATTGTATTGTGTTGAATTCCATGGTTTTAACTGATATTCTAAAGGAAAAAAAGAGCATCAGAAAGGTTGTGTCTTTAAATGTGGCTGTGCTGATGCACTTGTAGATTGAAGCATTTCATGAACTGATGACCCAGTTCAAAATTAATTTTATTTATTCATTTAAAACATTTATAACCCACCTTCACAAAAGCTCAAGGCGGTTTAAAGTTCTTGCTAAATAGATGAAATTCAATATAAGCTTCAAAAAATGTAAACCTTTAACATCTAAAAATATAATTTAAAAGGCAACACAGCAAATGGTATGACAATTTTTTAAAAACCCATAGGTGGGATAAATAAAAAAGCAAATATACATCAAGCTCAAGATAGTAAGGTAGCAAACAAATAACTATACAAAAGCAGTAGCATCAGGCCACCCATACCCACCCCTGAAAACTACAGTAAATGTTTCAGCATAATGGTGCACCCAGCGTCCATTCTTATTGCCTCCCATTCTGTAGGATGCAACGGTGCCAAACAAGTGTTCACTATGCTATGGTGGGAGGGGTGACCTGATGAAAAACAGGAGGTAAGTTGAATATGTTTTACTTACCTCATAAGTACGTACCTGTCCAGCCATTGCTGGTCTCCTTGCCAGCCATTTTTGTGGCATATGCCCAAAGAGAGAAAAGGGGAGGGAGATTTGAAAAGTCCACATAAGAGCCAACTTATGCATTATCCCCCTCCTCCCACCCCCACCCTGCCCTCATTTCATCCCTCAACAAGCCCTGTTACTCCCCTTTCCTGCCCACAAACCACCCCCTGCAGCAGCTTAACTGCACCAGAACAGGTTGCTGGCCATGGAAGTGGGCCTTCAGTACTGCTGCTGTTTTGTAGCAGCATTATGTTCCCACAGTCATAAATTGGACGTTCATGTGCATACATTCAACCCCTTTGCACATCAGAGTAAGTAGCTTTCTACTTCCATTGCTGGTTTACAACATGCTGTGTATTACTTGACATCTGAACCTAGCAAATCCCAGATTGTTCTAACAATGGTTTGCCAATAAACCAGGATAGGAAACTTGGGTTCAGTTGTGTGGCATCTGAACCAGGCAATGCACACCAACACTATATGGCAATGCTTCACCAACACAGTTCTTTCAGCTCTTTCTGACACACCATGGCAAATGCTGTAGGCCAGAACAGGTGGCTCATACAACTTTGATGTTCATTGGATACATTCCAAAACTGTATCAGTTGATTGAGGCAGGGCTCAATGAACTTCCCTATGGTTTTATCTCCTTGGTTACTACAAAATGTAAACACACTGTTCTTTTCAATAACCTTTTGGTGCAGAAATCCTCTGAGAAATTTCACTTCTAATAGAAATAAGAGTCTAGTCTAATCGAAAAGTATTTGGCTTTCCTTAAGCATTCTCCGATACTTCCTTGGTAGAAAGTAAATCCTGAAGTTTGTTCAAAATCTTACTTTTTAAAAACATTTGGGTAACAACCGTACTTGTGAGTAGGTAAAGCCAGTTGTAGAAATGTGTAATGCAGTATTCAGAAGAGATACGTATCTCCCACTGCAGAGAAGATATCCGGTGTCTTATCAAATGATGTCTCATTGAAATTGATGAGCCCATTTGGAAATCGTAATATCAGAGACAAAACTGTAGCATATTTACACATCATGTTATCCATTGACATTGGGATGCTCGTTTCACCTTGGCAATGATATGTAACTAAGGACATAATCCTAGCCCGGAGTTTAGGCCAGCAAAGTTTGCCCGGTACCAGGGCCACCGTAAAACACATTTGGATCACTCTCTGAGTTAGGGAGAATGGCGCACATCTGTGTGTGAGCCTTTCTGACTCTGAGAGCACAATCCTATACTGCGCTGGATTGCCAAGAATGGCCGGCCTGTGCCAAATCCTAGTGCAGTATGGTATAGTGGAGGCTGGAGCCTCCCGTAGCAGCACCAGTGCTTCCTGCAGGGGAAATTTGGCTACTGGAGATCTTCTTGGGGTAAGGGAACGTTTGTTCCCTTGCTCTAGAGTAACCCTCAACAACTGCAATTGGTCAACTCAGACCTGTGCCAGTGATATCATTGGTGCAATCCACACTCATCCATGCAGGAGGATCAATCCTAGGAACGGGCATGTACCTCCACCAAACCAGTCCCCTATTTTGCCCATCCCTCACCCCATCACTGCCCATTCTGCCTAGATCCACCCCATTCTGCCCACCCCTGTGTTGGGCTTTCCTGCTCTGGTGGGCCTCCTAGTGACTGCCAGTGTGAGTGGGAGGACTCTGACCTTCCCATCGGTATGCCGGCTGCTGGCACTGCAGAGCACTTTATGGCACTTGGGGGCAGCCAGAGCCAGTGAGACACATATTCCTCCAGCATGGCCAGTAAGTAGGATCGGCCTGCAAGTCAATAGGTGCTGTTCAGACCAGCACAAGAGCTGATTGTCTTTCATCACCTGATTTAACAGCACAGGAGTGGTTAGGAGTGAAAGGCTCCAGTGACTTCAGAGTTGTTGTTGTTTTTCTTTAGAGAGGACTTAATTTCAGGTTTGGAAAAATTTGGACCCAGAAAAAAAGCCATGGTGAGGGATAGAAGACTAATGAAAGGGGGAGAAATGCATGAATAATGCATTGGAAAATTGACAGAAAAATATCTTGAATAATTTATCTGCTGAATAATGTTTGACCACCTACTGAGCTAGTCAAATAAGGGGATGAAATTAATGCACAAATTATTTATCTCACAACTCCCTGGAAAAGGCTCATTAGATGCCTTACCATGCATCAACATAAATGCTATACATCTGTCTCCCAACATAGTCATGGCATCCACATAGACCTTGACTGGAAGCATCAAGAGGTGCTTCCTAAAAAAATCCATTGAGATGAGTTGTTTTATGTTATCTTCTTGTATACGACCTTGTTTTATGTTATCTGGCCGCATGTTGCGCAACTCCATATTCGGTACACATGGCTGTCAGTCAAAGCTCCACAGAGGGGGAAGTATTTATTTATTTAGTGCATGTATTTGCATTCCACCCTTCCTCCAAGGGGACTGGGGTGAGGTTTGTGAGTATCTCCTTGCTTTCATCTCCATAAGAACAGTGTGGAGTAGGATAGGGTAGAGGTAGGATTGGATTTGGGCGCAATCCTAACCTGGATTTAGGCCAGCATAATTAGGCCAGCAAAGTTTGACTGGCACAAGGGCCACCATAAAGTATGTTTGGACCACTCTCGGAGTAAGACCACTCTCACTCCAGTGCCTTCTTCCCTGGCTCCAAGCGTGGTCCAAACGCACTTTATGGTGTCCCTTGTACCAGCCAAACTTTGCTGGCCTAACTGTGCCTGCCTAACTCCAGGTTAGGATTGCACCCTCAAGGTTGCCCCCAAATCCTCATGGATGAGCAGACATTTGAAATCAGATCTTCCCAGTGTATATCCAATGCTCTACCAACTACATTGTTCTCTCTCTCTCTCTCTCTCTCTCTCTCTCTCTCTCTCTCTCTCTCTCTC
>JAJKFI010000027.1:12043672-12058047 GCA_029204185.1 Lerista edwardsae | reverse complement strand
CCTTTTGGGTGTTAACAACCACCTTTCAGTGGTTAAAATATCTGAATAAAAACAGAGAACACCGCAGAGTACCCGCGCGCCAGCGCTCTACCTCTTGTGTCGATGCGAAGACGTTGCGTCGATGCAAGGGGCATGCTAGGATTGTGCTGCCCAATGCCATGAGACTGGCATGGATCATGCTTCCTTTAGCATGTCACCAGCATCCAATGGCATATGAAGAGGGTAGCATGGGGTGTGGCCAGATGCCAGGCTGAAGAGGGCTGCCCTAGAGGCCTGATATTTAAACTTCTTTTTCAAGAAGAAAACATTTTTAGACTTATTTTTGAATTGTTTGTTGATATAATTATATATAAGAAGTTACAATATACCAAATGTATATAGTTTGTGTGTGTATGTATGTATATATGTATGTATATATGCATGTATACATGTATGTACACACACACACACACACACACACTATTCAAAGTTCAACAAAAGAAAATGTTCACTATATGCACTTTCTCTCTGATCATTAGTATTATTCATTTTATGTCATCATGACTATTACAGAAAATAATTTTATCATGGGGATGCCAAAAATTTTTGGACACTGGTTGCCAAATGACCTTGGTATCCCACCTGTGGTTAAGCTTGTCAGGCAACAGATGACAGGGTTTGATTTGGGCACCACCCCTGATATCCCACTCAGCCTATCTCCCTGAGCCCAGAATCATTTTCAGGACTTCAATATCTTTTCTTTGTAATAGTAAAAAAAAAAAATTGGCCTTGTTCACAGCCACCAACCCCCATCCCTCTTGCAATAACGGCGCATGATGATCTGGCTAATATAGTCTCGAGGCTGAGACACCCTTTGTGAGAAATGTCCTTTTTCGGCATGTCTGACTGATTTCTGTCATTCCTACGGCAGATTAGCATCTTTCCCAAACTGGAACTGTCATGTGCTTCTCAGGCTTCTAAAGATAACTCCTCTCCCATCTGAAGCGAAAGGCAGCTCTTTTTATCCCATCCATTGTTAGCTATTTTGAATTTGCGTCTGCTCGGATTCATTCTCAACCGATGTTAAGGTAATATCTTACAAGATCTTTAGAGAGGATACATAATACTTTGTATATTTACCAAAACAATGTTATCTGCTGACACAATAAAATAGCCATGTTATTAAACTCTGAAAAGCCTCTACATATCTGTTTTTTCATAACCATTTTCATACACAAAGCATTCTTTTCTGCATCTCATATACTTAATATCCACAGCAATCTTCAGCAGACATTGTGTCCTGAATCTTATTGAAGCAGATGCTCCGCAACGGTGTCATTGATGTACAGGGGAGGGGGAATCTCATTACTTTGTGCAAACTCAGCCCTTGGGCAGGGAGAATCATGAAACTTCCCTGCCAAACTCTCTCCTGATTAGCCCCTGTCCTGCCACAGTATTGCTGTGTCCCACCTGCTCCTCTTTTGTCTCTGAGGTAGGGACAGGTTTGAGGCACTGTGGCTAACCAGGTCGCCTAAGGAAGTCCTTGCCTGACCCAGAAGCAAATAGGACAAAGTTTTATCTGCCAATCCAGAACTGGATCCTGAGCCAATCTCATTCTGAAATGTTTATCATAATATACCCAAACAATCCCTGAATAACCTCAAAAAGACCTGTGATTAATAGTGCAGTATTTTTCCAAGGGCCTTGCCAGGTTGCACCTATAGGACTTCACCCATACATATGATGTACCTAGAGAATTGGTTTGCTTCTTTCCACTGACTTCTGGTCCTCCCTGGTTCACCAATGTTGGGACTGGATTTGGACGCCCAAAGGAGACAGCTAGGCATGTCTGTGTATTCACTTCTCCAATTCTTTTCTATAGCTGTGAGAGCCAGGTACCTGCCCAGAAGAAGGGCAACCTCCCCGTAGGATAAACTCAGCATCCCTAGGGAGTCGGCCCTGCAGGAGTGGACCAACTCAGAGGACGACCCAGAACTAGCAGCTCCCAAAGAATCCACTAGTGCAGTATAAACTTGCAAACCTTGCAGAGGAAAGGAAGAAGGCCCCTGCCAGGCCTGTTGGGGTGGAGGTACAAGCACCAACACCAAAAGGACTGCTCACATAATGACGAACCATCCAACGGCTCTAAGAGCTTCATCAAGGTGTGTGCACTTGGAACAACTTGAGTGTCTCAGAACGCAATCCAACCCACCGCTGCTCCAGCCTCCCTTATGCGCTGTTCAGATCTGTGCCTGCTAAACAGCAGGCACAGATTCGAGGAGACCGCGTGGCCCAAATTGGGCTGTGTGGCCTCCTGGACAGGCTTAGGATTTGGCCTTATGGCCGATTCCCAAGCCTGCCCACATCCCACCCTCCCCCACCCACAATCTCCCTCCCGCCGCCAATCCCGCTGCCACCTTGGCACGGAGCCTCCCTCCTGCCAGCCGGATTCGACCAACACGAGAGAGGCTTGGCGCAGGTGCAATGGGACATGCCGGTCCCATTGCTCAAGTGCCAATGGGAGGAGTGCAGCGCGGTGCTCCTGCGTCGATGCTAAGCGTGCAGGGTCGACACAACCCCATTGCGTCGACGCTGCCAGCTTCCTTGGATTGCACCACCCACCTGCCCAAAGCCCCCAATAGGGTGCGAGTTAATCTTCCTAGCCTCACTTTATGGAGGGATGGTGCAAAAATGACCCCCACATCAAGAACAGGGTGGGAATGGCATTTGGGGATAGGGAGACATTTAGGGCATAACATACTATTTGAGTAAGCATTTTAACTTAGGGCCCTTTGGGGATAGGGAGACATTTAGTTGCTCCTCTCAAGAAACCAATTTGTTAACTTTTTGCGTGCAAAGCAGTATATAAATATTCTTAATAAATATGCTTAATGGTAGTGGGGAAGAAAAGAGGCCTCAGTTTATCTGAGGGGATGGGCAAGCCAGGTCGGATATGATAACCTGGTCCTAATTTGTGTACTATAGAGCTTTGAAAGCGATAACAAGAGCTTGGATTGACATAATGGTAATGAGGCTATTTATTTATTTATTTGAAGAATTTATGCCCTCATTTCCCATGCCGAAGCAAATGCCCAAGGCAGTTTACATAGGCTATTCTAAACTACCAATTCTCAATTGAGTTTTTACAAATATACATTATCCTGTGATTCACCAAATGTACCCTTCACAGTGTGGTTCTCTCCTCTCCAGTGTGGTTCTTGAGTGTGACCTCGAGCTTCAGCAGGCACTCATAAGTCAAGCTAGACAGATCCTCAACGTCACACTCCATTCTTTGGCTGACTGACCTTCTCACTCATTCCCACAATGGCTAATCAGCTCCACAGTGACTCTGTCCTGCCACAACAGGTACTGCAGGTTGTCACAGCCTGAAATTCCATCTCCCATACAAAAACAAGACCACGGATTCTCTTGCTTAGCTTCAAGCAGTACCAGCAGCTTAACCATCTCCTCTGCTTAGACACCTAGCCTCCTTCACAGGCTAGATACCTGCGGTGTAATACAAGTCACATAGTCCCCAAAATGGGCAGCGCAATCCTAAGTAAGGCCGACATAGTAAGGCTGACATAGCAGGGCTGTATCCTAAAGCCCATTAGGAGGCAGCAGCAGCAACATCCAGGACAAGGGGAGGTTTTCCCCTTGCACCCGCATAAGCCCCGGTCGCCCCTATGGGCCTGCTCAGAGCTGCACCGACTGTTTTGCAAGTGCAGGTGAACGTGCACAGCAGCAGCCCAAATTGGAGCCGCCCAGGCCAGGGACCAGGTTTAGGATATAGCACAACGCCTGTCGTGTGTGACCGCCCCTGTCACCACCCACTGTGCCACCCAGTTACGTCCCCAGCATGCCTCTGGCATGCCCCCGGCGAGGTCCCACACTGACCAAGCACCACTGACGCTCGACCGGTGCACGACCGGCACAGCAGACAGTTGTGGCGTCGACCAAGTGAAGGTGCTGCTGCTTGCGCCAGTCTAGCACCTGACTTGCGCTTGCACTTGCAGATGCACTTGAAGGCACGTTTGCGACAGCACTGGACCGGCGCAAGAGCGTAGCGCCGGTACAACGCAGGTATAGGATTGCGCTCTGAGTCTAGTCAAAATTTCACTGGAAAGTTCACAACTTTCCTGATACTAATTAAGAAAAGGCTAATGCATATTTCGATTTTGGGGAGGAACCATGTTATCTGTTTAAATGGAAAACAACAACAACCACACACTCTCAGAAAAGCAGCCAAAAGAAAACGAAAAAGATGAACATCTTCTCTATAAAGTGATGACATCTGACACTTCACTTTTTTTTTTTTAAAGCACAAGATGAACATTGCATGTGTGACTGACAAGTGACTTTGCCAATTAACAAGATTAGGTAAATGTAATAGATGTGTGACAAACAGGAGCACTGGTAAAAGAATGTTCTACATCTTCTTCCCCCTGGTTAGCTCACCTGGGGTCAGGATACACAGAAGGTCAGGAACAGAGACCGTAGCGGTGTCAAGAAGCATTGGTCCCTGAGAGTCCGATGTGCAGTGTAGCAGCAGCAAGGTCAAAATGTATGAAGAGTTTTTAAAAAGAAATGATTTCTCCCCCCTATCTAGGGCTCAGCAGTCCCAGTCTCCCAGCTAAGGATTAAGGTAATAACCAAAACACCTTGGGAACATTTCTAGCACAGATAATGCAAGTATATGCAAAGGGCATGTATCTATTCATATACCTTTTGCATTTATAATTACCCTAAAGAAATCACTTTTAATTTTAATCTGACGATCTGAAATCATTGCTGATAAGGTTTTTAAAAATAACTTTTATGAAGAAAATACAATCCTGTCCAGACACCGTCGAAATAAAAACTAGAAAGGGGAAGTTGAGCTTGTCCTTTCGACTGTCCACACTGAATGGAAAAAAGTAAGTATTAAATTTTGCTAGTGAGGGCGCAAGCCTAACCTGGAGTTAGGCTGGCACAGTGAGGCCAGCAAAGTTTGGCCGGCACAAGGGCCACCGTAAAGCGCATTTGGCCATTCTCAGAGTAAAAGAGGGCAGCACACAGATATGTGCCATCCTCCCTGACTCCAAAAGTGGTCCAAATGAGCTTAAAGGTGGCCCTTGTGCTGGCCAAACTTGGCTGGTCTAACTGTGCCAGCCTAACTCCCGGATAGGATTGTGCTCTGAGTGATTTACATGCCTGGAATGGGATACATGTCAGGATTACACTCCCCTTTGCCAAAATCTAATGAAATTATCTGTCAACCTCTGCTCTTTTCTGTATTATTGATCACCTATTATTTGGGGGTGTCCATACCCAGTAAAACAATGCTTTCCAAACATTTTAGAGGCCCAGAGGCTGCTGCCTGATTTATAAATGGCAAGGGGTGTGGCTATAATGGTGATTCAGCAACAGTGCTCTCACCCATGTAGCAGCTTGTTTAACCCTTGATGCCCTGTCAGGTTTGCGACACAACCAAAATTGGGTCATGCCTCACGACTGGTGGGACCTGGACCCATAGTTTTGGAATCGCTGGTTTAAAGGTGAATGTGCTGGACACTGGAAACCTGGGCACCTAATCACACTCAGTCATGAAGCTCAAAAGGTGACCTTGGTTAGCTACAGCATCTCAGTCTAGCCTACTTTATGAGTGGGGCTCTTACTGCATAGAGGAGCACCTGTTTTGCATGCAGAAAGTCCCAAATTCAATTATTGGGATCTGCAAATAGGATAAAAACCACCTGTCTCAAAAGCAGTCACTAATTAATATAGGGAATATAGGTGTACCCCAGTATCCACTGATTTGGTATCCATTGTTTCAGTTATCCACGGATACCATGGATACTGCAACGCCTATTAAAAAGATAGGGAAACATTAAACAGGTCTCTTTTTTTACCTTGTTGTAGCAATATCACTGATGTTCCCCTATCTTTAAAATCCAGTATCTACCATTTCAGGTATCCATGGTGGGATCTAGAACGGAATCCCAATGGGTACTACGACATGCCATTTCTCCAGCTACAGCAGCAGCAACTTGGCCAACAACTCTGAAACAAGATAGCCTGTCAATATCTAGATTAGTTTAGACCTAAGAAACATAATTAAAATATTTGTGTTATAATCAGGCAGTTCATAACTGGCAGAAAATGAGGACTAGATTTATAGCTGCATATTTAAACTAATGCATACAGGTCAACAATTGCTATTATGCTTTTTACGTGCTTTTTAATGGGGAATAATCTTCAACTTTTTTTCTCCATCTGTCATGCCAATCTCTTTTTAAAATTGCTTATATATTAATGGTGTACTTCACTTAGTTTCCTTGGCAACAAGAACTATTCCCTTATGGAACATATTGTATTTTTTAACCCAACGGTGTTGTTATAATAATAATGTGTAACAAGTTTTAGATGGAAGCTAAAAACTGAAATGTCGTTGAATCCCGGTTGGGGTTTTTTTTTTTTAAATGATATAAAGAGACAAAATTCAATAATGATAGTGAGTTGGATGGTTCTTTTTAATCAATATATTAATTAACACAATCCAACAATGATACACAATAAACAATTGTTAATCGATAAACAATTGATTAGATCTAATAGCAACACAGATTAGCGAGGCAGGAAATGGCCTACATCTGGGGCAGAAATACAACATGGAATATATATTGTTAGGTCTGGGAGATATAAAGTATTTATTGGGGTGTTGCAAAAAAACTGGATCACCCGGATGTCCCGCCCAGCGTTCCGGCTGCATAACACCGCTGGCAATGACCCCTGACCCCTGATCCAAGCCATAGAGAGAACCCAGTCTATGGCCAGTTGTCTTATCTGAATCAGCCTGCATATTAGATACACAGATATGAGAACAACATTCAGCTTTCCTCCTTTGCCTGATTCAGAACAATGGTTTGATAGAATCAACACAAACAAGCTGCCTTCATCAATGCTGGGCTACTGTTTGGATCATGGCTTATATCATTTCAGCAATGGTTATATTGGAAAGCACACACACACATTTTAGCTAGATATAGCTTGCTTCCTCATACACATCCAACACAAGAGGGAACGGCGGCATTAACTTCTCAACTCCACAAGCATAACTCACAGAGGTATTAAATATTCCTAGTATCTTCCTGGAGTTGAACATTCTGCTATGAAAACTGGAATAGGTGAAAAGCCAGAGGGATGTCTGGGAGCAAAGAAAGAAAGCCAAAAAGCTAAGACTCAACCAGTCCTGTTCTCATTTTCCAGTCCTTTATCGATCAATTATTACCTGCTTGAAGAATAATATAATGTGATCATCATCATCATCATCAACATCATCATCATCATCATCATCATCCTTGGAGAAGCTAATTTGAAGACTAAAATCTTCAAAAAAGCAACCAAACAATAGCATATAATGGTATTAAAATAAGCCAACATCCCAAGCAACACAACGATAGATATTTCAAGTCTATTTTAGTCCTATTACGGAAGCATTGCATATGATTTTGCAATTTTAGCTGTCTTTGATCATCAGAGAAGGAAGATTTATCTATCACAGAGTCTAATTACTCTTATCGTCTCCCCTACTCAGTGGTCTCCATAGGCCTGGGCTTGTACTTTTTGATAGAAATATGAGGGCAGCCTTTGATTATTTTAGACCTGTCTCATCAAAGAGTCATCGGGCAGCACCCTCCTTCAGTCACTTCTGACGATCATTGGAATTTGCATTTTCTCTGTTGAAAAAAAAAGGCGGATGTGACATGGGTTTTTCTTCCCATTAAATGTAATACTAGTAATAGTAATATCATCATTGTACCTCTGGATTGGACACCACATAAGAAGAGCCCTGCTGGATCAGGCCAAAGGCCCATCTAGTCCAGCTTCCTGTATCTCACAGTGGCCCACCAGGTGTCTCAGGTAGCACATGAGACAACAAGATGCCTCTATCCTGTTGCCACTCTCTTGCACCTGGCATTCTGAAGTAGCCTACTACTAACATAAGGAGGTTGCTCAATCCATCATGGCTGATAGCCCACAATGGACTTTTCCTCCAGAAATCTGTTCAGTACCTTTTTTAAGGCACCTAGGCCAGAGGTCATAACCACCTCCTGTGGCAAGGAGTTCCACAGATTAATTACCCGCTGGGTAAAAAAAGATTTCTTTTTATATGTTCTAACTCTTCCAACACTCAACTATTTATGAACTGAACATTTTTACATAAGACTCTATCTGCACTAGTCATTGCGCTGGAATTGCCATCATTAGTTCATTTTTTGCTTTGTGTTTTAGAAAGATGTTGGTGCCAAAGTCTTGCTTTGATTTCTGCTGCCGCCATTCCATTTGCTTAAATGTCTCGGCGCACAACCCTTTGCATATCTACTCCGACCAGGGCTTCCTGCTCACACTATTGTTCATTCTTACTGCATAGCCGCATCTGAGTTGGCAAGATCTCGATCTGACAAAGTGATGCTTTACAATTGACCTTTTCTCCAAAGTCTGGCCACCGCATTCAGTATCAGGTGCAGGCGCTAATCTTCAAAGATAGGCAACATTTTCATTTCCAGTTCTTGCAGTTTAGCATTCTGTAATGAGTTACGATGATAATTTTGCCCATATTGTAATCTTCTTTGCTAATTCCATATTTTTTTGTTTTTGCATTTGACCCAGCGCTGCTCTAACCCAGTGCCATTAATTTCAAAGAGGCCTCGTAGGAGGTGATCAGCATTCTCTGGATCACATCCAGGCCCTGTGAATGAAACCTGGGCTGATGTGAATGGAATAGTATATCCGGCTAATTTGTAATAATGCAACTTGAAAAGATAATATGATGCATTTAGCTGCACTTTGGAGAAAGGGGAAAAACCACATTTCTCATTAAGAAATAATGCAGTACAAATTTGATTTGATTTAAAGTTTTGCAAGAGAGAGCGACGAAAATGATTATTGGGCTGGGGCACCTCCCAGAAAGGAACCCAGAAAGACTGCAGCATTTGGGGCTCTTCAGTCTAGAAAAAAGCGCCTGAGGGGGGACATGATTGAGGCATACAAAATTATGCATGGGATGGATAGAGTGGATAGAGGGATGTTCTTTTCCCTCTCTCACACCACCAGAATCAGGGGACATCCACTAAAATTGAATGTTGGGAGAGTTAGAACGGATAAAAGGAAATACTTTTTTGCCCAGTCGGTAATTAATCTGTGGAACTCCTTGCCACGGGAGGTGGTTATGGCCTCTGGCCTAGGTGTCTTTAAAAGGGGACTGGACAGACTTCTGGAGGAAAAGTCCATGGTGTGCTATCAGCCATGATGGGTCGTGCAAACTCCTTATGTTAGTAATAGGCTACTTCAGAATGCCAGGTGCAAGGGAGTGGCCACAGGATGCAGGCATCTTGTTGTCTCATGTGCTCCCTGAGGCATCTGGTGGGCCACTGTGAGATACAGTGGGACTTTGGCCTGATCCAGCAGGGCTCTTCTTATGTTCTTAGATTAAAGAAATGAGCACACAAGCAAACTCATATAGGTGATGGCAGACAAAGATCCAGAGACTTTGAAAAGTAGTTTCTCCAATCTACATTAGTTCTAATTCCTAAAGAAATTAAGCAGCTCATTTCATCTTGTTTGGATTATTTAATTTTCTGATGGACATTTAAAAAAAGGCAACAAGCTGCATCAAATAAAATACTGGGGCTTCTGACTCACTGCAAAACATATGGCTTAATAATGCATTGCTATAAGCCCTATACTTTTTGTGGCTTGCTTTTTAAACTGGAAATCAGAATCCGCTAATTAGAGCGTGGGGCACATATAAAAATGCAATATTCCATTATGTTTGTGCCTTCTTGAGACGACATTGTTTCTGAGGGGCAGACCGGTGCTGTAATTATCTCTCAATTCAAGAAGTAATTCACCTTAGTGATTTTTGAATATGTCAAGAGCCCAGTTCACATATCACCTCATCACTTCTTATGCACTCCTTGCACTGCAATTCACTGTATATAAGAAAAGTGACTGGTGTACCAATATCATACCATTTGCTTTGGAGACACCAGGCCGCCAGCTCTCACTGCATAGTAAGTAACAGCACTTAATTTCAGCTCCATTTCCCTGAGCTGCAAATGATGAAAGAGATATTGAGCTGTCAATGTTTCCGGCTGTAGGTGCGCTACGTGCATTCATGAAAGGGCTCATATAAGAGTTCCCAGAATGCCAGTGAGCAAAATAGCCCTGACACCACCAACTGCTTTTCTAAAATTTATACTTTTTTTTTTCCCCCCGATGATAATATTTGCTTTCTACCAGGAGAAAATTGCAGAAATTCTCGGATGTCTACTGGGCAGAGACTACTGATTATTCTAAATTATATAGTGCTTTTGTGATATGTTCATTTCTGTGTCCTGTGGATAATAGACCAAAACCGCCAGACTCATGCTACTTATGACCTAGTTCTCACTAAACCCTTATTATTTTATATCAGATGGTATAGCATTACGTAAATTGATCAATTAACCCTTTTACATCATGCAATATGACACAGAAGAAACTTCTATATGGATGTAAGCATTCTGTGTTGCTAGATATCCATGTTTTCCTTTCATTGGAGAGAGGGTTACAGAGATGGAATCTCTTTGTGGCTCAAAGTCTGGATTTACATGTGAATTAGTTCAGTTAAAATTCCAGAGACTAGAGAGATAAGAGATAGTGGAAGGATGCAACACTTAAATACATTCAAGAGGATGGGGGAAGAGAAGGTCCCCTTTGGACAAGAGCAAAGGAGAACAAAAAAGAGGACTAAAGAAGGCAGAAGGTGTAGCAATTGTGTGGTGTGGGGCGGAAGGTGAGGCAGCGCTGCCCCGCCAGGATTCTTCTAAAAGCGCCGTGAAACTATGTGTGTGCAACAGAGGCGGATCTACAGGGAGGGCAAAGCTCTAAGTGTTGCAAGAAGCCTTAGCCTGTCATGTAAATCCTTCCTTTCCCTTGCTGCTGTAGCCAGTAAGCAACGCCAAGATGTTGCTTTTCCCTGTGAGGATTGGCTAGAACAGTGCAGGAGAGGAGTGATTTCCACTGCAAGGTGAGGCTTCTTGCAAAGCTTAGAGCTCTGCCCTCCCTTAGATCTGCCTCTGGTGTGCAAACACACACAACCCATATGTAGTGAATGCTTGAGTTGTATTTTTACACTCACAGGTTCTCAGTGTTTTTAGACTAATCCTGGCCTCACCCACTCCCACGCTCAGAGCCATACCTGGCTCGCAGTGCGCCTGGGGCAGGGCGCCTTCACTATGCCTCCAGCATAGCCGCCCTGCCCTGTGCGTCGTCCAGCCACACCCCCTTGTGCCCAGAATTGCTCCATTTAGTAATGATAGGAGTGCAAGGGAGGGCAGGAGGCCCAAGAAGCACTCAGGCCCAACAGCAGCCAGCACCCACCATTCTTCCCTCCCCCTGAGGTACCCTCCCTACGCCTCTGTCCACATTTCCTGCTGCTGAGGCTGCAGTGTGAGGAAGGGCTTAAAGGGGAGGAGAGAGGGCGAGACAACTGCTCTCTGGCTAGGATTTGCCCCTATAGGGCCATAACACACACACCCCTGCACAAGGGCCCCCCGCACATTTTTAGTTCTACCTGAACCTCCTCCAGAAATTCTATGGCAGGGTTATAGAAGGCCTCTGAGCTCGGTCCCTACCCTTGGAGGTTGCAGAAGTATGTCTGATGGGCTAACTCTGAATAAATCTTTTTTTTTTTTTCACACTAAGCAAGATATACAAAATGGAGACATGTCAGAGGGAGCCAGAAAACGGCCTGCCACGGTAACTCTATGGAAATGGCTATAGCCGTGGATCAGGACCCACCAGTGGATCGTGAGCCAATTTCAAGTGGATCATGAAGCACCTAGAGCAACCATATTGAAAATATGGGAAGATGAGATGCTGGAAAGGAGGAGGGCAGTGTGGCTATTTTCCTTGTGTTGAGGTTGTAAAAAGGCTTTTTCCCCCCCCTTTCTGATTCACTTTGTGGTTGGAAAATGGCTAAGAAATAACTTATTGCTGCATTCCCAGGAAAGCAGTGGGATCTGGGCACTTCCAGCCATAACATCACTTCTGGTGGGCTCCCAAGACAGACTGTCATTCTAAAAAGTGGGTCCAAGTGCTAAAAAGTTTGAGAATCACTGGGCTATAGTCAAGAAAGAGACTGTGTCCGTTGAGTGGAACAGGCCAACAAGGACGCAGCAGTAATTTCCCTCCAATCTAATCAAGATGGCGACTTGCTGTGTGGGGTTCCCCAGTGCGGCTCCCTGGCATTGGGACAGGGGATGCGGTCCATGCTTCCAGCAGGGGCTGTTGTTCCCACCACAGATGTATGCAAAAACAAACGTGAATCTTGGTAACTGGGATCCGCTCATCCTTGGTTTGGATACAAGAAATTCTCCTTCAGTGCATTGCAATTCTATGAGACTGAACCTTTTCAGCATGCCTCTGCTTCTAAATGCTTGTGTCAGGTTGATGAAGACTATGAAGTTGTCTATTTTTTTTCCCTGATGGGACATTTTATGGAGTTGTCAAGCTGCAGGGATGATGCCAATAGCTCCGTGTCATAATTAAAGCTCCCGCATGCAGAGGGTCTTTTAAGTTTAACATTCAGCAGTGAAAAACGCCTGCCAATAGTTTGCCTGTAGCTGACAGTTAAGAGATATTTCTATAATCACTCCAGTCACTTTGAGTCATTTTGCTCAAAATAATGACAACGTTTAAATCCTTGGGGCTATTTCACCTTGTGGCCATGCAGTGCAAAGAAATCAGCTTCTGTTCTCATCCCTGCTTCACATTTAGGTTAGATCTGAGCTCTGTGTTTGTATCTCCCATCAGGTCCAGCAGATTCGACTACCCTGAGTCATCTGAATATTTCTTTTTTAAATTTTCATTTATTTACCTAGAAATTTCTATCTTGCCTTTTGACTGCAGCAGGAGCCTCAAGGCAGCTGCAACAACTCAAAAGCAAACGCTTGACGTACACTAAAACAAAATCAATCGACAATTAAAATTCCATAAATATCACATTCTCACAAAACAAACACAAAGGGAACATGGAAAGCAGGAGATGATGGAAAGAACTAACAGCTGTCTAATCAAACCCATTTGAACAAAGCAATTAAATACAATAAGGGAGGCTATCAGGACCTCAAGGTGCTGAGAAGTCCACAGCCTGGGGGCTGAAACCCAGAAGGGCCTGTCACCCGCCCCTCTTCCAGCAAGTTTCTGAAGGTGGAGGAACAGGGAACAAGGCCAGTGGCGTTATTCACCCGGTACGCTGGGTGGGACTTACCTTTGAGCGGCAGTCTGCCTGTTGCTTCACGCCGCGTTCCGCCGCTTTCCCGCCCACCAGGGAAAGGCTTTCCCGCCCACCAGGGAAAGGCCACTCTGGAGGCCCTTACAGAAAACCATTTCACTCCCACTGTGGAAGTGAAATGCTCCTGAATCATATTTCATCATCTGGGGCCTTGTTCAGTGGTGTTATTCACCTGGTACGCTGGGTGGGACTTACCTTTGAGCGGCAGTCTGCCCGTTGTGTCACGCCGCGTTCCCTCCCGCCCTGGTGGGATGTCATCAGCGATGTCATCTGGGCAGGCCGGTCCGGAACGCCGTACTGCTTGTTCCGAGGATGGGCTGCGACGGGGCGCCATTGCGCAGCAGATGCTGTGTGCTTTTTGGCCCGCCCACCTCCCCTGCGCTTGATTCGCTCTGATATGGAGCTATTCCAGGCACAGGGAGGCATGGCCGGGCTCTGAACGGGGGCGGGGAGCTGCCACTCAACCGTGCGTTCCGGTTGTTGGCTTTGACGGATGACATCACTGGAGGGAACCCGCATCCTCCCCCTAGCAATGTGCCCCTTCCTGCTGCCCACAAGCCCGCAGTCACTCCCCAACGGTGGTGTAGACACTTGAGGCCCATACGTTCACCCCTGCTAACTGGGCAAGAGGCACTTTTCCAAGTGGTGTTTCTCTTATATTTAGCAGGGGGAGAGTAATTGTCCCTCTTCACCCCTGCACAGTCTTTCTAGTGGCTGTTGCTGATGGTTTGCCTTTTTTTTTTAATTTAAGATTGTGAGCCCTTTGGGACAGGGAGCCATTTAACTTTTTTATTATTACTATTTGCCTGTAAACTGCTTTGTGAACTTCGTGTTGAAAAGCAGTATATAAGTACCTGTTGGTTGATTGATTGATTGATTGATTGATTGATTTATACTTTTTTAGTATCCCCCATATGACAAAATTATTCATTCATTCATTCATTCATTCATTCATTCATTCATTCATATTTTTCATATTTTCATACTACCCTTCTTCCAAGGAGATCATGGTTCCTCCCTCTCTTTTCCCCACTTCAAAATTATCTAAGCCAGCTATTTTCACATGACAGTTACA
>JAJKFI010000027.1:12027954-12043572 GCA_029204185.1 Lerista edwardsae | reverse complement strand
ATATATGGCCATAACCTTTGATAGAAAGAAGATACTACACTCCAGTTTGTTTCATTGCATTCTGCATGAATTTCCACATTGAACGGTATATAACATGACTGTATTATTCCTTTAAAAAAATACAATTTTAACAAATCACAAAATTTACATGACAGTTGTATTTTCGTTTTCTGTTTTTTCGGGGGGCATAATGTTTGATAGAGTAAAGATATTACACTCTGGCTTGTTTCTTTGCATTCTGCATTAAATTACCTTTCCATATAACATGATGGTATTATTCATGCATACCAAGGTTTTCATAATCTTGTTGTGGATGACTTGAAGCAGGGAATGGGCCAGGCTGGGGCAGTTCAGGAGTGGAAGGAGGTGGATCCCAGTGGCAGTTATGCAAGCAGAAATCCTATCCCCAATACCTGGTCCAGAACCGCGCCCTGGAGTATGAGACGTGGCACTGCATGCCCTGGGCTGGCGGAAGATAAGATTGGGCCTATAGTCTCTCTACGCAATGATGGCACAGTAGAAGAGAGCAGAATGAGTGGGTGACAGAAGAAAATTAATCATGCATAGAATAGTGTTATTTGCTGTTGCTGCAAGAAGAGTACATCCACAATTTTTAACTCAAGGAAATAATCAGCCGGAATTTTTCACTGGAAAAGAAAATACTGCCCTCATTAATAAACATTAAGACATGCCTGTCTGCACCATAACAGGTAGGTGCTATATTTTTAAAAATTCCTGCTGTATTGGAAGCTGTACAATGATATTAACCTGAGCAATGTGTCCTGAGCAACAATTGTATGTTCTGATGTAGAGAAATTGCAGTCCAAAGGCCAGAACCAATAAAGTACCTAGGAGAAAGGGCCATATGAGCAAAGAGAGGATGATGTATTTATAGCTGCAGTGATTCACCTTCGCAGAACAGGTGGGTTTTTCAGTAATTATGATAATGCTAATAGCTAATGGGAAAGAATAATTGGCACAGAGAAGGCAACTGGGGTTGAGATGCTGCAAACAGGCAGGCTTATAGCAAGATATAAAAGTCCATGGTAAGTTAATTGAAAATAATGGCAAAGCACAGGGAACGGTATGCACTAGTATAGTGGAAACTGGCAGTGTTCAGTAGGCAAAGTGATTTATACTGGCTTAATAAGATTCATCGCATTTATCTATAAAAGAATCTGTTTTTAGATTTATCATCTGTTCATTTTTCTTGATGGACAGCTGTATATTTAGAATTAGAAATGTGCTTAATGTAGAAAGAAAGAAGCCTGAAAGTATGCAGCAGAAATTACCCCAAGCAGTTTAGTGTTGAATGCAATTGTGATCATGGATTGTGGTAAAGGCCGGAATGGATTTTACAACAGGTTAAGCAACAAGAGAAGGAGGGGGAAAATTAATGCTAATGCACATATTAATCTGAATTAATCTGAATAGTTCCTTTCCTAACATCTTTATTGAAACCTTTAAAAAAATTTCCAGGAAGACTTGGATTGCTGGTTGTATAGCCTGTGCAGTTTTTAATCTGGTTTCTGATTCTCTCTCTCTCTCTCTCTCTCTCTCTCTCTCTCTCTCTCTCTCTCTGTGTGTGTGTGTGTGTGTGTGTGTGTGTGTGTTTTCTGCTGTTACTTGTTTTTTGTTTTGCCTTTGATGTAGTTTGGTCTTCACTGTTGTTTTCAACCATTCTGAGTACCTCGGGATTAGGTGAAAAAGCAGACTGAAAATGTTTTTAGTAGATAAATAATATTTGTTTAAAAGGATATGAAATCAACACGAGTGTCTTGCATGTGCCATAAAGAGACAATTAAACAGAAGTGCAGAAAATAAGATATTGTACTTTATTTGGAATGGATTTAAGAGCCAAGTCATATATGGGATGAGATCCAAAGAACTACACAGTTCATTTTGAATGCCTAACAAGACTTTGGATGTGTATTTTGTGAACAGCAGCTCCTTCTGCCTAGTGGCAGAGCACTTCTGAAACAGAAGAGTTTACAAAGCAGTCTGTGGCAAGCATACAGAAAATGAGGGGTGGGTCTGCAAAGAATAGAAGTATTTTGCATTAGCTTAAAACAAGGACTTTGGCAAGGCTAAAGTGGCACTTTGGATCATCTGTACAAAAGTAAGTACCTATTACTCATGGTTAGATTGGCAAGAAGAAAAATAGAAGGAGGATCTTAAATGCAGAAAACACAGAAACAGAAAATAGATGGAGTGTGTACAGTTTGTCAAAGATATATGTGAGCATTTGTTATAAACTATAAACACTGGGGGAAAAATGTCACGTTACCAGCCTGTGCAGACGAAATGTTGCTCTTTGCCCCTTTGGTCAACATTGCACAGGTGAGCCATTTTGTTCAACAGTATATTGCTTTCCAATCACTTTTTCTCTGTAAACTCAGAGCATTTTGTAAATGCTAAGCTATGTTGCTTTCAGAATACCCTAAGGGAAGCATCAAGTGTAACCACACACACACACACACACACACACACAGAGAGAGAGAGAGAGAGAGAGAGACAGACAGACAGACAGACAGACACACACACACACACACACACACACACACACACAGAGAGAGAGAGAGAGAGAGAGAGAGAGAGAGAGAGAGAGAGAGAGACACACACACACACACACTCATACACACACAGGCTCACAAACTAAAAAGGATGCAGAAGAAACACCAGCAAACAGCCACTGGAACAGACATTATGCTTGGATGAATATGGAAAATTGCTCTCTTACTGCTAAATATGTAAAGGGCACCACTTTAAAAAGTGTCTCTTTGTCAAGTTTCAACTGGCAAGCTTCTCAAATTTGATAATGTGCCGAGGAACGTGCAATGTATACAGGGCGCTGGCTGCCTGCCAAGTGAACACAATTCACAGCCCAATTTTAATGTGCACTGGCGCAGCCAGGCAACCCTTTATCCAGCACAGGTAATATAAGGGGCAGATTAGAGGTTGTCTCAGGAACATTTTCCCCTTACCCTGAGTAACTTTCCAGACTTCCCAAAAGGGTCACTTGGATCTGTACCAGAAGATCGGGGTGGGGAGTAGGACCGGAGAAGGTCAGACCCATGACAAATGCGCCCGTGGAGGGGGTACGGTGACAGAATCTGGCACTTATGCCGGATCCTAACCCCCATCCCAGTAGGCTTGTATGGGCTGCTCAGAACTGAAGTAGCGATTTTGCTGGCGCAACTCCGAGTAGCCCTATTGGGGCCTACCCTGCCAGTTCCACAGCAGGTTAGGATTGGGCTGTAAGATACATTGAGGGCACAATCTTAAGCAACTTTCCAGCACTGACTTAGCTGTGCCAATAGGGCATGTGCCTCATTCTGCAGTGGAAAAGTAGTCATAGGGGCTTCCTCAAGGGCTTCCACAATAAAAATTCCCCTCCAAATCACTGAATGATGCCGTTAGCCACCTCACAGGATCCTATCGCACAGTATAATATTCCCCAGTGTGCAGATGTTGGAATGCTTAAAAGCACACCTGGAATCACCAGTTAGCCAGGGTAATAGTGTTCGATAGCGTCTTCTAGAATCTTCAGTGTGTGCTGAGAAGAAGCCAGCCACCTTGTTAAATATGACAATGCAAAATGGCTGCTAGGAGATGTGTTTCTCTTCAGAGCGAGCTGTCTAATAGACCTTATTATTCTGTCATGGATTTTCCATGTCAACTGTTGGAAAGCTGTTTGTTGACATTGATCCTAATTGGTTTCCATCACATGCCACATACCTTACATGACAGAAGAATGAGTTATATACGCTGACAATCATCAGCATCCAAAACATTGAGAAAAGGTCTTATTTAAAATGAGGGAAATATGTAAGAAGAAGGGATGATGTCGCTGGCGGCAGAATATAAAGTTTGCCAAATAACTGAACTAACAGTGCAATCTTAACCTGGAGTTAGGTTGAAATGCACCATAAAGCGTGTTTGTACTACTCTCAGAGTAGTACATTCGTGTGCCATCCTCCCTGGCTCCAAGAGTCATGAAAACATGTTTTACGGCACATTTGCGACACTCCTGGGCCAGCACAAGGGACATATGCTGGACTAACTCCGGGTTAGGATTGCATCCTAACGAAGGCAAGTTGTTGAATGTCAGTTGATTCAATAACTGAGCTATGGGGAAACAATGAAATTATGCAATTGTGGCCTTTCCCATCAGAATCTGAATCACATTGATTATTCTGTTTGGAGAATAATGAAATGAATGCAAAAGGTGAACCGCACAAATCAACATTGTAATGAACGAATGAATTCCACTGGCAACTGCATCCTCTTCACTCTTTGAATTGTAATTTGTGTCCCTTGTCGTTTCCTGTGATAAGGTTGCATCCTGTCCTTAAGTTGTGTGCTGGGGAACCCTGCCTTATGCTGGCATGTTCCCAAAGGCCTCTCTATGAACCACATGCAAAGTGTTTGTATGAACCACATGTGCCCAAAGTTCCTGATCATGAGGAAAATCATTGAATCCTGTGTTGGTTACAAAATTTATAGTGAAAAGATCAGGGCTTTGGGAGCTGATTCTAAGCCAGTGGTATCACATTATATGACTATTTTGTGCTCTCGCAATAGGTATATTCACAGTCCTTGTCTACACAGCAACATTTGCTGAAATTGACATTATTTGTCAGAATTCCAATGGTTACAATTGGAATATCACATTGTCTGCATTAAACATGGCTGGTGCGAACAGTAAGTACCATAATTGGAATGCTACATGTTGTGCATGGAATCTAAGAGAATTCCATTAAATATACCCAGCATAGCATTTATTTCAATCTCAAATCTGATATCCAGGCAAATTGAATGTAGTTTATTTGAAAGTGCAGTGGTGCAGACATTGAAATAAACACATTCCCACATTAAAATAAATGCATTTCCTTTCTCATCTTGAATCCTAAGCCTTTTTAATTTGAATTTGTGATCATTCATACGGGATTTTTTTTTAACGCTTTTCATTGTTTCATTTTAAACAACCTGTGGCAATTTTATACAATATCAATTTTAATGTAGCATTATGGATGAGAATTTAAACAGCAACTCTTACATAATTCAGAGGTTTTGCCATAGACTTCACATTGCAGCAACATTGTAAACATACAACAGCATGAAGTGGAACAGCTATCATGATAGTACAATAAAATTGCACAGAGCTGGTGGCTCCAGGTCTCTTCATCTGCTTGGCATAGCATCTAGAATAGTGGGCTCTAGGCTATCATATCCATGGTGCAATGTTATGCTTAGCATAGGAAGAGAAAAGCTGTATGTATTTACTTGATAGGGAAGCAGCGATCCAGACACCCCAGCCTGCCTTGCAAGATACAGGATGTAATTTAAGTACAAGCTGCTGATTTTTTTCCCACTGCAGCTATCAAATATAAAGAGAAAAAAGTAACCGTTAGTCTCCAATATGGAGTCTAATAGTTAATTTATAATGATATAGCCATGCCCCCCCACTGCTTGAAGCTATTCTTTGTTCATTATAACATGGCAGAGGTTTATCATTTTCTCCACTATCAGTGCCATAATTGAATATGGACACTATTTAATGCAGGGCCCTATTAATAATAATACCAGGCTTAGGGCGCAATCCTAACCTGGAGTAAACATCTCTATCAAGATTTAAAATAAGGGAGCAGTCCTAATCTGGAGTTAGGCCAGCAAAGTTTTGCCAGCACAAGGGACATCATAAAGTATGTTTGGACCACTCTCGGAATTAGAGAGCCCAGCACAGAGTGGTCCGAACTCTTTTTATGGTGTCCTTTGTGCCAGCCAAACTGTGCTGGCCTTACTGTGCTGGTTTAACTCCAGGTTAGGACTGCTCCCTTATTTTAAATCTTGATAGAGATCTTTACAATTACAAGTTCTAATCTTTCATAGAATATCCATTCTAGATCAGGGGTCTCCAAGGGACCCTTTTCAGTCCAAGGGACACATCACATATGTCACACATTTTTGCAGGCTGAAAAAATCAATTTTATAAATGAAAATGAAATTTAAATGAATAAGTTTTACTTGGATCTTTTTTGTGATTGGCATGATGTGAATCAGAACAAAAAAAGAGATGTGTCAATGACAAATAAACAATCCCATGCTTAAAAACTGAGCAATTGTATATAATGAATAAAAATGTCAAATGTTAGCAAAAAGAATTAGTAATAAAAATATTTTTAAGTTGCTATGGGTCAGTGTAATGGAAGAGTAGGAAAAGGAGTGGAAGAGTAAGGGAACATGACAGCCAGTCTAGTAGAATGAGAGGTGGCAATAATGGGGCAAATAAAAAGCCCTTCTTGGGAGACTTCATATACAGGTACTTTTCCAAGAGCTAAGATGGGAGAACTGGAATGTTTGGTGACTAGGGAAAACACTGATAAACTGAGCATAACAGAAGCCTGATGGAACCAGTGGGATACCGCAATCCCAAGTTATAAACCCTGTAGGAGGGACTGGGAGTAGCGTGTTGGAGGTAGGGCGGCCATCTATGTCAAAGAAGGAGTAGAACACATCAGAGTAGAAATTGAAGAGTAGAAATAGTAGTAGAGGGAATTTGGGCAGGTGCAGCTTATCATGGAAGGGTTTCAAAAGCGGCACCTGCCCAAATTCCCTCTTCTATACAATGGGTAAAAGTATAGGCACTCTGTCCCCGTTTTTATCTGGTAGCCCTATTCATTAGCGACCTGGAGACAGAGATAAGCAGCAAGGTGGCCAAGTTTGCAGATGAACTAAACTTTTCCAGGCGGTTAAATCTAGAAAGGATTGCGAAGAGTTCCGAAGAGTTCCAGAAGGTTCTCTCCAAACTGGGGGGATGGGCAGCAAAATGGCAAATGCGTTTCAATATAGACACATGTAAAGTGATGCATAGTGGGGCAAAAATCTAAAAGTTCACAAACCTGTGATCTGATCTGCGACAGATCAGGAGAGAGATCTTGAAGTACTAGAGGACAACTCCATGAGAGTGTCAACCCAGTGTGCGGCAGCAGTGAAGAAAGTCAGTTCCATACTTAGGATAATGTAAAAGGGGCTTGAGAGTAAAACGGCTAATATTATTATGCCATTGTACAAATCGATGGTAAGGCCATATCTGAAGTACTGTGTACAGTTCTGGTCCCCACATCTCAAAAAAGGACATAGTCGAACTAGAAAAGGTACAGAAGAGAGCTACCAAAGTGAGTACTGGGCTGGGGCACCTCCCTTATGAGGAAAGGCTTCAGAGTTTGGGGCTTTTCAGTCTAGAAAAAAAAAGCATATGGGGGGGGGTCATGATTCATACATTCAAAATTATGCAGGAGATGGATAGAGTGGATACAGGGATGTTCTTTTCCCTCTTTCACAACATCTGAATCAGGGAACATTCACTAAAATTGAGTGTTGGGAGAGTTAGAACAGATATAATAAAATCCTTTCTTACCCAGTGGGTAATTAATCTGTGGAACTCCTTGCCATATGATGTGCTGATGGAGTCTGGCCTGGATGCCTTCAAAAGGAGATAGGACAGATTTCTGAAGGAAAGGTCCATTGCAGGCTATCTGCCATGATGGGTGGTGCAACTAGCCTCCTTATTGTAGAAGTACAATACCTCACAAAGCCACGTGTGTGTGTGTGGGTTCTATTAGCATGCAGGCATTTTTTTGTCTTGCATGCTCCCTGAGGCATCTGGTGGGCCACTGTGAAATATAGGAAGCTGAAATAGATGAGCCCTTGGCCTGATCCAATGGGGCTATTTTTATTTTCTTAATATGCAAGTCCAGCATGTGCACCTCTCACACCTGTAGAAATGTTCTGAAATTTTTTTAAACCCAAAACACAGAGAAACCAGTTGGGCAGAATCCAACATCAATGCACAAATTGGAGCTTAGCTGCCTCTAGGCAGCTCTAGGAATTGCACAGACATATTTGAAAATATTCATAATTAGCTTTTTTAATAGACATTCTTTCATTTCTTCAGGCAAGGCATGTATCTTTTTTAACAAAATCAAATACACCATAATAAAATCATAACACATTTCTACAGTTTAACTGTTATGTTACATTACATTGCCTCAAGAGAAAGCAGATCTGTAACATAATATAAGCTTTGGGTGGGGAAAACCTCATTGCTCAGTTATGGCAGAATTGTTTAAGAAAGGTCTGATCTTATCGCGAGTCGTAACAAGACACTGAGCACCCACAATTCCTACTGATTGTAATTGCAGAAAGCAAGTGGAAGGACCTCAGAAAACTGAAGCATCCCATCTCAAATCACTCCCAAATGACCTACACAAAACTGCCTATTTAGAATAGTCAGAATCAGGGCCAGCCCATTTAAGAGGCCAACTGGTTATATCAGGCAGCAGGTTGGAAGAGGGTACATAGCCACATCCATTTCTCTTCCCAGGCCCTCACTTGGATGAGGGTGCTGAAGCAAAAGAGGAAGTGTGAAGAGCAGAAGTGTGGGGGACAGGGCAGAAGAGGAAGTGTGGAGGAGAAAAGATTGGGGGCTAGAGCAGTAGAAAATGAGAACTGGTAAAGCTGGTACATCATCAGGAGGAACATGGGCAAGCAGGAGCCATTTCTTGAGCAGTACGTAGCCAAGCAGGAGTTAGCAGCAAGACTTTGGTCAGACCCTTTGGTCAGAGTCATATTTTCCCTCTCAGACTCAAAGTTCCAGTTTTATACCAGAAGTGAGCTCCCTTGGACAACCCCAATTGCAAGAGGAGGAGGAAACAAATGTGCATATGTTTTCTCCCACCTGGCACACTGTTCTTTCTGCTCTCTCACAATCATGTGGGTGGCAGGAAGTCCAAGTTACTTAAATGCACAATTTAGATACTATTTTACATGAGTTTTAAATAGCACATCTAGGGACAATTTGAACTACTGCCTCCCTTGTGACTATGTGGGGGAAAACAGTGTGTTGCAAGGAGATGGATACACTTATGTTCCTCGTCACACGCTAGGTGTTTGTATCATCCAACTGCACATGGGTTCAGGTATACAGATCTCAGTGAAAATGTGAGTGAAAGTACTGTGTCTTTCACAGTAGGATGCAGGAATTGTTGCCTGACATCAGGGATGTACTCAAAACATTATGCTCATGAGTAAGTGACCCCCTCCGGCTCACGAGTCAGCGTGTGCCTGTTGCAACTCGACATAAGCAAAATTTCAAGTCTTTCGAGTCACAACTCAGAATCTCAGAACCCCCCAGCCCCAATCTACCCTGTAGATGTACTTTCCTTTGTGATCCTAAATGGCCCTGTTTATCCTAAAGCCAAGAAGTCCCAGGACTGTGGCATTGCTTTGCAGGTCTGTAGGATGGCATAGAAAGATGTGGCCATTCATGAAATTTTACTGGTCAGAGGAGAGGAGTTGCTCCAAAGAATCAAAGCCTGTCACAGGCTTTTACTAGAGGCCTGTGACAGAGGCGTATCTGACCTGTAGCCCGGGGTGGCGCGAGCCATGGGCAGCGGGCAGCGGCGGGGTGGCGGGGCGCCATTGCGCACAGTCCGCGGGGGAAACTGCACACTCTTTGTCCCCCCCACCCTCCCTTGCCTCCGTTATGCTCCGAAATGGAGCGTTTCCGGGCGCAGGGAGGTGTGTCGGAGTGACACACAGGGGCGGGGCGTAGTTTTGAAGCCAGCCATGGGCGCGCTCGGGCCTCCATTCATCACTGGCCTGTGATCACGATGCTCTCTTGGCATCCGCCAGCAAAGTCTCGTCAAGGGTCTGGTCTGGGCCATTTACACATTTTGTATGAACCGAGATCTGTGTACACGTACATGTTAAGCAGCAATCCATATCCAAATGTGCATGAGATGCAGATATAATTGCCTTAAGACAGTGGTTCTCAAATCTTTTAGCCTTGGGACCCATCTCAAAAACAGTTTCACTTTACCAGTCACTCAAACCTATAATGATGATTGGGCAGCTGTGCTCTTCCCAAGTGGCAAGTTGTTTAGCGCTTGATGCACATAGCCCAGTGCTTATCAAACTTTTTAGCACCGAGACCCACTTTTCAGAATGACAATCTGTCCAGGACCCACTGGAAATATCATGTCTGGAAGTGCCGCCATTGTGATGCCAGAGCCTGCTGCTTTCCTGAGAATGCAGCAATAAGTTGAGTTATTTCTCAGCCATTTTCCAATAGCAAAGTGAATCAGAAAAAGCCTGTTTACATCATTGACACAAGCAAAACAACCACACAATCCTTCCCAGCGTCCCATCTTCCCATATTTTCAATATGGCTGCTCTAGGTGCTTCGCGCTCCCCCCTGAAACTGGCTCGCTACCCACTGGTGGATCCCGCTCCACAGTTTGGGAGACACAGACATAGCCTATTCTACCCTGTCAGCTTAGCAAACCACCAAAAATCAGGTTGTGACCCATTTGTGGGCCAGAGATCCACAGTTTGGGAACCACTGGCCTAAGGCATCTGTGTGCAGAAATCAATTGTATGCCTGCCTTTCCTTTGCTGGATTGGAACAAAAATGATCTGAACAAATTGGCAGTGCTTAAAGTAGCTTGTAGTGATGTGTTCTGGCAAATAACTAGTTAAAAACAAACTGCAATAATAACAGAAATACACTTTCCACCTACATCAACAGTATGTCAGGCTATGTGCTCAGCGGCTTATGAACAGATTCAGTAACATATATTTTTCCATTATGTAAGAAACCCTTTAAAAATTAAGAGAGTCTTTAATGACACTATTTTGAACACTTACCACATATTATTCTTTTGATGTACACTTTGTTCTGCATCAAAAGAAATAATCTCAATCAGATGCAAAAATCAGCATTTCAGCTTGACAAGTGTCAGTTCTACTCTTGATTTTCTTATCGCTTATCCCAGTTTCAATGCATCTGTACAAAACATAAGCAAATCTTGAATTGCATCTCAACCCATGATAGAAGGCATTTCTACTACAATTTGATGGCATTATCTAAGCTCTTTAAATGTTCTTCTTCCACAATGCTATCTGAAAATATCCAGGTTTGTGATAAGCATTTGATAATGTACTGTATACCAGATGAGAATGCAAGTAATAATTAGTTTTAACCCATTTCATTAAAAGAGACTCAGTTGAATAGTTATACTTTTTTATGCAGCAGCAAAAACATGTTGTATAACTACTTTATCATGGTGTATTTGAAGAAGATAGTTCTGGAATGCTTCTACAAAAACAATTGTACAGGCATGCCCCAGAATCCATTGATTCGGTATCCATGATTTCAGTTTTCCATGGACACCATGGATACTGGGACACCTATTAAAAATATAGGGGAGCATTAAACACATCTCTTTTTTGTTGCAGCAACCTCACTGATGTTCCCCTGTTTTTAAAAAGGTGTCCCCTATATCCACCGTTTCAGGTGTCCATGGTGGGATCCGGAACAGAATCCCAGTGGATTCCAGGGCATGACTGTATTTCGAAATTGAGATTCTAGTAGGACATATTTCAAATACAATAGTATACTTGCATAATTGAATCCTGTTATATTGTTGCAAGCCCATATGAGTCTCAAAGGTATGTATTTCTCCCTGTCCTTCACTCGGGAGAAGAAATTGCTGGGTTGTTAGAAGTCAAAGTTCCCTGTTTCATCTGATCTTGGGGAACTGTGGTTTGAAAAACACCACGTGTATAAACAATCCAGCATATAAACCAATAACAATAACCCCCACCAAATATACCGCCTTTCTTGTGTCATCAGATTTCTTATCTGACTTTAATTCAAGGCAATTTACATAGGCAGGCTTTTTTCTAAATCCCCCCCCCCGGATTTTTACAATATAATGAATTCTAATATTTCTTAGAATGCTTCACTCCAGATGGATTCCTTCTCAGTCTGGCATTTCTCCGGCTGCACTTGCCCCCCCTCCCCCCGCTTAACTGATGGCAACTCAGGGTGAGAGGGTGGTCATCTCCCTCTCACCAGCTGGGATGACTCAGCTCATCAGCAGCCTTGTCAGCAGCTCTTAAATATTGACTCCAATCTGCTTCCCCAGGTGTTTTTCAGGCATCATAGGTGGCAACTCTACCACTCAGCCAGACCTCCTGCCAGAACTAGTTTGAAATCCCAGCTTAAGCTTTCCTACCGTGTGAGATGGAGGCCAAAAATGCTCCCATTGCCGTCACATGTGAAGCTGCACTCTCAAAGGCTGTCAGGTTTGAGGTAGGCAGAACAATTTGGCTTCCTTAATCCCCTTTCCAAAGGTTGGCATTGAAGAACTAGGGTAGCCAAGAGGTGCTCTAGAGTGGTGTCACCTAAGGAGGTCTGGACAAGTGGACTGTCTCCTCCACACTGTATGGGGGAGATAGGACCAGCTGCACTTGTAAAATGATCAGTTGTTATAGATCAATAAACATGGCCCATTTTACTCCAAATCGCATGATCTATTGTCCTTTACGGTGTGTACCTGGGTATACTAGACAGAAGAAAGCAACGTGCATCACAGCGGATGGACAACTGCTTTTTCTTCTCTTTTACCAGGAATCCTTACTAGAATGCTGTACAGTCTATGCAGATATTTAGGTGATGCAACTGATCAGGAAAGATATGGCAAGAGGTTTACTGCCTAAACCTCAGCACGCGTCATCAGCTCAGGCCTTGTAAATTTCATCTCATTCCGTGGGAACTTGTATTAGAAAGAGCATGGAGGGATTGAGTTTCCAGCAAAATTGCTGCTGGTTCTCACATGTGCATTTGGATAAAGTCAAAGACTGTCAATATGGTCAGATTTCTCTCTTCATTGCCTTCTCATTTTTAAATCTTATTGATATTTTTCCCTGCTATGTAAACAAGTGCCTTTTAATCACCTACTACATCAGACACATTTCACATCCCACAAGGAAGGCAAACAGAACTCCTAGGAGAAAAGCAAACAGACCATTGCTAATTAATAAAACTTAATTGTATGCAATTCTCAAAGTGCTTATTGCTTGGTATTGAGGTTCAGTTACACATAATGGATGGGAAGCAAATTCCCTGCTATGCCTTTTCTAAAATCCCAGACCAAATGCCAGATTAAAGTTGGAAGTTTAAGGAACAAAGCTCCAATGTTCAGACATTTTTACTAAACTAGTACGCTGGAGTGAGAGGATAGATTATGGAAAAATGACAAAAGAGCATCATTTCACTGTACAGTAAAAAGTCCCATAGAAAGGGTATAAACCTACTGAGTAGCACCCGGAGTAATACATTGATTCACAGATTTTTCACTCCATGCTCACTCCAAGAATGGAAGGAGTGAGTCCATCAAGTCCATGGGCTATAGGCAATGATGGGTTGTAACCTCCTTACATTAGTAGTAGGCTACTTCAGAGTACTGGGTGCAAGGGAGTGGCAACAGGATCCAAGCATCTTGTTGTCTCATGCCTCCCTGGGGCACCTCGTGGGCCGCTGTGAGATACAAGAAGCTGGACTAGATGGGCCTTTGGCCTGATCCAGCAGGGCTCTTCTTATGTTCTTATGAACACTCAGTTTGCACAAAGCCCTCTTCCCCTTGTACAAGGACCCTTTCCACAAGCAAAACACTTCTTCCATTTTTTGGAGACAGCCTTTATTTGTAGATTGACCTTCCTTGAATGGATGGATTAGTTGATGCCATACAATGTTTACAGGCTTTACCACTGATGCAAACCTTTTTCGCACCAGGACCCACATTTAAAAATGACACTTTATTGGGACTCAACTAGCTTTACAAGACGTAAAAAGTAGTTTCCCTTTATTAGCCAGTCAAGCCTCTGTTTTTATCTTTGTGACTATGGGGGGGGCACCTTCTGGATTACTTGTTGAGCTCCATGTTCATTGGGTTCATTTTGTCTACTTGGTAGCAAGTGATTGGCCTCAAGCTAGCCAAAATATGCACCCTCTGTTGGCTGAAAGCATAGCGCAAGCGAATGGTTTCATAGTTATTACCTTTAGTTATTACCTTTTTGCTTGTCAAATCTACATTTCCAATTTGGAGAAATGTCTGTAAGGGACACGATCACATACCTGAAGTCAAATATGACACAGATCCTCCAGCAGGTGAAAGGAAGTGAAGCATCTTTGTGCATGAAGATTGATACAGTGCATTGTTGTGCCCTCCCCTGCAGAGCTTTCAGGCACAGACCCTCCCCTGCCACAGCTCTCCAATCTGATCTCATCTTCATAGCATTTGATGGGATAAAGTAAGTACAACCTGTCATATTGATGGATACTTTATGGTTAATATTAATTGCTTCAGGAAAGTTTGCCAGGAAGAACAATTGCTATCTAGCGCAAGAGATAAATGAAGCATATGCCACAATGCTCTGTGGGTTGAAGAGTCTCCTTTTATGTCACCTTCCCCATACAAGTCTTTCCAAAGGGATTCTTTTTCTAGTGATTTATTGCCACTGTATGCCTTCTGTGATACCTGGTATCTCACTGGTGACAATGCATATAAGAATGGCATGGCTTTAATATATAATTCAAGCATAGCTGGAAAATGCTTCTGGTGTGCTTATGCTGTGTCATGAGCAAGACTATGATCCCAGTCTTAATAATCATGCTTACATTTATATATCACTTTTCAGTCTGTAAATAAAAACATCATATGCATAATCATGATGGTCCACCTATGACCATGTAAGCTGATCATCTCTATTCCCATAATAATGAATGGCTTGCTTAAATCAAAGTGACTTGCCTAAGGCCACCTAGTGAATTCTAAGTGAGTTCACCTAATGAGTCCACCCAGTAGAGCTAAGTGCAAATCAGGGAAATTCTCAATCTCTATGCCTCCGTCTCGTAGGGCCCAATCCTATCTAACGTTCCAGTACCGATGCAGCCATGATGCAGCCACAACGCAGCCTCAAGGAAACAAATGTTCCCAAGTCCTCCATGATTCCCCTGATCCCACTACAGGATGCAGCCCATGACCCGTTGGCATGACTGCATCAGCACTGGGAAGTTAGATAGGATTGGGCCCATCATCACCATGGAAACTTTCTTATAGGGCAGTCCTTTATGGCTGTGGTATATGTGTGAATGGTATAAACCAATGTTTTTCAAACTGTGGGTCAGGACCCATGTCAGGTGGGTCGCTGAAAACTGGGAGCAGACATCTTGGAAGCTGCAGACTTTACTCTTGCTGTATTCCTTTTGTGAGTGCTAACTCTTTGAATTTCCAAGTGAGGGTTTTTTTGTTTTTTTTTTAAAAATTGTTTTTAGTTCAGCATTTTTGCATAATATTTTGTCCTAATCTTGCCTAATGCCAAGTATATTTCATGGTTGTGCAATTGCTATAGGTAAAGAATCCCAGTTTGCATTTCAGGAGTGTAATTTTATTATGTCACCATGAAGGCACAGTGACTGCTTGATGATGTCACTTCTGGCTATGACATCACTTCCAATGGATTCTGTCATGAGTGCCAATCTAAAAAGTGGTCCTGGTCTAAAATGTTTGATAACCACTGGTATAAACCATATGGGCATGGTCAATGAAGGGGATCAAATGGCCTTTCCCATTAGTCATTGCCCCACATGCCATCTAGACTGATCAGGTGGGAAAGACTTGAACAAGTGTTCACACACACACACACACACACACACACACACAGAGAGAGAGAGAGAGAGAGAGAGAGAGAGAGAGAGAGAGAGAGAGA
>JAJKFI010000027.1:12009256-12027944 GCA_029204185.1 Lerista edwardsae | reverse complement strand
AGAGAGAGAGAGAGAGAGAGAGAGAGAGAGAGAGAGAGAGAGAGAGATCCATTATTCAATTGTATATGGCTGTGGTGAGGGATTCCAAATTACTGCAGGTACAGGGACCTACTTTTAGAACCAATACAGCTATAAATGAATAAAAGTTATGGTCTTTGACCCATGCACTAGTACATGTCATGAAGGCCTTTGGGCAACAGTCAAGCTCAATAAAGCACTGTCAGAAAGACTGTGATGAGATTAAGCCCACAGGTAATGAAACTGATACAGAACTATGCTCGGTGTTCTACAACTAATCCAACCCAGAATGACATATTAAATAGAATTGAATGTGAGCATTTAAAGCTCTCTTTCTAAATGGCATTGAAAGTAATGCAGTAGATGTATGGTTTAGGAAAAATGAATTTAAGAAAAATAAACTGCGCCTTTAGGAATGCATGCATGTGTTGCTACAAGAGAAAGCATTCAGGTTATCTGAATTCTCGACCAATATATCCTTACCAGAAGGGGGGGGAAAGACTTTTCCAATAAAATGTCAGCATGCAGTGTAACAAAATTAATGATTTAACAGCAAAGACATAAACACGTAAACATAATCCTCTGGCCTCCTGTGAAAACGTATGCTCAAATATATTAAAACAAAGTCAACCAAAATAACTCTGTAAAGTTACGACAAGCAAAACCATCGGGCCTGTGAATTCAGGTGTGCTCGTGCATCTTTAACTTGATTACAACTTTCAGGAGAAGATTAATTGTTTCTGTGGGTAGAATATTTTGTTTTGTTCCTTCTGTATCCAGTTTCAGAGAATACTTGTATGAACTTGTTCTTCAACAACCAGGCTGTGCATGGTGATCTTTGCTATTCAAGCAAACTTCTTTGACATCGCTGTCTTTTAACAATAAATTGTAGACTGTCACAAAAATAGAATGGGACAGCATAAAAGCAGTTGCAGGCTGCATTCTGCCATGCCCTGAAACAGTAGAACTATCCAAGGACCACATATTTTGTCTCAACAGTGTAAAGGCCATATCAAGCCTCTAAATGCTTTGTAAGCAATAGATGAAGTCTCAAATAAACATTTAAGTAACATGACAGTGGGCTGCCGTGGTGCTCAAAATGAAAGCAACAATATAACCATGCTTCTCAATAGTCAGATCTATTAGTCTTCTAGGAATGCACGGCTTCTTCTCAAATAGCTTCTAAAGTGTGCATCTAAGATGGTTTATAATAGGGATGTAGTGGCGCAGCGGGTTAAACCACTGCTGCTGGGCTTTCCGACCGGAAGGTTGGGAGTTCAAGACTGCGCAACGGAGTGAGCTCCCGTTGCTTGTCCCAGCTCCTGCCAACCTAGCAGTTCGAAAGCACCTAAATGCAAGTAGATAAATAGGGACCACTTTGGTGGGAAGGTAATGGCGTTCCGTGCGCTACGGCGTATAGTCATGCTGGCCACATGACCACAGAAGCTTGTCCTTGGACAAAACGCCGGCTCTACAGGCTTTGAAACGGAGATGAGCACCGCCCCTTACAGTCGGTCACGACTAGACCATTCGGTCGTGGGGAAACCTTTACCTTTTTAAGATGCTTTAATTAAAAGGTGGGCCTGCATTATCCACAGGTTTGACATCAGCAGATTTCATAGTTCATGGATTCCTAACGTCCCTCTAGGACACATTTAGACGCTCTGACCGTGAGAGGAGATCTGATTGGAGGATTTTCTGAGGTCCATTTCTCCAGGCCTCAGAATGCCTTTTCAGACATTAAGGCTGCAATCCCATGCACACTTTCCTGGAAGTAAGCCCCATTGAACACAATGGGTCTTACTTCTGTGTAGACATGTATAGGCTTGCACTGAAAAGTTACATCACAAGAAACCAGAAGTTGCAGGGGGGTTGGGCCATTCTACAACCTGCAGGGGCCACACAGGCAATCACCCACAGCCTCTGCAGACCACAAAGAACCCTCAGAAAACCCTCCTGATCCAAGCAAAGCCCAGCTTCAGTTCAGGTTTGCAGGGTGGAGTGGGCCCCTGTCCACAGGTTTCAATACCCGTGGACTGCCGTGGTCCCAGCAATGGAATACCCGGGGATATTGAGGTCCCCCTGTATATGCCTAAAAATATAAAGTCCTATCATGTTTCATGCATGCGAAAGAAACATGTTCCAGGCTCTTCTCAAAATGGATCGCACAAATGTTAGCTGATCCGTGCATTAGGACACACATTTGTGCAACAAGAATATTTATTGAACTGCAGAGTCGTTCTAAGCATAGCAGTGTTTGTCCAAAGCATATTTACCTGGATGTGTTCCTTATTGATTTCAATAGAAATGGTTTCCAAATAATTTATCTAGCCTCACCGCTGTAGATACATTAGCTTGTACGAGACTCTTAAGTAAGCATGACATGATATGAATATTATTACAAAGAACAGGAGGAAAGTTGATACATTCTTGTTTGTTTTGCATACAACTCTACTAAATAACATATTGATGGTCAAACTAGACCTGATGGGTTTTGTTCCTTCTTCAACTCTTGTTCCTTGTTTTGTTCCTTATTCAACTCTTGTGCCACATGTCTGTGGGCACAATCCTAGCCAATTTTCCAGCACTGACATAGCTGTGCCACTGGGGCATGTGCTGCATTCTGCAGTGGAGTAGGAGTCACAGAGGCCTTCTCAAGGCAAGGAAATGTTAGTTCCCTTAGCTCGGAGCTGCAGTGCCCTTAGCCCGGTGCTGGAAAGCTGGTTAGGATTGTGCCCTGTAATGCTTCACTTTTATGGGGGAAAAAAAGTTACCTGTCAGCTCCACTTAAATAGCTGCTGAGAGTCATTTCCTGAAATTCTTTACCAGACAGAACGAAAGGCACACTGTTAAAAGACACAAAATTATCCAGTGTAGCATAATGTTCATAATCTGGCCCAGATGGATAGCTGACAAAGTACTTTGATTATGTTAGAAGTCATACACTGTTTCTTATTTTTAAACAGAAAGAAAATATAATATTTAGAGCTTGCTGCCCAAATGTATTCATGCTGGGACTTCTTGACCTTTAAGCTTCCATTGTACAAATATATTATAAAAAGTTATGACTACTGACATTCAGAAATATGTAATTAGAGACGCTTACGGACACCAGACAATTGAGAGTAGAGTTGCAGGGAGTCATTTTAAGAAGGAGAGGTGTCATGACTCAAATCTGCCTGAAATCCATGTCCTTTGAATTGGAAACTGTGTTCCAAATCCCAGAGTTAAGTGATTTGGTTCTAGTTGTACATTAATGAAGCAAAGACAGCCTGTCTATAGGGCTGGCACAAGACTTCCCATGAAAAAATGTTATCTCCCTTATACGTTGCCTTGTTACATCAAAGGCAACCCCCTTACTCAGCAATGCACCAGTTGGCAGTGCTTTTTAAAACATGTGTAACAAACACGCCATTTGTCCCAGAGGTCTGGAAATCCCTTCCTTTTGTTTCAGGGCTCTGGGAGGAGTACCTAGAGGGGTCACTGGAAACCCCAATCTCTTCCAGGTTGTGACACTTGCCCCCAATGGGCATCCCAATCCTGGGCTGCCCGTAGCGTCGATGCAACGTCATTGCATCGCTGCTACTCACTTAGCACTGATGCGGGGGTGCCAAGCGGCACCCCGCATTGGCACTAAGACCATCGCTGCCTGCAGCGCCAGTCTCGGTGCACCCATGCTGCGCTGCCCCTGCATCTGCCGAAGCCAACCAATGCAGAGGCAGAACAAGGCAGGCGGGAGGGGGGAAGTGGGCAGGGGGAGGGCATTTCTGGTTGGCAGTGGCCGGGTCAGCAGGTGTGCCAGCCTGGAATGGGGGGCGGGCTTCGGATTCGACCTTATGGCCCTATCCTAAATTTGTTCACCAGGTCGCGTCGCCCCGTTTCAGGCCATGCAGCCTCCTCGGAACTGCGCCTACTATTTAGCAGGCGCAGTTCCGAGGAGCTCATTGGGGAGGTTGGCACCTCCCTTCATGCAAGGGTATGAATGTTCCCTTGTGCCGAGGTGGCTCCAGCCTCCCATATACTGTGCTGGATATGGCGCAGGCCTGTCATAGGAAGTATAGGATTGCGCTCTGAATGTAAGGAGCAAATGAGTCTGCAGGAGCATTCTAAAACCAACAGTTTCCATTAGATCAAGTGGAGGGTGATTATCTGGCTTTAATAAAAGTGTGGCCTTCCTGGCCTGTAGATCTCAAGTCTTTTGTCATTGTCCCAGCAAATACAAGTCTGGATCCCACTGATCATAGCTGGCAGTCAGTACCAAGTACACATGTATAAATGCAGGCCTCCTGGCACAAAAGGTGCCACGGTGAAATCATGTGCATGTTCATTCAGGAAAACAGTTCCATTGTACTCATAAAATTTACTTCCAGATTGGAATACCAGGGCAGCCAAAGGATGTTTTAAGCACTGTGTTTCCTTTTTCATTAAATGAAATAAATAAATGTCCCCTGCAACTTTTGTAAACATGAATTAGATAAGGATTGTAGAGCACAAAAGAAACTTAACCAAACTCTATGAAATACCTGTGCTTTGCTTCCGCAGTCTGTCGCATGCATCAAGAGCTTTTCATTAGTTCTAGTAAGTTGAGGCTTTTTTCTTTCTTTCTTTGTAACGCAAGGAAAATGAGGACACCAAACCAGCAACTTTAATATAAGGCTGCTCAAGTAGTCTGATAAGATAGGAACTCTAATTGTAGACTCGGAGCGATAAAAAAAAGCACCATTGCTGCAATTAATTAAATGAAGTATCTTGAACAAGGATCTTAAATCTTGTGTAAGTACAAGGTCTAGTACTTTTTTTGCACAGACAAAAGAAATGAGTACAAGAAGTGCCGAACACATGTGGGGCAGCAACACCAAAACGGTACAAAAGTTGGGAAAAGGCAGGCAGAGACTAGAGGTACTGTAGGGTAGTGGTTCTGAAACCCTGTAGTGCTGGCACCCATTATTTTAAGATGACAATCTGCCCAGGACCCACCAGAAGTGATGTAATGGCCCGAAGTGCTGTCATTGTACGCCAGAGCCTGCTGCTTTCCTGAGAATGCAGCAATAAGGGGGGTTATTTCTATAGCCCAATCCTAAGCTGTGCTGGAGCAGGCAGGCCAGTGGGCCTGCACTGCATCCAACGCAGCTTGGGAGGCACCCACTCAGGAGGCATGTTTGTGCCCTCGCAGCTGGAGAGGCGCCAGCCTCCCCTACGGGATCCTCAGATCTGAGCCCGCAAAATTGCAGGCGCAGAACAAAAGAAGCCACACGGTCCGTGTGGGGCCGTGCAGCTGCATCACAGGCCCACCCCCATCCCTGGGCTGGCACGCCTGCCGGACTGCCCACCAGCCGCCCAGTTCCGTCCACCCCCCACCCAGTTCCACCCTCCTACCCACCCAGAATTGCCCCTGCATCAGCCATTCATGGCTTGGAGAGCAAAACCTCTATGCCGGGTCTCCAAGCACCGAATCCTTTTGGAGGAAAGGGGGAGAAGCCATGTTATACAGGAGCTCAGGCTCCTGCAACACTTAGGGCCAAATCCTATCCAATTTTCCACCACTGATGTAGCCAACCCAATGGGGTAGGTGTGTGTGTGTGTGGGGGGCTCCATGTGACAGTCATGGAGGCCTCCTCAAAGTAAAGAAATATTTGTTCCCTTTCCTTGGGGCTGCATTGTAGCTGCATTGGCACCAGAAAGGTGGATAGGGTTGGGCCTTTAGCATTCCCACCACCTGGTAGGAATGTCACTGGCAAGACCTGCCAGTTAGTGTTGAAAGACTGAGGGTACAATCCTAACCTGGAGTTAGGCCAGCACTGCAAGGCCAGCAAAACTTAGCCTGTGCGAGGGGCACCATAAAATATGTTTGGACCAGTCTTGGAGTCAGAGATGCCAGCACACAGACATGCACCATCCTCCCTGACTCCGAGAGTCATCCAAACACACTTTATGGTGGCCCTGGTGCTGGCCAAACTTTGCTGGCCTATCTGTGCCGGCCTAACTCCAGGTTAGGATTGCGCACTGAGTAATGGTGCTGCATATGGGAGGGAGTCTCACATTAAAGGGATCACTACAGAGAATGCCCTAGTAGTGCCTTTCTCTTAGAATGTCTGTTTCTCTAGGATGGTGCAATCTTAGAACCTCCAAGACTATGTAGAAAATGGAGAGACAGGTGAGAAAAATGAAAAGGTAAAAGTAATTATGGCAACAGCTTTGAAAGGAAGATTTCCTTCAACATGGCACCACCTTTACAGAACTGTTATTTTTAGGGCAGTTTCACATCTCACAGTCCAGAACTGGCTGAAACTGGCATTCCGTCTCTCCGTCTGAGGATCAGATAGAACACCTGTGTGTCCTTCAGCCGGAAGCTTCCCAGCTTGTTAGGGCAACTTGCTTGGATAGTAGTTGTACTCCCTTTCTGATAATGTAGAATAAGCAGACAGTTTCTCACGGGAAGCCCTGGCTGCAAACACTGCTCATTCCCATGAGCTCATAGTGTTCTAAGGGTCACCCCATTGGGTAAGATGGGGCACAAGGGGTCTTCAGGTATCCACCTACCAGATACACTCTGGCTGCATCCCTTTGTTCTGTTGTTAGAAGGAGTTTTTCACTGTGTGTGCTTAAGATGTAAAGCTGCACTGAAACGCCGCCTGCGAGCGGCCCAGACTTCACCGGCTTTCCTAGCCGGCAGATTGAACCTTTGTACCTTTCTTACTTTCGCTACAATAAAGAGACTTTGTTATGAAAATGTGGCGATTGCTTCAATCCTTCGCTTCGGAGCGCTAAGGCAAGGCGCTGGAATGGGTCTCCAAGCCCCCAACTCTGCTACTATTTACACAAATACACAACAATTACCACCTTAGATGAAGCACCAAGAGGCTGTTGCCATTATGGGGTGGCTATTTCTTTTGTCTAGAGATTGAAAACCAAATGCAGTTTCCTGGACCAAAGATAGGGGGGGCAGACAAGGAAAAGACACCATTGGTGTCATTCCCTAGCCTTGAAATTGTCACTTGGTTAGTAACCTTGTATCATAGGCTAATGCTGCTTTGTTACAACACTATTGTGTTGTATAGTATCCCATTGCATAGTGTTCCGCCCATGCACTGAATCAAGGACTGTGCAGGAATTTTGATCCAGATTTTTAAGTTCTATGGACATCCTCAACTGACCGGGTCATGATAATCTGGGGTTTTTAGATATCTCATGGGACACTTTCCCGATTTGCTTATATGCAAAAAAAAAAAAAAAAAAAATGAGCTGTTTTATCTAGTAATTAATTGTCTTATTAAGGCTTCAATCCTACATACTCTAACCTAGGATTTACTCCCAAGTCGCTTTATCTGGGTAAAAAAACTTGTTGAATATGAAATGCAGAAAGCACATGCAGAAAATGCTCATCAACTGATCAAACAAAAGAGTATTCCAAGAGTGGCATGTATGCCAGTCAGTCCTATGGAACACATACAGTGATAATTCCAGAGACCGGGCTTTGTATGCACAATTGTTGCTCAGTAACCCCAGGAATGGTCCTGAGCATTTACTACATATTTTCTTAGAGCATCTGACCAGGACCAGTCAAGTGGTCATTCAGAAGTGATCATTTTCTGATGTCTGTATTTATTATCCTGCATTTATCACAGAGTACAGCAGCAAAGTGTCATCTGAAGTGCGCTAAGTACCTGCAAGAAAATTGCTGGGGAAGGAAGTGCTTTAAGCTAGCAAATATAAAAAGAAAGAAATGTTGCAAGAAGAATATAAAGGGAATAACAAAAAATAGTGCTGAAATAATGGGAGACAGAATTTTCCCTAGACAAAAAGTGGCTGGGCAGGGCAGGGGAAACCTGATCCAGATTGGGACTGATTTGTGGTTTGGCACCATTTTAGGTGGTTTGGCACCATTTTTGGATGCACAGCTATTTTGTCACACTTCTGGGAACGCCAAACCTTGAGCTGTATGGAACTTGACTTCCCAGGGTTTTGAGCTTTATGGCCATGCAGCTTAAAGGAAGCAGTGACTGTGACCCCCTCCCCATTTCATGATTCCAATCAGGATCAAGCAGAGATGGTGCAATGCTACCTGATGCCAGAAGTCTCTGGGTCCACTACTGCCATGTCAGAAAGAAATCCAGCTTAAGCTGTACTACAGAGGCGTATGGAGGGGAAGTGGGCACAGCGGACACCAGCTATGGGGTGGATGCAGCAGTGCCAAAAAACCTGATCACCTTTTGCCCCCGCCATCCATCACATTCAGATTGCTCATAAATGGAGTGATTCAGAGTATGGGGGCATGTGGCTAGGCAACGCAGGGGCAGGGCTGCAATGCTGGGGGTACGGTCACATCCCCCTGCCCCTGGAACACTGCAAACCAGGTCCGTCTCTGCTTTACTATGCTTCTTAACCCTGTTTTTTTTTAAAACCAGGACATGCAGGACTTCTGCTTTTATTCACAGGGACATTCAAGTGAATGAGCATCCAACAGTATGCATATACAGGAAAGTATACAATGAAAGGGTCATAAATGACTGATTTTAGAGTAGTTGGAAATGTCTAGGATGATACTGAAGAGAATCAGTTTAGTTAACATCTTGATTAATAATCTGCAAGTAGGAGAGAAAAGCATGCTAATGAAATGTGTAGATGATGAATTAGATGGCAAGGTGAATACTGAAGACGGAGAAGGAACAATATAAATGGAACCTGGAGAAATTGGAATAGTAGGCAAGAAATATCCAATTGAGATCCATCCTGGTGAAATGTAAACCAGTGTATATGAGAAGTCATCTTCATCAGACAATCAATCCATCTACAATGCCATATAGTTAATATCAACAGCATCCAAGAAAAGCAAACCAAAACTGTTGCTTGCAATAAAAGATATGGCCCAATTTTCTCACTTCTAGAAGACAGTTAGGGAAGAGTCATAGCTCAGTGGTCAAGGGAATATTTGCAAGATATAAGATGCAATCCTTGACATGTCCAGATAGGGCTAGCCCTGCCTAAAGCCCTAGAATAGGGGTGTTAAACTCATTTCATATGGTGGGCCGAATAGCATTCATGATGCCTGCTGAGGGCTGGAAGTGATGTCATAAAGCAAGAAGTGATGCCATTGAGCAGGTCATAACCACAATCAAGTAGTTTTTTTTTTCCTCACTAAGGTACTCATTTGCTGCAAATGACCGAAGAGAAACTACACAAACCTTGATCTGAATTCCTGGGGCTACAGTCAGCCTCTGTTGTTCTCCTGGTCTTGCAGCCCAGGTGTGGACCAGACCTTTTCAAGCAGGCAGAAAGGAAGGGGAGGGCTAGATCAGAGTATATAGCAGAACCTTCTAGCGAGTGCCCTCAGGAGCAGCGAGTGCTGTCCTGCGATGAAGTGCCTCGTCTGTGACAAAGTGCCTGGTGAGACAACCAAGTTAAGGAGTGCTGGAGAGGAGGTAGCGGTCGTGGTGCATGTTGGCACCAACGATGTGGGGAAATGTAGCCAGGAGGTCCTGGAAGCCAAATTTAGATTGCTAGGCAGGACGCTGAAGGCCAGGACCCCCAAGGTAGCATTCTCAGAAGTGCTATCCGTTCCACGCGCAGGACCAGCTAGGCAGGCGGAGCTCAGGGGTCTCAATGCGTGGATGAGACGGTGGTGTTGGGAGGGGGATTTTAGATTTGTTAGGCACTGAGGAACTTTCTGGGACAAGCTAGGCCTGTACAAGAGGGACGGGCTTCACCTGAACCAGAATGGAACCAGATTGCTGGTGCATAACATTAAAAAGTTGGCAGAGCAACTTTTAAACTGACACCTGGGGGAAAGCCGACAGGAGCTGCGTGGCGTCTGGTTCGGAACTCCTCATCCCTATATGGGGAGGAGTGGGGAGGAGTACCACAGAGTAATGGCGGAGTAGGAAATAGAACTTCAAGCATGAGTGTAAGTGACAGTTGGTCCAGTAGAAAGAGAGGTGGGAGAGGTTCCCTCCTTAGGGAACCCCATATATAGGTGTTATTATGCAAATGTCCGAAGTCTCAGAGCAGGGAATTGGAATGTTTTGGTGGCTAGGGACAACATTGATATAGTAGGCATAACGGAAACCTGGTGGAATGCAGAGAACCAGTGGAATACTGCAATCCCAGGCTATAAACTCTATAAGAGGGACAGGGAAGGGCATGTTGGTGGTGTGGTGGCCATCTATATCAGAGTAGAGATAGAATCCAGCAAAGTAGAAACTGAAGGTGGGCCGGACTCCACCATAGAGTCACTGTGGGTTAAACTACCAGGCCATAAGAGCGATGTAATAGTGGGTGTGTGCTATCATCCTCCGGATCAAAAACTTGAAGGGGACCTTGAAATGAGGAAACAAATCAGGGCGTTGACCAAGAGAGACAGGACTGTAATCATGGGGGACTTCAATTATCCTCATATCGACTGGGTCAACTGCTGCTCTGGTCAAGAAAGAGAGACCGGATTCCTTGACGTCCTAAATGACTGTGCCTTAGAGCAGCTAGTCATGGAGCCGACCAGAGGACAGGCGACTCTGGATTTAATATTGTGTGGTATTCGGGACCTAGTTAGGGATGTAAGTGTTACTGAGCCATTGGGGAACAGTGACCATGCTGTGATTGGTTTTGCCATGCATGCCCAGGAAAGAGTGCAGAGCAAATCTGACACAAGAAGCCTTGACTTTCGAAGGGCAGATTTCCCTCAGATGAGGAGACTAGTTAGACAGAAATTGAAAGGGAAGGTAAAAAGAGTCCAGTCTCTCCAGGCTGTGTGGAAGCTGTTTAAAATAACAGTAGTAGAGGGCCAGCGGAAGTATATACCGCAAAGAAAGAAGGGCTCGATAAGGTCCAGGAGGGTGCCTGCAAGGCTGACAAACAAAGTTAGAGAAGTTGTAAAGAGCAAGGAAGCATCTTTCCGTAAATGGAAATCTTGCCCCAGTGAGGAGAATAAAAAACAACACAAACTCTGGCAAAAGACAAGTCAGAAGGTGATACGGGTGGCCAAGAAAGAGCTTGAGGAACGCATGGCTAGCAACATAAAGGGAAATAATAAAAGCTTCTTCAAATATGTTAGAAGCAGGAAACCAGCCAGAGAGGCAGTTGACCCATGGATGGTGAGGGAGGGAAAGAGGAGATAAAAGGGGGCTTGGAGATCGCAGAGAAATTAAATGAATTCTTTGCATCCGTCTTCACAGCAGAAGAACTTGGGCTGATACTGTAGCCCGAACAGCCCTTTCTAACTAAGGAATTAAAGCAGATAATGGTTAATAAAGAAGATGTTTTAGATCAAATTGATAAACTACATATAAATAAGTCACCAGGCCCAGATGGTATACACCCAAGAATTATTAAGGAACTAAAGAACGAAGTTGCTAACTAGAGTATGCAGCTTGTCCCTTCAAACAGCCACAGTGCCAGAGGATTGGAGGATAGCCAATGTCATGCCCATCTTTTAAAAAGGGAGAAGGGGGGACCCTGGAAACTACAGGCTGGTCAGCCTAACGTCTGTACTGGGTAAGATGGTGGAAAGCCTCATCAAAGATAAAATCCTAAAACACGTAGAGGAACAAGTATTGCTGAAGGAAAGTCAGCATGGCTTCTGTAAGGGTAAGTCTTGCCTCACGAACCTTTTGGAATTCTTTGAAAAGGTCAACAGGCACATGGATGTGGGTGAACCTGTGGATATCATATATCTGGATTCTCAGAAGGCGTTGGACATAGTTGTCCACCAAAGGCTGCTGAGTAAACTTCACAGTCAGGGAATAAGAGGGCAGGTCCTCTTATGGATTCAGAATTGGTTGAAGGCCAGGAAACAGAGAGTGGGGGTCAATGGGCAATTTTCACAATGGAGAGAGGTGAAAAGCAGAGTGCCCCAGGGATCTGTCTTGGGGCGGTGCTTTTCAACTTGTTCAAAGGACTTGGAGACTGGCATAAGTAGCGAGGTGGCCAAATTTGCGGATGACACAAAACTTTTCCGGGTGGTGAAAACCAGAAGGGATTGTGAAGAGCTCCAGAAGGACCTCTCCAAGTTGGGGGAATGGGCAGCAAAATGGCAGATGCGTTTCAACATAGACAAGTGTAAAGTGATGTACATTGGGGCAAAAAACCAAAACTTCACCTATAGGCTAATGGGTTCTGAGCTGTCTGTGACAGCTCAGGAGAGATATCTTCAGGTGCTGGTGGACAATTCAATGAAGGTATCGACCCAGTGTGCGGCAGCAATTAAGAAGGCCAATTCCATGCTTGGGGTCATTAAAAAAGGGGTTGAGAATAAAACAGCCAATATTATCATGCCATTGTACAAATCAATGGTAAGGCCACATCTAGAGTATTGTGTACAGTTCTGGTCACCACATCTCAAAAAGGACATAGTGGATCTGGAAAAGGTGCAGAAGAAAGCGACAAAAATGATTACGGGGCAGGGGCACCTCCCTTATGAAGAAAGACTGTAGCGTTTAGGGCTCTTCAGCCTAGAAAAAAGGCACCTGAGGGGGGACATGACTGAGACATACCAAATTATGCACAGAAGGGAAGTTCAATAGAGGGATGTTCTTTTTCTTCTCAAAACACCAGAACCAGGGGGCATCCATTGAAATTGAGTGTTGGGAGAGTCAAAACAGATAAAAGGAATTATATTTTTATCCAGCGTGTAATTAAGCTATGGAACTCTTTGCCACAGGAGGTGGTAATGGCATTTGGCCTAGATGCCTTTAAAAGGGGATTGGACAAATTTCTGGAGGTCAAGTCCATTGTGGGCTTCAGGCCATGATTGGTTGTGGAACTGCCTTACATCAGTAGTAGGCTACTTCAGAGTACCGGGTGCAAGGGAGTGGCAACAGGATGCAAGCATCTTGTTGTCTCATGCCTCCCTGGGGCACCTGGTGGGCTGCTGTGAGATACAGGAAGCTGGACTAGATGGGCCTTTGGCCTGATCCAGCAGGGCTCTTTTTATGTTCTTATGTTCTTATGATAATATTTTCAAGTTTTGGGAGAGCCTAATAATCATGCAGGCAGCCCTTTTTCAGTGACACATCAGTAGCTGAGAGCAGTGGTTGCTGGTGCTGAGAGAGACTGGGGGCCAAATAAAGATCTTCCTGGGGGCGCATCCAGCTCCGGGGCCTTATGTTTGGCACACTGCCCTAGAAAGTCACTATCCGTTGCCACAGAACATAAAAAACTAGATGAATAATGGTCAGGAGCTACCAGTAGCATAGCCAGAGGGGAGGGTAGTGTGGTAAGTACCAGAGGTGTAGCTAAAGAAGAGCAGGGGGTGCACTTGCACCAGGTGACCTAAAGCAATTGCTTTAGGGCGGCAACAAACTGATCTTGATACTAGTGGCCAAAATTCGAAAAACTTGGTATGTATGAATAATGCTATCATATTATATACCATTGGAAAGGTAATTTAATGCAGAATGCAATGAAACCAGAGTGTAATATCTTTATCAAAAGTTATGGCCAAAAAACAAAAAGACAAAAATAAAATTGTCATGAAAAAATTGTGGTTTGCTAAAACTAGGAGCATGCCACTGGGTGCGGGGAGGCTGCAGGTCCCTCCCTTTTCACCTTTTTAAAAAGCCCAGGTATGCTGGTACTTCCGGAAGTGATGTCACTTTCTGTTGTGACATCACTTTTGGGACATCATTTTGCCCTCATCTTGCAGGCTACACTTTCATTAGCTACACCATTGGTAAGTAGTGCAGGTGCAGCAATGCACTGAGTGACTCCTCCTATTTACCATCAGAGCCATTCCGGGTCTTTGCACCAGCCCTCATCCTACACTACTTGGCCTGACTCATCATAAGGAAGTGTCCTGAGCTCCAAAATTACCAGGGCCAAAATAGATGTTCCTAGAGAAACAAAATATGGATGAGTTGCTTGTCACCAATAAAAGCTATACAGTATGATACTAAAAGAGACACAAGGCACAATCCTAAACAGAGTTAGGCCGGTATAAACTAAGCCAGCAAAGTTTGGCCAGCACAAGGGGCCACCATAAAGTATGTTTGGAGCACTCTAGGAGTTAGGGAGGCAGCACACAGACGTGCACCATCCTCCCTGACTCCAAGAGTGATCCAAACATACTTTACGGTGCCCCTTGTGTTGGCCAAACATTGCTGGCTTAGTTTATACCGGCCTAACTCCAGTTTAGGATTGCGCTCTCAAACTGGTCCAGTCAAGGCTCCTGGGTAGAGCCTGCACATGTTCAAATGTTTCCTGATAACTACTGCAGCTCTTGGACCTCTTTCTGGTCCCCTCAATACCACAGCTGTCCTACATGGTTTGTTTGTACCACAACAGATTCCTACATGGTTTGATTTGGTCCAGGTAAAATAAAACTTTCTGTAAAGATGTGCAACTTTTCCACTTTTTCAAACCCAGAGAATATGGATGGTGAGCTCTGACTAATTTTGGACTCAGAGCTTCCATAATCTGGAGAAAAAAACTGTTGGGGAGTGAAGCAAAGAGGAGAAATACGTTCAGGGCCAGCTTTCGGCCAATTTGATAGGAGGGCCGGCTGTGGCAGGCGGCAGGCGGCCTGCTGTTGCAGTGGCACTTTATATGGCGGTAAGCCTTCACGCACCGAGCCTGTGTGGTGAGAGCAGCTCTCACTGGGCCCACCCACCCCTCCTTCCAATTGGCCAAAAATTGGGACATTCAGGAAGCGTCTGAATGTGATGCGGCGCCTGAATGTGATGGCGGTGATGCGCCAGCGCCAGCATATCACTGCCAATCTATGTCCAGGTACTGTGTACCACACCTTGCCTGGACTGCCACCATTCAACTTGTTGTAGCAGACGGCGGAACGGGGAAGACAGCGAAACGGAGCGGTATGCAACGAGCGGGCTGCCGCTCACCCGTTCCTCCCGCCCAGCGTACCGGCTGAATGATGCCGCTGGGTCATCTATACTTGGGCCCAGACCTCCTAAGGCCAGACCTGTCACTGTTGTGCTGGAACACAAATGGGAGCATCGCTCAGAGATGAGAGGTGCTCCCTCCCACCACATCATCATTCATAAACAGGGGTGCTGGTAGTAGCGGTGGTGGTTCAGGCCTTTGCCCTTGCAATAAGTGGTTTTTCTTACCACTTCACCATGTGAAAAACACAGATGATGGAGATATCAGCTCTTTAAAATCATACGACCTTGGAGCATCAAAAGCTGGAAACTCTCATTTTATTGTTTTCTTCACCACCCGTAAAGAGACAAAGTCCATATTGAAGCTTTTGCTCTACCATAGCATTTTAACAACATTTTACCTTAAAGCCATAATGGTATGGACTTTGAACTCCCACTCTTGCCTGCAAAAATTAATAACGGTGTTAACCAAAACCAGACCGTTTCCTCAGGTGCCCTCATTAGTCCTTGTTAAAGCCCTTCAGCTGCTTTGAGATTGTTCTCACTGAGATTATTAAATGAATCTTTCACTTAGCTTCTGGTTATTCTTCAATTTGTTTGAAGATGGCTGCAATTAAACCCATTTCTTGAAAGTTGGATTCCTCTATCAGGAGCACTTTGAAGCTTAAAGTACAGTGTGCACTTAAAGTACAGTGTGCACAATAATGCGGTACCTTTTCCTCCCAGTTTGCTCAGCTGACAATGTAAGATGCCCCCTGCATGCTTGGAATCAAAAGGAAGTCAACAGGAATAAAATCTTCTCTCAACTTCAAATCACTAGATCGCTATTTATGAGGATAGGAGTATTTATATACTGCTGTTCAAATAAGATGTGTACGAAGTCGTTTATGGACAAAAACCAAATAACTACATCTTAGTCACACTTACCTGGAAGTAAGCCCCACTGACTATAATGAGACTTACTTCTGAGTAGACATGTATAGGCTTGGGCTCTAAATGGCTTTTTTCTCTCCAAAGGACTCACAATATAAAATGTTGCAGAAGAATACCAGCAAACAGCCATGTGAAAGACACTGTGCTGGGGTGAAGAGGAACCATTACTCTCCCCCCGCTAAATATAAGAGGGACACCACTTGAAAAAGTGCCTCTTTTCCCAGTTATTCAAGACAATACACAGTTTACCAATGATGTGACTCTCTGGGGTGGTGCCTCAAATACACAAAAGCCGGATAAATGTATGCCTGACTTGATGGCTAAGCATTGCTCTGTGATGTTGCTTTTACAAAACAGAATGCAACCTTTGCAAGATTCAAGAAAGAAGCATTTATATGAGTATCATAGACTCGCATGGACACACAAAGAATGTTGGCTTACACTTCTGAATTACATTCTTAGGACAAAATATTTGGAGATGTATGCAGTCATTATTTTTCTTTTCTTAGAAAACACAGTTGCACAGAAAACCTGAATTGCCACTTCAACCGTGAGTCAAATGATACGTATTTGCATCTTTTGTCAAGTGTCTAGTCCAGTGATTTTCAACCTTTTATATCTCATGGCACACTGCCAAGGCACTGCAATTGTCAAGGCACACAATCAGTTGTTTGACAATTGACAAGGCACAACTCACTGCCGGTGGGGGGCATGGTGAGGCTGCACGGAAGATGCGGTGACATCTTTCATCATTGCCCCACCCTTGGTGCAGCCTGCTCTGCCTGGGGTGGGGGAGGCAGTCACAGAGGTCTCCTCAAATTAAGGGAATGTTTGTTACCTTGGGGCTACATTGCAGCTTCATCGGGGCTGGAAAGGTGGCGAGGAGTGTGCTGTTAGACAAACTTCCTAGTATACTGAAATCCACAAAATCACTTCCATTTGCTTTTTAATGGAATTTAGGTTTGCAAACTGTGGTTTGCATTTATGATTGAAAGTGTAAAGCTTGCAGTGATCTCTATATCATCACCGGATATGTAAAATATTTTTCTATTGCAATTACTAATACCTCCATGAAACCAGAGGAATAATGTCCAGAGGAATAAACCAGAGGAATAATAATTTTAAAGAACAAACATTTGAAAACAATATAACTGACATCAAACCATTTTTTTTTTACAATGGGTTTGTCCATTACCCCCACACTCCCAATAAAGACAGCAGACCGTGTTGGAATATAAAAGGGGCCACTTTATTGGTTAACAAACATAGACTGGCAACAAGGACTGCTCAACAATAACATGGGAGGCAAGGGGGCGAAAGGAGGGGGTGAATGTGATCCCCCCTCTTTCGCCCCTTTAGGTGCGGAGTGCTATCTGGGGGCGACGACCCTACCGGCCATCCCCCCGCTGTAACCTCATTGGGCGAACCAAACAACTCCGGTCAGTCCCAGCTCTTAAGCTGGCTGACCGTCCTAGTTGCCCCTTTTTTAGGGACCAAGGCAGCTGGCACCTCCGTGCCAGTCAGTGGGCTTCTCCCGGCCTCTCCAAGAGTCGAGCGGGCCTCACTGGAGCTGCCGAGATCCCCCCATGACCTTGCTGCCCTGGCATGGACACCGTGAGCTGCCTGATGTTGCTTGCTCTTACCCCGCACCTTTCATGCCAGTGGCCAAGGCTATCACTAAGACCCAACCACCTGCAAACCGGCCCTGTACCAGTCTGGGGTAGGCGAAAAAACTGCTCCTCCACAGCCAATCAGGGGAGCAGCAAAAAATTCCTACCCGGCCCTCAAAGAGCAACCAGCTAATCTCAGACTAGTAACTGGGCGGGCGGGCGGGTTTCGCCGTCCGGGAACGCTCTGGCAAGGCAGCGCGAGGGACACTCGCGTTGCTCACTTGCCACCCTCCCGGTGGCCCCTTGCAGCCAATGGCTGCTTGCCACGGCCCGCTGGTCCCCTGGGAGGCGGGGCCAAGGGGGCCGTTAGCGCGCGAAGGCGCCAACGGCCATTACAATTGTTCCAAGCATTTTTAGCTCACGGAGAAAGGCAGAAAGAAAAAAATAGAACTGCTTTCCAATTTTTTTTCTAAAAAGGGTTTAGATTTTAAACTGTCATTCTTAATTAGTATTACAGTAACCGATCCTATTTAACTGCCATCTCTATGGTAACACATTTCTTATTCTTTCATTCATAAATTATAGATCTTGGTTAAAATCCTCTTTGGTAGATCAAGATTTCCCAAATGCTTCTTCGTCTGTGATCTGCATGGTGTGCCAATAGGCTTTTTGATTGCTTGACTTCTGAAAATGTATCTTGCTATCATCAAGACACTTAGGCTCTTTGAGTCACTAAATGCTTTAACAAATAGTGGTACCAGTACTATATAATGGCAATGTGCTAATGAAAGCACCAAACATTTGGAAGGTATTTGGCATGTATTATTAAATGAATGGAAAATGATGACCTGCTACCCAAACTGATTAAGGAAGGAAGCAAATTTTACTTGCAAATTGGACACAGTTGGCAAGTTAACCTGAGAAGGCTCCATTGCAATTGAAGTGCCATGTTAGTATAGTATGAATGTTTGAAATTTGAATGCATTGACTATGATGCCCTGGATGTGAAATGAATTGGGGACGTGCGCGCCCATGTCATTTTGTGCCGCATTCGTTCAATAAATTATATCTGCTAAATGAAAAGATGTAAAATGATAGCATCCACCTACCAAATTGTTTACATCAGAGCGCTAAGACGTGAGATGTGCTCACAATGAAGAGATGTTTGGGATACAGAACAGTGTAAGTAATCAACCTATGCTTTTGGGAGGTATTACTTTTAATTTTCTGCTTGATTATAGGGCAGCCATGGTCTCTCTCTCTCTCTCTCTCTCTCTCTCTCTCTCTCTCTCTCTCTCT
>JAJKFI010000027.1:11992295-12009246 GCA_029204185.1 Lerista edwardsae | reverse complement strand
TCTCTCTCTCTCTCTCTCTCTCTCTCTCTCTCTCTCTCTCTCTCTCTCTCTCTCTCTCTGAAGTATTAGATTAGGAAGTTACCTCAAATTAACAGATGAAGCATCTAAATTCAATGCGTTCCTGTGCCTATTCTCTCAATGAATTTTGTTCTCTATACTGGCCATTACACCCGTGGTTCCCAAACTGTGGATCGGGATGTGTAGTGATGGTGGCAGCACTGTGGGCAGCTGCTCTTGCATCTGTGAGCTTCAAGGATCAGAGCTTCCCTGTGCACCAAGACCACAGAGAAGGACAGGAACGAACCACATGCACAGCCAGGAGACAACAGCTGATCAGTGGCAGGTGCCGATCAGAACCTTGCAGGAGAAGAAAGAGAACACTGGAAATGAAAACGGGAGATGGGGACAAGGACTCTTCTGTAACTTGCAAGGAGCTATCTGATTACCAACAGGACCAGAAGCCTCACACAACCACAAGTAAAGACAGAAGCAAGAAATCCTGGAGAAGGGGATGCTGCTTACTGGGGGGATTGTCAATCAGGCACCGTTGGTGGTAGGGAAAGAGTGCTCAAGTAACTTTCCTCCCCCCCCACTCAGGTTTCTTAAGAACAATGAGGTTTGTGCTGGGTTTTCTTAGGTTACTGAAGTAGGACCCAATCCTACTTTCCAGTGCTGATGCAGCTGCAATGCAGCCCTGAGAAAAGGGGAAAATATTCTCTTACCTTGAGGTGGTCTCAGAGGCGGAGGGAGGGTATGGCACCATAGGGCACAAGCCCTGGGGCGCCATAAGGCGGGGGCACCGTTGGCATGCCCCCCGCGCCTCCCCTGCTGCGCTCCAAGCTGCTCGAGTCCCCCAGAGCACAGAGAGCTCGTGCCAGAGCGGCTCCGAGTCGGTGCGCGCCCTTTCTGCTCAGGCTGCTCTGCCACAAGCTTTCTGTGCTCTGGGCGACTCCCACAGAGCACAGAGAGCTCGCAGCAGAGCGGCCTGCACAGAAAGGGCACGTGCCGACTCAGAACCGCTCTGCCGCGAGCTCTCTGTGCTCTGGGCGATTCCCCCAGCACAGAGAGCTCGCGGCAGTGCGGCCTGCGCAGGAAGGGCGCGCGCCGACTTGGAGGTGCTCTGGCGCGAGCTCCGAGTCGGCGTGCGCCCTTTCTGCGCAGGCCACTCTACCGCGAGCTGTCTGTGCTCTGGGGGAGTCCCTGGCTGGGAGAGCATCCCTGCATTTCCCCCGGCTTCAACTGAAGCCGAGGGACATGCATGGAAGCCCCGCCTGTCGCTGACGTCATGACACAAGGCGTCATGACGTCATGGCGTGGGCGCAATGCGTGCCTTGCCCTGGGCGCGGGCAAGGCACGCTACGCCCCTGGGTGGTCTCCATGACTGCCCGTCCTGCAACACATCCCGTTGGCACAGCTGCGTCAGCACTGGAAAATTGGATAGGGCTTTTAGTGTAATAATTGTTATGGCTGGCAGGTCAGGGAGTTGTCTGTTCCCTAAAGCAGTGGTCAGGGAACTTTTTTACCTTTTACCCCAAAATATATTTAGATACGTCGATGTTACCCACTTGACGTTACCCCCCCCCCCCCGCCAGAACAAAAGGAAAAAAATTACACATTGGAACCCATTGCTTTTTATTTGATTAATTAATGAGCTTAATTAATGCTATGTAAATATGAAGTTGTAAAGAGTTTGGGTACACCTGCAGACCTTGAGAGAATAGAATTCAACCCTTCTGGGTTACAACTAGCTTACCTTTTTGACAACAGGTTTAGGTGCTTGGACTTAAGATTTCTCTCTATAATGAATTCATATTGGGGCTGGCTGGCTGGCTGGTTGGCTGGCTGGCTCTCACTCACTCACTCACTCACTCACTCACTCACTCACTCACACACACACACACACACACACACACACACACACACACACACACACACCAACAACAGCAGTTCTGATTTTGTTTTTGTTTTCTGCTGTTCGCCTTGCCTTGTTGCCTCCTGCCTCTCTTTGTGTCCCTGACTCCTTGCACAGGTGCAGGCACCCCAGCCCTCCCCCCGCTCGCCCGCCCGCCCGCCCGCCTGCCCGCCCGCCCGCCTGCCCCACTCCTTGGGACAGCAAGACAAGGCAAATCCAGGGAGAGCCCTAGCTGCTCACAAAGAGGCATGTCCACAGAAGTCTTCTCAACACACACACACGCACGCGCGCGCCTGCGGGCACATGCGCACACACACACCTCAGGCGCTCACCAGAGCCTCTCCCACGCCTGCACGTCTCATGTCCCTGCCGGGCTCCTGGGTGGCAGCGACGGCGGCAGCTCCTTGGCCTCCCCACCCGGAGCTGGTTCAGGCTCTTTCCTGGCGTCAAGCACCGCTGACTCCACAGCTGCCTGAGTGCCAGCCGGGAGTGGGTCTGTGCTGGCCTCGCTGCCCGGAGTAGGCTTGGCCTCGCCGGCTCCCCTATCACCCGGCACCACCGCAGTTGCAGCCACGGCCGCCATTTTCTCTGCTGTTGCTTCCTTCTCCCTCTACCAGCAGCAGGATTGATAACCACGGCCTTCTTCGCCACCTGGGAAGGGAGGGAAACGCTGCCTATTGGGGGCCAAGTACCTTGCCACTTCTAATCTCCTATTGGAAGCAAGGGAAATCCATCAAGCATGAGACGAACTTCCCATTGGTCAGAAGAGAGAACATTGGTCATGAAGGAAGGATGAGGGAAAAGGGGGCGGGGCATACTCCTATCTGTCCATTACCCCCAGGAATTTCATTTTTACCCCATTTGGGGTAATTTACCCCTGTTCCCAGACCACTGCCCTAAAGCCTTGTGCTTGGCTACCAAAAGCCCACCCGTTTCCACTAAAAGGCATGTACTTTAGCAAAGCACAGTCATGGCAGCAGCACTGTAGACAGACCAGGGATCTTGGCCTGTCTTCCGTGGTTGGTTTGCAGAAGAAACCATAAGCCAAAGAAAGCAAACCATATCACAGAGTCGGGGGAAGACATGAACACCTTAGCTTATGCTGCTAGTGCAACAGATCCATCAGCACTATGGGTTTGTGGTTCATTGCATGTTTTGAATGTCGTGGTGAGCAGCGGTGCTAAAAGAAGAGATCTGATGTCTATCAGATGCTATCTGACAGCATCTGATGCTCTCTGTTGACATTTGAGCTATCTAGACAGCCTTTATACCTGACATTAGCCACTAGTGCAAGTGCTACTTTCTCATTAGCAGCTACAGTATGCCTGGGGTCAGGGCCGGGCCCAGGAGCAACAGGTCCCAATGTTGGGCATTCCCACATTGGGGCCCCCCACCCCACCCCATGAGGCCCCCCCACTCACCAAGAAAAGTGCTTGTGGTGCCGCACATGGCAGCTGGAAATAGTTAGTGGTGACAAGATGACATCACTGCCAACTGCTTCCAGGAGGCCCATTTTGGGTGATTTGAGGGCCCGGGTGGGTGAGTGGGCCCAAGGTAAAGCTGCTCTGCTCACCCCACTGACTTACAGTTCATAGAGATCCCAGCAGCAGGTGATATGCTCACTGCAATGTTGCGAGTGCCCCCAAAGTGTGGGGCCCAATGTGATGACATTGGTCACATTAGCTTAAGGCTGGCCCTGCCTGGGGTAGTTTGGAAATGTTTCAACCACAAAAAAAAAAAAAACTGATTTCAAGGGTTCCACCTACAGGCATTGACATTTGTGGCTTGGATGATACTGAAAGGGCCCCTAGACAAGAGCTTGCCAATATCGTGATGGAATTGTTGCAAGCCAGGGCCAGAACATTACATTAAATGAGCAAGACACTCAATTGTACACAGTGAGACACAAGAGAGTATTGGGGGTAGGACGTCTTGCTTCGCAGTTAGGTGTTGGAATTAGCATCTTCTTTTTGAATTGAATCATTTCTTGGATGCTTCGGGGACCCTCGAATCAGCGACCACCTGTCTGAAGTAGTTATTTGACCCTTTCTGATCATCCTTCGATTCCACTGGCAGCTCCTCAGCAGATGGGTCCATTGTACGAGCCAGTTCTCAGGGGATCAATGTCTCAATTGTGAGCAGCATTTCACATGTGAAAAATATCAGAGAAGTCGGAGGAAGACTATTTGTCAAAAAGGTGCCCAGCACAATGTTTGGCTGGGATGAGCAGCAAATCATTTTTGTTTCCAACGAGCTGCGGCTCAAAAGATATAAATTTGCCTTGGGAGACCTATTCAGTGACAGCGTTGGGTATTCACAGTCTTGCCAACATCCTTTCCAGCTCAATATTTCAAACGCAAATGCAACTTGTTTGGAACCCCTGCTGCAGAGTGGCACTGTTGAAAACGTACCCTTATTGTCTGCAACTCTTGTCTCAGCATATTTTGATCCTCCAGTGACTTCAAATGCATTTCAAAATGACCACAGCCAGTTCTGTGGATTCTTGCCCTTGCTTGCTTTGCAAGTAAGCAATGAGATTCAGGAGGTCACCCGATAATTTCTATTCTCCTTGTTAATATTGTCGGTGAGCTTGCTACCGACAACTTTTGGCAGTCACTGCTGGCTGATGCACAGTCTAGCAGGAAGTTGCCTGTCTGATGTCAAGTTTGCTGCTATAAATCCTTGAGGGGAAAAAACCAACATTTGAAGTCTTATTCTTTCATAGCAGCACAAATCCCCGGAGGGGTTTCTTCACAAATCACTCAGGGTTTAGTCCCTCTTCCAAGAAAGCTAGAAAGAAATAAACCTGGCTCTTTTGTTGTTGTTTGTCCCCATACTCTTTTTGAACTTAATCTAAAGTGCCTGCTGTTCTTTTCTGAAACTTCATCATACTGCCATTGATATGAGCCTTGACCCAAATGTACATTGCGGCTTGATGTCCCTCCTGTCACTTTTCTTGACTATAAAGCAGAGCTGTCATCATCTTTTAGCCCCTTTTGCTGCAGATTGGCTGATGTTTACAAACCATCATGCTAAAAGTGCATTGCCACATCTTCTTCTCCAGTGTTTGAATCTGTGCATCCGCCTCTTGCATACTCCCCGTTTTTAATAATTATTTTTAAAGTCTGCCTTTTCTTTTTGAGAACGAAAATAGAAAAGACAAAAGAAACCTTCATCTGGATAGCCCATCATAAATATGCAGCATGTAATCAAAGAGAGAATGGAATTATGGACAGTTTTAACACACAAGGTTGTAGCTAAAATTATGACTAGGAAAGTTATGACTAAGCGCCCATCCTATACTCAACTTCCAATGGTGCACAACATTGCGCTGAAAAGCTTTGCCATAAAGCAAAAGGTGCACTGACATCATGCTGCTGGCAGTGCTGGCGGGAAGTCCTGAGCTTCCTGCCTGCTCCAGCACTTCTCCTGCCACAGCAGGTAAATCAATGGAAGAGGCAGGAGGGATGTGGGAGGGCAGGACAGGGTAGGGAGGAGTGAAATGGGGGAAAGTGGCAACTGGGTTGGGTGGAACCCAGGAGGGGAGGGGATCAGTGGCACTGGTGCTGTCAATATCTCATCCCTCTTCCTGGACCTAATCCAGTGATGCACACCTGTCCCAGATATTTAGCTAGTGCAGATCTGGGAAGACTCTTCCCTCCTCGGGCTTTGGAGGCTTACTCCCAGGTAAAGGAATGTTTGTTCCCTTACCCAGAAGAGACCTCCGCAACTGCCTCACCACCACCATAGGATGAGACAATCACTCGTTTGGTAGTGCTGTATCAGCAGGGAGGAAATGGATAGAATTGGGCTGTAAATCTGTTGAAAAGTAATAGGACTTCTATAGTCTCATGGAATCCTGTTAGGGGTGTTGCAAGCATTCGACCACAGAAGCTCAAAACATTGAACTCCCATGCTCAAATGTTTCCCAGCAGAATCCAAACCAGCACAAATGTTGAAAGATTGAATTTTCACAAATTGACCAGTGGAGGCGCTATAGCCTGGGTAAAGGGGCCATACCTCAGTGGTAAATGTTTTGCATGCGGAAGTGTTCAGTTTCCCTTCTGTTTCCGGCTAAAATGTGAAAATTCCCATCTGCACCAGCTCACTCTTTCCTGCACAGCTGTTTTAAGTCAACATTGATAGCTCAGTGGTAGACCACCAGCTTTGCTTGCAGAAGGGTCCCAAGTTCAATCTCCAGGTTTGACAGAAAGATTTCTTTCTGGAATCCAGCTGCTCATTGACAAGAACCCTAAGGTAGATGAACCAAGGGCTAACTTGGTATAAAGCAGCTTTCTGTGCCTTAGGATATTGTCCAGATGAGTATTTCAGTTGGTGTATATTACTTGTACCAGCCATAAAGTGTCTCAAACATACCATAAGACACGCTTGTGCCAATTGACTATAGACTAGGCCTGCATGAGGATGCATGCTGGCCTGCCTGCCCCAGAGCAGCCTGCGGATAAGGCTGGTCAAGTTCAGCTGGTGCGGGGCCCCAGGGAGAGTGGGGACAGCATAAGAGAGGTGATGTGGGTGGTGGGCCTGGCTGGGGAAGGCGATGGAGTGTGGATCCAGTGCTTATGCTGGATCTTAACCCCCATCCTTGGCCCAGTTGGCCTTGAATGGGCCTCTTAGATTTCTACCAGCAATTTTGCTGGCACAGATCTGAAAAGCACTATTGTGGCTGCTAAAACTTACCCTGGGGTAAGGGGAAAATATCCCCTTCAGCTAACTCCTATACTGTGCTGGATACAACACAGGCCTGTTGGCCTGTCTGTTCCAACACAGTATAGGATTGGGCTGCCCGATCCGAAGAGATTAAATTTTCCACAGGACATGCCTTTGGTGGCAATATCACTGGAAGACCTTTGTATTTTGGGAAAGAAGTGGCCTACACAAGTTCTTCCTGCTGGTCCGTCTGTACTAGTTAACTAGTTAAGTTACTGCGTATCAAGGTGACTCACCAGTAGACGGTATGCTGGGCGGGACTTAGCGTGATCGACAGCCTGTCCACTCACTTCCGCTTTCTTCGCACTCCCCGCGTGGCTTTCCCTCGCCTCAGAGGGGGCGCCTGCTCGCCAGGGGAGCGAGAAGAAAGCGGAAGTGAGTGGACGGGCTGTCGATCACGCTAAGTCCCACCCAGCGTACCATCTACTGGTGAGTAGATTACACCACTGGATGTATCCCTTGCTGTTTATTACAACTTGGGATGCTCTGTGCACCAGTTCAAGACCAGAACACATGGGTGTGAGAGGCACATGCTGAGTGAGACACTATTTCATATGTGACAATAGACATGTTGTCTCATGCTAGTTAAACCCTCTAAGACCTTCACAGAGTTGGCAGAGTGAGCCTAAGCTGCAGAGGAAGCTACACGCCCTATTGGTTTTGAACATCCATCTATTTCCAGAGAGGAGGAAGAAGGAGAGCTCAAGGGTCTTCAAGGAAAACAGAAATAGCATACACATTGCTCATCCTATTTACTCTGTTGACAGCTTGCTTTGATAACTTGAAGTTGTTGTTCATATCTTGCCTTAATAAATAGAAGTTCTTCACCCACTGGTGCGCCCATTGCTTTCATATCCTGAAAGGACCATTGTCCCTGGGGCAAAACAATGCCAAAGCATAGCTTTCAATTCAGACCGGGATTGGGGTAGAACCTTATGTTCTATGACCTCTCACAAAGCTACTTTTTCATTTGAACATTTTCAAACCTTTGCAAGGAGTCACTGACTGTTGATTTTTGCATTTTGAGTCTTCGTGAGATATTGAATTAGTGGTGTTCAAAGGTGCAAGCTTTTGCAGACAATCCTCTGGAAAATGTGCAGAAGTTGACTTTTGCAGACCCAACGCTGGGATGCTTCTGTGCCCCTAATTTTAATGATGATTTGTCATGATTAGGGATGGGTTTTCTGTGATGATTTTTCCAAAATTTCTTGATTAGAATAGCAAATTGTAGTGTTATGTGTTTTTATCCAAGTTTTTATTGAAAATTGTACAAACAGTGCAATAAATAAGGGTAAATAGCCCTACAAAGGCAAGCAATTCCTGGCACACACACCCCAGCCCAAAATAACCTGCTCAAAAATTCCCAAGCTGCACCCTGGTTGCTGCTTGGAGCATCAATAAACTGCTACTTACTACTTCCACATTCTATTAAAGTCGCCCCAGTATGCACTGTGAACTAGGGACATGCGTGTTCATGCACGTTTAAGCAAGCTTCCTCCTGTTTCTGCCCCTTCTCCTCTTGATCCCTTACTGAAAACTATTTTATTCCTCAAAACGTTGTCAAAAATAAACAAAAGTGGTGTTATTTTTGTGAAATTGATCTAAATTTGTGTCAAACTCTTGTCAAAATAAGCAAAAGTGGTGTTTTTTGTGTTTTGACCTAAATTTTGTTTTATGTAGCATCTTCAGTAGAAATTCTCATTATTTAGTGTTCCGTGTTGATCACCAAAAAGGGGTTAAAAAAACAACAACATCCCTAGTCATGAGGCATCCTTTGGATGCCACCCAAATAATTTTTTTTCTGAACTAGCATTTCATCTTCCTCAAATTGCCCAATCCTATTCAGGGCTTACACTTGTTACAAAAATTCACAGGTGATTCAAATATATCTTTATATTATATACCTAGGTAAGGCATGGATATTCATACTCAGTCAGTCTTATGAACACTACTTTTTGCAAACACCAGGTTTATGGTTTAGAGGGTGGACACCTGCTCTGTAGAAATTGTTCCATGGACATTCCAAAAGTGTATTGCCAGAAGGATCAGTTTTTAATTATGTTGTTTACTGGGTTGGCTTGACCTAGGGAGAAGAGAATATGGGAGTCATATTCCAAAAAGCTTTTAACTGTTGACAGGCTGGCTGGCTGGCTGGTTTGCGTATTTTTATAGTTGATTTTATGATCCACTGGGCGTGTTGTTTTTTAAATTGTGTCTGTTTTAATTTTGTTAATTGTATTGTTTTTAACATTATTTTTAATTGTTTTTTAATGTTAATTTTATATTGTATTTTTTATACTGTAATGCCGCCTTGAGTGCCTCCGGGCAAAAAGGCGGGGTAAAAATCAAATAAATAAATAATAATAATAATAATAATAATAATAATAATAATAATAATAATAATAATAATATTTGACAAAAGGCCAGGGGCCTTTTCAGTGGCCAAAAGGCTTTCATAAGAAGAGGCCTGGGTAGAAAAAAAACCATATTAGGAAGGTGGAAATGATGTAACTTGTGATGTAGAGTACTTGTTTACTCCACTGTATTAATACCTATGACTAAGAAATATTGTATTTGATGTATTTGATTTGTATTGAAAATTGCAATTTGATGAAGCCAGAAGTCTATCGTATCTTTGTGAGTTGCAATTGGTCCAGTGGTGTCATCCTACCGGTACGCTGGGCGGGACGTCTGGGTGATTGGCAGCCCACCCGTCGCGTACCGCTGCATTACGCCGTTTGCGTAATGTACGCAAGTGGCGTAACTGGTTACGCAAACGGCGTAACACTGCAGTACGTGACGGGCGGGCTGCCAATCACCCGGACGTCCCGCCCAGCGTACTGGTTGGATGACACCACTGAATTGGTCTGTAATTTTGCTCTAGAATCAGAAGAATAAAACTTTTACTAATGAATCTATCATTGGGCATTAACAATTAGGGAAAAGAACCAGTTAAATTTATCTCTGTCACACTGATGGAACTTGTGTGTTTTGATCCTACCATGAAGATAGTTTTACAGCAGTGTTTTTTTCCCCATTTTATATAGCCTTGTAAAAGCATTTAAAGACTGGCAAAAATATTTGCCGTTAAGCCATTTCAAACCACCTAACTCAAGTGACATGGAATTTTCATAGATCAAAGTGAAAATTTGTCCTGTGATCCACAGGGGACGATCCTGACCCTTCAAATAGAAAGGAGTATATGCAAATAGAAATTTAGTTGCACACCTTGTTTCTGGCAACCAACAATCTCTTAAGGAGTTCTTCAGACTTTGATTATCGCTCATTCAATATTTATTTTGTCTTTCACTTGAAAAAAAAACAAAACTGACCCAGATTTTGAAAGGCAGTGCGGCTTACCTAGTAACCTGAACCATGATTCACTTCACTGTATAAATTTGCCGTCTCCGCTTACATAGTAGGACTGAGAGTCTATGTTGCCAACTGCTCATATTGTGAGAGATTTGTTTTACTGCAGGAAATATGTTGAATCACTATTCAGGATGAAGGAAAATATTCCACAGGATACATTGCTGAAAAAGATGCTGAAATGCTGGTACAAGCAAGCAATTTAGGAGCTTCAACTAGTTAAATGCTAGGGTTCTATGATTGCGGGATTGCTTTGTACCCAACAATGCAAATTCTAGAGAAAAAGAGGCAGGAGGACACAGGACAATACACTACACGTCACCCCTTCTAGCACAATTGTCTACATTTACAGGGATTTCATTTCCGAAGGAGGTGCAAGATGGCCTGCTTTTTCTCCTCCTTTATTACTTTACATCCTGTATGTTTATTTACTCTTAATCCAAGGAGATCAGGAAAGTGAGTATGGCCCTGTGGGCCCCGGGCCCGAGGGGGCGCCCCCGCCCCCCAAACCCACTTACTCGGGGGTGGCCTCTGTAGCAGAGGACCCGGCTGCCCGGCCAAAGAGCGAGACGGCTCGGACCCCGTCCACGGGGGAGCCGGCAGCAGCACACCCAAGGCGGAGACCTACAGAAGGAAAGGGCTGCACATATGCAGCCCTGTTCCCTTTAACACCGAACTCTCGCGAGATCTCCAGAAGGAGATCTCGCTGAGGGGGGAGGGGCCAGGCACTCCAAGGCCTGAGCTCATAAGGAGCTCAGACACCGAGGAGGGCGGACGTGTCCTGGAGCCGGGTGGAGGTCCGGCCTCAGAGAACTCCACGGGGGTTGGCCACCCTCCTCCCTCGGAGCCCTGGGAGACAGGGACACGTCAGGCACCCAGGGGGGTGAACAGAGCCCTCCAGAGTACCCCTCCACCAGACCCTCTCCGAACAGCAAGGGGGACCTGGGTGGATTCACGAGACCCCTTGCAGGGGACGCAGGGGCGGACCAGGTGGGCGCCCATTGACCGCGCTGCTGGACTTACTTACCCGTACTTACCTGCATGCCCGCGGGAGGGTGGTCGTCTTGCCGCTGGAGGTCCTGTGCGCCCGCAGCTCCCTCCCCTAAACCAAGCAGAAGCGGCACCATCTACCTTCCTGGGTCCGGCACTGGAGCCCTCCGTATCCGAGGAGACCGCCAGCACCGCCAACCAGGAATCCAAGGCTCGCGACGGTGCAGCACGGCAGACCCACCGTAGGACCACCAGGTGACGTTTACAGAAAGTGAACTTACGGATATGGACTTAAGGGTGCCCGTGCAGTAACGAGGCACCCCCCCCTTTTGGTTGTTCCGTCAGTCATAGCAGGCCTATTGAGGGTACTTATCGGGGGCCTGATGAATGTAAAGGCGCTGTGCAAAATAAACAGCGTGACCAAACAGTAGCCGCTACTTGTCACTCTTCTTTAGCCGCCCGCCGGCAGAAGCGCCAACAGCTCCAGGAGCTCCGACGCACCTCCATGTCGCGCCCCCCCCTCGGGACGCCCATGGAGGACACGACAGGCGCTTATATCCATTTTATCTTCAGAACAATACTGTAGGTAGGATAGATTGAAAGATTATAACGGGTCTAAGATAACCATGCAGATTTCATCTCGGGCAGCGCCTCACATGTAATGTCGACTCTACGTCGCTAGTGCTGACATGGGGATGCTGCGTCGGTGCTAGAGCTCTCAGGCTGATGCTACGAGTAGCGTCGGCCTGAGAGTGCAGACAAGGAGGCTCCCTCACACCAGCCAAACTCGGCTGGCGCAAGGGAGGTTCTGGGAGAGGGCAAGGTGGGGAATGGGCGGTTCTGGGCGGTGGGCGAGCGGGTCAGCCCGGGGAGAAGGCAGGGCCTTTGTCGGGAGGCACGCGGCCCTGTTTTGGCCTGCGTGGCTTCCTCAGTTCTGCGCCTGCTAAATAGCAGGCACAGATCCGAGGAAACCCATGGGGCAGCCGGAGCCTCCCCTGGGGCAAGAGGACAAACGTGCCCTTGCCCCAGGGAGGCTGCACAGTGTACCAAAGGTGTGTTGGATTTGGCGCAGGCCCGCCGGCCTTGCCAATCCAGCCCACCTTGGGACTGTGCTCTGTGTCCTAGAACCCTTGCATCAAGAAACCTTAAAAGTGTGCTGGCCCCCTTTTATTTTTCTAATCCAGGAAGTGAAAGAAAGCAGTGGAAGCAAGTGGGGGAACAGAGGTGGGGGCTACCTGCCAATCAGCTGCCTGAGAAGTTGGCCTCATGGATGGGCTGGCCCTCTCACCGGATGACTCCTTGGCAACAGCAACACTGAAGAGGCAGACAGCGGCGGACCTAAGGGAGTCAGGGACAAATTCCCCTGAGCGCCACCCTGCAGGGGACAGCACCACAACCCTGCCATTGCCGCCACTGCCAGCTGCACTGTGTAGCAGTGCAAGGCCAATCCCTGTGAGCGATTTTGCACTTCAGAAAGCAGGGCTCAGCCTCTCTGGTTGTCAGAGGAACCAGGCACTGCTCTCAGGAAGTAATTGCAGTGATGTGTTGATGTCACTGCAAATACTTCCAGGGCAGGAGGGGCAGCCGAGTGGAGTTTTGCCCCAGGACAAGGAAGCCCCCAGGACCACCACTAGAAGCAGGCCTGATAAGCACTGCATGGGTAACAGTAGAATCTGTGCACAGTCAAGGAGAGTACCAGAAGCCTGACTCAATGGGCATGTGGTACCCGGCCAGTGGATGTGCAGTCCCAGCTTGGTCGGTCATGGACTTACTGGAGCTGAGTGAAAATTACAGCCGTTTTGGGAAGCATCCTCTACAAATTATAAATCTATGGGGTCAAAAATAAATCTATGGGGTTCTACCTCAGAATGCCAGATGCAGGCGAGTGGCACAAGATGCAAGTATCTTGTTGTATTGTGTGCTCCCTCAGGCATCTGGTGAGATGCTGGACTAGATGGGCTCTAGGCCTAATCCAGTGGGGTCCTTCTTATGGTCTTATGAACCTCTATCACCTTGGAGAAGAACCATTTATCACCTATCCTGAAAAAAAAGACATGACCTTATCTGGAGTCAGAGCATTGATCCACCACAATGAGTGTTGCCAATATTGACTGTGAGTGCCCCCCTCCGGGGTTTCAAACACGGTCGCTTGTTCAGTCACTCAGGGCACAGTTCTAAATGGAGTTAGGCCAGCATAGTCTAAGCCAGCAACATTTGGCCAGCACAAGGGACACCATAAAGTATGTTTGGACCACTCTCAAAGTCAGAGAGACCAGCACACATACATGAGCCATCCTCCCTGACTCCAAGAGTAGTCCAAACATGCTTTATGGTGGCCCTTGTGCTGGCCAAACTTTGCTGGCTTAGTTTATGCCGGCCTAACTCCAGTTTAGGATTGCTCTCTCTCTCTCTCTCTCTCTCTCTCTCTCTCTCTCTCTCTCTCTCTCTGTGTGTGTGTGTGTGTGATTTCATTGTGAGCTTTGTTTTATTTTTCAGAAAGTGATGGTGATAACTGGACCTGAAGAACCTTGTTACTTAAATGTCATTTTCTTCCTCTTGGCAACCGTGATTATTCACAGGAAAGTCAACTATTTCTAGATCACAGTGTTATCTTGACTTCTCTATGTGCATTTCCTGATGCTTCAGGTACATACGCACAGTTTATGTCACATTTTACACTGATGCTTTTTGATATATACTTTTGATATATAAACAGTAGGGACACAAATACCTGGGGGTTAAGACTACCTTTCCATGACTCTGCTATCTTTGCTGTGTAGCTGTGAACAAACGGAGGAATAAAAAGCACGAGTAACACACTTCTGATGTAGCAAATTGCTCTTTATTTAAAGAGGCTGAAAAAAAATGTGAGCACCATTCTAAAGCCTGTCAAAGGCAGCATGCAAAGATAAAAATAAAAGTGTCAGGACAAAAAAACCTGTTCTTTTCTCCTTTTTTCTTCTTCTTTTCCTCTGAATTAATTTGCGCATCAGTCAAAAATCTGTCAGTGCACATGCAATAGAAGTGACATGACTTAAGCTACTAAAAGCAAAGAAAAAATAACAAATAGAACTAAATGCCGAGAAGAGAAAAGTGACAGCTATTATATGTATTCAGCTATAACAATACACTCCAAAGCTGATGAAGAAATGGTGACAGAACTGCCAATTATAATTGAGTGAATTGTAAACAGAGATACAAAGTCTGCCAAGCAGAACTGCAACCAGGTGGTAATACTCTTCTTTTGACACACCCATCCGGCAGGTGTCAGAACCCTCACAAAGCTGCTGGAATTCTCATGCCTCGCACTGCGAGTGCAATTCATTAGCGCCATGCAGCCGTAGAGAGGCTAACTTTCCTGGGGCAAGGATTGGGGCAGGTGAAATCCTAGTGAGAGAAACCCCAAACAATCAGAATAGGACAGGTTTTACAGTCTCTTAGCAACAAAAGAATCAAGATTCAACACCAGTCGTTGCCTGACTATCCTTAAAAAAAAAACCTGGTATGTGCAGGGACACGCTGGGTGTTTTCTAAGAGATCATGACCCAATAACAGGGTTCTAATAATAGGGATGATGGCAAGAAGCCCCAGTTCTGCATGCCAAGGTATCAGGCCGCAGATCTACTGGCTACCCTTTCAATAGCCAGTACAATTACCCTTCCACCCTCAGGCAGTGTTTTAGACTGGTTTGTATGGAGCCGTGCCTGGTCCTTGATCAACCACACCTTGATCAAACAAGCTTACGTAGCTTGTTTGACCTTGTGAACAAAGGCCACCTCCTAACTTGGAGAAAATAAGTGGTTAGCAGCGACCCAACTGTTTTCATCAATCCCATGGCCAAACTCAAGCAAGGAGCCAGGCTAAAAGCCATTGTCTTCCTAAACAAGTTACTGTCCTCTCCACCAGGTGTGAGAATAATAGAAGGACCCATTTTGGATCGGGGTAAGCCATCAAGGGCTATCAAATCACACAAGAAGGTTTCCTGATGAGTTCACTCAACAAAGGTTTCCATAGAATCCTAAACTATAAAAAGCTGGGCAGAACTCCTCACAGAATTCCCCATGGCTTTGTCCATTATTTCTCCTGTTGTTGCCTGTCCTTTTGCTGATCTGCTGATGCTGTATTAAACCACCCGCATTCCATTGGCATCCCAGCACATGATAACCCCACATGTGTGCATGTTAAGGCATTTAACATGATTGAGGGCGCAATCCTAACCCGGAGTTAGGCCAGCACAGTTAAGCCAGCAAAGTTTGGCTGGCACAAGGGCTAACATAAAGTACGTTTGGACCACTCTTGGAGTCAGAGAGGCCAGCACACAGACTTGTGCCATCCTCCTTGACTCTGAGAGTGGTCCAAATGCACTTTACTGTGGCCCTGGTACTGGCCAAACTTTGCTGGCCTAACTGTGCCGGCCTAACTCCAGGTTAGGATTGTGTCCTCAAGCACATCCAGTATACAACTCAGGACCTTACTACAAGGACCAAGTCTAAGAAAACCAAGAAACCTTCTTCTTCACAAGGGGAATTCTTGAAAGATCACTATTCAGAAAACTAATGCTATAAATTATGACAAATTGGTTATTTTACGGGAGGCTAGAAAATGCTTGGAGAATACCTAATCTAATTAATATATTAATGCTTTGATTCATACAGAAATAAATGAATCTGATGAGTCCGAATTCTATAGCCCATCAGAGAGGAAATCTAAAGTTTTGTTGCCAAGTCATTTTATGCCAAGGATTTTATTCTAAGCAACTTGTGTAATTGTGTTTCAAACAATATTGCAAACAAAAATGGGGGCTAAGAGTGTAAACTGGGGGCCCTTTTCTGAACTAGTTGCCGCAGGTGCTATGCTCGTACCACCCAGGCAACTGTTGCGCATGGCACAGTAAAGTGCTTCCAGTGCCAGCAGTAAGCACTTACTGCTGGCACTGGGGTGGCGCCATGGTGACACCAGCCAGGGGTGCCCAAGTGGGAGCACCCATCGCCAGCGAGCAGCGAGTCTGCCTGTTGCTGTTGATGCAGCTGGTCTGGACGGGGCAGGAGGGTTTCCGGGGCAGGGGGGTGGGTGGAGCGGGGGCAGGAACGGTGGTGATTCTCACTGCCTGGCCGCACAGCCTTACTCGGAGGCCCTTGATTCTGCACCGGCTAAGTAGTTGGCACAGGAGAGAGCAGCCCATCTGCAGCCCTGTGCCATTACCATGGGGAAAGGGGATGATTGTCCCCTCCTCCCGTGGAGCCTCCTGAAGTTGCCTGGCTGCAGCGGCATGCAGTGGTAGCCGCCTGGCTATCACAGTGCTCTCAGGCGGGTTGGGCAGTTCAAGACTGGGCTACCCATTGTCTTTTGCCTGCGATGGGATCACCTCAATTTACCTTATGCAGCAAATGCATTTTTATTTTTATTTTTGGTTCTCAAATAGGGATATGAGTTCAAACAGAGTCCAAAAAAGTAAGGATTTTTTTTTTTTTGAAGAAAAGCATAACACTTTGCCTTGAATCTCATCTTTCTTGATACCGAAAAGATCCTCCAAATGCTTCACAGATTTAAATAATAGAGTTACAGAGTTAAATAATAAATAAGAGTGGGATAGAAATTAGGAGATAGAGACAAGATATGTTTTCCAATGAGACTTGAAAAGACCTTGTGTCAGTGATATACGATAGCGAGGTTTCAGAGGGTAAAAAACACAGATCCAAAAAGTGTGGTAAGCCTGCATGACAACAGAGGGATTCTTATAGTGTGCTTTGAGAGTAAGAAAAGAAGGGATTGAATGTTCTTTAGATTTCCCTTAAAGTGATATGCATAAAAGGGGTTTCTTTTTATATAAAATATGTTTATTACTGACACATATATCCAGACTCTTTCCATCTTTCCTTTGAAATCAATCAATCAATCAATCAATCAACCAACCAACCAACCAACCAACCAACCAACCAACCAACCAACCAA
>JAJKFI010000027.1:11958936-11992285 GCA_029204185.1 Lerista edwardsae | reverse complement strand
CAACCAACCAACCAACCAACCAACCAACCAACCAACCAACCAACCAACCAACCAACCAACAGGTACTTATATACCGCTTTTCAATACAAATCCTCTTCTCCAGTGGTTTTCAACCCTTCCAGCATCCCATCTTCCCACTGATTAAGGGCAAAGCACCATGCCTCTCTTCCACCATGCACCTGCCCTGAAATTGCCAACTGAAATTGGTTTGCGACCCACCTAGTGGGTCCCGACCCACAGTTTGAGAAATGCTGCTCAACTCAGTTATACGCGTAAGCCCTATTAAATAGAGTAGGCTGAATATGATTGCACAGCACGTCTTGAAGATCCTGTACCTTGGTACTGATATGTTTGAATTGGTACTAAAAAATAAATCAGTATGTTGGTAATTCCTCAAATGGGTTTTCTGCTAGTGACCAAGAACTCTCAACATGGAGTTGTTCCTGTGATCTATCAGGTATCTAGGACCATCAACCTACATGATTATTTTACACACAGTGGAAAGTCAGGTCTCTGCCCTGGGAGGTTTACAATCTTGATACTGACAAAGGCAGAGAAAGGGGATGGTGGGAGGGGGAAACAGGGAAGGCTTATGTGATGGATCAGCTATATTCAATTTAGGGTGCTATCCTAACCTGGAGTTAGGCTGGCACAGTTAGGCCAACAAAGTTTGGCTGGAACAAAGGCCACTGCAAAAGCGCATTTGAACCACTCTTAAGAGTCAGGGAGGATGGCGTACGTCTGTGTGCTGGCCACTCTGACTTTGGGAGTGGTCCAAACATACTTCACCGTGTCCCTTGCACAGGTTAAACTTTGCTGGCCTAACTGTGCCAGCCACACTCCAGGCTAGGACTGCACCCTTAGTTACAAAAAGGGAATTAAGATGTGGTGCCAAAGGCATCATAGAAAAGGTGGTTTGAAAAAGAAGCTTAAAGGAAATAAGTGAGAGAGCATTCTGAAGATGCAGGAGCCAGCTCCAAATGTAAAGTGCGGCATGAGAAAAAGGAGGCGTAGGAAACGTGTGGATGAATGAGGCTTGACTGTTGCGGAACTTGGGGAGGAGCATAGCAGGATGTGAGGATTGAGAGGGCATAGACCTGAGGAGTAAATGAAGGAGAAGAGCAGGTGTATTTGGAATCTTAAATGCCCACAAACGTTGTTGCTTGATCCTATGCCTGTTGAAAGTTGCACTAATGTAAGAAGTGCTGTACACCGTCTAAACACTCCCAGTGAAGCCAACAGAGAGTCAATGCATATGTCCCCTACCTTTTCCTGCTCCGCCAACATCACCACAGCAGAATGATCCAAACTAACTCTGCATCCAGTCCCAGCAATGACAAGGAGAATAGGACTGCAATGACAGCATGTGCAACATGGAGGCATGACTCTTTGGGGACAATCCTGTGCACACTTTCCTGGGAGTAAGCTCCTTCGAACCTAATGGACTTCTGAATAGAGCTCACTAGGATTGGGCTGCAAGTCTTATGTCAGGCACGCTTAATGCACATAAAGAGAAACTTTGTTGATGGGAACGATGGGAAAAGGTCTAGACACTTTGCACCAACCGTCTGGCTTTAAGAAAAACAGTGGCAAATACCACACAAGCGCCTAACAGGAACTTGTACCCACAATGCAAACTAGGGGTGCAAGGCCAACACACTCCACAAAGGAAGCAAAGGGGGAAGATTCCATGGGCTCAAAGGATAATGACTGAGAATATCTCCCATGCCCATCTTCCCCAAGAGAAGCCTTGCCAACTATGTTAGCTGACCTGTATTAGCTACTAATTCCTTTTTTTCCTCAATAGCTGGTAGCAATGTTTTCTAGACAGGAGAAACTAAGCATGAACTATGCAGAAAGGGGAGACGGTTTACCCTGAATCCCTACATGCAGATAGAGACAGAGATTTGTCAAATCTCTACTGACGAATGCCAGTCATTCAACTCTTACCATTGCTATGGTTGCATGATCCTTTCCGCCTTGCAGAAAAACAGCCTGGCTACATGGAGCATCACAGATTGTCATTGTGCCCATGGTTCCACCATAACACCTTCCAGTGGGGGGGGGAAGTGTTACCTCCAGGAATACAGTCCCTCTCCCAGTATGCCGATATTGATGCCAAGGCAACAGCGGAGCATCCAGGTGGCAGAACTCTGGACATAGCATATATTGAGCATCTATGTCCAGTGATTATGTGCTGCGACTATACTGTTACACTGTGGCACATTACTAACCCTTTCTGTCTTCTTTTGAGGCAGCCTTACACTAGGTGCAGTAGCATAAGGCTATTACCCTATTACCCGTGCCATGCAGACTACAAAATGACCCGCTGCATGTCATTTCATTACAGCATTGCATGCCATTCCAACTGTTGCTCTATGATTGTGCCAACCTTTCTTTTCCAATTGGCTGCAGTAACTTTGCAAGCTGATTGATGGACAGCCACAGCCAGCCTGGAGATGGTGTGATGAGGGACGGTTCTGTCTTTCAACCAACTGTTGAAGGCACAGGAGACCTGCCGAAGCAAGGGGATTGAAGGCACCATCCATATGTCTTTCTTTCCAAATCTGCTATATCGCTGATGCTGTTCAATAAAGGCTTTCACTTTTTCACAGCTGTTGATTCTTTGTCATGGAGAATTGGCAGGTTGGAATCCCTTTTTCCCTACCCTACTTCTTTCTCAGCTGGCCTTAGACCAGGACAGTAAACAGGAGGGACATCTCTGTTTCCATGGCTCAGACTCTGGAACTCCTCCACCCTCTGGCCATTTGAGTTCCATTGGGGGTAAGGGGGTTGGCTTTGTAAAGGTTACAGATCGCCAGGCTCCTGCTGCTTTGACAAATGATGCAGTTAGTTAGCACTGGGAGACAGATAATAAGGTCCATATGGGCAATAACCCACAGGCTTCAGAAATCCAGCAGACAGGCATTGAAAAGGGATGTGGCTAGATGGATAGCTGATGCAAAAGACAACCTGCATCATGGGGGAATGCAACAGTCAGTCCACACAGTGCTCCTTCATGCATTTTCTCCAAAGTATCTGTCGATTGGAGTCTGAACCAGGGACATGTGGTCAGGGGAGGAAGGGGTGGCTCTCCTTCCCTGAAATTGTGCAACTTCACCCAGTTTCTGTAACAGTTGCATGATCATAGGAGAGGCTGTCACTGCCACAAGCTCAGGTCTCTGAGAGACTCTCAGAGCACAATCCTAATCTGGAGTTAGGCCCGCACAGTTAGGCCAGTAAAGTTTGGCTGGGACAAGGGCTACTGTAAAGCGTGTTTGGACCACTCTCCGAGTCAGGGTCCATGGTGCACATCTGTGTGCTGGCCTCTTTGACTCTGAGAGTGTCCAAACATGCTTTATGGTGTCCCTTGTGCCAGCCAAACCTTGCTGGCCTAACTGTGCCGACCTAACTCCAGGTTAGGATTGCACCCTCAGAGACTGTGGCAGTGGCAGCTCAGCCACCACTGTGACTGTGCAGGTGCTAGGGCCTGTGTTGTGGCATCACCAAGGATTTTCCTATGGATGTGTTGATTTTGAATGTGCCTTTATTTCTTCAAGTACTTTGGGAAGACGAACCACTTTGCCTGATTATAGAAAGGATTCTTCCAAAGTTTTAAGATGTGCCTTATTCTGGTAGGGCAGGAATTCTTATTCTGTCGGAGCAGGAATACACAGCCTCATTATGCAGAAGATCCTCCAATATCTTTTAGATGTACTCTCATTTCTTAAGTAAGAAATGAACAACAATAAAATTGCATTTCGTTTCTATTTAAACTAAGACGTAACAAAATAGTAATTATCTCTCATGTGGCATCATGAAAATTGAGCTTTGGCAGGCAAGGGTTCGAGTTTGCCTGGACCTGTCTACACCTGTGGGCTTGTCCACATTGTTAATTGAATTTTGTTTCCAGGAGTTGCTTAATTCAAATATGGTGTCACTATTGTCTGGGCCAATTACATTTCTGGGCTTGTCCACCCCTAGTGACTGAATCTCATTTACTGCAGTTGATAATATTTCTGTTTCCCTTGGAATCAAAAGCTTTTGCCACACTAAATGAGTCTCCAAGTGCTTCAGGAATCTTTTTTTCATTTGCAAAGGTTGACTGGAAAGACATGGAAATCTAGACTGGTTTTTCAACAGTTCATTCTTCATTATTTTGTTCTTAGTTGTCATCATTCCTTTTTTTCATAACATCTAGAGTCTGGACAAACAGTGGAGGGTAACTTTTGTGCACTATATAAAACTACTCCTGATAGTAATTATTACATTTTTCTATTGAGCTTGGGGCAGCAGTCATGATTTGGTCAGCCCACCTACCCCAATCTTATCCTTTCAATAATACAGTCACAAAGGCTAGACCAAAAGAGAGTCATTCAGCCTGTCGCCATACTGGCAACTGCTGTGCACCGAAAATCCCTTCCCTGTTCTGAGTGGCACTTACAGTTCTGGAGAAGCGGCGCTTCATTCCTCAGCAAAGATGCGGGTCAAGGGGCCCATGTGTGGATGAAATAGAGTTCTGGGAAGTCAGCCACTGTTCTGCCACTCAGAGATGAACCGAGCGCCGAGTGCGCCCATGGCAGGGCGACGGACCGCGCCCCCAGCACATTGCCCTGCCCCCATGCGTTGCCACGCCACACCTCCCTGCACCCGGAATAGCTCCATTTTGGGGTGAAATGGACATCAGGGAGGGCAGGCGGGCGGGCGGGCCAAACAGTGCGGGTTAGCGTGTGGGTTACTCCGCGCAATGGCACCCCACTGCCCCGTCGCTGCCGGCACCCATGGCTCGCGCCACCCCGGGCTACACCCATGCTTCGCCTCTGCTGCCATTACTTCCTTAACAGAGAGGAAAGGGTGTTACTCGTTGAGACATACCAACCATGGAACGAGAGGCTAAGCAGACACAAACAGATGCTGGGAGTATAAACCCTGGAGGTGAGAAACACTCAAATCTTATCAGCCTAACTGCAGAAAGGGACTCAGGGCGCAATCCTAACTTGCGCAGGAGCAGGAATGCTAGCAGGCCTGGGCTGCTTCCTAATGGAAGATATGACTGTGCTAGAGCCCATCGTGGGGCAAGAGGAATGTTTCTCCTTGCCCCAGGGTAAGCCCCAGCCAGGCTGATGGATCTGCGGCTAATGTTCAGCAGGTGCAAGTCCTGAATTGGGGCCATGAGGCCCAGGGATAGGGATTAGCATGGGAAGTAAAGCCTTACCACCGACACTGGAGGTGCTTTATGGCACTTTGGAGACACCAGTGCCTGCGGTACATTTGTACCATGGGTGCTGGAGGGCACAGGATTGAGCCCTGAGTGATTAGACATTTACATTTAAAATGACAACCCTATCCCCTCTCCTGTGTTTTTTTTTCCTTCCTAATGATCTGTAGCAAACTCCTTGCCTTCAGGAATTGGTGGAGTAAGGAATTGGGGGTTGGAGAATGGGTATATAATATGATGATATATGACCATTTTCTTTTACATTTCCCAAGGAACATAGTGCAGGAAAGTTGTGCTAATAGGCATCATCACCATAATTGGGGAATTTAAATGCACAAAAGTCAGAGAATTAGAAAGGATGATTCCCACAGCTCTAGTGATTCAACAATTAATAAATGTGCATCTGTCTGTTCTTGAGAATGAATAGCGCAAGCATTTTCTCATTAATATTCTCACACTTTTGTATAACAGCTTGCTGCCTGCTCTGTGATGATTTGTTTTTAAGCTGGCTGAAATAAGTGAAAGAGCGACACTGTCTTGGGTACTAAGACCTCCCACCCGGATCATGCAGAGTTCTTCACCCAGGTTTCCTCCAGTGGGGAATAGAAGGTTAATCTCTAATCAGGCAGAATCACTACACATCTCTGTAGTCAGACGGATCTGGGACTGAGACTAATCTAACCCTGAAGATTTGCTTGGGATTCTGCTTGTATATTCCAGATGAGACTTTTTGCAACACTTGAATAACAACTCTCACAGTCAAGGTTCAATTGCTAGTTCAGAGTTTTGCTAAAATAAATACTTGCATTTCTGTGTGAAAGTTGACTGATGGTATCAGTCCAGTTAATAGAGAAGTGTCACTAAATGGACACTTAGTCATGTGCTGAAGAGTAGAGAAACCAGATGGGTGATGCATCTGTTTTAGGATTGTGAGAAGTATGTCTATTTTTTCTATAAAGATATTTAGGGCTTGATTGTAAGTTACCCCTGCTAACTGGGCAAGAGGCACTTTTTCAAGTGGTGCCCACTTATATTTAGCAGGGGGAGAGCAATTGTCCCTCTTCACCCCAGCACAGTACCTTTCTCGTGGCTGTTGCTGGTGGTGTTCTTCATTCTTTTAGATTGTGAGCCCTTTTGGGACAAGGAGCCATTTAACTTTAATGTTATTATTTGCCTTTGTAAACCACTTTGTGAACTTTGTGTTGAAAAGTGGTATATAAATACTAGTGATTGATTGATGGATTGATTCCATCCAACTTTCCATCTCCGGTGCAGCCATGCCAAAGGGGTGTGTGCTGCATTCTACAATTAGGGGCAGTCACAGAGGGCTCCTCAAGGTAAAGGAATGCTTGTTCCCTTACTGTAGGGCTGCATTAACGCTGCACTGCTACATGGCACAGAATTGGGCCCTTGGTATCTAAACAATTACAGAGTGAAGTCATTAGAAACCTTAAATAATAATTAAAAAAAACCCTCATCAGAATCTCTGTTTTAGTGGAACTGGGGGTGTTTGGATACTGAAGATACTCTTTGATATTTTCATCCCACCAGGCAGTCTCTCCAAATTTACTATTGAGTCAGAATTCATCAGCAACTGTAAAGAAGGCCAAAAAAACAGTGGCATGGAGACCATCTACAATCCAGTGGAAGTTGCTCCATTTGGCAGTATTTTGCCATGTGGATCCATCAATCTTCCCTTTTTGAGGGGTGGGTCAGTTGTGGCAGCATGATATATGTTGACTAAAAGTGGATGGGGAGCAGCTTTCGCTGCCTGTGAGTGATCAAGCATCAGATTCCATAGTAAAATCTGTCAAACCCAGCCAGCATCTTTATTTCAAACACACCATTCTGAAGATATTTTATTTCATCCCTCTTCAGATAAATTCAGTTTCTAGCCCGTTATTGGCATCTCTTTAGAATGTGTTTATGGTTTAAAGGAGACAGTGTGCAGAATATGACTGATGAGCCCTTTGGAGTCATTCATCTGTGCATCATGAACATGAAAGGGGGGCATTGCAGAGCGGCAATAAGCTCCGCTCTCTGTCCTTGTGTGTTCATTTAGTGAGCAGTGAGTTCCTGCATATTCACTGCATGCAGGGCCTGCTCTAGCAGCAGTGGGGCCCAATGTGGGGCATTTCTGTGGGACCCCGCCCCTCACCACGTGCAAAGCATGGCATGTGGAAGTAGTTGGTGGTGATAACATCACCGCCAACTGCTTCCAGGTGGCCCATCTTGGGCTGTTTAGAGGCAGAGGCAGGTGGGAGAGGCCAAGGTAAATCTGCTCTGCTCACCCCACTGACTTACAGCCCATAGAGATCCTAGCTGCAGCCACAGGCAATATGCTCCCCCTGCTAGTGCGGGGCCCCCTGAAGCGCGGATCCCGATGTGACGACATTGGTCACATTGGCTTAAAGCTGGCCGTGACTGTATGCATAGATGACAGTTTCCATGCGGTCAGAAACCCTAGAAAAGCAGGTTACCTATTCCTTCAACAAAAGTATGTAGCTCTATAACGAATTCTTTCCTTTAGCTGTTAACAATGAACACTTGTTCATGATCAGGGCAGAACTTTCAGCTGCAATGTTACCACCCTTACGTGCCTTCATTAGTTACTGATTTATTTATCTGATTTCTAGAAAGACGTTCTACTCCAAATAGAGCACTCAAGGTGGCGTACAACTAACATAGAAATCTATATGCATACAATTGTAAGGAAAAAGCTTATTCACAACAGAGAACAATAATAAGCATGCTTGAGTTCATGCAAACATATGCTTTAAGAATCTTATTTACAACTGTTAGTTATGGATCAGAAAGATGTTGAACTAATCAGATATATTATTTCTGGCAAGTGATTCACTCAGCAAAAATGCTTAGGTTAGTAAATGATAGAATTTGCATGAAGAGGAACAGTGACTGATTCAGTGGGAACAAGAATGGTGTAAGAAATAGGTTCTGCTTGTGGCAATGTGTGTGGTCATATGCATATCCATGTCCCATGAGTACAACTTTCATAAACATTTGTTGCATTGTCAGAATATGTGCAAATGTACTGGAAAGATGATGATGATGATGAAGCTTTATTGGCATTAAGTATTGGAAATATGAAGGATGCACAATACATTGCAAATATATTAATTTGAAAATTAGCATTTTAATATAAAAATATTTTTCACATTTCTGGAAAGGATTTAAAATTTGAAATATATAAATAGTCCCATAAAATACAGATTCGTAAAATACAAAATTAATTGTTTTTCTTCTTTTGCTCTGCCACATTTCAATTAGCCCTAAAGCTGCATAAAATACGGAATCACAGTGTAACGTGTGTTACTTATGGAAGGTGTGAGTCTCTTCAGCGGGCGGGGGGGGTGCTAACCTGCAGCATGCCATGTGACACTTTGTATGTACAGAATCTTGATTGTGCCGCTCCATCTTATTTCGGCTTTCTCTGGACCTACTCAGGTGGTTTCACTGGCCTATATGATATGCTGAGCCTCCACTTGGCTATCTTAGACCTGTCCGGTGCCTTGTCACTACCTTTCTAGGTTTTGCACCAGGAGAAGTGCTGTGCACTCCTAAGTGCCTGTGCTGGCTGGTGAGATCATGACAGGCAACTTTGTGCGTGCCTCTTAGGAAGTGCCACATGTGCTGAATGTTGGCCACCTCTGTTCTACAGTGTACTTCAGAATCTTGAGCAAGTGGGATAACTCAGAAAAAAGCGACAGCGCCATCCTATACTGGATGTAGCGCTGACACAACATTGTTGCATTAGCGCTACGTCATTAGTGCTGACACGGGGGCACATAGCAGCATCCCCGCATTGGCGCTTACACTCTGAAGTCGACACTACGAATAGTGTCTTCAGAGCGCAGATGGGGAGCCTTCCTCGCGCCAACCGAGGTCGGTCAGCGTGAGGGACGAACCGTCCCATTCCGGGACAGAGATTGGTGGGGGGAGGGAGGTTGTGGGTGGCACGTTGGCGGGCTTGGGAGGCAGCCATATAGCTGCCTCTTAAGCCTGCTCGGGAGGCTTCACGGCCCTGATTCGGGCCACATGGTCTCCTTGGAACTGCGCCCGCTAAATAGCAGGCGCAGATCTGAGGAGTGCATACAGAGTCCTCCCAACAATAAGGCTGGAGTCCTCCCAACAATAAGGGAGCAAACGCTCCCTTGCCGCGGGGAGGCTCCAGTCTCATCTATGCTGCATTGGATTTGGAGCTGGCCGGCCGGACTTGCTAATCCAGTGCTGTTTAGGATTGTGCCCTGAATGTCATTTTTTCATCTTGTTCTGTATGAAATTCAGAAATTATTCATTTTCTTTTTAGTTATATTGAAAGAGAAAATATTTTGTGTAGATACAGTTTTCTCTGTAAAGGTAAATTCCCTCACTTTATCTGCAGATGATCATGTTGTTTAATTTAATCCTGGAATAACACTTGGCACAGAAATAAAAACAAATGTCCTCTTTGAGGCCTAGTGGTGACTGAAGGTGGAATAGGACCACCCTGACCATTGTGGGGAGAGTTGAATTGGGTGGAGTTGAGAGGCAATCCTCTCACTATGGGCCCCTTCCCTCACAGGTTGAATAATAACTTCATAGAAAAGACTAAGGTTGGAGCCTTGTTCCAATCTTTTACACTATGAAGATCTATAGTTTACTCCTTAATTATATAGGCATCCTCCTGTATCTGCAGATCCAGTATCCACAGATTCACTTATCCACAGTTCTCCAAGGCCCCACCTGTGCACGTTACCTTTGTTTTTCTGTACTGTATTAGCAATGGAATTACCTGTGCAAGCACACATTTTTTTGCTTAACAGAGGAACAGTTTCTTGCTTATTTGAGGAACACGCTATGCAGGCAGGCAGTCTGAATGCTAGAGAGAAACAGCCAGAGTGTCAAGAGGAAGCAGCTTCCTGTTAACCTAAGAACATAGGGATAGCCCTGCTGGATCAGGCCAAAGGCCCATCTAGTCCAGCTCCCTGTAACTCACAGTGGCCCACCAGGTGCCACAGGGACCACACAAGACCACAAGATACTTGCATCATGTTGCCACTCCCTTGCACATGGCATTCGGAAGTAGCCTACTACTAATATAAGGAGGTTGCACAACCCATCATGGCCTATAGCCCACAATGGACTTTTTCTCCACATCTTCTGTTAGTTAATGTACTGTTACAGCGCAATCCTACAGTTCGCGCAACGTCGGCACAACAGGATTGCGCCGATGCTGAGCGCTGAGCGCTGAAGCAGGAGCACCAATTGGCTGCCCCGCATCAGTGCTAAGGCCACAGTATCAGTGCTGCTGGCAGGACAGAAACCGGCTGGCGCAAGGGAGGCGCCATGACAGCGCGCCTCGGGGACTGGCAGGAGGAGGGCTGAATGTGGGCGGGACGAGGGGGACATGGGCGGGCCTCAGATTCGGCCATAAGGCCAAATCCTAGGCCTGTTAGCGAGGCTGCGCAGCCCCAACTCAGGCCGCGCGGTCTTATCAGATCTGTGCCCGCTCCAGCCTCCCCAACCCAGTGTTGGATATGGTGCTGCCGGTCGGTAGCATTCCAGCGCTGGGTAGGATTGCACCCTAAGTACAGTCCAGGCTGACTGCCTACGTGTTGCAAGGGGAGGGTGCAGAGTATTGACATAGGTATAGCTGCAGCTCATGCCAAAAACATTCATGACCTTCATGCCGAAAACATTCTACAATGTGATGGAAAAGACATGCTGCTTACAATATGTACTGCTTAAAAAAGAGAGATAATTGGATCTCTATGAATAAAGCTTGGATCTTAATTTATTCCCTATATTTTTTTGCTATGAGTCTTGGTAGCTTATAAGCCAAAACAGTCACTGTGGTCAACCACTATTTCACTGAACATATGTATGTTATGCCTTTCCCTCTCCAATGCAGTATGCAGTCATGCAAATGTTGTACTGGAAAGTAGCCCAAGCGTCTACCATTTTGATATGTCATTGCGGAATTTGTCAACAGCATTGCCTTTTTCTGCTTCTGTTCTTTCCTTCCTTGAAGACATTTATTGTCTCCAGAACTGCTTTAGGGAGATCATTAAAAATGTTTTCTAAATGCATTGGTCCGCTGACTGATTTCAGATTTTGCTCACAGGTGTAATTTACTTGAAATGCATTGTATCATTTACAAAAGGAGGCAGTAGCGTAATGGCCAGCCGTTTCCCCTACTGCCATCCAATTTAGCATGTTGTTAAAGAAAATATATTCCATTCCAAACATAAACACTCTGAAATCAATACAGGATAGTTTCCACATCAAAATGTGCATTAATGTTGCTTCTTACATTACAGTTACGGATTTTAGTTAAGTGAACAAATAATCTGTTTCTCCAGCATTCCAGCAGTCGGTATTGATTTCATAGCTGTTAATATGATCCAGATCATGCATGCCTTCCACAAAACCTCGTTTGTGCCAAGTCTTTACAGCACACAAAAGTTTTGACTGTGTTTTAGTTGCAGATTTGTTACAGCTGCAGATTGCAAACTATACTGTGACCCTCTGCCTCTCTCTAACTTAGCTTAGGTATAGATATGACAAACAAGACATTCTTATAGAAAAAAATGTATTTTTTTCTATATTTTCTATATAAGCATTAGCCTGCAGTATTGTTTTACTAAGAAGACAATGTTAACTTGCTTCCTCTTGCACAACTATTTTGATATGCTGGTAGCACACTTAAAAACACAGGACAACAAGAAACACATCTGCCTATGAGTTAGTTTCTTGGCATGGTGATAAATATCAACAGCTCATCTCAGATGGAGATCTTAAGCCAGGGTGAGAGGAACCATTAGGTTCTGCTCTGAATAGTTTTTAGCCAAGCATGCAATGAATGTATTTTGTTCGTTGCAGAGCAGATGGTAGCATTTGGAATGGATGCTTCAATACGTTTCAGGCAGATGATAGGTCTCTCTACACATGTTTCTAGTGCTCTGGTGAACCCATGGGAGATTATGTTCAGGGATAATCCATGGGAGATAAGTGCATCACAGACCTCACCCCTAGAGGTACATGAGCAGAGACGTTCTTGTGCGGGGGAAACACTAAGTTTTGCAGGAGCCTGAGTTCCTATGTAATGCGGTCCTTTCCTCTCCCCTCCAGAGCATTCTTGCCTTGGAGAAAAAGCCTTTGAGCCACTTCTACAAGCGCTTATGACTCTGAAGACAAGGGGAGGGGCTGCATTACGCAGGAGCTCAGGTTCCTGCAACCCCCATAGAAATGTGAAGTACGTGAGGTAAGGATTGAGGGACTTTTCTCAAGCCTCTTCTTATCTGCTCTAAGGCCTCCAAATACACCAGAGGCAATAGTGTTACTGTTGGAACTTGGATGCAATGCCACCTGCAGGACTCTGGGTACTGTCCACTCACCTGAGACCATCTGCCAGTTCTCTCTGTGAGTCTTGCAAGAAGTGTGATCCTTAACACTATTTCCTTCCTCCCTTCCCTCGCATTCTCTCTTTTTCTCCACACACCAAAAGATATGCTATGCCCAGTCTCCGTTCCTGGAGGCCCGTTCTCACCACACTTGCATACACAAAGAACAGCACTAGGTCTCCCTGTTCATAAAGCATTAGGGCTTCTAATCATATTCAGAAGATGTATGTAATCACCTATGAACTGCAAGTAAAGTATTTCTTATGGAACCGTAACCAAGCCTCTTTTCCTGTGTATGTTTTATTGACAGCAACTAGCCAAGATGGTGGGATATACAGTACCTTTATCATAGGAAAGGGGGCTTTCACTGATTAAATTGCTAGTTCTCCCTCTCCCTTCTAACAGTTACCACCTATTTCATGCAATGGAGATATCTAAAACAGGAGACCAGCATTTCTCAGGGGCATTACTTGAACCACGCTAGTTCTCTTGTTTGCTAGAAACCCTCTAGAGCAGGGGGTCTCAAACTGATAGGTCACAACCCACAAGCCCAAGAAGCCCGCCTCTGCCACCTTAAGGGGAGGGGCACAGTAGTTATGATGTGATTGAAATTATCTTGCCGCCCGTGGGAACATGGTTTTTTAAAACTTACTGCAGCCTGCTGCAGCCTCTGGAGATGCTGGGAGACCATGGAGCCCTCTGCAGGGCTCCCCATGCCTCAAAAAATTGAAAAAAAATGCCATCACAACCCACTTCCTGTTTGTAATCACCCAGTAGAGGGTTTTGCAGGACTCCCTACACCCCCCTTGGAAGTAGATAAGGGTAAGTAAAAAAAAAGCCCTGCTGTTGGCAGGATCCTTCTGATTGGGTTGACACCATCCCCCCCCCCGCCACTGCCAAGACTTATTTCAGCTCTGATCTTTCTTCTTATCTGTCTTGATGTGAGATTATGTTGGCAAGTACAAAGGCATGACCTTCCTGGCGATGGGAGTGAGACTATAGAATGACCACCCAATGGAGTTCCCCCCCTCACGTTTTTGAGACATTTGTCAAATGCATCTTCTTTCTGATTTCAGAAGGATTTTAAATCTAAACATTTTTAAGTTTCTGGTGCAATTTTCAATATGATCTGCTGTTTTAAAGAAAGGGATGGCTTGGTCCATTCTTTACACTCCCGGACCAGCCCCATGAAATGACCTCTCCAGCCATTGCTGTCCCCCCTCCTGGGTCATGGATCTGTTAGGCTGAAGGGGTGCATGTCAGGCCAGGAACCGGGATTCCAGACCTGGCAGACATCCCTACCACCTAAATCTACCCCCCCATTCTGCCTTGCCCCAGCCCAACCATTCCCTGATCCTCCCCAACTGCCACCTGGACTCCGCCAACAGGTAGCCTGCACAGCTCTGCTGCTTTTGCTCGCCACGGAACGGTGGAGAGGCTTCCATGCTGGCAGCCTGCGCAGCTCACGGGTAGACTTTGCGAGCTGCCAATGTACTGTACAGATGGGATTGGGTGGTCAGTGTCAGTCTGGTTAATGCTTTGTAGTGCTTGCCTAATTCTCTTTCAGGGTCCTGAACTCAGCCCTGCTTTCCTGAATCATTCCTTACAATGGCACTTCTCTGTGTTTCATGTGACTTACAGAGTCTTTATGTGACACCTTTATGTTAAGGCATCTCTTGGGCCTAATTAAGGAAAATGTGAAGCCAAATCTGTATGATGCTGTTAATGACGCTGGCGCATCTGACTCAGCATGCTACTCACTTGCCCAGCAAAGTGTAATGCTTCATTTGAAGTCAACATCTTGACATTATTGCTAAGCTTTAGATGGAGGGGCACTTTTCCCTGACCTCCTTTGTTTTTGATAAACCACCAAACACAACAGGAACCTTGACCAGAATATTAAAAGACCTAATTCTTCCATGTAATCTAGTTTTTGTTTTGGTTTGACAACAAGCTGCATTGGCTTTGTTTGTAGGTGCTATGGTGACTAGCATGCGTTTTCTTGCTAGGCCTTTCACCGAGAATTTAATACATTTCTCAATGAAATCTTTTCATACAGTTCCAGCTTACTGTTTTCATAAATAGTTAGAAAATGTCATGGTCAGGCTGAGAAAATAGATTCTTTAATAAAGGTTGCTAGCGATGTTTTGAAAGAATTAGCCACTACAATGAAGGATATGCAGTTGGTGTTTTATTTTCACTCCAGCTTTTGAAATTTCTCATTGGAACAAGAAAGGTTATTATGGAAAAAGGCAGAGACAGTGGGTAGGAAGACCAGTGGGAAGATCTGTAGTAACCCTCCAGGGAAGTTATGCTTCATGTAAACCATCATAGTGACTGGCAGATTTTCCCTCCCCTGTGAGAGACAGGAATGAATCTGTTTGAATAGATATAGGCCACTTTTGAGGATGCTACCAGACAGTAGGAGACACATACATACATACATACATACATACATACATACATATGGGAAATAATTTTTTGATTAAAATAATATGCACATACATATTTTTTTTGTGTGTGCATGTGTGCGTGCACATCACTTCTGACATTGGCATAGCATTGTGCTGATGCTTCGGATGTGCCTGTCATCAGAACTGGGGTTTAGGATATACAGTATGTTAGTTTTTCCATATCTTTCCCAATGTCCCATCTACAGTACGTCTCCATGGGGTTTACATTGGCTCTAGCTGCACCTGTGGTAACGGTACACCAACAGGATTGGGCCTCCCATGAATTATAAGAAAGACCAAATAATCAAATTTTGGAAACGGTCAGTAAAACAACTCCTATTTACACAGAATTAACTGTAAAGCTGCAACAGTTTTCAAAAGATCAACTGATGTTCTAGTAAAAACGTTGAGTTGTTAATATGAGGTAATTAGTCTGGAACACAATATGACAGCACACTAGGTTAGACGTTTAAGAAAAAAATATTTCTCAAGAAAAAAAACCTGAATTGAAGTTCATTTCAACTTCAAGAAATGAACAGGGGCAGCCCAATCCTAAAGGCGAGGGCTGCCGTGAGGGACAGCAGCGCCAAATGGCTGCCATTATCTCCTGCAGGGCTGGACCATCCACCAAAGCCTCCTCTTTGTGCCCTGACCCCTTGTATAGCTCCACGGTCGGCAGTGGGTCTCCTTGGAGCTGGGCTCACTATTTAGAGGGCGCAGAATCGAGAAGGCCCATGTTGGGCTTTCAGGCCATCTCAAGCTGATTGGCACAGGCCTCAACACTGGCACAGTGGGTTTACTGCTGGTGCTGGAGTGCCTTTTGGCACTTTATGATGCCCAGTATTGGCAGCTTTTGAGCTCAATAGGACTGGGCCCTAAGTATTATTTGAAATTGCCAGCTAAATTGTTTGTATCGTATGTCGCTGAAACAATTTTATATTCAACCTGAGATAAGAGATGGACATTTAATTAATAACACAAATATAGACCATGACAGAATAATAATAATAATAATAATAATAATAATAATAATAATAATAATAATAAATAAGAGGAGGAAGTCAAATTATTGAGAGATTTTGGTACGTAGACGCCAAGAATTGAGGCCGGGAATTGTTGAATGAACTCTCTCTGGCCCTTCCCCTTTGGTTATCCAGGTACCAATCATGTGCCTGCCCTCTCTTGTGCCTTGGGCAGATGGATACCTAGTTAAAACAACAAAAACAGCACCCTGCCTAGATCCATGGGTGGAGGGATGATATTCAGAGTGCAAACCTAAACAACACCGGATTGGCGAGGCTGATGGGCCAGCGCCATATCCTAGTGCTGCTTAGGACAGGCTGGAGCCTCCCCACGGCAAGGGCTCATTCAATCCCTAACTGTAGGGGAGGCTCCAGCCTCCCCTATGGGCTCCATGGATCTGCGCCTGCTGAATGGGATGCGCGGCCTCCCAAACAGGTCTAGGATTCCGCCTTATGGCTGAATCCTGGGCCCGCCCAGGTCCTGCCCTCCTCCCGCCCTGCTCCGCCAATTTCTGAGCTACCCTGTCATGGAGCTTCTCTCACGCCGGCCAGCTTCGGCTGATGCAAGGGAGGCGCTGCGCTGGTGCAACAGTGCCGATTGGCGCTCCCACGTCGGTGCTAAGGGCGCAGCATTGACGCAACCCCGTTGCGCCGTCGCTGCGCAGGGTTTAGGATTGCACTGCCCATTATTTCACATGTTGTTTCTGCTGTTACTCTACAAGGAAGCTCCTGTGAAACCTCTTTTTCTAGTATGTCTGTCTTCACCTGACTTTAGTTCAGAATGGTGCAAAAAGCGTTTTCATCCAACGTTAACTTCAAGTGGCTAAAAATATAGTAGGAAAAGATGGAATTAATCAAAGCAGAGGACATTTTAGGCATCAGCTTTTGCAGAAGTGTTGACACCCAAACTTTGAAAAAGCGATATCTTGAGGTGAATGTCACGGTTCCTGCCAAAGTAAAGCATCAGAATTTTCAAGGGAAGCTGAGTGTTGTAAGTCATGACAACCTTCTCAGGAAGTTTCGGCACACTGGAAATTCAATATCAGTACAGGTACCTAATGATATTTGGTTGGCTTGTAATTTCTGCTATTTATTGTAGTGTTTTGGAGCCCAAGCTGTTGTGGCTATCAGGACGTAGAGTCTACTCACTTTGGAATGAACTGGTGGAAGATGAAAATTGTAAATATTCCAATGCTGTCTCCATATAAGTAGGTAGTTTGCCCTGTCTGTGGATGCCAGTCCCTATTAATATGCTGTTTAAATGACAGAAGCAACAAAAAATTCTGGTTTTAATGCATGTGAAATGAATTGGAACACACAGACACACACACAGACACACACACACGCATGTTGTGTGTGTAAGTTGTAAGTTAATTTGTCGTGCGTGGGTTTGCCGTCTATTGGCTTTAAAACTTGATTAGGCCAATCTCTCCATGGATATATCAAAACCTTCCGATTCAATGGCAATATTCCTTTAAATACTGAATTGGGGAGCTGCTGTAGAAAGTTGTGGACTTAGCACCCTGTTGAAGGCTTTCCAGAAACATGGACTTTAGACTGATTGAACAGGTTAAGGAATATTTATTTAGTAGTGGAATCATTTAGTGGAACCACTGAAGTTCCACCAGCCCCCCTTCCCCCCCAAAAAACAAACTATCAGAGGTCTCAGAGTCTGAGTAGGACTTTGAGAACCTGTGCCCTACATTATCTGGGAGTTATTCTTTATAATGTAGAGCAGAGGTTCTCAAAGTCCTACTCAGACTTTGAGACCTCGGGTAGTTTTGGTGGGGGTGGGATGGGGGCAGTAGTGTCATCTTACGGGTATGCTGGGCGGGTCTTCTGGGTGATCGGCAGCGCGCTCGCTGCGTTCCATCGCGTAATGGTGAAAGCCTGCCCGCCCACTGCGGCGGGCGGACTTTCGCCATTACGCAACGGAACGCAGCGAGCGTGCTGCTGATCACCCAGAAGACCCGCCCAGCGTACCGGTAAGATGACACTACTGGATGGGGGGATGATGGAACCACAGCAATCAAGGTGCCAAAGGGCCCAAGGGCTTTTACACTTACCTGGAGGGTTGCACTGACCTACTGCAAGGTCTGGTGGGTTCAAGGTCTGCGGGCCGCCATGCTGCTGGAAATCACCCCAATTCACAATCAGAAAGCACCTTCAGTTTTTGATTGAAAACCCACCAGTTTGAGAACCATTGAGATAGAGTTTTATTTTGTTTTGGTTTCTTTTTCTTTTTTTAAAGATCATCTTGCTGCTGAATTGTAAGTTCCCCCTTTTTTTTGTTTGTCTGCAAATCATGTGTAGGCAAGCTTGAAGAAAATCCAAGGCAAAGAGTGTGAAAGGCACCTAGTATTGTTAATCACATTTATACTCCATGCCTTCATCTAATGGCCAAACTACACCTTGCGATGAAGCATGTCAGTTTGACTTTTCAGTGTTCTATTTCCAGTTTTAGCATTAAATAGCAGGTGCAGCGGTGTGTGAAACATCACAAAAATGTGGCAGGCATGCTAAATCTTTTAGCCCCACCATGGCTTTATCCTGATTGTACATCTACCCCCACCCCCACACCTCCACACACATGCCAATTATGTGAATAGTACTTGGGGCGGGGGGGATGTGATCAGTCAAAAATCTGGCTGGGCAAAGAAATGTTTCCGATACACACCTCATATGTGCTGTTTAGCACACCAGGAAAAAGAGGGAAAAAAGCAAGATAAAAAACTCATATATATTGTCATGGCATGTACTTTGGTCATAAGTTGATTAAAACATGGTGCATGGAATCATTGTCATTTTATCAACCAACCAACCAACCAACCAACCAACAGGTACTTATATACCGCTTTTCAACATGAAGTTCACAAAGCGGTTTACAGGCAAATAGTAATAATAATAAAGTTAAATGGCTCCCTGTCCCAAAGGGCTCACAATCTAAGAAAAAGGCAGACCACCAGCAACAGCTACTAGAAAGACTGCGCAGGGGTAAAGAGGGACAATTACTCTCCCCTGCTAAATATAAGAGGAACACCACTAGAAAAAGTGCCTCTTGCCCAGTTAGCAAGGGATATCAATATCCAGGGATTAGCAATATCCTTATGGCAGTGGTTCCCAAACTTTATTGACTGGCAGTTCCCGTGACCTACTGGATCATTGGCCATGGCTCCCCATTAGGGCAACAATCCTGTACACTGTGTAGGATAGCAGGTTTTTCATAAGGTTTCTGCAGCTCCCCTGGCTGGTTTCCAAGGAGCCCTGGAGCTCAACGGTTTGGGAAGCACTGCCTTACTGTAATCCTGTGAAGGTTTCTGGTCTAAAGTAGAATCCTAAAGGAGGATTCTGGTCTAAATTGCTGAGTAGATATTTGACCCCAGTCCAAATCCTGTACTCTTTTATGCCACAATGGTTCTTCCAAGGGACCCCCATTTTTCTTTCCCTTCAAGTGGAGCGAAAAGGACAATTGCTATTAATTGGGAAAGCTTGAAGGTGGATGTATGAAAGACTTTGAGCTGCAAAGAGTCATTAAAATATAAAGTACAGCATACTTGCATAAGAATAAACTAGTAGATTGGAGCATCTCAGATGCAGTGCTATTGCACTTATATATTTTGTGGGTTTTTTCCCTAGCACAAGCTGTTGCAAGACAGAAAGCAAATAAATGTGAAAGTGCTATATGCCAATGTTTAATTTGTTATGATTGTAGAATACTTCATCAGTAGAGTGAATATGTAAGTAATGAAAACATTAGCTGTCATTCAGGGGGTGGAAATAAAGTGCATTTCAATTGCTCCATCTGATAGCACATCTTGGTGTCAGATGGCAAAAAGCAACAGAAGGAATTAGGTGACTCAGGAAAACAAATATTGAAGAGGGAACACGGAAATAGAAGGCATCCTTGAAGGAACAGTGACAAGACTAAGTGGAACTTCAGGAAACATTCAGGAATCAACCACAGGCAGTATGAAGGCATAAACTGCTATTGTCTATATAGCGGGGAAATGACTTTGATTATGAAGAGATGGGTTTAATTTAATTACTGCTTTTAATTCAACCCTCCAACTTTAAACTTAGGGCCCAAGCCTAAGTACCGGCAGTATGATCCAATACTGCAATTATCACCGGTGGTGTACCTGGGGCAGTGGTGGCATTCAGCCGGTACGCTGGGTGGCACTTACCTTTGAGCGGCAGTCCGCCCATTGCGTAACGGTGCGTTCCGCCGCTTTCCGTTCTGCCGCGGTAAGTCCCGCCCAGTGTACCGGCTGAATGCCTCCACTGACCTGGGGGGACCAGGGGGCAAATTCCCCCAAGCGCAAGGCAGGGCGGGGTAGCAAAATCTCCTGCCCTCGTTTTCAACCTCCCCATTGGCAGGCCACTTCAGGAGCCACCTTTCTCCTTCTCTGCTTTTTTAAAGTGGAGAAGGAAGACAGTGGCCCCTGGAGGGTCATCTGAGGCCTGGGGAAGCCATACAGCCTTCTGGGGTCTCTCTGGCCGTCAGAAGGCCTTCTTCTAGAGGTTGAAAATCGTCACCTCCAGGTTTATTGGTCAACCCAAGAGGAGGCTCAGGCCCATGAGGGGGGTTAGGCAGAGTCTGCCATCGTTTCCTGAACCCCCTCCTAAGCCACAGAGGCTGACAAAGACATCCTTGGTTGTGCCCTCTCAACAGCAGACACAGATCCAAGCAGACCCTTGGGGCCACCAGGGATCCACATGGGATAAAGGAACTGATGTTGTAAAGGCAGAGAATAAATGGCCTGTTTCCAGGTGATTGTGAGCCCAGTCCTGTGCTTGTCTACTCAGAAACAAGTGCCCTTACTGTATAGTCAAAGGGATTCCTTCCAGGTCAGTGTGGATAGGATTGCACTCTGTGACACCTGAGCTTTCCTCATGATTCTAACACCTATTTTGTGTTTTGTGCTTCAACCATTTTTGGGCTGTTTTGTGCTTCAACCATTTTTTAAAAACTGTTATTCAGTCATGATCTTTATGAGGCTATACTTATTTTCTCTCCTCTGAACAACATATTTGCACGCTTTTTAAAAGATATTTGCAATTTTAAACAAAGCTCAAGCCATGACAAAAACAAACACTTGTAGCAATATGTTAGCCTAAACTGTACAATGTTCTGGAGAGCTTTATTACTCATGTACCCCATTCCTCTTCCACAGAGTTCAGAGCATCTTATCTCTGGCTCCCAGGTGGACTCTCATGCAGACAATGCTCAGGGCTACCTGTGCTGAGCTCCAGCAGTATCACTGAGTCACATGCCTTGAGCCATTCTCTAGTCTAGGCCATTGAAAGCAATGCTAGTACATGTTTCAGCAGTGAACTAAGTTTTCTATTTATGAGGCTTAAAGAAAGTGGCAGACACTACCTGAGGAATCAAGCTGAAACTCTCTTCTTGTATCACTTGATAAGGAGTATGCATGAGCCAAATGCTTTGGGACTTGGTTTTACTCTTATCAAACTGCCTTTGGATTGCAGCTGAAAAAAATATTTGCTCCCAAGAATTCTCACCATAATTACACACATTGCAAATAATGACAGAATATTCTCAGTACAGCCCCAGAATAGCTGGGGGGGGGAAGCTGCTACTCAGGGACTGGAGATTTAATGATGCCTTTTCCCACCTGCGCAGTTATCCCCTTCCTCCACGCATGTGCTGCTCTGGCTCCAGAAACAGCTCCATTGGATGAGGACAGGCAGGGGTGCCAATTTGGCGGTGTTTCCATCCTGCCAAGGTAAGCACAATCACCCCAGTGGTGATGGCAGAAAACTGCCATGTGAAACAATATACATACCCTCCCAGCCCCAGGTTAACTATGCCAGTGAATATTGTCTAGATTTTCTCTAGAAGCTTGACTAGTCTCTGAATATTGGCTGTCGGAATATGTCACTGAATGATACTGGCTTTCAGTACTTGAAGCAAGGAGTTGAACTTTTATAGTTTTTAGCCAATATGGCATTGCTTGATTCTACCTTTTTCAAAGGGCAGTGGACATTTAAAGAGGAGGCACTGGGGAGGTGGCTACTAGTGTTATGACTAAGGAAGCAGTGATGGTAGATGTCCCACCAAATAAGGGGAACAATAGGGGATGGAAGCGTATGGCTGTACAAGGGGGATGGTGATGATGATGATGCACAAGTTCAGGTGTGGGCTTAAAAAGAAAGGCCTGGTTGATAGGAGAAACCCCCACCCTCCAAAAATTTGGATGAGCCATAGATAACTTGCATAATGAACTGCCCAGGCACCATTATCTGGTGCTGCCCCTTTCTGCCCTTTTTATTTGTGGGGAATCCATTCCTGGACGGACACACACACACCGTGGGTATGCAAATCCACAGATATGTGAATTTGCACCCACTTCTGGTTTGAAAATGAAACCGGAAGTGGCTTCCTAAGGACTCTAGAAGATCTTCTAAGGCCCACAGAAGCCTCAGAAGGCCAGCCAGAGGCCTCAGAAAGCCACTTTCAGTTTGTTTGTTTGTTTGTTTGTTTGTTTGTTTGTTTGTTTGTTTGTTTGTTTGTTTGATTGATTGATTGGTTGATTGATTGATTGATTGATTGATTGATTGATTGATTGATTTGTACTCCTGCTTTCTCCATGAATAGCACCCAAAGTATCTAAAAACAAATTAAAATACAAGAAGAAATAAATGATATAATGCATATAAAACTATAAAATATACATAAATTATAAAATTTGCATTTGACAAGCAAACATATGCACACTGCATTGTGATGGTGTAGGGAGAGTTAGGGCGCAATCCTAAACAGCGCCGGACGGGCGAGGCTGACGGGCCAGTGCCATATCCGACGTTGTTTCGGAGGCTGGAGCCTCCCCTATGTGCTCCTCAGGTTTGTGCCCACTAAAAAGCAGGCGCAGATCTGAGGAGACCGCGCAGCCCGAATCGGGGCCTCGCGGTCTCGGGGCCGGGCTTAGGATGTGGCCATGTGGCCACCTCCCAAGCCTGCCCACGTCCTGCCCCCGCCTCCCTCCCACCAATCCCCACGCCACCTCAGCACAGAGCCTCTCCGTCGGCACTCTGAAGCTGACGCAACGTTGCGTCAGCGCGACATACCTTCTAGGATTGCGCTGTCAGGCTGTGTCAGTGCTCAGAGACATTGGGAGCGCAATCCTAACTATCTGAGTGTCACAAATGTGCCATGAAGCCTTTTGTGCCACTCTCAGAGCCAGGGAGAGCAGTGCACGGATGTACACTGTCCACCCTGCATCGCAACCACAACCAGGTAAGGCCAATATCTGGAGGCCGGCGTAGTGATGCGGAGAAGGTGGAGTGAGGCAGGGGAGGTGGGGGGAGGGCAGGACAGCTCAGGGAGGGAGTTGAAACCAGGATACGGCACTTAGGCCAGGTTCTATCCCGTGCCCAGCCAGCCCTGATCCAGATAGCTCAGATTTCCACCAGCAATGTTATAGGCTCTGATCTGAGTAGCCCCATAGGGGTGACCAGGGTAATGGGAAAATATCCCTTACACCAAATTCACCTCTAGCTGCCTCCTAACCTGCTCCGGATACAGTGCAGGCCAGCTAGCTTGCCTGTTCTAATGCAAGTAATGATTGTGCTGGGTTTTCCTTTTTCATCGAGGCAAAATGAACATAAAAGTTAGCCGTTTCATTAGGAAGAGAGGAGCAACATCAGGACAAGTCTGCCCCAAACTCACGGTCCCTGTCTACTATATTTTTTTAAAAAAGCTGATTTCATTTTGGGTAGAAACAACACCAACAAAAAGCCAAGGACAACTAATTTTCTGTAGAAAGCAAATTTAGAAACAATGCTTTTTGGATTGACTAAAAAGGCAATGAACGTGTGATGTTTCATCCTAGCTCCATTCGGCTTTCTACCTTGTTACGAGGAGAGCCAGAATGCTGGCTGTTGCCTACAAAGACTTACCGTAGCAGGCTGAGATGCTGTGTCCCTCAGTGGCTTCCTCACAGCTGGTAAATGGCACATATCGTCCCATTGAAAAGTGTGTGCATACTTTGTATTGGCATTTTAGTGGCACTACACTGTTTGGAAATGGCTTGGAATCCTTTCATAATTAATCACAAATGTATTTCCTGTTGCAACTCATCCATCACGTATAACAAAATGGCTCTGAAATGGCAGCCATTGAAAAGGCTTAAACTCTCCCTAGAAAGGGTTTGAAAGACGAAATGATAAAAATTAGCTTTTATCGCAAAGCATCTCATGAACCTCTGCCATCCCTCTTCACGGCTGCTCTATTACCTGCTGCATTGGTGAGAGGCCTTTTTTTCGGAAAGGAATGGAAATGGTGATTTTTTTAAAAAACAGGCAAATACTACCCTGGTGCCATGCTGGCTTCTTCATTGTAGTATAGTATCGAGGCAATGCATGGGACCCAGAGGCCATACAACTGTTTATGGCCATAAAATACTGTAATCACATGCCAGACAAATTGGTCTCCAAGATCCACCAATTTAAATGTGATTAAACATGTTAAATGTTCACATTTAAGTCAACAAGATGTAAAGTACTTAAGCGGGCAATACTAACCAACCCTCCAGGACTAACATAACATTCCCAATGGGGCATATGCTGCATCCTGCAGTTGGCGGGGGCACTCACAGAGGCCTCCTCAAGGTGCAAGGGATTCCCCTTGTTCCCTTACTATACCTTGTTCCCTTACCTCGTAAGGTTCCCTTACCTCGCTTGTTCCCTTACCTCGGAGCTGCATTGCCCTTACCCCGGTGCTGGAAAATTGGTTAGGATTGCACTCTAAATTTGTCTTAATTGTTTCTCCTGAGTGTCACATAAGTGATCTAATGGTCGTTCTGATGGTCACCAAAGACAATTAAATCCCAAAACTTCGATCCTGGCTAGAGGTTTGTATTTTTTTCTCATAATCTCTATGCTTCCAAGGACCTGGGTTCCATTCTCAGACCAGCCTTGTTTGGAGCATGGGTGGAATATTGAGCAGAGGGCGCTACTTAGTTTTGTATTTGTGTGTAAGAACAATACAAATGTTAAATTACTGAGCAAGCCACTATTGTGTTACTCTAGCAAAATAGTGATTCCCAGACGCCTATGCTCTTCCCATACTTCCTTGAAATCTGATACCATTTAACCACTATACAATAATCTGTTAAGTGTATATTCATAGCGCAAATGCTGCTAATGTTTCTGAGGGCGCAATCCTAATCTGAAGTTGGGATGGCACAGTTAGGCCAGCAAAGTTTGGCCAGCACAAGGGCCACCATAAAACAGGTTTGGACAACTCTTGGAGTCAGGGAGGAAGGCGCACATCTGTGTGCTGGCCTCTCTGACTCCGAGAGTGGTCCAAACGCACTTTACCGTGGCCCTTGTGCTGGCCAAACTATGCTGGCCTAACACCAGGTTAGGATTATGCCCCCAAAGTGGTAGGATCAAACTAGACAGGTTTTAAAATTTAAAAATAGCATATGCGGGATTGGGATCAAAATCACAATGGGACAAAGTACTAAAGCCATCACCTTTTGCAATTCTCTCTTCTTGCTAGGAAAAACAAAAATAATCCAAAAAATGAAACAAAAAATCCTAAAGTCTCATTGCATATATTGGTTTGCATGTATGTGTTTTGCATATCTTTGACCCTTTTTTGACAAAGGTTACATGCACATCTTTGTCCCTTTGTATTTCTGAATTGAGAGGTTTAAGAGGAAGACACGTGTCCATCTTCTTCCCCCATCCCCGAAATATTTAAAGCATGTAAGGCCTACTATTAGCAAGCCGGAACCAATTCCGTATAATTAAGACTTTAATGTGCCCATTTCTGAGAGAGTTTTTGAAGAAGCCATTTCTGAAGTGTGCTTGTTTGGTATTGTATCCTTTAGCAATATGGAGAAAACATTTAAAAGTGGATGACAAAATTGCAGTCTTTACTGTCAAATATCCATTCTTAGCACACAGTGCATTTGCCCCATTTTCTCAGCTCTGCTATTGTCATCTCTTTGATATTGTTGCTGCATTATACTTTGCTTTCACTACACAACCAGTGCCGTTTTGATTGTATGGCTTGTGATGAATGTCCATCTTTTGCACTCTAGCACTGAAGCAACTGACACAAATATCTTCCACAGTTCACATTTCCTTGTTCTTTCAAAGTCAGTTTCTTGGTCTGGGTACTTTAAAAATAAATCTGTTGTATGGGTAAGGATTTTTTTTTTTTGCAACAGTGCCGAATGAGTGAGTAGGCAGCTTGAAAAATGTCATGAAAGTCTGCAAATTATCCTAAGGAAAAATATAACACATAAGATTTCAGGTGCTCAGGGTTTGTCATCTTATATGATAAAGATGGTCAACCTTCATTCCCTCATTCAAATAATTCTTGAACCACAAATTGTATGCTTCATCTGTGAATGCTCTAAAAGATAACCTTTTTCAAGAGTTCCAAAGTGGTTTGTATTTTATGCACCTGTAAATTCTCACATCACCATTTGTACTGCAAACCATGAATACTATCCTCCTAATCACATCAGACAATTGTAATGGGCCACTCAAAGTAGCTGTGGAGTCCAATCCAAGGCGGAGACTCCATGCAGCATGCACCTTGCTACCAGGACTGCCTGGGAGTTCTTGTGGTGCCATCACTGGGTGTTGTAGGGCCTATGGGCTGTATAGGCTAGCTGTTGAAGTAGGGCTCAGCAAGATGGGCGGAATTAAAAGGGAAAGAAGGGGCAAATGGAGGAAGGATCATGCAAGAGCAAAGAGGGCTGGAGGTGGAAACAAGGAAGGATGTGGAAGGGGGAGAGGCATGAGGGAAGAGGGAAGGACAAGGGATTGTTAGGGTAAAGAAGGCAGGATCACAGGGACAAGCAGAGGCAGATCTAAGGGAGGGCAAAGCTCTAAGTTTTGCAAGAAGCCTTACCTTGCAGTGGAAATCACCCCTCTCCTGCACCGTTTTAGCCAATCCTCACAGGGAAAAGCAACATCTTGGTGTTGCTTACTGGCTACAGCAGCAAGGGAGAGGAGGGATTTACATGACAAGGTAAGGCTTCTTGCAACACTTAGAGCTTTGCCCTCCCTGTAGATCTGCCTGAGTACAAGAGAAAGTGGCTCAGACAGGATAAGGGGAAGCAGTGAAGACAAACTGGTTGATAGGAGAAGAACACCAGGAGCCACAGCAGTACCTGGCTCCAAGCATGCCCAGGGGCGGGGAGACCCCCCAACCACGCCTCCCTGCACTCGGTACCACTCCATCAAGGAGTGATATGAGTGCAAGGGAGGGCGGGGGGCGAAAAACGTGCAGGTTGTTCCATGCAGCAGCTCTTTGCCACTGCCAGCGCCCATTGTGCATGTCACCCCCACTACACCCTCCCTTCGCTTCTGCCAGGAGCAGGAAAAAAGGGCCAACCCAGCCCAGCCCTCTGAGATGTTTTCTGTGGCTAGCATGCAATGTCCAGAAGCAGCTTGTGGAAACCTCCTGAGAGAAACCTCCTGAGAGAGTGGACCCTATTTAGTTTGGTCTCACTGGAGTTCTCTGTTGTGCAACCTATCATCACTGTCTAGTAGGAGCTCCTGGTTAAATCATTAAGGGCGCCAATGAAGGGAAATAGGGGAGCATGAGGAATAAACTGGGTGTAAAATGCTTTCATGTGGATGTAATTATAAAAGGTTTACTGTAGTATGTTTGGACCACTCTTGGAGTCAGAGGCCAGCACACAGTCATGCACCATCCTCCCTGATTCTGAGAGGGGTCCATACACATTTTACGGTGGCCCTTGCCGGCCAAACTTTGTTGGCCTAACTGTGCCAGCCTAACTCCAGGTTAGGATTGCTCCTTTAAATACATCACTGGGATTTAGTATCTGCTGTGAGATAAGCAAGAGAACTAGAACCAGTCTCAAGACTCTGGTTCAGGAAAGCAGACTAGTGATCTCTCCTGCATGGTGATGCCTATCTCAAAAGCTACCTGGCTTGGGGTAGGTGGAGCAATGAGGCTTCTTTGACACACACACCCCTTTCCTGGGATTGGCATTGAAAAATTGAGGTCAACAACAACTGACTGCAGGTTGAAGTCAGTGAGTTATTGCCCAAGGGAATCTAGACAGAACTATATGAATCAATTTACATGGTCTTTTTTACCTTAAACCTTATAGTCCTGTGTCTTTTGCGGTGGCATACCTGCACAAAGTTTCTGGTTTCTTCAACTTTGTCCTCCAGTTCAGTTTGCAAAGATTCCAAGGCAACCTATACAACCATCGTTTTTGTAGGCATGTCAAGGTCAGTGATCTTTCTACTGCAGTTTTGTATGCTAAACTAGATCTCTGGACACTTCAAAACACTCTCAGATCATGACTTATTGAACCAGCCATATTCTGGTTCAATGCACATTTCAAATAATTTTTTTCCCCAAGACATGGTGAGTCATGATAAAGACACATGTCAAAAAATCCACAAGACTGGCTCAATTTATCCAAATCATTAGAAAGTCTTCAATCATTCAAATTCCTGAGTATTCATGGTTTTTTTTTTTAAAAAAGATGTCTATAGTTAACCCTGGCATTGACTAGGTTACACCTTGACAGCAGAAACCTATGCATGACTATTCAGAAGTAAGTTCCATTGTGTTTAATGGGGCTTACTCCCAAGGGACGTGATGGCGCAGTGGGTTAAACCGCTGCTGCTGGGCTTTCCGACCAGAAGGTTGGGAGTTCAAGACTGCATGACCAAATGACCTCCTGTTGCTTGTCCCAGCTCCTGCCAACGTAGCAGTTTGAAAGCACCTAAATGCAAGTAGATAAATAGGGACCACTTCGGTGGGAAGGTAACAGCATTCTGTGCACTACGGCGTATAGTCATGCCAGCCACATGACCACGGAAGCTTGTCCTTGGACAAAACGCTGGATCTACAGGCTTTGAAACGGAGACGAGCACCACCCCCTACAGTTGGTCACGAATAGACCATTCAGTCGTGGGGAAACCTTTACCTTTACCTTTACTCCCAAGAACGTGTGTATAGGATTGCAGCCTGAATGGCCACCTTTAAAGCCTTGCTGCTGAGCTGAGACATACTGAAACACCTCGCTCAGCTGCTTCATTAATTTTGTGTTTGTCTGAAGATATAAACGCTGTACCAGGGACAAGCAGTGTGGCAGGTGAGGCAGAACCACCCTACAGTAGTTCACAGAAAATAACTGCAGTTTTCCCTGGAATTGCACACACACACTACACCTTCTGCTCCCACACTACATGTCCCTGCAGTCAAAGGCCATATTAACCCATGGCAGGGCCCCTAGGCTTTCAGGTATTTTACCCCCCCCCCCCCGTCACATGGAATGGAAGCCCTGATGGACAGGCAGACGGGCAAGGTTCTCCTCCCCCTTTGCAAAGAAGGCCTCTGCAGCTCAGTCAATGCATCACTTTTCCCCATCTATTCCCTTGTTGCAAAACACACACACACACACACACACACACACACACACACACAAGCCCATTTTTGCTGCCAACCCCCAATGTTAGGCAATCCAGCCGCAGGTGGGCTTCTCTTCCAAACGGACCTGGGCTTGCATAGAGGCTCCCCACTATAATTTATTCTGTATGGTGTTATCCAAGAAGAGGTCCATCACGAAGGTCATGCAATGGGCTCTCACATTGGGTGATACAAACCCTAGTAACGTCATCCCCCCCCACACACACACTTTTGCTTCCTAGTACTAAATCATTGTGAATGAGGCCAGGGATAAGCAGGACTCCTGCAGGGAGACTGTGGGAGTCCAACTGGCCAATTGCAAACACTCAAGGAATTAAGTGGATTTCGGGGGCTGAATTTGGGACTACAGGCAATCGGCAAGTATCCTGTCTTGAGACTCTCTGCTTGTTTTAGAACGTAGGAGCAACTAGTAACCATATGCTAGTTTATGGTGAGTACACACAGTTGTTTAGACGCAACTGTGCCCATGTGGCGGCTGCATATTGCTGTCTGTGTAAAGAGCTAAGTACATAACAAGTGTGGAGAGCCAGTCAGCCAGACAAGAAGAATCCTCACCTTAGGGAGCTGTAGTGATGTAAATGAACATAAAGGGACCATTTCTGTGAGAAAAGTTCTCGCATGCCTGAGTGTTAGCAGCCGCTGTAGATCTCCTGAGATTAATCCCTTGGGCCAGAACAATAACGCCGGCTGTGTGTCACTTGTGCTGCTCTTCAACATTGTTCCCAAACAGATTTGAATGCTTTCCAGTGGATTTTAGTAGCTTGGATGTGCCCAAACCATTCTGTATCTTCCTAAGTACATAGCATGCACGCCATCCGTGGCACAAGATCAAAATGCACTCGCAGTTGAGAAAATAAGGGGTTTGAAACAATTGTTTAAAGAACTCAAATCTTAAACAGAAGTCAGTGTTCAGTGGCAAAGCTTGATGCTTAGATAAGGTACTAGCATGTGTAGCAGCTCAGGAGCTACAGAGTGGAAAAGATTATTTATTTAGAATCCCATTTGGACTAAGAGAGCCAGGGTAGTGTAGTGGTTTGGGAGTTGGCCTTAGGCCTGGGAGATCCAGGTTCAAATCCCTTCTCAGCCATGAAGCTTCCTGGGTGACCTTGGGCCAGTCACTATAGCCTCACCTACCTCATGGGGTTGTTGTGAGGACTAAAGGAGGGGAGCAACCTTGTACAATGCTCTGAGCTCCTTGGAGGAAGGGTGGCACAAAATTGTGAAAAACAAACATCTTTTTCCCTCAGACAAATGTGGTTAAGGGGCAACCATGATGGACCCAAAATATTGGGAAGGAGACAGAGCTATGAAAAGCTCCAAAACAGACGTGAGTAATCAGGAGTCATGTCGCCACGGGCGAAGTATCATGCACGAGTCAAATCACAGGGGGCTGGAGGCACCTGAATTAACTTGAATTTTGAGACTTGTTCCCAATACTGAACACTGCTAACTGGCCATAGTGTGTGTGTGCGTGTGTGTGTGTGTGTGTGTGTGTGTGTGTGTGTGTGTGGCCTACTGCATTTTGGGGGAACAAAGCATTTTTGACCAAAAGGAACAGGAGGGGTTTTTTATGTGAGCTATGACCTGTCATGTGATCGTTGCCCTTATGTGAAGAGTATGGTCAGGCAAATTGGACCACATAAAACAAATTTCAGACTTGTTAAAACGTTATTTTTTAGCATGTCATTAAAGCGGTGGATAAAAGATATCCATTTCTATGATTTCTTTAGGAGTCGATGCTTTCCAAGTGTTTGTGTGTGCTAAAACAAGTTTGTGAGATGCTGTAGGTTGCTATCATATCCCCATTTTACTATTGACAGCCCCATCCAGAACTGCTCAGCTCCCGTAGGAGTAGCGGTGCCAAAATGGCAACCCTGCATCCTGGAGCCAGGCAGCTGCTGGAGGCTCCTTGGGAGAAGGGGACATTTGTCCTCTTCCCCCTTGGGGAAAGCCCGCTGCCCATAATGGGGCTCTTCAGCGAGTGGTGTCATCTAAATGATTTAAGAACAGGAACTCACTTTTGATTGGCACGTGTCAGGACCTGCCCACCGGAAGTGACGTCATAAGCCAGAGGCTGGCAGAGCGCAAGTCTACCCGCGGCTAGTTCCTATGGGTAGACCTGGGCTCCGAAGGCTGGTGGAGCCCTGGTCTACCCGCGGCTGGTTCCTAGCCAGCAACGACAAGTGGGCGGAGCCAGCCACTTCTGTACAGCGCCTGGCGCCTACAGAACAGAAAGCGAAGAATTCCCCCCTCCCCAATTGCAGCTCCAATAGCGATGGGGACAGTCTCCCAAAGAAACCTCACACCCAGAGCGCCAGTGAAACGCTCTGGACTGGAGAGACAGCGGCGAAAGCTTTCCTTGGTCTTAGCAGCTAGGCGAGGTGGAGTTATTCAAAATTGCCAGGGAAGTTGAAAATTGGCACGGGGGCAGCAGCCTCGAAGCCAAGGCTGGCTGAGCAGAATGAGGAAGGAACCTGTGGAAGGGGCTGAGGGGCGGCACCACTCCAGACGGCACCCTTGGGTGCTTCCCCACACCAAAGCCTGCTTATGCCGGGCAGGTCAGGAGGGCAGCTTCAAAAAGTCCCAGCTCCCCTCTGTCCCCTCCAGGGCCCCCCTCGATTTGCCACCGCACCCCCAGGATGCCCCTTCTCCCAGTGGGCTGCAGACTCACCAGAGTGGCTGCTGACTCCTTGTGTGTGGCTGGAGGGAGCGAGGAAGGGGGCTGTGCAGGACGAGACTTCCCCACTGCAGCCTTTCCCCCTTCGCCCCCCTAGGAATCCGGAGTCGCTCCCTTTAACCCTCTGAGTGCCGGCCAACCAAGAAGAAAAGCTCTTTGCAGAGGAATCGGGAGGGGGGAGGAGGGAGACTGAAGTGGGCGGAGTCAGCCCTAATTTTAACTAGTGGAACTGAGTTCCCCCGCGTTCCCCCTGCATTTCATCACTGTCTTCAGCTCACCGCCAGCGATGAATCAAGCATGCCATATTGGGCTGGCTGGGCCACCACCAGGGATAAGATCCTGTGGTGGAAGCCACCGCCTGATTCCACCCCATTGCAGGGCCATCCCGCCCCTCCCCTTGCCCAGTTCCTCCCCATCCCTGCCTCCCCCTGCCCCAAATGGGCTTGCTGGTGGCCAGCAGTGCTGGAGCACCTGCCATCCCATCCACCCATGTTGGGACCTGGTGCTAACTAAGCACCAGCCCAGCACAGGTGGTACGTTGTCACGGATGTGCTTTATGGCACATTCACGCCATTGGCGGTCCACAGGTGCTGCCGGAGATAGGACCTTCTGGATCTAGACCCTGAGACTGAGCGTCAGTGACTTGCCTGTGATTACTTCAGAACATAGCAGAAATTGGACTTCATAGTCCAATTAGATCCAACATCTCCTGTGTTGAAGGGTGCAATTCATGTTTACTGTTATGGTTATTCAATTTGAACTGAATCTAGATAACATTGGCTCAGAAAGAGGTATTACTTGAAGTCTTTTCCCCCAGATAGAAATCCAGCTTCTCCTTCCACTGGACCCCTCACTTATTAATTGTCTTTTAATTGTTTAGCCTGAAACCATCTATCTCAATGTGAAGCTACAAATGAATGTTCATAACCATACCAACTGAACCCGTGAGTATAAAGAGAACAGATGAGAAATAGATGGCAGCAGGTGATGTATCCATCTGCTTCTTCCACCTACTCCCTTTGTCTTCTCTGATAAGCATTATCCATCTTGTTTGAATATCCCAAATGTGGTGTGTGTGTGTGTGTGTGTGTGTGTGTGTGTGTGTGTGTGTGTGTGT
>JAJKFI010000027.1:11928494-11954266 GCA_029204185.1 Lerista edwardsae | reverse complement strand
GGAACAGAGACTCTAGGCCTGGGTCAGACCTTGACCAGTCCTGACAGAAGTTTCCTCAGCAGGCTTTGTTGGGTTTGTATGTCAAACGCTCTCTGAAAATCCAGATATATGATATCTACAGGTTCTCCCACATCCACATGCCTGTTAACCTTTTCAAATAATTCTAAAAGGTTTGTGAGACAAGGCTTACCCTTACAGAAGCCATGCTTCTGAAGGCTTACTGAAGCCTTCAGAAAACCTTTGAGCATTACTTCCCATTTTTGCCTAAAACCGGAACTCTCAAAGGCCTTCCAAAGGCTGCAGTAAGCCTTTGGAGGGCCTGCAGATGCCATGCGTGGCCTGCCTGGGCCCTAGGAAGTTGGCAGCAGTGACTTCGGAGGGCAGGTGGCAGTGGCAGCATCTCAGACCATGTGACCCTCCAGGACCATCCATTAGGTCTGCCCCTGGATTTCTCACAAAATATTGATTCTTTATGGCAAGGCATATATAATCTTGTCACTGAAGCGATGAACATGTAATTGGGCGAACTCCAGAAACTAGTGGAGGACAGGGAGGCCTGGCGTGCTGTGGTCCATGGGGTCACGAAGAGTCGGACACAACTTAGCGACTGAACAACAATATATAATCTTAATGTTGTGCTTTGAATAACCTTGTAAGGTATTATTTCCATATTGCAGATCAAGAGGAACAGCTTACCTAAGCACATGGCAGATGTGAATTTTGGACTACAGATGCTGTGATGTCCTGTGGTTCCATGTCTTATCCATGACATCAGTGGCTCTCAAACATTTTAGCAAGGGGACCCACATAAAAAAAGTTTCATTCTACCAGTCACTCAAGGTTTTGTGGCTATAATGGTGATTGGGCAACAGTACCGCCCTCCCAAGTAGCAGGTTGTTTAATCCTTGATAACATATCTCCCTTGTCAATTTTGCAACCCACCAAAAATTGGGTTGTGACCCACTGGTGGACCACAGACCCACAGTTTGAGAACTGATGCATTTGACTCACAAGGGTTCCCAAACTCTGCAGTGCTGCAACCCATCTCATTCTCTGTGGTGGCAACAGACACTCCTGAATAAGTGGTTTCTGAAAACCAGGAGTGACTTACAAAGGCTCCTGGGAGCCATTCTGAGACTCAAAGAGGCCTGTAGAATGGGTCGCCAAAATGGGAGAGGACTCTGGTAAGTAATGTGCCTTCTGGAACGGCTTCTATTTGGAGCCAAACCAGTGCAAGGGCGGGCAAGAGGGCTCAAATAATGACTTAGTGTGCTTGGGCTCACAACCCACCAGTGGGTCCAATCTTAGCCCAAACTTGTACTTACTGTGGTGATCCACGTGATGCCAGATCTTCTGTTGCGATGGCACTGGCTATTGTAAATTATACAGCACCTGTCACAAAAGGGGCTGAGACAGTGCACGACTTAGTGCTGCCAATTGTGCCAGTGGAAAGGCCAGTGCTTTGCCGCCAGCATCAATGCATCACCCACCACTTGATAACTGGGGTAAGTCATTGGGAGAGATGTGAGGGATGGCACAAGTGTGGAACAGGATGGAGGGTGGCAAATTGGGGCAGGGGAGAGCAAGATGGGGGGCAAGGGATGGTCCCGGGAGGGAGGCGGGATCAGCAGCACCAGCTTCCCAATATCCTAACCCTTTCCAAAGCCTGATCTGCAGTATGGGTCAATGTGGACCTGCACCAGTAAAATAGCTATCACATGTTTGAGTAGACCCCTCTGCATTGCTGAGGCTTACCTCCATGTACATGAATGATTGCTCTCTTCACTGGAGGAGACCTCTGCAACCACCCCTCCACCATAGGATGCAGTGGTCTCCATTCTGGTTCCACTGCATCAACATGTAAAAGATAGAATTGGGCTCTGAATGAGCTTTACCCAACATTTACCTTTCTGCCTGCTGTAAATTTAATGATAAATTCAAAAAGGCACATATTTTTCTGGTAATAGTTCTGTGAGTTTCAAAACACATTTTTTTCTGCCTTGGAACTATTTAAAATTTCTTTCTAATGCACTGTAGCATCCTAATTCTTCAGGGATGTTGGAAGCTTTGGCTGAAGATCCATTTGCCAGAGGCAGAACCTACTGTATATTGCATGCAGGAAGCAATGAAGACATTCCATTACAATTTTAAGAATTTTGACTGATTCAGCCTAAGCTGAAGACAGCACTTCTGCTGCAGTTATAATATAATAGATTCAATATTGATGAAAACTCTGAACCATATGTGATCCTACCAAGAGTTTTAATTGTGTTCTCATTGTGTTTTCAAGCATGCTGTAGCTGCACTACCATTCAATACTGTTGCAAGAAAAAATAATAGAAAAAAAAGATCAGATCTTTTACTCAGATCTGACATTTTTCTGTAAAAGAGGACTGCTCCCATTCAAAATATTCTAGCATGTTCACAGAATATTCTAAATGCTCTACAAATAGACTGAAAGGAATATTCCAAAATGTTCGCTGATGCTAGAAATCTTGAAATGTATGTACCATGCAGGGCAGTCCATGTACAGTAATTGTGTGGTCAGTTTTGATTTGGGTGATGCAGTCACAATTCCACTCGCTGTCCGTGGAAGAAGTGACACTTGACAATAGCTGGGGGATTTTGTTAAAACTAGATTATAACAGTTGAGAATTATTGTCACAATAGATGTTGTTGTAGTCCTCGTCATCAATCTTATCCAAACTACATGAAACACAGTCGTTGACTGGAACTGATTAAGAGCGAATCCAGACGCACCCTTGGTCCAATGCATGTCAGATGTGGTGGCCCAGTGCTTTCACCAATGTGCCATAATACATGTCTATGCTAGCCAGGAGGGCACTGGGCTGGCATGGGAAGTCACGCCCATCTAGGCACACACGGAGCCGCCCAGGTAAGCCACTTCCCATGCTGGTCCAATTAGCCAGCGTGGGGGCTTTATGAGGGCGGGGGGGAGGTGGGAAGGGGGCATAACAGGGTAGAGGGAGGGAGAACAGGTGGGCCCATTAGCAGGCTGGCCTGGGGAGGGGGGTGGAGTGTGTATTCAGATCCTAACCCCCATGCCCGGGCCAAGCGCACCTGATCCGGCCACTCAGATTTGTGCCAGATCTGAGCAGCCCCATAAGGCTGGATGGGGCTTACCCAGCTGCCTCTTATACTGCGCTGGGTACAGCCCAGACATCCCGGCCAGCCTGTTCCAGTGCAGTATATGATTGGGCTGCCCTTGATACAGATCTCAGCAACAAGCCACTCGGCATAGCATGGCTGCAGCTGTAAGTAGTTATTGATTGGGTTCATGCACCAGGGGACTGGAGGAGACCCCTGGTGCCAATAAGCACAGGGGGGTGAAGGGAGGTGGGAAGGGGAGGAATGGGGTTATGATGGGGTGCAGAGGAGAGCAGATTGGGCTCAGATGGGACAGTATTGGTGGCTGTGGCGCACATCAATATCCTAACTCCTGGCCTCGAACCCCCAATCTGAATCCAGCTATAGGGCCTGGAATCCAGAATCCAGAAGCTGGATATAGAATCCAGCCGGGCTTACTCTAGGGCACGGGAACAATGTTCCAGTATCCCAGGAGGCTTTCAAAAGTAGGATTGGTCCATTTGCAACCATTCCAGTCTGCTTCTCAAATGTTAGCTATATAGTAATGGCCATTTCCCATCGGCATCATTTTCACCTTGTCCGGATACAATTTCATGGCAATCTATCATTCACTCGACCCCAGTCTCCAGACACTGCTTCAGGGCAGATATACCTGCCTTTAACCAAAGGTAGCAGGGTGTGTGTCTTGGCGTAGTGTTCTGAAGAAATGCAGCCTGGAAAGACAATCGTAGTCATAACAGCAGCAAGAACATACAGATTGGCCACAATCTGGGACACTGTTGTGTTAGATGAGTTCAACCATGATGGAAGGATACAGGAAGTGTGCCAGGTACTCTGCATCCAAGATAGGCTGAGCCAAAGGTCAAATGGAGGTCAAACAGCTGCAGATTTGGGACAGTTGCCTGTGAGGTATTATCTAAATACAAAATCTTGCTAATTTCTACTAATCAGTGAGTGACAAATGTTAAAATTGACCTACTAAAAAATAAATGTAGTTCATGTTTGCACATGGCCTTTAAAATGCACTATCTTCTCTGACTCCGTGAGTGGTCCAAACGCACTTTACGGTGTCCCTGTGACGGCCAAACTTTGCTGGCCTAACTGTGTTGGCCTAACTCCAGGTTAGGCTTGCCCTCTTAAGAATGTTATTAACTCTTACATTGAAATAAATTAATATTCGAAGTGCTTAACTTTAACTGCATTGTGTCTATATAGGTGCCTTGGGAAACTACCTAATGTGAGGGAAAGCACAGGCTATAAATGTTGTTGTTGATGATCATAAATATGTGTACATGATGTAGCCAGTTATAATTTAAAGTTATATTATGTAGCACAATATTTTATATATTATTTGTTGGATTGTGCTCATTTATCTTTGCTGGAAAATTCAGTATTTTCCATTTTATTCTAAAAAGAGCTTAATAATTTATTTTGCTGTTGCTATTATTTTGTTGTCTTTGTTCACTTCTTGGAATATATGAAAATATTCAGGCACAGATTAGAGATTGTTTGTGACACTTTTTATTTAACTCGGATATTGATCCAATGGAAGCCAAGATGGTGTCCTGGTTCTGGTGTTGGATATAGACCCAGAATACCAAAGTTTAAATTTGCACAATGCCATGCAATTCCCTGGGTGATTGTGGGCCAGTCACTCTCTCTCAGCCTAACCTACCTCACAGGGTTGTTGTGAGGAGAAAAGACTGGAAAGAATTATATACACCACCCTGAACTCCTTGGAGAAAAACTGGTATAAAAATGTGAAAAAAATAATGCTTGAATGCTAAGAGAAATCCAGGTGCCTTGTCCAACAGGCCAAACAATATTTAGGGCGCAATCCTAACCTGGAGTTAGGCCGACACAGTTAAGTCAGCAAGTTTGGCTGGCACAAGGACCACCGTAAAACGTGCTTGGACCACTCTCACAGAGGCCAGCACACAGATGTGTGCTATCCTCCCTGACTCCGAGAGTAGTCCAAACACACTGTACAGTGGCCCTGGTGCCGGCCAAACTTTGCTGGCCTAACTGCGCTGGCCTAACTCCAAGTGAGGATTGCCCTCATAATCACATGGACAGGCATGTTTCTCCATATACCTTTCCCCAGTGATTGCCTAGATGCAAAACTAGAGCATGCACAAACGACGATGACTCCTAAGTTGCAGGTTTTGGCTCTAATCCAATCTAAGTCCAATCATGGGCTACTTTTTAAATTATAGGAAACAGATCTAGATGCACCTTCCGTAGTGCTGGCATCAAAATAGGCTTTGAATCCATCAGCAAGTGCATTAACAGCTTAATAGCTTTTGGTCATTTGAAAACACATTGCAAAAGGGTGAAGGATATTTTGAGTCACTGCTCTGAAGCATACCTATGTATGTGTAAAAGCCATCTTGTCAGTTTGAACCAAATGAACTGTGCTGTCATTTTTCGCCCTCTTGAATGAGACACTCGGGGAAATTCCTGCAATTACGTTTTATTGAATTTATAACCATGTCTTTTTGTAACATTTTAAAAACATTCGGTTGATGACAAAATTGGATTGGCTGCCCAGGAAGAGGCATATCATCTCCAACAACCTCATGATGAGCCAATCAATGAACAATCTAATCTTCCACTTTTCATGGCACTACATGAGTTAAAGTAAAATACTTGTGCTGCGCTCTCTGCTGAATGAAGCCTGACTGCTGCACTCCAGTACTTTATATCATCAGAGTATTTGCACAACGCATCATCCGACTGACAGCTTTAAGAATAATACACTTTCGTGATATAGAATGGTGCCTTTGCTTTAATGATGTCAAGCTCTTCACCAGCAGAACCTCATATGTGACATAGTCTTTCCAAAATATTCTTTCTGGTTTCTGTTGGAAGACACTAAGTTCCCCCCACCCTGGGTAAACTTCTAAAAACTTCCCTGAAAGCCTGATCTACAGATGTGATCCAACAATTGTCAGCACAATGGAATATGGCTGACTCTTAAGAAAGAAAAATTACGACCTGGAAACATTTCCAGAATTTACCTCAGCACCCTTAATGGCACTCAGAGCACTATCCTAACCTGGAGTTAGGCCAGCATAGTTAGGCCAGCAAAATTTGGCTGGCACCAGGGACACCATAAAGCATGTTTGGACCACTCTCAGAGTCCGGAGGATGGTGCACGTCTGTGTGCTGGCCTCTTTGACTCCAAGAGTGGTTCAAATGTGCTTTACGGTGTCCCTTGTGCCGACCAAATTGTGCTGGCCTAACTGTGCCAGCCTAACTCCAGGCTAGGATTGCACTTTCAGTCATGGACAGAGCCTTTTATCTAGATGTATAAGGGAATGTTCATGGAAGTAGCTTTCTATGTACACAGCTGATGTGGTTGCAAAGATGTGCGTCTGGATACATATTCGCACACAGCAGTGCTCATCCGGGTCCCATTGAACTGACGACGTGCGTTTTGATGTAGACCCTGCTATCAAGTAGTATCGCTTGTCAAATATTGAACACTGTCAAATGTCAAAGAACAGCTGTCAAATGTCAAATTCTATTGCTAGATAACTGGCAAATATTTTCAGATATCAAATATCAGTTGTCAAACATCAAGTGATATTGGGGACCAATTCTGATGCTGAATATCAGTTAAACATTCAATGCATGCCAGCCCAGGTTTAGAATTCAGAGGGAGAACTCAGGGCTTTTTTTTTTTCTTTTTTCAGGGCTTCTCAAAGCTTGAGAAAGATGTAACAAGAGAGCAAAAGTGGTAGTGGAAAGTATTTCAAATGACTGAGGAGATATAAAGAAAGGGAAGAAAAATAAGCTTTACCTAAGAAGCATACAATGTCATGTTCTCTTATTATTTAAGGTCCTAGGCCAATGCAGCCTGTGTCCCTATTTATAGAAAAATTAAAATGCACGTGGGTCTCAAGGCAGATCATTTAGGTTGTAAATTTTCTTCAATTTCCCTGAAAAAAAGGAAAAATGAAGTAAAATTCTCAAGAATTGGCAAGAAATTTCCAAGTCATTGGAGAAATGAGAGAATGACAAATACATTAAAAAAACCCATCCAATCCACCTGCCTTCACCAAAGTGTTTTTATTTTCTGTCTCACCTTGGGGGTTGTGTATGCTGCCCTAGTGTCACTGGCATTTGAGGGCCTTTGAGGGGTTGAGGGTTTTGGCCTGGAGTCTGCAGGTGCCGCTGGGATAGACGTTCACTGGCATATAGAAGGTTGAGCTTGGGTAGGAGACCCCCAAAAGGGAAAAGTGGGGGGGGGGTTCCGGCATCTGCAGTGCTCTCTCCTCATTGCGGTACTCACTCGGAAGCAAGTGTGGAAGAGGCAGGCCTCCAGCCTCTGTTGCTGGGTCCGAAGATTGCCCCCAAAGGCCTTGTGGCTTGGATGCCATTCCTGGCTCCCTCAGGCAAGCTGCACCATGTCCCAGGACAGGCCTTGCAGGCCCAGTGCCTGACACGCTGGCAAAAGAGGAGCCATTGCCCTGCTGGACTCTGGGCGTGAGCAGGAAGTGTGGTGAGGACTTGGGCATTTGCTTTTCATTTCTTCTTTCTCAGCTGACTGCAGTTTCACCTGGCGGCCGTAAGGCGATGCTCAGATTGTAACTTCCTCTCTACTATCTGCCTCAGCAACGAGGCATGGTGGTGTAGACAGTGTGTCATGCCCATTCTCCATCTTGTCAATCACTGTACCATGACTCCACTGCCCTGCTTGCAGCACTGTCTCTGATAAGAGCTACGTTGGCAGTAACTACCAGTGCTGAAGGACACGCCTACGACTGCGACCCCATTGCCTGGTATCAGCTGCTCTTCCTGTCGGCACTGCCACTGTTGTTCCTTGCAGAGCCACAGCATAGCAACCACTGTTGCCTGGTAGCAGGACACCCTCCTCCACTACGAGGACTTCATTATTCAACAGCTGTGGGAAGTGCAGACTGCCCCAAGCACACTCCACATCTTCCCTTGCCTTTGCAGCTACCTCACCTCGATTTACAGCCCAATCCTATGGGCTGTTAGCCTAGTAGAACTTGAGTGCTGCCCCATGTTGCCAGAGTGCAGCGAGAGCACTGCAGCAAGAGACCTGCCAATGCAGAGGCTTACAAATGTTCCCTTAATAGGAGGGGCTTTGTTAGGCATAAGACTAAAGGGGGAATGTCAGGCCTGGGCTGAGGGCAATGGATCTTGTAGACTTCCTTGCTACCAAGATCTGCTACTCCTCTGCCTCCAGCTTGGCCTGATCTTCCCCTGCCTTACCTGATGGCCAGTCTACTGACTGCTGTTGCCAGTGCAGGTGTTTACCAGCTTGTGCCATGGTAGCCCGTGTTATGGCAGCCTGTTTGATCACAATATCACTGGCAGCCTGTGTGACCACAATATCCACCACTGTATTTTGAGAATATGATTGGACAAGTTAGGGTCTATCTTGCCGAACTGAGGAAAGAAAAAGAAATACACACATGTTTTTACCCTGGCATGTTACATTTCCATGATGCTGCTGAATAGCAACCCTACTTTGCATACTATAATAATGACCGAGAGACCTCCAAGGATAACTAGGAAACATTCCCAAAATCAAACAAGAAGTCTCTGATCCTGCAAGACACAAAGCTAAGAAATTGCCGGCTCCAAGTTAGCCCCTTGTCTAAAAATTCCGGATAAATTTCATACTTCGATCATTGCTCACCCTTGCTTTGCTATATAGTAAAGAATCCTACAGCTGCCAGTCAACTTGTTAGCTCTTTGTGCATTTGGAAATGCTTTTCAAGCATGACTGCATTCCGCTCCCTTCATTAAAGATGTTATCTAAATTTCAATTTTTCCCCATCACTGCAATTATTTAGCCATTTTCCACCACCTCATTTGTGGCACAGGGCATCCCTGCAGTCCAAATGGAATTTTAATGACTATTTGAGGATGTGCTTCAACTTGGCAGGAGTGGACCCAACATATTTCTGTGGCATGCCAAACGCAACAGTCACATATCCACTGTCAGAGAGAAAGTGCACTGGCGTTACTTGGAAGGAAACAAAATAGAACAGGTTAGGTAGTATACGCCTGTTTTCTCCATATCTTTGTGACCTACAACCACAGATAACTTCACATATTCTTTCAATTATTATTCCCAAAATGTCTCATAACATAAACTAAGGGCGCAATCCGAACCTGGAGTTAGGCCAGCACAGATTGGCCAGCACAAGGGGCACTGTAGAGCACATTTGGACCACTCACAGAGTCAGGGAGGATGGTGCACATCTGTGTGCTGGCCTCTCTGGTTCCGAGAGTGGTTCAAACATACTTTACGATGTCCCGTGGGTCAGCCAAACTTTGCTGGCCTCACTGTGCTGGCCGAACCCCAGGTTAGGATTGTGCTCTAAATCTGATCAGAAATGGTTCCTCTTTGTCAGCAAGCCCATAACATATTAGCTACAGGCACACTTTTCCCCCCCACTGGATTCTCTTTATTTTCAGAACTATTATTTTTATGGTCCTGGTAGTGTTATCCTAGTTTATTATGCTTTTACATTATTCTAATCTGGAATTACACCCTTATTTCAGAACAGGAAAGGTAATGTATTGTCAGCCACAGAATCAGAGTGAGGCTGGGCCCAATAAAGTCAAGCCAAGGCCCAATAACTATATCTCCATTGAACTGCTTGTGGTAAGCATTGTATTGACAAACTGGTGCTTAAATTGCAACAGTGACGTCAAATAGGAGTGATGCACAATGTTTTAAGGACAGAATAGAATGTGTTTGATTGACAGAATTCCCATTATTGAGGGTTTCTAAGTCACGTTATGTGGAGGAGGGAAAAAATCATACTCAGGAGCTGGATAAATTAGCTGACAGATGTGCAATGGATAGGCAGAACATCTGTGCAGGGCACGCTTGTCACTGATCCAGTGGTCTAGTGTGGACCATTAGATTGGCCTGCTGGAGATGGGAGGGTTTAAGCAAAGCAACACCTCCCAAAATCAGTCTTCAGTCTTCAGTTACCTCCTTTAAGACCCAGGCCCAGGTTGCCTATGAACACGTTGTTGGGCTCAAACCAAAATGGTGAGTTAAAACCAGAGGCATCATTCAGGCGGAACGGCCCGGTACTCCGTTCCGCTAGTTCCGTGGAGCTCCTGGGCCGCGGCGCTGCTTCAGAGGACGGGCGAGCTGCTGCTGGGCCCACCCACCCTCCCTTGCGTCCAGAATCGCTCTAAAATGGAGCGATTCCAGCGCAGTGAGGCTTGGGGGGACGTGGCAGCCCTCCGCCATAGGGGCGGAGGGCTGTCAATCATCCGAACGTTCCGGTAGTTGGCGCGCTTGGATGACATCACTGGTTAAAACTGTGACCCTCTTCTGCATCCCAACCCAAATACTGAACATCCCTGTCATACACTATAGAATTCCTAATGGTTTAAGACATTTGGAAATGCCACTGGAGTTCTCTGAAATGTAGTTACATTTTCCTTAGTTATATATACCATTTGACAGTTGCAGCTCTCTCTGAACTGTCTGTAGGTTTCCATCTTCAGGTTTTATGAAGGATCAGGTGAATTTTTGGAAACTTCTACAAAGTCAAATATAACAATCATTATGATTGTTTAGAGAGAGCCTGGCTGACCTCTCAGGTGCTCATTCTGTGGCTCCATGAAGAACAGATTATCACTTAAAGTGGGGAAAGCCAACACACCAAAACGGCTCTGCACACGGCTCTGAAAAAGAAGGAGGAATGTTCAGGAGGAATCAAGTCAGGACAGAATCTTACAGAGCTAAAATGCTCAGAAAGCTTCAGTAGCTTACAACGGAGACAGAATTTGATCAAGAAATTATTTCCACTGCTTTGGTGTGGCAAAGATAATATACCTGGATTTTGATTCTTTGATTCAATCCTGTCCCCTCCCCGTTATCTCCAGCAAGGGGGATGGATTGTGAGGCTTTGGAGGGGAAAGGGGAATCCCACTTGCCAATAGGTCTCCCTGGACCTGCACTAGCTCTTTAGCTGGCATCAGTTCAAGGAGAAGAAAGGGGCAGGAAGTTTTTAAAAGAAGGGATAAGAACTGGCTGGAACCACCTCCTTGCCCCGTTCCAGTCTGCCCAATTTTTCTCCTCACTGCAGAGCTGCACAGCAGCATGCCTGGGGCAGGGCGAGGTCACCATGCTCCAGTGCGGCCACCACCTCCATGCATCGCTCAGCCACACCTCCCTGCATCCGGAATGGCTCCATTTAGGAGCAATCCAAGTGCAAGGGAGGGTAGGGGGCAAAAAGCACATGGACCGGAAGATGGTCCGGAAATTACAACTAGTACAGAACGCGGCAGCTCGGGTGGTTGCTGGGGCATGTCGGTTGGACTCTGTCGAGCCGTTGCTCCGGCGACTACACTGGCTGCCGGTTCTGTTCTGGGCCCAATTCAAGGTGCTAGTTTTGACTTTTAAAGCCCTTTACGGCTCGGGTCCGGGGTATTTGAGGGACCGCCTCCTTCCATATAATCCTACCCGTACTCTTAGATCATCTGGGGGGGCCCTTTTGACTGTGCCGCCACCAGGAGAAGTGAGAGGGGCGGTGGCCAGGAAGAGGGCCTTTTCGGTGGTGGCCCCCCAACTTTGGAATACCCTCCCCTTCGAATTGAGAACAGCCCCCTCTTTGTTAACTTTTCGGCGGGGGCTGAAGACCTTTTTATTTCAAAAAGCTTTTTAACTCTTGACAGGTTGGCTGGCTGGCTGGTTATACTTTTATACTTTTATATTTTATGGTCCACATGGCTTGTTTTAAACTTTGTTGTTTAATTTTTTTGTTTGTTTTATTGTATTTTAATATTGTTTAAATTGTTTTTAATGTTGTTTTTATATTTTTTTATTGTTGTAAATGCCGCCTTGAGTGCCTTCGGGCAATAGGCGGGGTATAAATTCAATAAATAAATAAATAAATAAATAAATTTTTTTCTGCGCCACTGAGCCTAACTGCAGCCAGTGCCTCACCCTGCAGCACCCTTTCTCTGCCTCTGCCTCCCTGCTCACCCCCACTTCCATCACTGCCTTACCTGGTCCAGTGGGCACCACCTGGCCGAATATTACTGTCACAATTCAAGGACTACCAAACTATCCCGTCCATCGACCGTTCTCCTGCATTCACAGAAAGAGATAAAGAGTGACACCAACATGGATTCGTCTCACCATAATTTGCGAAAGGTTTGGGAATCAAGTCTTGTTAACCCCTTCAACAAATACACAAAGCCACCGTTCCAAAGAAGCGGTGAGCTTCTCCTTGCATACATTGCAGGTTTGTACCTAGCTAAGTAAGGACCTCCAGCCACACCTTAGGCAAGAAGCTCCGTTTTCTGCATCTGAGATTGTTTTCTCTGCCTCCGCTCATCACTGTGCTATGAAAAAAAAAATGTTTCTTGAAAATCATTTTTTCCCATGTAGCATGGTGGTAAATACAGTATTCCCTCTCCCATTATTTTAATCTGTAAAAAAAAGGAACTTAAGAAATGAAATTGTTTGATTACATAGATCTTTCCAATATATTTGCTATCTTCACTTTTCTTGTGTTTTTCATTTCACAAATACATCTGTATCAACATCTAACAGCCCAATCCAACCGAAATCTCCTCAGCTGATATAGGAGGGGTTAGCCCTAGAGGTCCCACTGAATCTACTCAGACCTGAACCAACTATATAGCCAGCGCAAATCTGAGGCTCCGGGACAGCAAATCAACACTAGGAGGGGGGATAGGATATCTGTGTTGCTGCTGCCACTAAGATCACCCCTTCCTAGCCTCAATACACCTTTCTCCTCGCCCCAATCTCCCCCTCATTCCTCCCCCTCCCAGCTCTGTTCTGCCCATCCCTGCCTCCCTCCTGTTTCCCATGCTGAGCTACTGGTGCTGGGGTCATGAGTGGGCCACTGGTATGCAGCTGCTGCTTGCAGCAGTGGCCCAACTATGTGAAACAGCCTGTTGCCCTTTGAGACAGCTGTGAAGCATCTTGTGCTGCCGGGGCACTAATTCCAGCAGCATTAGGATTGGGTTATGCATCTGTATGTATCCTGCAAGCCACAACTATCTTCTTCAGGTATGGACTTTGCTTTGGTTTTCCTCACTAGACCAGAGGAATGACAGCTATTGAGACATTACACAACATATTTAAGAAACCTTACTTAAAGCAGGTGCTAATTGCAGTTTTTGAAAAATGCAGTTAAACTTACAGACTTTATATGTTGCCCTGTAAACATTCATATTTTTAACACACACACACACACACACACACACACACGCACGCACGCATGCACGCACGCATGTGCACGCACGCATGCACGCACACATGCACGCACGCACACACACACACACACAAACCCACACCAAGAACTACACCTGCCAACTACTTTAGTAGTAGGCTACTTCAGAATGCCAGGTGCAAGGTAGTGGCAATAGGATGCAAGCATCTTGTTGTCTCATGTGCTACCTGAGGCACCTGGTGGGCCACTGTGAGTTACAGGAAGCTGGACTAGATGGGCCTTTGGCCTGATCCAGCGGGGCTCTTCTTATGCTCTTAAAATGAGATTTTGAAGCTCTGTGGCATTATTGACAAGTTTCAGCATTAGAAAACGAAGCTTAGTACTATCTATCCAAACTTCTCCAGAATCTCCAAATTGGTGTAAAATAATTTCATGAAATTACTATTTAAGTGAATGCTTGGTCTACTTTGTTTTTATTTTGTACTGTATTCAATAAGCACCTGATTATTACGGTAGATTAGTGTTTTGTTATTATAGTCAATAAAAGTGACTTGACTGGATATGTGTGCTTTCTACTCATATATTTATATCTGTGGTTAAAAAGAAGAAGAGAAATGTTTGAACTCTTCAAATAGAGACACAAAATAAGCATGCATTTCTGTAATTAACAACTTTTTGTTAGGTTGTGATTCCCCATTGTAGCTTTAGGGTAGGGGAAAAAACACCAACAAGAACTCTTGACACTGACATCTGGGGAAAAAAACAGCCTGAGCTCAGCAGTTAAAAAAAATAGAACAAAGCACAGCTACAAAAACAGCAGGTCAGAGAGCTGCATCAGACAATATAGAAAAGAGCAGGAGAAGCCCTGGAATGAAGAACAGTTAATTTTATCCATTATATAATTATCACTTCATTCATCCACCAGTGTCATTCTATTTAGTTCCATGTAAAGATCAAAACGTTTTGCAGTAAAAGTGTAGTTTTGATGGAGGAATTACTGTATTGCGGGGTGGTGGTGGGGAAACCAATGACAAAGCTAAATATTAACACAAGCTGAAGAGCCATTTGGTTCCAGTGATCATATGAAATATACACTTTAAAAACACGTTTTAAATAGCAATATTATGTACCTGTTGAACATCATTTGCTCCTTGTTTGCAGTCCATCACTAAGAAATGTGAAATATCTTGGTATCCAATGATAGTTTAGAACATAAGAACATAAGAAAAGCCTTGCTGGATCTGGCCAAAGGCCCATCTAGTCCTGCTTCCTGTATCTCACAGTGGCCCACCGGACGCCTGAGGGAGCACAGAAGACCACAAGATGCTTGCATCCTGTTGCCACTCCCTTGCACATGGCATTCTAAGGTAGCCTATTACCAGTGGTGGTATCTGAAGTGGGAGGAACCAGTACGCTGGGCGGGACTTACGTGTGATTGGCTGCCTGTCCGTTCGGTTCCGCCGCCTGCCCGCCCGCCACGTGGGCTGTCCTGGCCTCGGAGGGGGCGCCTGCTCACCAGGGGGGATGGGTGGGGGGCGCACCAGGTGCCTGGGTGAGCAGCGGTGGGGCGCGCCAACTGGGGGCAGCCCGTGTGGTGGGCGGGCAGGCGGCGGAACGGACGGGCTGCCAATCAACCATCCATCCCACCCAGCGTTCCAGTTCTTCCCGTTTTAGATACCACCACTGCCTATTTCCCTTGCACCACCCCCAAGGAAGACACCAGACTGAGGTTGGGGTTTAACTTTTTTAAACACAAGTGCAAATCATGAAACCTACCGAACACTCGTCCCTCCCTCCCAGTCTGGGGTAGGCAAAGAAAAAAAAACTGCCATCCATGGACAATTCGAATGACAGAAAATACAATTCCTACCTGGCCCTCATGATGAGTGACCGGCTAATCTCAGACTGAACATACCCATCACTTATTTATAATTTGACACAGGACTGTGTGAGGAGAAAAAACAATCCAGTATTGAGCCAGCTAGTCAAAAAAGTGAATATGTTTGAGATAGCATACATCTATATTTTGAAAACAAAAGCTGTCCACTACATTTCTATGCTTTGGGGACTGCAGAGTAATAATCCAGTTGTGACAGAGGCTATATTTGAGGATTTGAAGGAATCTTTGAGATTGCAGTTCGCACACATACACACAAACCCATCTCAAGAAACTCTAGCTCTGCAGAAGTAGCTGTTCAAGCAGAAAATGGCTACAGATGCAAATTGGACCGTCTCCATATTCATCGGACCTGCTCAATGGGCCTTGAATGAGCTTTGCAGCGTGCACATCTGCATCTAGACCAGCTGTGCAAACGCGAGGCTGCTTCCATGGCAGTTCTCTCTTGCTAAACTGGGCCAACAGAATGCAATGTGCAAGATGGCCACAAAACCCAGCCCTGGCCAGTTGGGACCACAGTCAGAAGCACAGGCAATAGGCTTTGATGATCAGCAGCTTGTTAATTCAACTAGGACTCCTTTCAACATATTCAGTTATTTGAAACGTCCTGCCCTTTTCAAGCTTCAGAACTGTTTTAATTAGCAGGATGCATTTTCATTCTATTTCGACGGAAAGTCCTTTATACCTCAGGCACGCGCATGTCACACAGTGGCTCAAACAAATACGCTGAGAACGCGGAGCATTAATATTCCAGCACCGCTACCAGGCATCGCTGTCATGGCATTGTATACACCGTTCACCGTGGACACTGTTGTTCGAGGTGTGCTGTGTTCTGAAATGCGGCTCGTCAAATTGACTCTCCCCGGGTTTTTATGCCTCCATCTCCAGGAATACAAATTTAGATTCCATTACTAATTGCTTCCTTGTAATCAAGAAACCAGCATCAGGGGAGTCTGCAATCCTCAGGCTGCATTAAATCGAAAGATGGCTCTAATGTACTGCACTGAAAGAGTAAGCTAACACAAACCAATGTACACCCTCAGCCTCACCGGGGAATTTTATGGCATTGTCAGGCCTTCCCCACGTAGACATGTTATTATCATATAATATCTGAATTAGATCTTACTGTTTGGCTGTGGCAGGAATGCTCTGAAGTAATTACAGGACGGCTGACAGATCTGATAACCCTGAACTGTGCAAACAAACAAACCAAGAAACAAGTACTATTAACTAGTCCGAAGTTTTCTTCAAAGCAGGCCTGAGGAGAGTGGGGGCAAGGCGTAACATTCCCTGGGACGTGGTGCTTCCAGGGGGCCCAGGCCATGCCAAAACAAACCACACAGTACAAAACAACTTTATTACCAAATAAATTTGTGTCCCTAAGGGCACAGTCCTAGAAGCGTTCTTGTGTTGGGCCTGCGCATGCAGTGCTGGCATAAGGGTGTTGTACAGGATGCCCGTGCCGGCGCAGCGTCCGCAGGGCAATGCTGGCAGCAGCGTCGGCCCAGAAACACAGGCTGAAGCTGGCGGCGTGATGCTCCTGGACCAGCCGAGTTTGGTGGGTGGGCTGGGAGGGAGATAGAGAAAGCTTGGAGCCCCTGCATTATTAGGAGCGCAAAAAGCAAGTGAGGAGGACTTTACTGAGGCTGGAGAAAAGAAATCCAATAGCACTGCAAAGAAAGGATGTTGAAGGGTAGGGGATGGAGGGACTGTAGGAAAATTTAGGAAGGCAATCAGGCATCTTGTCCTTGGCCCAATGCCAGATCTCAGCGGCCCTACTTCAAAGTAAGCCAAATTGAACCTTCTGCCCTCCTAAGGCAATTCATTATCTGGTCTTTCCATCAGCCATGTTTTTATTGCAGGCTCGAGGGACCCACCAGAAATTGGTCGAGACCCAACAAGTTGGTCCCGACTCACAGTTTGAGAAATGTTGCAGTAGCATCATGCTATTTATTCAAGTTTTCTGACATTTGCCACACACGCCATGGGTTCGCAAGATTTACACACATAAAAATGGCACGTTACTTATTTTAGGGCGCAATCTTAAATTGAGTTAGGCTGGCATAAACTAAGCCGGCATAGTTTGGCCAGCACAAGGGACACCATAAAGTACTGTATGTTTGGACTGCTCTTGGAGTCAGAGAGGCCAGCACACAGATGTGAGCCATTCTTCCTGACTCCGAGAGTGGTCCAAACATGCTTTATAGTGGCCTTGTGCTGGCCAAACTTTGCTGTCCTAGTATATGCCGGCCTAACTCCAGTTTAGGATTGCGCTCTTAAAAAAATGTATATTAAAATCAATGGAGCTGTATTGATCGTATTTAGCTCTCATTCTGTATTGCCATGATCTGAAGATGACTAGATTATACAACAGTGTTTGTTAATTTGGGAGCACTCCCAACGCCTGTTCTTGATTTTAAATAACATGCATAGCATGACTTCTGTCTTTTAAAGGATTAATTTAATTAGCAATTACATTAGTGCTGGCAAATTTTGTTTCAGACAGAAATGGAATATTTTGCGATATAATAGTTGTGTGGGTAATGAGGGAAAAGTGTTTGAGAGATCTAATATATGCACTGAAAATAAGATGAATCGGTTTAGATGGGGGGCGAGAAAGACAATTAAAGTCTTAATGTTACACATTTACCATTACACTCCATTCTTAGTGCGTCTTTGTTTGCTGACCAATCTTGCTTCATTAGCACAGGATGCTATGTTTATTTTGCAACATTTTTAAATAGCCTATTTGTGGAGTTTGAATTTTATAACATATTATGGGTCTTTAATAAAAAAAAAATGAATGAAAGCTCTTATACAGATTTTAAAAAATGCTCTAACTGCGGGCAGCTATGGCTGAGATTTTGCACATAAACTGCTTAACTCTTATTGCCATGAGTTGATGTGAAGCTACAGGGCTAACTTCAAGGTCTAACTCCAGCATGTGCAGGAATGCAGTCTATTCTATGCACATTCATCTGAAAACAGAGGTCAAGGAGACATTGCCAGCGAAGTGTGCATAAAGTTACTGTAGTGGAAATTGCGGAAGAACCTCCCAAGGAGACAGAATATGGTGTCGACAGTGGCCCTTGGCTCTGGCAGGCATAGGGTTAACACCAGGGTAGTAGTGGTGGCTGTGCTACACAGCTGCAGCCACTTGGATATACCTGGAGGAAGGAGATAAGCTGCTATTGCACTGAGTGAATTTATTGGCTTAATGGACTTCCCAACAGGCTGCTGTACTGGACTGACATACTGACTGATCAATGGATGAACAAGTGGGTGGATGACTGAGGATTATTGGACTGAGACTACTGAGGACTGCTGTTTACTGGAGAGCTCAGTAGCTGGAGGAAGGACCTGTAGCCTATAGGCAAGCCACTGGGGGGGGCTACCTCCCTGTTAGGCAGTTGTATACACTGCCAGGGCTATCTGTGTCTGGGTCAGGGGAACTAAGTAGCTTGAGCAGGCATAGACTTTAGTGGTAAAGGTGTGGAGTAGGGGCTGTGGCAAGACAAATACTGCTCATGGTTAGGATCCTCTGAATAGCAAACAGAGGGAGAAAATGAACTATCTAAATCCTATTTAATCTCTCCCCAACTGACACCACCTATCTACCCCTCCTCCCACAATGTGACCAGATCCCTGGGGCGGTGTGTGTGTGCAATGTGTACCTGGAAAGACTTCTCCAGGTAAGGAAATATTTGTTCCCTTGCTTTGGGTAAATCTCTGCTGCCCCAATGCGTCTACAAACCTGCATCAAGGATTTTGCTATCTCAAGTCCAAGTGGACCTGGGTAGATGGATGGAAGCCACAAATGGGAATAGACAGAGCTGGTGCTTCTGATACCAGCCCCTTCCCAACCTTTATTCACCCCACCCTGGTCTCCACCTTGTTCCTCCCATCATTTCTTGACCGAGACAACCAGTCTGCTACTGTCTCTTCCCACTATGAGTGTCCCATCCTGGTTCCAAGCTAACAGTCAGCAATGATGATCACAGCTTAAACCCTGTAAAGAGGTTTGAGGAAGATCTTGAATGCACCACCCACCCAAGCCTTTGAGGTTGGCTTTACAAACCATTGTCAAGGGGTTCCTCTCCAGAATTCCTAAGCTGAGCAGTCTCTAGAGACGAGATATTCTCCCCCCCCCAATTTGCTTGCTCCACTTTCTCAGGATGCACACCAACACCAGCCCACACTTATCTGCCATGTGTAATCTCCTGCCCAGAAATTCCTTTTTGGCCCCAACGAGTGAACAGCTAATCCCAAACCTCCTGATTGGCTGGGCTGAGTCCTTGCACCAGCCAAATGAGGGGCAGATGCAGAAGGGGCTAACCATGCTGCTTGTACTCTGCCCAATGAGCTATTTTTTGTCCACTTGCCTTTGCCATGAGAGGGTGGGACAAAGTGCATGCATGATACAGCTATCCATGAACTTCTTCTTTAGAGCTCTTATTTTCATTTCCAAGAGAAGAAAAATGGATGCATGATCTGGTTCAGTGTTGGATCTTGCTGTGGTTCTGAGATCCTCAGCTGCTTTACCTTTTGGGAAACAAGGCTTGGCTCATATTCCGATACCTGCAAATATTTGAGTATTAGCAACCACACTATCATCTTCCATGCAGTCACCACTTGGTATCATTTTATTTTTCCTAAACGATCTCCTGGGGGCGTCCAGTTTTTGCCCTATACTGATTGCAAGTTATTTCCTTCAAACATCCTTTCCTTTTGCCCGGCCTTTCCCGTAGGCCTGCACTCATCCATACTATGTTTCTAATGCAGTCCAATCCCATTCGACTTTCAAGTGCCGATGCAGCTGCTTTTTGTCCAGATCTTATACTCGTATCAATGGGGTGCACACTGCATCCTGCAGTGGGGGGGGGGACAGTCACAGAGGTCTCCTCAATATAAGAAAATGTTTGTTCCCTTACTATACCTCGGAGCTGCACTCTGGCTAGGGTTGAGTTGTTAATCCAATTTAGAGCCACAGCAGTGGTAGTCAAACTTTTTAGACCGGGACCCACTTTTTAGAATGGCACTTATGTTGAGACCCACCGGAAGTTATGTCATTAACTTGGGAATGATGTTGTGGCAGGAAGTGACATCATCAAGCAGGAAGTGCTGTCATTGTAACATAATAAAATGACACTCCTGAAATGCAGATTGGCATTCTTGGACTGCAGCAAGTGTCCAACCATGAAACATCCCTGACCGAAAGTAAGATGAGGACAACATATGTAAAATCACTGAACTAAAAACAAAATTTTTAAAAAGCCCTCACTCAAATTCAAACCCACAAAAGGAATAGAGCAAGAGTAAGATCTGCAGTTTACAAGATGGCTGCTCCCAGCTTTCTGCGACCCACCTCGTCATCAGGTCGCGATTCACCAAGTGGGTACCAACCAACAGTTTGAATAACACTAAGCTACAGAATTAGAAACAGAGAAAGGATGATACCAGTAGTCATGTACATTATAGAACTGAAATGTGTTTTGCTATGCTTTCATGGGTTATATATATATATAAAGCTACAGATGGGCTAGAGTTGTCATACAAATAAGATGATTATTTCAATGGTTGGAAAATCTGTTCTGAAATATTTGCCTAGTCTCTTGTCACTTTCAGCTGCTTTTGTTCCCATCTTATACTCATGTCAGAAAGTCAGATTATGGGACCTTTAATTTGGTGAACGTTTACAGGGCCACGTTATCCAGAATCACTGTTCCCATTTGTAAGTACTAAGCAGTGTGAGTTAAGTGCTGTTCCAATCTGTCAATGAGTGATCTGAGAAGATACATGGAAGTAGTCAGAGAAGTTCCGTTTTCAAGGTTAATCAGCCCACAATTGTTCTGTCTGTTTTATCTGCAGGGAGTAAGGCAGCTTGAAAGTTCTTCTAGAAAGGTTAGTAGATGTGATCCTACCAAATTAGCTCAGGCCAACAAGGACAGAAATGCTTATATGAAGCTAGTTCCATATACTGTATACAGTATGTCTGAGTACCATGTATACAGGTAGCAGTTCAGTAATAGTGTGCTACAGAAGCACAAATCGTTGCATAAATTGTCAATGTATCAATTGATTAGAGTCAGTTTGGGAATTGTTCAGAACTGCAGGCCCTGTCTACAGCGGCCTTACCAGTTTACAGTTTTTGTGGCAGGCAAATTGCTACTTGACTATCAAAGCAAGAAAATCCGTCCTCACTTGATTGTACACTCAGCTTTAAAATGATGATATTCTCTTTCATTCCCACATCAGAAACAGTCAACCAGGCCTAGAGATAGTGAGAAATTATCAGTGGTTATTTTATTGAGTATTATATGCCATATATTAATGTTTCATGTGGCTGTTACCTTTCTAAAAAATGCACAACAGCAAAATATTCAATGGAAGAATTAAAAATTTAGGGATAGCTCTTGGATATATTTGATATACAGTATATGATGAACTTAGCCATGATCTGCTGATTTGCTGAAAATTTTGGGATGCACATTCTAGTACTGCGCTTGGGATGCAGGATTCTTGTACACTCTTTCCTTGCCTTTTCATCATTGGCCTTATGCACTAGAGGAGACTCATTGAAGTGTTTTCCAGGATAGCCCCACATTCTGTCGGGCAGCCCAATCCAGAGCTGCCTGGCTCCTGCAGGTGCAGCAGTAGCCAAACGGCTACTGCTTCATCCAATGGCAGCCAAGCCACTGATGGAGACACCTCAGGAGAAGGGGACGTTCATCCCCTTCCCCTGTGGTAAGGATGCAGGGCAATGGTCTACTCACCTCTGGATAGGATTGGGCCCTGAATTGCTCACCCTCATGAGTAACACCTCACAGGACTAAAAAAAAACCAAGTATTGCAATGTGAAAGCTCACAGGCCAACTTGAGTGGGTGTCACAGGGCAGGCCAGCCCTTTGATGCTTACCAGCAAGCAGGCTGGCTGTGGCCGCCCTCAAGAGCCACTGGTGACAGGAAGGGGCTGATCCCCAGGCAGGACGAAGGGTCTTGGCACGACCGCCAGCTTGAGAGGGACAGCGATGGAGCTGTGGCTGAGCCCAGACTTGGCTCTGGACTGGGTAACTTCGCAGTCCCAGACGGGATCTGGCGAGACTCTGGAGGGGCACAGGGCCCTGTTGGCTGTGGAATGCCTGACTGGCGGTGGGGCACACCAGAGGCCCCGTGAGGCCATGGACGAGGTCTGGGCATGGTGCGCGATAGCGCATACAGTTGGGCAGCCCCAGTAGCCATTCCGCACCACACCAAGGGAGGAAGGCTGGGCTGGGAATTGGTCTGGGTCCTGCAAGGAGTTGGGCGACACAAAAGTAAATCCTGTGGGTGGAGCCCTGAACTTGGCTTGCCCACCCGAAGTCACATGGGAAGAAGGAGAGGGGTGCGGGCAGGAAGGGGTGCAGCCAGCCAGGAGCTGCCTGAGAGGCATAAAAGGCCTGGCAGGCACAGGAGGAGGAGGAGGAGGTCCACCCCCTAGTGTCTGAAATGGAGGGACACTGATCCAGGGAGAGGCCTCGTGCAACCTCAGCCTGGCCTGGGACCTGAAGGTGGAGAACCAGGGCAAAGGAAGGGGAAAGCCACCCCGGACGTCACGAGGGCTTTCAGCACTCAGCATGACTCTGTAAACCTCGGGCCTGCGAGTTGAACAGTGCCCATGGATGGCAAATACTTGACAATAATAATAATAATAATAATAATAATAATAATAATAATAATAATAATAATAATAATAATACTTGGATTTATACACCGCCTTTCTTAGGTCACCAGATTTCTCTAATGACTATAACTCAAGGCGGTTTACATGGGCAGACTTTATTCAGAAACACGAAGGTTTTTACAATTTATACAGAAATGTTCTATCTTTCAAGAACTACACACATACAGATGGATCTTTCTGGATTTAGTCCTTCTTTCTGGCCACCCGTTTGTCTTCTTGCTGGTTGATAAGCGGCTTCCCTGCTCCCACCAGAGAAGCGGCTGAACTTCGGCACAACTCCCCCTCACACAAGGCAGCTGAAGACAGCTCAGCTGTTAATCAGCCGCAATTAACGAGGTCTGCCGCTCACAGAGACTTCCGGCTGTCCCAAACTGGCGACCTTCAGATCTTCAGCTCTTATCTTCAGGCAAACGGAGGCATTAACCCTCTCGACTAAATCTACTGCCTGGCTGATCCGACTGATCACCGACTGATCCGACTGAATAAACCGGCTGATCCGAAACACCTCGACTAGGCGTGCATTTGTGCGATGCCAGGGGTTGTCCAACGTCCGAGTGAGCACCCGGGTGGGTCTCAACACAGAGGGGGTGGGGCTACAAGCCGTGGTGGAGGTAACAGTGGGTTATCCTGAATTCTAAATAAATGGTGAAATCTGCTGTAGCATAGGGGTTAAGGGCTGTACTGTGGCTCAGGTTCCTCAGTTTGAAACTTGCCTATGCTAAGTCAGTAACAGTCCAATCCTCTGCTTCCCCAGCACCCAGGGTTTCAGTGGCAACGAACCACTGTATTCTGTGGGGCCAGGGAAGCATTCAACTGTTTCCTCAGGGTAAGGGAACAAATGAGTCTACTTGGATCTGTCTCTTCTGTTGGGTGGGTGCAGAACTGAAGAGTCCTGAGTTGGCTTCCGCAGCCCAGCAGGGGGTTCAAGGTTTGATGGCAGACTCTGCCGTAGTCCCTGCCCCCTCATGGGCCTGATCCTTACCCCAGGCCTCCCTCCACCCAGTTCCATCTTCCCACTGACCTTCCACTGCCCTGGAGGCTTCACCACTAGCCAGCGATAGCACTGCTGGCCAGTCCAGGGATGAGTCTTTCTGGCGCTGTGGCCCAGTGCCTCACTTGTACTGCTGCACCTTGTGGCACTTTTATGATGCCGGCACTGGGCTCCTTAAGATTGGGACCTAAATGGCCTTAGAGGAACCATTTTTCCTCTGTCTTAGCTGCAATATAGGGATAATGCTCTGACGTACTTCTACAGGATTATCGAGATAATGCATGTGAACTGTTTTGCACACTTACAGCCCAATCCTATCTAACTCCCAGTGGCGTCAACACAGGGTCCAATCCCATTTTGGACTCCTTAGGCCAAAGAAATGTTTCTCTGCCTTGGAGTAAGTCCCTGCTAGCTTAGTGAGTCAACATGGACCTGTACCAATGAAATCACTGACTCAAATCTGCATTGACCCATGAAGGTGGATCAGGTTCAGGAAGCGGGTTAGGATTTGATGGGTGCTTCTGCCACCGAACCCGCCCCCTTCCTGGACTGAATCTACCCTCCTCTCCACCCCATCTTCTCCCCTTTCCCTTCTACTCATCTCCCGCCTGGTCCTGCATGATCATACCTGAGGCACTAAGAGCGCAATCCTAACCTGGAGTTAGGCTGGCACAGTTAGGCCAGCAAAGTTTGGCCGGCTCAAGGGACACCATAAAGTATGTTTCTACCACTCTCAGAGTCAGGAAGGATGGCGCACATCTGTGTGCTGGAGTCTCTTGACTCTGAGAGGGTCCAAACATCTTCAATCCAGGTTAGGATTTGTGTCTGTGGTCTGTCACCACATGGACCTGGCTGCTCACTACTTCCAGCTGTGCTGTCTGGCGTTGTTGCATTTGTGACAGCCAGAAAGCATATTGGGCTGGTAGAACACAATATAATGAACACTTAGGATTGGCCCATTAGAAGCATTATACAAATGCAACAGATTCATATTGAACCTTGATATTGATATGTCTGTCTCTTGTACCTCTGCAGCAAAACCTGCATTGTAAATAGTTTGCCCCCCTCCAACAATTCTTTTTACCCTGCTTTTATTTATATTTTTACTGCCTATGTTTATTGCTTTATTATTTTTATGTACTGTACTTTTTGTTTCCCCCCTCCTCCAATAATTGTAAGCCACTTTGGGCATCTGCTGTGGCAGAGGAAAGGTGGGGCAGAAATCTCTTAAATAAATAATATTGTTATTGCGAAAACCATTTTTTCTAGAGCCAGATTTTGCTTTCCATTCTCCAGATTAATGCATAATATACATTGCTTTGAGGAGAGGGCATTTATGGGCAGAAGGTTTAGTCGAGAGGGTTAAAGCCTCCGTTTGCCCGAAGATAAGATCTGAAGGTCGCCAGTTCGCCAACACCAGAAGTCTCCGTGAGCGGCAGACCTCGAGAAGTGCAACTGATAAGAGCTGTCTCCGGCTGCCTGTGAGAGAGGAGTTGTGCTGGGCCAGCTGTTTCTTTGGTGGGAGCAGAGAAGCAGTTTATAAGCCAGCAAGAAGGCAAGCATGTGGCCAGAAAGAAGGACTAAACCACGAAAGTTCCATCTGTATGTTGTTTGTAGTTCTTGAAAGATAGAACTCCTCTGTAATTTGTAAAAAAAACCCTAGTGGGTTTAGAGATAAAGTCTGCCCATGTAAACCGCCTTGAATTAAAGCCAGAGGAGCAATCTAATGGCCAAAGAAAGGTGGTATATAAATACTTGCATCATCATCATCATCATCATCATCACCATTATTATTATTATTATTATTATTATTATTATTATTATTATTATTATTATTATTAT
>JAJKFI010000027.1:11914522-11928484 GCA_029204185.1 Lerista edwardsae | reverse complement strand
ATTATTATTATTATTATTATTATTATTATTATTATTATTATTATTATGCAGCTGTATTGTAGTGTGGCAATGGGAGCTGCTCCCTAACTCTGAGCAAGCACTTGCAAGCTCGGCAGTGCTTTGCTGAGGAAATGGGCTGGCACTCACTGTCCTAGTTACCCATCTCCATTGCAGGATCTCTTACTTTCTGTTTCAGACCCAGCTCTTTCTTTGCAAAAACCAAGTATTTTGCACAGTTTCCTCTGATTACACCCGTGGGGGTCAGTGGGAAAAACTGGTTTGCAGGAGAGTCGGATTTTCTGAGTGCTGATTTTTTATTACTCATATTATTTACAATTTGCCTATCCCAAATATCAGCAATAACAAAAAAGACCTCATGTTTCTCTCCCCCCACCCCTTTCCGTTGCTGCACATTAGTGGGCAAGCAAATTTGCTTAATTGTATTTTTATCGGCGCTATGAGAAACTCTGCCAGGTTGTTAGACATGGAAGACTGCTTAATACCAGTTTTGTCCCCAACTGGGGTCTCTAAAGACCTGGTTGCCAGGAAACACAGAGCCAAAGGTACCTCAACAGGCACTAAGAGGGTTTGGTCTCATTCAGGAGAACTCTCTGGATCTTTGTTTGCTCGGAGAAGTTGGCGATCATCTGTTTATCTGTTCCCATCGATGCAGCCGTGGCTTTGCCATGTCGTTCCCCCCCTCCCATCCAACCCACTTTATTCTTTCAGCCACATCAAGCATTTCTACTGCTCTGTTGAGCATGTCTAAACCTGATTTCCTTCCTGCTATTGTCCTGCCTTAATTTATGCCACACATCCAATTAATATGCACCCTATTAAAAATTCTTCAAAGTAAGACTCTTGCACTTTGCGTTGAACTTCACTGGGTATTCTGGGCTCTTCCAAAAAGAGGATGCCTAGGCTTGAATGAATCCTCCCCCCCACCATCACCACCCGCCTTTGCCCAAATGCTGCTTCCTGCAGACATTTGAATACTGTATATGGGAACTAGCCACAGATTTTTTTGACAGCTTGAGTACATTTCCAGATGGTGTGTAATCACCACTCCTTTTTAAATCTGTTTTTATAATGGTGATAATTAAGAATTATTTTCTAGGACTGAATAGACGATACATGCAAATTGCTAAATGGTCAAGAAAGTGGCTGGCAACTAAGGTGTTAGCTCAGATCTATTTTGGTAGTACAGAAAAGGAGCATTGTGATAGCTGTAGCTGAAACAAAATCACACTAATTAGTCACTTTGCGGGCCAAAACCTTCCGCTTTAGATGCAGCGCCGACAAGAGAAACACAATTATTGGGTTTGTTGCATCAATCATTTGTTAAAATTTAAAATTTGCAAAATGTTATGTTCTATAGTAATTTGGCACTCAGGTAAGCAGTGTGCTAGCCTAAACTCAAAAGACATCTGAGGCAACAAAATCCTATCGTCGACTGTTTGGGAAATGTAATATTGTAATATATGCTCCATCAATTGACAACAGCCATGATTGGCGCGCCAGCGTTTCTGCCAGACTTCCAAAGTATTGATGCCAAACTTCAGTTTCTTTCTAAGAGACGCGCAGTTCTAAGTGACAGGGCTGTCATTACACATTATATTTAATTGTGCAACGTCATTCCTGCCTACTTAATCAATTAATGTTGGTTCACTTGCTATGCAAATAGCTGTAATTAAAAAAAAATTCAAAACACAGTCATTATCATCTTCATCAAAGATTGGGCCTAGAACAAATTGTTGCATGATGCACCACAGAAATTGAAAGCCGTCCGAAGTTTTTACATTGGCAGAGTTACCCCTAAGTTCTAAGATGGTCCCCAGTGCTGTAGATTGGATCGTCTCTTGGGCTTGAGGGAAATTCAAATCCCTTCTCAGACACAAAGGTCTTTGGGAGCCATGAGCAAATCACAATAGCCCTCCAGAAATGACCCTATAAATGTGAAAGGAAGTACAGAGCGATGCCTGCTGGCCATGCAGCCTGGAGGTATTTTATTTCAACCGGCTTGTGAAATAGGGCAGGCCTAGGGAAAGAGGACACGCCACCTCAGGTGTCAGGAGGCCTTGGGACAGGCTTGCTTTAGATATTCAATGGTATTCAAACTGTGGGTCGGGACCCACTTGGTGGGTCGCAACCTGATGCCAGGTGGGTCGTGGAAAGCTGGGAGCACCCATCTTGGAAACTGCAGCCCTTACTCTTGCTATATTCCATTTGTGAGTATTAACAGTTTGAATTTTCAAGGGAGGGTTTTTAAAGTTTGTTTTTAGTTCAGTGCTTTTACATCATATTTTGTCCTAATTTTGCTTTCTATCAGGGATGTTTCACAGTTGTACAATTGTTACAGTCCAAGAATGCCAATTTGCATTTCAGGAGTGTCATTTTACTATGTTACAATGACGGCACTTCCTGCTTGATGATGTCACTTCCTGCCATAACATCACTTCCAGGTTAATGACATCACTTCTGGTGGGTCCCGAGTGCCATTCTAAAAAGTGGGTCTAAAAAGTTTGGATACCACTGCTTTAGATAATTAGTGGTTGCCTGGTAATTGTTTTCCTTTACTCACAATCACTACCTTTGAGCTGTTTTTCACTATCTTTCCTCAGAGTGCTATGGTGAGACTAAAAGAAACCAAGTACACAATCCTGAACTACTTGGAAAATTGTGTCTTTCCATATGCAACTTTCCATAGTTGACTATTGTGGGAAACATGATCCTGGACTCGATAAATTCTTGGCCTGATTCAGGCTAGTTCATATGTTCATATGTTCTTGCAACTCTCTCCCTTACTGACCCAATTCTATGCTGAGCTTATGGTGGCGAATCTCATAAACCACCATCATAAGTCCCAGGCCAGTGGAACCGCTCAGCAGACCAATGAACTTCCACCACTGTCTTTTGCCACTAGGAACTTGGTGGTTGTGGTGGTTCAAAGAGGATCATGTGTGGTTCAGAGCAGGGAACATACTGGGCCAGGAGTGGGGAGTGGGCAGGGGAAATAATGATGTTCGGCAATATCCTACTCCCCCTTCCCAGCCTGGATGTGCTTCCAGGAGTCTCCTTGGACTTGTGCTAGCAAAAGAGCTGGCATAGATCTGAAGAGACCCATTGGAGCCCAGGTGGCTTACAGAAAGGTAAATACATGCTCCATCAGTATGTCTGAGTGCTATGGGCTGGCGTGGAATAGGATTGGGCTACCAGTAAAGTAATCTCATGTGCAATATTGAGAAGGATCTCATGTAGGTTTGAGGCACCTCTTAGGATCCTGGGAACTAGCAATCATGGGAGTCATAGCTGTTTACAGGAATGATTGATGCCTTTTAGCAAAGCTCTGCCAGCTCCAGATCTATGTATTTGTAGCTGCTTTTCCTCCTGGTTGAGCCTGTGTGGTCAAGAAGAGACAAGTGCCAGCTCCCTCCATTTCACTGCCCAACTTTAACAGCCAAACACAGAGGATCTAATCCTGTTCTTTCTTCCATACATCATGAAGACAGACAGTTGCCAACATTTCCTGTTGTTCAGACAAGCCGTTGTTTATTTAGCTCAATTAATACATTTGTATCAGATGCGCATAGCATTATGTTTTCACTTTAGGGAATAATAATATTGCTTGGAAGTCAATACAAGTTAAGAGGAAGAATACATTAAGAGTTGCTGTAAAACCAGAGCTTTTCATTCAACAAATGACCTTTAAGTGTTTTCACCACAAGAGACCAATTTAAGCTAGCTTAAGTGTGTGGTGAATAACAATCTTTAATAGTGGCATTTTCTTTTTGGGTTGTGTGGAAATATAGTTTCTATAAACACAGTCGAGCAATTGTTGTGCTATTTACGTTTCAATCAGCCCCTAGTGCGAACAGTTCATAGTAAAAGGAATGCAGGAAGGTGGAGAATAAATAGAGGTATAAAAGGTATGATTGTATTGCATACAGCACATTTAATGATGAACCAGAGAGCCACTTCCAAGGGCTTTTTCATCCAAGGACACTATTGTCTTCTGCCAAGGGAACACATGCCAGGAAACTCATGATCCTGTGTTCACATGGAAAGAAATACGGTTGTGTGGCAGCATCCATGTTCCCAGAACCTCTGCAGATGCAGAAACCCACCGATAAACAAATCCATGGGTTTGGGCACACTAGACCCTTCTGAGGGCTGTGTATGGCCTCCCCAGCCCTCAGGAGTCCTTCTAAGGCCTCCAAAAGGCCAAAAACCAGAAGTGCCAATCTTTGTCCTTCTGGAGACCTTAGAAGGCCTCCTGAGGATCGAGGCGGCTGCACATTGCCTCCCTGGCCCTGCCTCCCTGCCTCAGAAGACCTTCTGAGCATGACCGGAACACAGCTCTAGTCCCCTTCCGAGGGTCCAGGTTGAGTCAAATCTGTGGGTTCAAAACCCATGGTTACTTAAAACTGTAGGTCCCAAATGTGCGGATAAACAGGCTGGATGTGTAGAGATTTCCTCTCCACTAATGGGCCCCCTCATCTGGAACTGGAAGATCAACCGTGCTGTATATCTCAATTACGCTCCACACAGCTGTGCATATACTGATACTGACACGGCATTCTAGTATTATCCCCATAGACTCTGGGATCAGAGGTGAAAAGCCGATCAGCAGTTGGCTGAGAAGTGTACATATCTGAGGACTCTGGGGTCTAACCATACATTGTGGGCTCTGCAACCTTTGTATTCTTTGATATATGGGCTGCAAATAATGGTGGTGAATTTGGAGGATCCTGCTCAGGGGACACATAAGCAGTATTTTCAAGGAAGCACAATGACTTTCCTTAAGACAAACGCATTCATTTGAGGGAGCTTTCCGACATTTTTATCTTCCTGCGACAATTTCTCATCGGAACTGTATGAAGTGAAGTCTACGAATGCACTCTATCTTCCACTCCTGTGCTTTGTCAACGGTTTGGTTTCCAATTTAGATGATGCATAACATGTTTGGAAAACTTTCATCTCAACAAAAACAATGAGGAATGTTTCTGTTCCTTGGAGCATAAAGCTACTTTCCACTGAAGTCAATGATAAAGGCTGAAAAAAGATGTAAGGAACTTAACTATGTACAGAATCAGGAAATCAGGACATTCCCATTGGTTATAATGCATTTGGAGGCTATGCCCAGCATTGCAGAGGTTAATTAATCATATAATTTATATGATGCTTAATAACTATTAAGCATCATATAAATTAACCAACTAAAATAATGATCTCAGTATCATTTGTCTCCAAATGTCATCACTCCCATTAATTCTATTAATAAATTCAATATTTTGAGCTTAACATTTAAATTGAAAGAGGAATGTGAAATTATATTTAGGCTTAAAGAATTTGTATATCATGAAATTTTAAGGTTGTTAAAAAGAAAAATTCTGACTAGTTTAAATCTTTGATTGTGTTCTTTTAAGAAAGTTTGAAGCGAACACACATCCACAGACATTTAATTCCCAGAATTTATAGCACATCTAGGATAAAAAAATTTTTTAGAAAAGACTTCTTAATATACACAGGAAGAAGGAAAAAAAATCAACTTACCACTTTGGACAGATGGTTTGCTAAAATATAGGACTGTTCTCTTGAAAAACTTAAGAATCTAAACAGAGTAACACAAGTTTATTCATACAGTAGAAACTTCAACATGTCTTCTCATCAACCATAGAACTAGAGGTGCTTGAAAAGCCCGTGATCACACAGTTTGACCTGTGCCTCCCTGTTTCATATACCTCCCCACTTTTGCCAACCCTTCCATCTTGCTGCATGTGGGAGTGACGTCTGTGCCCCTCTTCCTTTTCTTTCCCTTGAGCTTCTCTCGGTGCCTAACCTCTATACAGCAGTGGAATGGAGAGGAGCCTTGAAGTCAGGGCACAAAAGGGCTCATTTGTGCAAAGAGATCAGATCATTTTGCTCACTTGGAACTCTCAGAGGTTGTGTCGCTCTGAGAGGCTTGGCTTTGCTTCATGGCTTTAGCTTGCCAGATCACTCCCTGTGGGGGGCTCTGTACAAAACCAGGGCAGGACAATCTCCCTAATGTTGTGTGCTTAAGGGCGCAATCCTAACCTGTAGTTAGGCCAGCACAGTTAGGCCAGCAAAGTTTAGCTGGCACAAAAGACACCATAAAGCAGAGGCGCCGACTTGATTTCAACATTGGGTGTGCCCGTAGCCACGCCCCCTGATGCAGCCACGGCCCTGATGGAGCCATACCCACACAGCAGTTAAATGGCACCTTCAACTTTCTTGCTCGCCCTCCGTCGCTCCCACCATCTCTCACTCGCCCTCCGTCACTCCCACCATGTCACGGTCGCCCTCCATCACTCCTACCATCTCTCACTCACCCTCTGTTGCTCCAGCCACCTTTCAGTCACCCTCTGTCAGTTCCGCCATCTCGCACACCCTCTGTCATTCCTGCCATCTCTTGTTCGCCTTCTGTCACTCCCACCGTCTCTCGATTGCCTTCTGTCAACACCGCCATCTCTCTCAAAGAAAACCAGTAAGCCTCAGGCCAGCCCCCCAGCCCCCCCTAGCCCCAGCACACAAGCAGGACTGCTTTTTCAGTGCTGCTGGCCGGCTGGCTGTGAAGTTACCAGTCTTCTCTGTGTTCTCCCAACCCAATCAATTCATCCAATCAGCATGTGACAGGCGGGACCTACGAGAAATAAAAACCAATCCAAGGCCCATATTAGCCTTGTGACCAATGAAAAGGAGCTTTGGAATGCATGCCTTCCAAGACTGCAACAAACTGGAGAGGCCAAATGGAATTTGGGTAAGTTTACCCGCATGACCAGGCTGAGGGTTGCGCAGGCATGGGGGTGCTCTACTCTGTGGGAGGCCGATATGGGGGTAAGCCCCCCAAAAAATTATTATGGGTGCCCTCCATCCCCTGGCACCCACAGCATCAGCACCTATGCCATAAAGTATGTCTGGACTACTCTTGGAGTCAGAGAGGCCAGCAGACAGACATGCACCATCCTCCCTGACTCCTAGAGTGTCCAAACGTGCTTTACAGTGGCCCTTGTGCGGGCTAAACTTTGCTGGCCTAACTGTGCCGGCCTAACTCCAGGTTAGGATTGTACCCTCAATATATGTCAGTGTTTCCTGATGCAATCATTGATACATGGACACCTTGGGCATTTGCTCATTCAAAAGAAAGTGGGGCTATACAAATCTTTAAAATAAATAATAGCATGGGCTTTAGTGGTGGCCACATTACAGACTGTGATGTGCTGAGCATTTACCGCATGTATAGCTATATTCCCTTCCCGTTTCATGGACCACATGCATTGAAATATCAATATTGTCTTGCAGGATACCCATTGTCTTGAAATACCCATTATCTTGCAGGAGAATTTTAAGCAAAGTACGTGTACTCTATTTTTAAAAAATAAAAGTGTTATAAGGATAAAAAACAATGTCATTGTTTTTTAAATAGCAAAGCCACAAGTTTTGCTTTGCCTCCCCCATCTCTGTCCTGTAAAGCAAACGTGTTTTCCAAACACAAATTGTTACTTTTGCTTCTGTACATTGCCTTTTATTGGGAAGATAAATTGGAAGGTAAAGAGTTGAGCCTGCAGAATCCTCTGATTTTTTTCTTTCACAATAGCCGAAAATGTTATGTATTTATCTCTTCCCAGGAATGAGAATGATTTCCCATGACCCAGTTACAGAAATGATGCTGACTAAGCCAGGGATGCACAGGTAATATATGGACTTCTGAGATGTTCAGCCCTCTCTGGACCCAAGCGAGATTTAAGCCTGCGGAAATGCGTATTATGCTGCAGTTCCATCACTATCTCTGTGTAGGAAGCTGCAGGGAGCATCCTTGTCTGTTTGCTGCCATTCTAAGTTGTCAACAACTCTGAGTCAAAACCATTATAAAAGCAATTCCAGAAATTCTATTACGCCTTATTTTTCTTCATGGTATACTGTAGGCAGGCACCCCCCCTCCAATCAGTTTTCAAAGCATATAATTATTGCATGATGGTGTCTCCTAAATGAAGGTTCTGCTTACATTATAGTTTTGCTTTCCCTTCTTCCCATTTTCATCACCTAGCATTTGCTGCCTCCATCTTTATTCTTAAAACCTTCCCCAAATGCTTCCAACATGTTCCACTGTCTTAAAGAGGAGGAACCCAGAGTTGATGCACACATTACCAGTGCCAGGGGGAAATGTACCCACTGCAGCCATATTGGAACATAGGTTCATAAAGGTTTGTTTCTACAGAAGCAGGGGAGAGTGCACTAAATATCAGGAGTGGGGGGTAGGAGAAAATGTTGTGAAATTGCAATGGGGAAAGACTTTGCCCCTGCCATGCTTCCAATCTCAGGGTGCAATTCCAAGTACCCAGTAGCACTGCTGCAACGTTGTTACATCGGTGCTACGTCATTAGCGCCAACACGGGGCCCCAGGTGGCATGTCCACGTTGGCAGTACAGCACAGCACAGCACAGCACAGCACAGCACAGTACAGTACAGTACAATTCAGTTACGCCAGCAAAGTTTGGCCGACACAAGAGATACCACAAAGAACATCTGGACCACTCTTGGATGGGGAGGATGGCACATGTCTCTGTGTTGGCCTCTCTGACTCCAAGGGTGGTCCAAACACACTTTACGGTGTCCCTGGTGCCAGCCAAAATTTGCTGGCTTAACTGTACCAGCCTAACTCCAGGTTAGGATTGCACTCTGAGGGTGGAATCCTAAACTGAGTTAGGCTGGCATAAACTCAGCCAGCAAAGTTTGGCTGGCACCAGGGAACAAGGGCAAGGAACACTGTAAAGCATGTTTGGACCACTCTCCGAGTCAGAGAGGCCAGCACACAGATGTGAGCCAACCTCCCTGACTCTGAGAGTGGTCCAAAAACACTTTATTGTGGCCCTTGTGCCGGCCAAACTTTGCTGGCTTATTTTATGCCGGCCTAACTCCAGTTTAGGATTGCACTCTAAATGACTCTTTTGCTTGCTATGCATAGTCGCGCATATGCACATGGACACACATTTCACTAACAAATTATAACTAGGGCTGTGCCATTTAGACTGCAATACTATACACACCTCCCAGGGAACAAGCCCCACTGAACACAATGGGGTGTACCTCTGAGTAACTATGCATCAGTTTGTGCTGGTAGTCAAAGAATTGCTGTGACACGCCTAGCACATCGCTTGCTTTGCCTGCCGGCCCACCTGCACACTGAGGCAGGGCTATGGGGGCAAAGCGATTGGCTGGCCATCCAGGGAGGCAGAGCTTATGGAGCGCAAGCTCCCGGCTGCCCTTCCTGCCTCATTCGGGTCCCAGACGGCGATTCCCATCCCATCCACCCGTTTCATCAGGCTAGCTGGTCACCTCAAGGCCGGGTAGGAATTTTTGGCTCTCAGTTAATTGGCTACTTTCTTGAAGTCTTTTCACCTACCCCAGCCCGAAGCGGGTTGGGTGGCTAATATATCTAACTTGGTCACTTACCCGGCAGGCAGCGTGTGGGGGTAGGAAAGTTGAAGTGTGGTCTGGAGGTTGAGCTGTTGCCTTTGCCTGAAGATGCTGAGCAGGATCAGCTTTGGATCGGCCTTGGATGGGAGACTGGAAGTCACTGACAGAGCTTGTGGAGGAATGGCAGGAGTGTGGAGGAGTCAGCTGACAAAAGAACTGGCCAAGGTGTGATCTGTGGTAGACTGTGAAGGCTCAGAAGGTGCAAGAGTGCAGCCAGGACCAGGACCACACATGGAAAGGGAAACATCTGAAGAAATTGAGGGTTCTGTGAATGGTGCATAGAACAACAGTTGTAAAAACCCCAATTGAAAAAAAGGGGGTTTATGAACAGCCTGCCCATGTAAACTGCCTTGAGTCCAGTGAAATCTGGAGAAAGGCGGTATAAAAATGCATCAAATAAATAAATAAATAAATAAATAAATAAATAAATAAATATGTCTTGAGGCAGCACGGGTGGGGATGGTTCTGGCACCTCACATGTTTGCTTACCTGGCTCGGTGAGGAGGTTGGGTCATCCCTGTTCGACTCTGCAAAGGCTGCCCTTTGGTGTAGCCAGCATAAGCCAGCGCTGACACACTGCCTCGACAACTTGGGGTTGATGAGGATGGAATTAAGTGGAATTAACGCCGCATTAATTCTGGAGTCAGGGCGTAGGCCCATGGGTCATTCAGACCAATGGGGAAGTAGATGGCTAGGGCTGTTTCCCCATAGCTGGCACACTTTATGTAGGCGAAACCCATTGCAATTTTTTCAAGTGTTATTAAATAGTTTAAAAAAGTGGCCCATTCTACCATAGCCTTGTGTCAGCGTGCTTATTAGGGGGCTTAAGGGTAATCTATTTGACAGATGAATCCCAGCTTGTTGATTGATGGAAAAGATGCTCCAACTTAGGCAGCAGATCTTTGGATCCAAGCTTTTAAAAAATCCAGCAGTGTGAGAGGATGGCTTTACATTAACACAGCGCTGTGCACAGTCACTGATTTTCGGTCCCCTCTCCAGGGCCAGCCTACTAGCGAGCCCCAGGATTCAAACCGCATATTGGCAGGGGCAGCCACTACTGCCTCCATCGACAAACACTTTTGCTGCCATCACACCAATTCTACGGCTCTCCTTTTTTTCATATCCATAGGGAACAAAACCTATTAGTACTTCTCCTGGAACTCTTCACCACTTGTGGGATAATGTAATCCTTTTTTTTAACCCTTTACAGAGCTTTTCCCTTTGCAGGTTGAGTGCATACAAGCCTGGTTGTATTATTAATAAGATCAGTCTAGTTAGGTACACTTTGAAATTTACCTAATTACGGTCCGCCTTTTTCGTGTGTGATGATTCCAGTTAGTAATGGGAGTGTGTGGAGGCAGTTGCGGACCGATCATTATGTCCGGGGAGCAAAAGCCCTGGCCGCGGCACTGCTGGGGGGGGGGAAGGTGGCAACATGGCACCTCGCTTTGCTGAGAGGTGAGCGGTTTCAGCCCTCCCGATCGCCCCTGCTCTGAAAGGAGGCACAGCGTGCCATGGGGCTGGAGCAGAGGGGCACACAGGGACGGGGAAACAGTGGAGGGGGCAGACCGCGTCTTCCTCTGTGCCTGGGCGGCCCATTGGCAACTGAGTCCGCAATGGTTTGGCGGCCTGTCGAGAATGCTTGCCTCAACTCCAACTTTTGACTTTTTTCTTCAATCTTCCTTCTGATACTTGCTATGAGAGATAAACCATCTTATCTGGAGAACTTTCTGCAGTGGTTGCCAGCGCCAGCCTCCCCAAACACACATCCCTTGATTAAAAGGTAAAGGTTTCCCCACGACCGAATGGTCTAGTCGTGACCGACTGTAGGGGGCGGTGCTCATCTCCGTTTCAAAGCCTGTAGAGCTGGCGTTTTTGTCCGATCATGTGGCCAGCATGACTCTACGCCATAGCGCATGGAACGCCGTTACCTTCCCACCGAAGTGGTCCCTATTTATCTACTTGCATTTTTTTAGATGCTTTCGAACTGCTAGGTTGGCAGGAGCTGGGACAAGCAACGGGAGCTCACTCCGTCACGCAGTCTCGAACTCCCAACCTTGCGATTGAAAGCCCAGCAACAGCAGATTAACTCGCTGCGCCACCACGTCCCTAATTACGTAGTACTAATACCTATTTTAATGAATTTGCATATCACAACTATACACATTTTTTAAAAAACGGTCTTTTCCGGCAGAGCACCATTTCCATTTTTAATCCTTATATGCTAATGTGTAAGAATAAATGTATAATGATGAAGTTCATTATCCTGAACTTTTCACATGTGTGCTATTTATCATTGAAATTCCTTGGGCATAATCCAGCCCACGCTAAGAACTTTTAAGCTTCGTTGATTTCAAGGGGAGAAATGGAAGCGTGTCTTTAACTGTCCCTTTGAAAGCGAGGATTTATACTGGCTTAAGTTTGGCTACATTGTGCTTACTTTTTGCAAACCGGCTGTTTTCACATTCGAGGAACAATACTTGATATCATAGTGACATTAATACACAACTCACTCCTATGCATGTCTATTCAAAAATAAGTTTCTTTCAATTCTATGGAACTTTGGTTTTATCTATTCAGTGAAGCAGAAGTAGATAAGGTTAGATGCCTCCCTAAACTAGTCATTAAGCAGAACCAGACCTATATACTTGAGAGGCCAGTACATTCTACGCATGCTTAACTAAGACATGAATATTTACTTATACGCCCAGCATAGCTTAATAGATTATTAGCATGAACATATGATATATGTACATGGTGGGGGATCATATGTAGTAGCATGTAATAAGCATACGGTAAGAATGTAACCTCTTAGTAACTCAGCCAATGGTGAATGGAGGAAGGATTTTCAGATGGACAGTGTGTATAAAAATCTGTCATTGTACTGTGCTTGGGGAAGTGGTTTGCACTTCGGTTCTGCTGCTCCCCTTTACTGCAAAAAGATTCATAACTCCAATCTCTCTCTCGGTCTGGTGTTTGGTCAGGAGGATCAAACATCCCTAACAGTGTTAACATGCTTAATCCCATTGAAACCAATGGTCTTAAGTGTACATATTGGATTGCAGCACTTAAGTATAAAGAAATCCCAATGGACAACCCACAAAAATTTTGCATGTGAATAAAATCTTGTTCACTTTAAAAGAAAAATATCACCGAAGAGTTTACAGCGAGTCCTTCAGACCATCCGCATGTAGTGCTCCACACAGTGATTTCGGAGAGCTGTTTGCATAAATAAGCTTCAAGATTAATCTGCAGATACTGTAATGTGTGATTTGATCAGAACCCTCCAGAAGCAATTTAGCGGGGATTTTTTTTCTTGCTTGTTCTTGTACATAGACGAATGCCCCTGAGATTCATTTAATCTGACTTTATGTAGTGAACTAAAAAAATTATCTTTGTAAACTTTCTGCTCCAGTGAACAAAAATGATGAAAATGTGAATAGTTTCTCTACAGTTGATTACAGAGAACAAGAGAGAAGGAGGGAGGTTGGACTGTCTTATGGAGATGGTCGCTTGGACTAGAATGCTTGATCTAATCCTAGAATTGTACAAGACAGGGATAGTGCTAAGGATCTGCAGCAGTAGGACTGATGCTGAATTCCATAGAATTCCATTATTCCATCTAATGGAAATTCATTAGAATTCCATTCTAGAATGGAATCTGGGGTGAAATTGCAATTGTGAAATTTTTTACCATTTCAGATTGCCCCTAAACCCATCTGCAACTGCCTCGGAGCTCCTGACCTGGAGTTAGGCCGACACTGTTAGGCCAGCAAAGTTTGGGTGGCACAAGGGACACCATAAAGTATGTTTCAACCACTCTGATTCAGAGAGGTTGGTGCACTTCTGTGTGCTGGCCTCTCTGACTCCGAGTGTGGTCCAAACATAAGATGTCCCTTATGCCATCCAAACTTTGCTGGCCTAACTGTGCCGGCCTCTCCAGATTAGGATTACACCCTCTGTCAAATTCATAGATGGGCCAGCCCTGTTAATTATGTCCAACTGAGCACAGCTTTGATGATGTACTATTACGTTAGTTCCCAACCTGGAGGTTGCAAGCTGGTTTTCAGGGGGTCGCAGAGAGCTTGGCATTGCCATCTTGAAAAACTTGGCAGCACCATCTTCGAAGCTTCTTTTGGACAACCATCTGTTGCAATATTGAAAGGCAGAGCTTATAAACGTGATTAGTGAGAACGTAAGTGAGGGAGAGAGAACATAGTGAGAGCCTGAATGTTAGCGGTTGTTTCTGGAGTGATTGTGATTGTTTGGTGGTGAGGTGGTGTCGTCTATTAAACCTAGCATTGAAAAAGGTTGCAGCTGGGAACTGTGGGAATTTCTGGATAGGGAAGATGCTCCCCTATTAAATTTCCATTTCTGGCTGTGGGGAAAAGCAGCCTTTCCTTGTATTGGGCTTGTCTTGGTGTGTGTGTGTGTGTGTGTGTGTGTGTGTGTGTGTGTGTGTGTGTG
>JAJKFI010000027.1:11859701-11914512 GCA_029204185.1 Lerista edwardsae | reverse complement strand
TGTGTGTGTGTGTGTGTGTGTGTGTGTGTGTGTGTGTGTGTGTGTGTTTGCATATGATGAAGTCTCTCTCAGGTCTCTCTCTGAGTGGCATGTCACACCTTCTCTGTGCATGGCTAGGTGAGTCTCAGCATGTGGGGGAGACGAACATAAATACTCTGAAGACTTTTTAAAATTTGGCTTTACCACTTTGATCAGCAAAGGCATACAAAAGCCACAATGCATTTTGTGCAATATTGTTCTCAGTGCTGAATCAATCACTGAATGCAAAACTCAAATGTCACTTATATTAGGGCACAAGCCTAACCAACTTTCCTGCTCTTGGGTAAGGGCAATGCAGCTCTTGATGGGGCTGAGAAGGCCTTTATGGCTACTACTCCACTGAAGAATGCAGCACATGCTCCATTGGTACAGCTGGGTCAGTGCTGGAAAGTTGGTTAGGATTGTGCCCTTAGAGACAAAGCTTTCAAAACATTCTAAAAAGGATTTAGAGTTCTTTTGACTTTCAACAAGTTTGATTTATTCAACATAATCACTTCCTGCTTAATGTCATAGCTTCCAGGCCTGCCAGCACAGTTATGTCATAATGATATCACTTCCTGTTTCCTGACATCACTTCTGACCTAGGTCAGTCGTATATGAAAAGGTGATCAGCAATGCAAACAGGGTGGGGAACCACTGTACTATTAAGACATATCTCAGATGACATTTGCAATTGAACGAGATCGGCAGGTGTTTCACATGAACTAGCCGTATTTCCCCAAGTATAAGACGCACCTTTTTTCAAAAAATTTGGGCTCTAAAAACTGGGTACGTCTTATACAAGGGGTGTGCATCAGGGTGCAGGCTGGTCTTCTTACCTTACAGGCTCTCTTCTCTGATCGCGGGACTGCGGTGGCCGAGAATGGGATTTCATTTCCAAGTTTTTTCAAATTTCTGGCCCCAAAATTAAGGTGTGTCTTATACTTGGGGAAATACAGTAGCTACAAATCAGTATGCAGCTAAGACACACTGAAACTAACCACTCTTTTGTACCGGCCCAGACACTTCCTACAAGCTCCAATCTTGACTGTTCTTGCAAACATGACTTCTTGTGGTCATTCAGGGGACAGGATCCTCCACACTTTGTATGCTGATGTGAAACGTTGCTGGTCGTGTCCTGGGGAACGGCAGGTACCCGTTTTCCTGGGAATATGCCGCAGTGAGTATTGGAAGCAAGGCTTAGACAGCCCAAATTAGCCTTATCACATGAAGCAGCAGGGACCCAAACAGTGGGAGACATCCCAGCAAACAGGTCTCTGGCGAGTAGAAGAATTAATGCAACTCTTACAAATTCCTCTTTCAGGCAGAAGTGAAAGGAGACCTGGGCACAAAAACTGGGTTTTAAAACATGCCACAATTTTATTGAAAGGGCTTCAGAAATGATTGGGTCAGTGGGGTTGACGCCGTTATAATAACTCAATGCAATCAATCATTCTGCCTGTAGAATGGAGGCATAGCCAAGGCAGGCAGGAAGCCCCTGAGGCCGAGCTTGACAGTTTGATGCATACAACCGTTTCCCCCGCACGAATGGGAGGGGGGTGAATTACGTCTAATTGTATGAAAATGGAATTGCAATTTACATGACAAATATAAATCTGTGAGTCAGAAATCATTAAATGTGAAACCAAGTAAGGAATGATCAAAAACCCTTTTGAGACCTTTTTTAGCCTGTAAGGAAGTTTACCCGCCTTCTCTAGATCCCTTCTGGGACCCTAAATCTGATTAAACTAGATTGCTAAAAATGCAGTCAGTCTCTTTCTTTCCCTCCCTCCCTTTCCCCTGCAAAACCACCAAATTTTCACAGAACCAAAAATTTGAGAAAGCAAGCAGCTGTGTAACGCCGTGGCATAGCCAGAGGGGAGCAGCGTGGGAAGTACTGCAGGTGCCGCAACGTGCCGTGTCAGCTGCCCCTCTTTTTCACCTTCGGAGCCATTCTGGGCAGCGATAGCAACATCCAGGAGATGCCATTTGGTTCTGTGAGCACATGTGTGTTGCTGCCTTTGCCTGGAATAGCTGCAATAGCGAGTGGGAGGGGCTGCTGACACAGCATGCTGCAGCACCTGCAGTATTTACCACATCGCCCCCCTGCTGTAGGGACGTGGTGGCACTGTGGGTTAAAACGCTGCTGTTGAGCTTGCTGACTGGAAGGTTGGGAGTTCGAGACCATGCGACAAAGTGAGCTCCCGTTGCTTGTCCCAGCTCCTGCCAACCTAGCAGTTCGAATGCACCTAAAAATGCGAGTAGATAAATAGGGACCACTTCGGTGGGAAGGTAACGGCATTCCGTGTGCTACAGCGTAGAGTCATGCCGGCCACATGACCACAGAAGCTTGTCCTCGGACAAATGCTGGCTCTTCAGCTTGGAGATGAGCACCACCCCCTACAGTCGGTCACGACTAGACCATTCGGTCGTGTGGAAATCTTTACCCGCTGCTATGCCATTGGTGTAACTACAATAGCTGACCTCAACCAGAGGAGGAGTGCCCATGTGGTGTGGTGTTGCACCTGCCATGGGCGCCGTCAGGGGGAGGGCACTCTAGAGAAGGAGAGGACAAAAATGCAACAATGGCTGCCAGCCACACGCCCGCTTCGCCACTTCCCTGGCAGTCTTCAGCACTGCAGTAGTGCCCAGCTGGAAAGCAGCCATGCGGGGGTGGGGGAAACGAGCCCCACTCGGCTGCTTCCTCAGCAGCAGGTGAAGCTGGCAAGAGGTGAGGAACTGGGCACCCCTTGCCAGCTTTGCTCTCCTGCTGGGGAGGCCACCAAGGAACAATCAGTTCCTCCCTTGCCGGCTTCCCTGGCAGTGGTGCAACGCTGCGGAGCGAAGCAATTCACAGGGAACAACCTCACACTGCTGCTAGCGGGGGACTCCAGCAGCCTGGAGGGGGGATGCTGCTTTTGTGATGACGTGATGATGTCACTGCAGTTACGTCCAGGGCGGAGGATGGCCAACTGGGGGTTTGTCTGTGGGCAGGGAACACCCCCCCCCAGGACAGCCTCTGCACCTACCCCCAGCAAGAATGTACTTGGCCAAGGAAAGTAATTGGTCCCAGGTCAGCCAACTGATCATAATGAGTCTGGCCTGCAAAAAAGCCATCCAACATGCTACAAACAAGCAGCCGCAAATAGATGCTGCTGACTGCCATTTGGGTGAGCCTTGGAGTCACAACCGCTGGAAGAGTGAAGCCACACAGATCAGGACATAAAGGACAGAGCTTTCCAATTAAGCCCCTTAAGTAATAGCTTCATTTATCAAACTGCTTGCTCAAGCATGAGCAAAGGGCCACTTACACAACTCAAGGAGGCCGGACAGCTGGAACTGCAAAGTGCAACACATCCACTTAGCTGGTTCTTCACTTGGTTGAGCTCCTCTTAAAAGGCATTAAAGCTGATGGAGACGAAATGCACGACTGTAGCCCGGTTAAAAATGCCTGGCGCTCACAAAAGAAATCAGGATTATCAAAAGAAATGAGAGCACCATTTTTCCCCTTGAAGTCTTCCTAAATATTTTTCGGTTCGAGGCCATCATTGTCAGTCAGCTTGAAAGTGGAGATGGTTAAAACAAATTTGTCCGCAAATGCACTGACCAAATTGCCCAACACTTCATGATCAGGAAACCTGAAAATAATTGCTGCGGATAGCTGCTTCTCTGCTATTGTGTCTAGTGGTTACCAGGTAGTGCTTAACGATGGCCCCATTATCCACTCCTCAGACTCTTGTTCTCTTGTAGCAGCTATTTGGCCATCAGCTGCAGCAATGTGGATGTTAAGACATTCATACTGTGAACTATATTCATGTTACAAAAGGCAGATGGACTAGTGGATAAGTAATTGGTAACATACCTGGGATTGCCCACAGTGTTTTGTTTTGTTTTGTTTCAAAAGGCAAAAAGCCCTTCTTTGGTCCCTTGAATATCATTACTGACACTGATGGTTTTCAGGTGCTGCCCACATATCCAACCCTGCTCTGGGAGGAAAATGCAGATACTGAGATTTAAAAATTTCTTTAACAAATAATTGACGCGTAACACAAAAGTCGTTTTTCTTTTTTCCCTCCTTCTTATCGGCAAAGCAATAATAATAGTTGAAATGGCAGGCTACATTGTGATTACAGGCACAGTTTGCATAAGTGCTTTGTTAACGCTGTTTAATCAGATTGTGTAAAATGTTCTGCTTGATGAGCAGACTCGGGAGGGGGAAAAAGCACAATTTGAACGAAGCGGAAAAGGAATCGAACGTCAGCGTGATCACCTGGTCACTGACGGCGGCGGGACTAGGCAGAGATGTAAAAAAGAGCAACCACTCAATTCGAAATGGGGCACATTCCATTTGACCTACTTTTTCTGCACAATCCTGCCAATTGCTGCTGGTTGGAAGATGTGCGTGTTATTTTCTAATTAAGTCATATGACATTCTTAGTCATTTGTGAAAATAAATTAAAATTGCAAAGGCACGATGCGGTTTTATTAGCAGTTGTGCCTCTGCTGCAGGTTTCTCATCAAGCATAAATTGTACTAGAAGCAAGCAAGGAGCAGATCGAAACCCGGCTTTGTCGTGGCTCCAGATTTACAGTTTTGCTGTCTGACAAAAACATGAACTACCTCTAAAAATGGCAGAGATGTTATGACTGATGCAAGCTTCACACATAAACTCACCCTCACTGGCAGCTCCTCTGGCACCATTTTTGGATCTTGGTGACTAGGAAGAAGAAAGGGTTCAATTCCCAGAAGAGGACAGGGAAACTGCAGAAAAGTTGGATGATGTTGACCTCCCCTTCGATCTCGGGGCCATTCCAAAAGGCAAGAGCAATGAGGAGGCTATGCCTCCACAAGGCATTCGCCCCTCGGAATAGCTTTGAGAGCAAGGGGAGTGGTGAGGTACATGGCGAGTTGTGGAGCCGTGCAAAACTTAGCGCCCCGCCACTGTCTTAGAAGCAGTTTCAGGGCGCAATCCTAACCTGGAGTCAGGGAGGATGGTGTACATTTGCGTGCTGGCCTCTCTGACTCCACATGTGGTCCAAACATACTTTACAGTGTCCCTTGTGCCAGCCAAACTTTGCTCGCCTAACTGTGCCAGCCTAACTCCAGGTTAGGATTACATTGTGTAATATACTAAAGTGCTGAAAGGTTTCAAGATGAAAAATAGCAATTTCAGTGGATGAGAAAAATTCATATAAAACTGTAGAGGAGAAACTTACCACTCAAAGGTGGTAGTGGCTACATGTGTAATTTGCCTTTCTACAGTCACACCTGTCACAATGGTGGCAGCACTGCAGTATCATTCTGAAAGGGATTCTGGGAAAACATGGGGGCTACAGTAGGAAATGAAATTAGAGAATGTTAGACCCACCCAATAAATCGCCCAAATGCTTTCCCCTACACCCACCAGCTAAGAATATAGTGGATACAATGGGAGAAGGATTTCAACAATTCCTGAGATGGAGGTTTTGCTTTGTGTTCATGCTCTGCGAACACGGTGGAAAAGACATGGATCTTCAACACAGCACTGCCTCTTCCTACCACACTTTTGATTCAGTATACCAGTGATTTTCAACCAGTGTACTGTAGCACATTGGTGTGCCATGAATGGTTGGCAGGTGTGCCACAGGAGTTTGGAGGATGGGTCATTTATTAGTAGGACCTTTGTGGTATGCAAGTCCTCTGCCAGCAGTGAAGGGTGCATTATCAGTTGTCAGAAACTGATGGTGTGTCTGGACAATTTTAGCACCTTGTCAGTGTGCAGTGTAATGAAAAAGGTAGAAAATCTCTGCCGTACACCATGTAGTTGTTTGGTACCTAAATCAACCATAAGAATATGGAAGGACTGTTCTATATTTTTCTGATTAAGTTCCAGTATGGTGGTGTATATTGTACTGTTTTACTCTTCTAACTCCCTTATTTCAGATGTTATTTAGCTAATACACTGTGACTCATTTCTATCTTTGATTTATGTGTATCGATTACTTTGTACTTACCATTCACTCTCGTCAAAAGACAAAGATAAATACCCTTTCCCTTTAACCAGTAATGTAGCTTTTTAATGTATTTTTCATTCTTTTTTACATAATGAAGTAATGGTTTTGAGCTCCCTTCTGGGAATAAATGAAGCATTATTGTCAACAACATGAAATTGGTGTCATCTTCAAACATAACCTGTTTTTAAATGGAAACAATCAATTTCAGCTGAAATCAGTACTAATTATGCATCACTAGGGTAATGGAACGCTTACGTAAGGCTCAGAAATCTATAGGTGTGTTTCTGCTCAGGGCTAATTTGGTTAAGGCCCATCAATTGTAGTGTTAAATATAAGGGCTGGTGAGAAGACCAATGGGAAGAAAATATGCCATATGAATCGATAGGCTAACTTCCACTTGAAACAGTTGAATACATATGATTATTTCAATAAATAAATAAATATTCCACATATAAGACTGTAAACTCATCAGGGCAGGGTTCTGTCCACATCTTAGCAATTCTGCAAAACACTGCAACCACAGATGGATATCATGATTTCCAACATCATCTCTATCTCCACAATTTGCCCTGATACTGTTGGATATATAGGCAACTTCATCTGCTGTCCAGAGGGGGCAGTGTTGCATGTATATATGGTAAAAGATAGCACCTCTATTTGATTGGTCAGACACAACTTGTTGTTTTAGAATGCCCAGATGGGTGTGGTCGGTTATGACAGTTTAACTGAAGAAGTTGACAGTTGACTTTTTGTTGTTGTTCTTTCTGTCTGCTGACATGTAGGAGAAGGGAGCAATCAATATTAGCTCTATAAATCCTGTCAGGAAAGTGAATGTAGATATATATGAAATGCAGTGAAACAGTAATTGTAAATGTAACCAGTTAAAGTATGATCGAAGCTAAGCAGAATATGTTACAAAAGTAAAGAATGTTTTTTTTTTGTTACAAAGTTAAAAATTGCCTACAGAGTACTTCTTTCAGTCTAGCAGCAAGAAGTGTGTGAGAGAGAAATGTGCTTGTTTTACAGGGGAATTCCGCAATGCTTTAATCAACTCTGTTTTCCCCTTTCTTCAAGCACACAGGATATATACCATATCCTTGTAAAAGGAACATATATCCCAATAGGTTACGGGCCCAGAGCAGGATAAATACCTAGACTAAGTAACCCATAGATCAGAATAAATAATTTAAAAGAAAGAAAAAATTTTCTCCTCACAGATGTTTTAAGAAGTGAACAACTTGCTTCCTAAGAAGGAAAATAATGGCAGGAGAGGTAGATATAGGAAGTTTAGTTTCACAACAAGGAATAAGATTAAATCCTAGAAATTTTCAAGATTGGCTTTACAGAATTAAAACGGAAATTCAAATGTATGGAGCCTCAGTAGCTTTGGAGAAACCAAGACCAGATACTGGAGAAGCAGAGATAAATAAATGGGATACAGCTGATGCAAAAGCAAGATGTTTAATTCTGAGATGTTTGACAGATTTACAGCTACCTTACGTAAGAGAACCTGAAAGCGCCACACAAATGCTAGGCATACTTACAAAAACTTATGCTAAAACAGGAATGAAAGACCAGTTTAATCTGATAAATGAATTGTGTCAATTAAGACTAGAACAAAAACAAGATTGCAATAAATATTGTAGTAGAATGACTCAAATTTTCAATGATCTAGCCATAACTGGAATGATCCTTACAGACTACCAAAAATTATCTTATCTTGTCGGATGTCTTAGTGAAAGAGTTTTCGGGAACTTTAAAACAGCTGTAGAAGCAAAAGAAAACAAAGTATATAAAAACATCTTAAGAGAATTAAGATCAGAGTGCTGTCCTCATAGAAGTCAAGATAACTTAGAGACTGGTTCAAATTATAAAACAGAAAGCAAAGTGAATAGAAGAGAAATTATATGCTTCAGGTGTGGAAAATCTGGACATATAGCTAAAAACTGCTATGATAAACAGGCAAAAAGAGACTTAAATCCAAGTGTAACTGATAATAAAGAGAAAAGATATCAGGAAAAGAAAAGAAATGAAAAATGGTTTAAAAACAAATCAAAGCAAAAAAGCAATTATTACTGCTGCTTTAAAGGGAAGAATATAGGAAACAAAACTTGGATCATAGATTCGGGGTGTTCAGCACACACATGCTCAAATAAAGAATTCTTCCAAGAAAAGGATGAAAATATAGGAGGAAGAATAATAGTAGCTGATGGAAATAGTAGCTGATGATTGTATAGCAGGTGAAGAAATCTTTGAAACCACAATTCAAGATGTATTATACTCACCTGAGATAAATGGTAACATGTTAAGTGTATCAGCTTTGAATAAGCGTGGTCTTGTTGTCAAATTTGAGAAAAATAAATGTTTCATAACTGATAAAGGTAAATTAGTGGCACAAGCATTTGAAAAGAATGGAGTCTTTGTTTTAGATATTGAGCAACAAGAAGAAGAACAAATAAACTGTGTCAAACCAAGATGTGCTTTGGATTGCTTAGAGCTATGGCATAGAAGATTGGGACATAGAAACCCAGAAGCAATTCTAGAAATGCAACGAAGAGACATGGTAAGAAATTTCAAAGTAAAACTATGTGGCAATCATCCAAACAAATGTGAATGTTGTATTTTGGCAAAAGCAGTCAGTCCAACATTTCCAAAAAGGAATGAGCAATGCACAATTAGAGTACTGGAGATTGTTCATAGCGTTTTAATGGGGCCAATGCCAATTCCTTCAGTGAAGCAATATAAATATGTACTAACTATGATTAATGATTACTCAAGGTATACAGTGGTTTATCTATTAAGAGAAAAAGGAGAAGTACATGGAATGCTGGAAAAATATATTGCTGATGTGAATAATAAATTTGGAAGGAACCCAGAGGCATTGCAAACTGACAAGGTGGTGAGTACACATCACAACTTACAAAGACTTTATTAGAAAGTAATATAAAGGAATCTTGCATAGAACAAGTGTACCATATACTCCACAACAGAATGGCACTGCTGAACAAAAGAATAGGAGTCTGTTGAATATGACAAGATCTATGCTAATAGAAGCGAAGTTAAATAATAAGTTTTGGGACTTGGCTATTACTACAGCTAATTATTTGCAAAACAGATTAATAACAAAAGGTACAACACAAAATAAATACCTTTTGAGCTGTGGCACAATAGAAAACCAAGCATGGAACACATAAAAGTATTTGGATGCAAAGTTTACACATTCATACTGAAAGAGAAAAGGTACAAATTAAATGCCAGAGCAGAGGAAGGCATTTTTGTAGGATACGCTCCTGGAATAAAAGGATATAAAGTAATGGATCCAAAGACAGGAAAAGTAACAGTGAGACATGGACTATACTTTGCAGAAAATGATAAAAGTGAAAAACAAGTAACTTTTATGAATGATATGTCACAAATAGATACAGAGCTAACTTATTTGCCAACTTATCAAATAAGTGTACCAACAGAGTCTGACATGAACAGAGCAGCGGAACCAGATGATGATGAAGAGGAAATGCCGGAACTGGAAGTCGCTAGTACAGCAGACCAGGTTTCAGCAGAACCCAGGCGATCATCTAGGAGTAATAAAGGCAAACCACCTAAAAGATATGAAATGACTTATTTTGCAGAGACATCGTCTGAAAGTGAACCACAATCCTGGGAGGAGGTGGAGGCGATGAATGCAGAAGAGTCAAATAAGTGGAGAAAAGCTGCACAGGAGGAAATGGATGCATTGCATAAAAATCAGACATGGACTTTAACACAATTGCCAACAGGAAAGAAAGCAATTGGTTGCAAATGGGTATTCAAAACAAAGAAAGGCGTGGACAGAAGAATAGAGCGTTTTAAGGCAAGGTTAGTTGCAAAAGGATTTTCACAAAAGTATGGAGAGGACTTTGATGAGGTCTTTGCTGCAGTAGTGAAACATGCCACAATAAGACTGCTCTTAAGTATAGCCGCATCAAAGGGACTGAACGTAAAACATCTGGACGTAAGGACAGCCTTTCTTCATGGCGATGTAAAGGAAGAACTATACATGAAGCAACCACCAGGCTTCATAGACAAAAAGAAACCAGACCTAGTATGCAAATGTCAGGAAGGACTTTACGGTCTTCGGCAAGCCGCGAGAGCTTGGAATGAGAAGTTGCATCTGATTCTGATGAGACAACACTTCAATCAAGGCACAGAAGACCAATGCTTGTACATAAAAACTGTAGATGGAAAATATATGTAGTAATTTATGTGGATGATGTATTATGCTTTTATGAACGTGAACATGATTATAAGGTTTTTGTACAGCATTTGAGTCAGGAAGTAGAAGTCAAAGAGTTGGGAAATGTAAATTATTATCTAGGAATGAAAATTGATAGAGAAAGTGATGGTAGTTTTCTGTTAAATCAGAACACTAAAATTGAAAATTTAATAGAATCAATAGGGTTGAAAGATGCTCAAACTAAAGCAACACCAATGGAAGTAAATTTTATGAAACAGACACAAGAAAGCAAACCCTTAACAGACAACATCAGGTATAGAGAAGCAGTGGGAAAACTATTGTATTTAGCTAATACCACAAGACCTGATATTGCTAATGCTATTGGAATATTAAGCAGAAAGACAAATTCCCCTACTGAGTTGGGAATGGCTCGGTGTGAAAAGAGTTATAAAATATTTGAAAGGAACTATAAATCTGAAACTTAAATTACCAGCCAGAAAAGATCCTAAGTTTATTGTATATAGTGATGCAGATTGGGCAGAAGATAAAACAGACAGGAAATCTACAAGTGGATATTTAGCAATGTATGGTGATGGAGCAATATGCTGGGGGAGTAGAAAGTAATCCAGCGTATCTCTTTCATCGACAGAATCGGAACTAATTTCGGCATCGGAGGCATGCAGGGAAATTTTATGGTTAAATCAATTGCTAAATGATATTGGTATAAATGATAAAGAACCAATACAGTTACTAGAGGATAATCAGAGCTGTATAAAATTGATAAAACCTGAGAACATGAATGCATGAACTAAGCACATTGACATAAAGTATCACTTTGTGCGAGATATGGTAAAGAAGAATGTAATTAAAATTGATTATTGTGCAACTCAAGAAATGGCTGCAGATATAATGACAAAGCCATTACCAAAATTAAGATTCGAATATATAAGAAGCAAATTAATTTTTTTGTGAACTCCAGTGTCCAGAGTTGAGAGGGGGTGTTGGATATATAGGCAACTCCATCTGCTGTCCAGAGGGGGCAGTGTTGCATGTATATACAGTAAAAGATAGCACCTCTATTTGATTGGTCAGACACAACTTGTTGTTTTAGAATGCCCAGATGGGTGTGGTCGGTTATGACAGTTTAACTGAAGAAGTTGACAGTTGACTTGTTGTTGTTGTTCTTTCTGTCTGCTGACATGTAGGAGAAGGGAGCAATCAATCCTAGCTCTATAAATCCTGTCAGGAATTTGGATATATATGAAATGCAGTGAAACAATAATTGTAAATGTAACCAGTTAAAGTATGATCGAAGCTAAGCAGAATATGTTACAAAAGTAAAGAATGTTTTTTTTTGTTACAAAGTTAAAATGCCTACAGAGTACTTCTTTCAGTCTAGCAGCAAGAAGTGTGTGAGAGAGAAACATGCTTGTTTTACAGGGGAATTCCGCAATGCTTTAATCGACTCTGTTTTCCCCTTTCTTCAAGCACACAGGATATATACCATATCCTTGTAAAAGGAACATATATCCCAATAGATACATCTAACTATCCACTGTTGGTAACTGAATGAACTTTGATGAGCCTTCTAGATCAGTAGTTCTCAAACTGTAGGTTGGGACCCACCAGTGGGTCGCATGCCAATTTCAGGTGGGTCGTGAAGCACCTAGGGCAGCCATATTGGAAATATGGGAAGATGGGACACTGGAAAGGGGGAGGGCTATGGGGTTGCTTTGCTTGGGTCATGTTGTAAATAGGCTTTTTTCCTTTCTGATCCTCTTTGCTATTGTAAAATGGCAGAGAAATAACCCAACATATTGCTTCATTCTTGGGAAAGCAGCAGGCTCTGGCATCACAATTATGGAAGTTCCAGCTATGAAACCACTTCTGGTGGGCTCTAGGCAGATTGCCATCCTAAAAAGTGGGTCCTGGTGCTAAAAAGTTTGAGAACCACAGTTCTAGATGATCCCATATGATCCTGTTATGTTCTTAGCTTCCTGTAATTTGTTTTATTTTTCAACTTTGACGTAGCTCACTGATGGTGAACCTTTTGGGCTTGGTGTGTCAAAACTTTGTGAAATGCTAAATTTGACTTTGCTGGTTTGTCAACCCCACCCCCAAACAAAAGAAAAATAATTCTTTAGATTCATTTATTTAAACTAAAACTACAGTCCAATCATGTGTGGTGCTTTGTATTAAATAAAGAAACACCAAATAATAACAAAAATGAAAAATGAGTAAAACAAATTCAGTTTTTGTCAGGCATTGGTGAACACTGGTATGTCACCCCAAATGTTGTGGTGTGTCACCTTTGACACGTGTGTCTTAGGTTCGCCATCACTGACCTAGCTGATATGAATTCATGCTTATCTACAAAACAAAGAAAGAACATTTTAAGGATACTAGGGAAAATAATACTGAGGGCACAATCCTAAACTGAGTTAGGCCAGCATAAGCTAAGCCAGCGAAGTTTGACCAGAACAAGGGCCACCGTAAAATATGTTTGGACCATTCTTGGAGGCAGACAGGCCAGCACACAATCTCGAGAGTTGCCAAATCTCAAGAGTTCACCTTGTGAACAGGTACATTTGTTTTATTTCAGGCAAATTAACTTTGGAATGTGTCGAACTCCGTTGAATCAACCAGCAGACCAGTGTCCCGATCTTATGGGTCTTTTACAGCAGGGTATCTCCTGATGTAAGGGATGTGGTGGCACTGCAAGTTAAACTGATGAGCTGTTGAGCTTGCTGACCGGAAGGTTGGCAGTTCGAGACCACTTAATAGAGTGAGCTCCCATCGCTTGTCCCAGCTCCTGCCAACCTAGCAGTTCAAAAGCATGTAAAATGCGAGTAGATAAATAGGTACCACTTCAGTGGGAAGGAAATGGCATTCTGTGCGCCTTGGTGTATAGTCATGCCGGCCACATGACCACGGAAGCTTGTCCTCGAACAAACCCAACTCTTCAGCTTAGAAACAGAGATGAGCGCTGCCCCCTACTGTCGGTCACGACTACACCATTTGGTTGCAGGGAAACCTTTACCTTACCTCATCTCCTGATGTGCTGTTGTAAAAGGCCCAGCAGCAGTGCTAGTCATCCTCCCTGACTCCAAGTGTAGTTCAAAAACTCTTTATGGTGGCCCTTGTGCTGGCCAAACTTTGCTGGCTTAGTTTATGCCAGCCTAACTCCAGTTTAGGATTGCGCTCTGAGACAATGAAATGTCTAACCAATATGTATAAATATAAAGTTTTCGAAAACACCAAATTGAAAACTTTTTAAAAAAATCTTCTGTGGGGACAGACAATAGAAACATTAAAAACTCTGTTTTTTTCCATCCAATTCCACCTACTCATCAACTCTACTTCAATTATCATAGTTATATAACACATTTTGCAGGAACCTATCAAAATTCAACAGTTTCACATTGTTAATAGGGAATATTATGAGACTTTCCTTCAAAATTAAATATACAGTATTTACCAAGAAAAATACCGAGATTAAAATTGTATAAATAATTTGTAAAATGCAAAATACACATCAAGCTAGAAACTGGCTCCACAATAAAAGAAAATATGTATGGCTCACAACAAGAATACATTCTGGAATGTGTGGGTCAGATGCTCCCTGATGTCTCCTGTGAAATGTGGTGGTGACAGGGCAAGGACACCTTTCATTTCCACAGCAGTGCAGTGATCAGGATCCAAAGAGGCACTAGGTGTCCACCAGGATGTGCACATGCATCAGACATTGGAGTCCTTTTCTACTTTGAAATGCAGCCTCCGATGCCATATTGTGCAGTTGCGGACCTGGCCAACCCTATGCCTAGGGACAGAGGAGGAGGAGGTTCGCCCTCTCCACTGTTTCCCCGCCCCTGTGTGCTGCCCCACCCCCACACCATGCCAGGCTCCATTATGGCAGGCGAGGGCAGGCAGGCAGGCCAAAACCACTTGCCTACCTGAGAGACAAGCCACCTCATTGCCACCTTCCTCCTGCCCCAGGAGCTCTGCGCCCAGGGCTTTTGCCCCTCATTCAATGGTAGGTCAGTGACTGAGATTGTGAGCAACTTTTGAAACTCATCCATTCCAATGGTGAATGGCCATACACAGGGTCGGCTCCAGGAGCAGTGGTAACCAATGCAAGGCATTCCCCTGGGGCACCCTCCCCTCCCCGCGGGGCCCCTTACCTACCAAGAAAAGTGCTTATAGTGCCATGCACAGCACCTGGAAGTAGGTGGTGGTGACTTGATGATGTCACTGCCAACTGTTTCTATTTTGGGCTGGGGCCCAATGTGATGACATTAGTCACATTGGCTTAAAACTGGCCCTGCCCATACAGCACGAGGAACTACTGTTCAAGAGATGCAAGACCAAAGTCCCATGTGGATATGGAACACAATCATGAGCAGAAACCCTAATTTCTGCTAGCCTTCCCCAATTTTACAACTTAAACTTAAAATTTCACTGGGCTATGGGAACTGATGAGAACAAAGTCACAGTTCAATTGCCAACAGCTGGTATAAAATGTAATACATTCAGATGAGCCAAGAATAAGTCATGCCAAACAATTGGTTCACTGGCCTGATGGATGAAAGGAATGCTATTGCTCCCTTTCATGTCGTTGGGGTCTCTTCCAACTTATAGTCATTGCAATAGTTCATAATGAAGGAGGAAGGGTAATTCCAAACTCATAGAATAGGCCAAAGGAATACTCTTCTGAAAACAATATAAAGCAATCGTCATCAAACCTTTTAGTACCAGGACCCACTTTTTAAAATAACACTCTGTTGGGACCCACCTGTTAACCATTATGTATGAAACAACCAACTGTTGTCAACACTGCTCATTCACACGCACACATGTGTCTTACACCTGCCATGTACACTTACAAATAACTGAAATTGGGGAGATTAGCTAGTGAGAGGTCAAATTCAGCAGTGTGACCATTTTGGATCGCTGACGTGGATGAGCAGTGCAAACAAGCTCAAAATTAGGCTAACAGCAACCCCAAGACAGAGCTTTTTTGAAGAAAAAAAGAGAGTTTATTCAAGAAATGCAGATAAGTAAATGCACATTTAATTCCAGGTACCTTTGCTAAGAAGATCAGTAAAGGGGTGTATTGGACAGCAGGAATTAGTTGGACTGAAGGCACAACTCTTAAGGCACCCTTGGGCTGAGGCTAGCCGCTTGCATAGGCCCAACGTCACTAGCACCAATGTGAGGGGCTCCGACCGGCACCCATGCGTCAGTGTTGGTGCCATTGGACTGATACTAGCAGCAGCAGCAGCCAATGGCGCCAGCCCGAGGCCCCGCTGCACATCAACAGTGGTTCTGGGTGGAGGGAGGGTGGGTAGGTCCCAGCAAGAGCCATTCCCTATAGATTGGGTATGCAGTTGTTGTTGTTGTTCAGTCGCTAAGTCATGTCCGACTCTTTGCTACCCCATGGACCACAGCACGGCAGGCCTCCCTGTCCCCCACTAGCTTCCAGAGTTCACCCAATTTCATGTTCATCGCTTTGGTGACACTATCTAACCATCTCATCCTCTGCCGCCCCCTCCTCCTTTTGCCTTCAGTCTTTCCCAGGATGAGGGTCTTTTCTAAAGAGTCCTCTCTTCTCATGAGGTGGCCAAAGTATTGGAGCTTCAGCTTCAGGATTTGTCCTTCCAGGGAGCAATAATAATGCTTAGTATTTATATACCACCTTTCTAGGTCATTATATTGCTCTTTTGACTTTATTATTCAAGGCGGTTTACATAGGCAGGCATTTCTAAACCCAAAGGGTTTTTACAATCACAGTAAGTTCTAATCTCACAAGAACTGCTACATTTCAGATGACACTTTCAAGTCCAGCCTCTCTTTCTTAGCCGCACGATTGCTCTCCTGCCCGCTGATAAATGGCTTCTTGCTCTCACCAAGAAACAGCTGGTACGATCAGGCTTGACTTCCTGTAGGATTGACGGATTGGATCTCCTTGCAGTCCAGGGGACTCTCAAGAGTCTTTTCCAACACCATAATTCAAAAGCATCTATTCTTCGGTGCTCTGCCTTTCTTATGGTCCAGCTCTCATAGCCATACACTGCTACTGGGAAAACCATAGCTTTGACTATGAGAATCTTTGTTGGCAGGGTGATGTCTCGGCTTTTTATTAAGTTGTCTAGGTTCGCCATAGCTTTCCTCCCAATAAGTAAACATCTTTTCATTTCATGGCTGCAGTCACCATCTGCAGCTCAACTGGACTCAGCTGATGGTAGTGATTGACCTCTTTCCTTTTATGCCCAGTTGTGGCACCTGTCAGCCTGCTTGGGTCACCTAATGCAGCTGGGCCACGTAATTCTGCTCTGTGGTTTGGAGGCCCTTTTCTTAGTTGGGGTAGTTGGGGAACCTGTGCTGGTACCCCCCCCGTCTCCTCACAATATGAAATGGGACAATTTATGACAATTTATGACAATTTATGAATCACAGATCCAATTCCATAAAAATCCTGCAGTGGTTCTAGACTAGAATCACCTTCTAATTTAGTGCGGGCACGTACCTTGGAGGAAACAAATGCAACTGTCCCCTCTTAGTTGTTAGCACCCTGGCTCCAACCAGAGATAATCTTTTGCCGATTCTGGGTATTTCCCACCTACCCCTGAAAATGGGGTCGCGGCAGCAAAATTGCTCCACTCATCCAAAGCTGGCAAGCCTTTAGGGTAAGCTTAGCCATGTAAACCAAGGGGTCACCAGCCAGCGTTCCTGAGCCAGACAAATTGGTTGTGGAGTCCCTCTGGACTCCTGCTTGCCTTAGAGTGCCCATTTGGATCCCTACCCTCCTCCCAGTCCTGCAAAAAACCTGCCTAAAAGAAACAACACACTTCATGGAGGTAGGCAAAATAAATAAATAAATAACCACCCCTCTTGACCTCCAAATACAGGCCTGGTGTTGAAGGCAAAAACACAGCCAATCAATCAATCAATCAATCAATCAATCAATCAATCAATCAACCAACCAACCAACCAACCAACCAACCAACCAACCAACCAACCAACAGTATTTATATACCGCTTTTCAACACGAAGTTCACAAAGTGGTTTACAGGCAAATATTAATAAAGTTAAATGGCTCCCTGTCCCCAAAGGGCTCACAATCTAACAAAATGCAGATCACCACCAGCAACAGCCACTAGAAAAGACACTGCACAGGGGTGAAGAGGTACAATTATTCTCCGCCTGCTAAATATAACAGGAACACCACGTGAAAAAGTGCCTCTTGTCCACACTCTGCAAACTCCCAAGCACCAATCCAGTGCAGCCTCCCCCTTCCCTGCTTCATGCAGGGCGACGGTGGGCCATCTTCCCTGCCTTCCCTGCAGGGTGGCTGCATTTGTTGCTTTCTCACAGTGTTCTGTGCTTCCAAATTCACTTGATACATTTCTGTCCAAGTAATGAACGTCAACCACCCATCTAGTCAACGGTGCGGAGTACAGGCTCTGAAGGGAATTTTTTATTTAATTTTATTCGAAGAGATGACAGTGATGCTGGTGGGAGAGAACGTGCAGCTATGGCATCTGGCATATTCCAAATTTCACTCCCCCCCCCATGTCAGCTCATTTAGAACTATCCAGATTCCCTAACACAAAGATTTTGTTAATATTTCACTTGTTGCAAAAAGCCATTTTGCACACAAAGTAATATGCCTAAATTCACCGAGTCTTTTTGGTTTTACTGTACATTGTTAAAAAAAGGTAAAGGTAAAGGTTTCCCCACGACCGAATGGTCTAGTCGTGACCGACTGTAGGGGGTGGTGCTCATCTCCATTTCAAAGCCTGTAGAGCCGACATTTTGTCCGAGGACAAGCTTCCATGGTCATGTGGCTGGCATGACTATACGCCGAGCGCACGGAATGCCGTTACCTTCCCACCGAAGTGGTCCCTATTTATCTACTTGCATTTAGGTGCTTTCGAACTGCTAGGTTGGCAGGAGCTGGGACAAGCAACGGGAGCTCACTCCATCGCGCAGTCTTGAACTCCCAACCTTGCAGCTGGAAAGCCCAGCAACAGCAGATTAACTCGCTGCACCACCACATCCCGCCGTACATTGTTAACCAGGTGGCAAATTCCTCTGCAGTAATTAAGTATCCCATTTCCTCTTTAGAAATTAAAAATAGTGCACACACAAAGCAAAAACTAGCTGGGCTTTATTACTGTCACAGCACAGGCTTATGTGATTGCATTGTAAGCTAATTACCCTTAGCAGGGTGGTTTGTCATTTCTGCCAATCATATAGACCTTTTCATTTCAATCCTGTTTGAAGCAAGCTTTTCCTTTTGGAATTGATCATACATATGGCAGGGTGACTTGACGAGAGTATGAAAGTTCTCTATCTTTGACTGTGTAATTATAATGTAGAAATGAGTGTTTATTTTAGTATTCATTTTTTAAAAATCAACATATATTTCCTTATTCCTATTTGCTTTGTGTCCAGGATATCCATAGCCTGTCAAGTTTCACAATTAGCATCCCACAAAACAGAAAGAAGGTCATTGCAAGTTGTTGCCAAGTAGGGCCATTGCATTGTTGACCTTGTTTTGACACTCCCTAAAGGAATGTCCTATGTTTTCCTTGACTTGTGTGACCTTTTTATCATTCAACTTTGGGAGGTGGGCACAGTTAGAATTTCAAAATACAAATAAAGCAGATATTAAATTTTGGTTAATTGCTTTTGCCTTAGGGTGGAAGGGGAAATCTTGGAGTGACAAATGGTGGGAATTAGAAAGCTTTTCCTATAATGTGACTGAAACAATGAAGTGTTTTGGACCCGACTACTTGCATGACATTTATGGCAATGTAAAAAAATGGAAAATAGAATCTAAAATGTTAAAAGAGGAAGGCACTACAGTAAAAATTACAAAAAAGAAATTGTATCAATATGTATTAGAAAAATGTTATTTTGAACCAGATTTAGAAAAAAAGGGGGAAAAAAATTACGATGTGTAATTATTTAAGACAACCAGAATTCCCAATTGAGTATTTCAAAGACAACAGAGTACCATCCTACCTTTGGGATTTAAGATGGCGGTTATACCATCAGGTTTATGGGATCCAAGCAGCCAAGCCGTGGCTGGTTGATCAATCCTGTGTTCGTATAGCTTGCAGAAGGCAGACAGACGGAACTGGACAACATCCAAAAGAGACAATTGAACATTTTGTAAGCAACTGTATTACTGCCAAGATGACTTGGAAAAAACTGGCAGAAAAAATGGACTGGCCGGATTTGGCCACACAGAACTGGGAAAGTATTGTATCTGGAAGTAATGAAACACCTTTTTTCAAAGGACCAAGACAGAAGACAACCAAGAAAAGAAAACGTACTCAAGAACAGATCCCTGCAACAGCATATTGGAGCGTTCCCTGGTCAACCGTACGGCTTATAAATTTAATAGTAGTATTGGCACTAACATTTCAAAGGAGTAGGGAAATTAAATCCGGAAAAGAGAGTAAAATCAATAATTCGGTTGAACTGATTTTGTTTCGAGTTAATGCATTACAAAGGTATGAGAAAGAAAGAATGTCAAAAACAAAATGGAGTAAATTTTGGCCATGGAATCAGGGAACCACTTCTCCAATAACGTAAAAGAAAAGGAGAGAAACACTCAGATATAAAAAGTGGTAGATAATTATCTATGTATTAGTGATAAGTTAGAAAGGTTTCTAAAAGCTGTATTAGTTAGTAATGTAAATAAAACCGGCATGTAATGGACTTTCGCGTACGGGACTGTAAATTCATAAGTAGTAAGAAGAATTGCTAAATAAAAAATATATATTCCTAGGCCAAGACACATATGTTCTATAAGCATGCATGCCTTTTATTGTATAGGGCTGGAGAGAGGGGTATGTATCATCCACATTGACTCAAGGTGCAATCCTAACCAACTTTCCAGCACTGACATAGCTGTGCCAGTGGGGCATGCGCTGCATCCTGCAGTGAAGTAGTAGTCACTGAGGCCTTTACCCCTGAAAAGCTGCATTGCCTTTACCCCTGAAAAGTTGGTTAGGATTGTGCCCTCACTTTTTGACAATGGTCAAGCTCTGTTCAAAGGCCCTACTTTCACAAAGCATACAGTATTTGAATGCCCATCACCATCAGGAAGACAAGTGGAGTATAAATTTGCGAATCACTGAATGAATGAATGAATGAATGAATGAATGAATGAATGTCAGATGCCACTGTAGAAGCTGAACAAAGCCCTGCTGTTAAAGTCTTTCTCTGCTGTATTCTCTGTTTGCAAAAAAAGGGGGGGCAGGCATGAGAAACGTATTATCCTACAGGCCTGTCATTGTACCACCCTTCCCCTGAATCCACCACAGAATGACACTACCTCCGCACTATCGCTGCCATTGCCACATGCCAAGGCGCAGCATGAACTTAAAATGAAAGGACACTTTTCCTTCCTACTGCTGCCACCAAACAATGGAGGCCACCCCCCTTCAAAAGATCAAAAACTGGTTAAAATCACATTCACCAAGTCAAATGTGGCAATTGGCATGACGGGAAGGAAAGAAAGCCTAGGAAAAGTGGACCCTGATGAGAACTATTGCAACGGGATTCAGAAACAGTGGCTGGGTAAGAGCAATGGTTTACAGAGATAAGTCCTCCAATTTAGGCCTGAGACAAAAAAAAATCAAAAGTCAACGTTTTAGGATAGTGTTATTAAAACTGTGGGTCGGTCGTGACCTGATGTCAGGTGGCTCCTGGAAAACTGGAAGCAGCCATCCTGGAAACTGCAGACCTTACTCTTGCTATATTCCACTGTGAGTGCTAATTGTCTGAATTTTCAAGTGAGTTTTTTGTTTACAATTTTGTTTTCAGTTCAGTGCTTTTCCATAACATCTTTTGCTAATCTTGCTTTCAGTCAGAGATGTTTCATGGTTGTGCAATTGCTTCAGTCCAAGAATGCCAGTTTGCATTCTAGGAGTGTCATTGGATTGCATCGCAATTATGGCACTTCCTGCTTGATGATGTCACTTCTGGCTATGACAGACTCCAGGTTAATGACATCAGTTCAGTTGGGTCCCAACCCGGGTGCCATTCTAAAAAGTGGCTCCTGGTCTAAAAAGTTTGAGAACCACTGTTTTAGGATACCAAGACACCTTAACAGCAGTTTTGGTACAAGTAGGAGAGTGTGTCCCTGCAATCTGGTTCTAAGAAAGCCTGCCTGTCTTTGATTGCTTCAGCATCCTTCTGCCACCTCCACAACTCAAAATATCCTGTCTGAATCATAGTCTAGCTCAGCATGACGGCTTCTTCTAATTTCCTTCACAAAATAAAAATAAAAATACATCGCCTTTTCCCTGCCTTCATGTCAAACTTAGTCTTTCCCTCTGTTCCATGCTAACCGTTCCACTTTCACATTACATAGATTGTTCAAATTTTGTCTGATCTTTTATTATATTCATCTTGTCTTTATTACTCTATCTTTCTCTCCCTTCAAATGGTTGTATTTCTATGGCTTGATTCTTTCACTGCACCCTCCTGAGAACACGTCTCTGTTTTGAGTCCCTACTGGACTTTGGGGTCTTTTTTTTTGTCACAGCCCTTTTCCTGATGGGAGTGGTTGCCATGATCTTAGTGTTTTTAACGTTGAACTTCAAGCCAATTTTTGCACTTTCTTCTTTCACCCTCATCAGAAGGTTCTTGAGGCCTTCCTCACTTTCTGCTATTAGTGGTATCATCTGCATATCTGAGGTTGTTGATATTTCTCCCAGCAGTCTTGATTCCAGCTTGTGAGTCATCCAGCCCTGCCTTCCTCATGATGTACTCTGCATATAAATTAAATAAGCAGGATGACAGTACTTTGCCAATGTGAAACCAATCGGTTGTTCCATGTCCTTAAGGCCTTTACTGGCCCATATTTGCTTAGCATTAACTGGCAAGCATTTGGCCAGGGGCAAATCTGTTTGAAAGGGCGCCCATGGCGCCCAATGAAAATGCGCCCCTAGGGGCACGCAAGAGCCGGCACGAGCGAACAGAACGTGCTTTGCTACGGAGCGAACGCGGCGCCCCAGCCATGTTCTGTTTGCTCGTGCCGCAAGAGCCGGCACGAGCGAACAGAACGCGGCTGTGGTGCCGCGTTCTGTTTGCTGCGGAGCGAACAGAATGCAGCGCCCGGCCGCGTTCTTTCTGTTCGCTCGTGCCGGCTCTTGCCTTAAAGAGCCAGCACAAGAGGGGGCGCCAGGTGGCAGCGCATTCTCCTTGCTCCGGCTGGCTCTTTAAGGCCAGCCGGAGCGAGGAGAATGCTGCGCAGGGCCTGGGCGGGAGCGGGTGGGCCGTGGGCGCCATTTTGGGGGGGCGGGCGCCATGCGAACAGTGCCCCCTGCAAGATGGTGCCCATGGCTCGTGCCACCCCGTGACACACCCTAGAAACGCCCCTGCATTTGGCACCCTATACAGTTCCTTTGCAGGTGAAATATGTAGTAGCCAGTGAGTATTCGGCATCCTATATGGGTCTATGTTTGCAAGTGAAGTAGGCCATTATTGGGCATAATTGCCTGGCGGTGACCGACAAGCATTTAGCACTCTATATGGGCTATGTTTGCAAATAGGTAAGGCTTTCAGTGGCCCATTGTTACCTGACAGAGACCAACAAGCATTTAACGCCCTATGAGTTACATGCAGAGGCCTGAGGAAATCCAGAGGATCGGGCAGGGGTACTTGGCCACCTATAAATTCTTTTTCATATTAGCTGGGGTACCTGGTTTGCTGGATGTTTCAAGTTTGGGTGGGTTGTGGCTGCGGCTCAGCCCTCCCTGGGCTTGGGTACCTGTAGGGGTGTCCCAATTATGGACTGTCCATTGTGTTATTTGCGCCTAGTGTTAGGTCCTTTATGGTTACTGTTCAGGGCCATGGCAGCTTATGTTGCTTGGACCTGGGTAATGTTTGGAGGAAAGGCCAGTGGCCCATCCTTTTTTGTTAACTGCGTGTTAATAGGTGTTAGTGACATTCCCCTTTTGTTTTTCAGGTCTCTGCTGGTCGCTTCCCATCAGTTTCTTCATTATTGGAAACTCTATAGTTTTTTGGTCATGGAAAAGAGCAGTGGCCTCGGATTTCGGCTCCCTGTTCAGCTTGGGCAAATGCTCTGGGGCCAGCTGCTTATCTTGCTGTGTGAGTTCTTAGGTTTCAGGCCATCCCCAAGGTTTTCTTGCACCTAGGCAAAAATGACCTGGGCCAGAAGATTCCATTGTTCTTGTGGCTTCAGACCCATAGGGACCTGACCCCTTATTCAGAGCTGGCTACCCAGGATTGTTATCCTGGGTTCGGACATGCTGCCCTACAGAGTTTGGTGTGAAGTGGTCAACCCCATTGTGGTTGACATATCCAGGTGTAAAATTTATGCTGATATGAGCTGGGTTGTGTCACTGGGTAATAGGGCTTCCATCTGACTGGTTAAGCAAGGGCCAGCTCAAGGCTTTTTTCTGTGCAGCTCAGTGCTAACCAGCTGCGTCAGCCTCTTGGGGTGGGCTGGTATAGGCTAAGCCAGTCTTGAACTGAGTGACACCTGAAGTGAGGATGTCACACCCATGGGGCGTGGGAGGAGGGAAACAGCTAGGGCCATTTTCCCTCAAGCTCTTAGTGCCCAGTACACTTTGGGGTTTTTACTAGCTTAATTTTTCCCTGCTGCAGGTTGCTGTTATTATTGCAACAAATCCCAATCATCCCAAGTCCTTTTGTGTGTGTCCTTTTTGTGTCCTTTGGGGGGGGGGAAGGTACCTGGGTAATGATGAAAAGTCATCAACAACATCAACCATGCTCTCAATCAAATGAGTAGTCTTGGCTAAGCCCATTTTCATAACAGTTCAGTGTGTTGTCTCATGTCAGACAATAGGAAGTAGTATAGTTCCTTTCCTAAATCTGCTAGGTACAACTGAAATTAAAAAGCACATAACAACCTGAGTTAGGGCACAATCCTAACCTAGAGTTAGGCTGGCACAGTTAGGCCAGCAAAGTTTGGCTAGTACAAGAGACACTGTAACGTATGTTGGGACCACTTCGAAGTCAGAGAGACCAGCACACAGATGTGTGCCACCGTCCCTGACTCCAAGAGTGATTCAAATGCGCTTTATGATGGCTCTTGTGCCGGCCTAACTCCAGGTTAGGATTGCACTGTTAAGCATGTTCAAATCTGATTAACAACCTGATTCTAATCTGCTTCGGAACTGGCTGGCCAGCTGGCCTGCCCCGTATCCAGTGCAGGGTTGGAGCTGGCTGCAGTGCAACTCAGAATAAGGGGAAATAGTCTCCCTTACCCCCACCCCATCTTGCAACAGTCATGCTAATAGAGCTACTCAGATTTGTGCCAGTGAAATTGCTGATGCAAATCCAAGCAGCCTTGGTAAAGCTGGGGATAGGGGTTAGGATTTGGTCTAGGTTGCCCAAGCCAGTCCCACCCACCCCTCCTAGGCCCAGTTTACCCACCAGCTCACCTTCCCCATCTCAAATGTGCCTGCGATGGTTCCCTACAACTTTCCAAAAAAACCACATGCTCCAACCCAAACCTATCCCTGCAGGCCCAGGATCTGGCACACAGAGGCCGGTGCACACCGTTGCGCCAACCTTCCTGATTCTGGAGTAGTTTTGCACATTTGCAACACTTCCATGCAGGCAAAAGGGACTTGCGCTGGCTCATTGCCAAGGTAGGCTTGTATTATAACTCTGACTAAAATCAATGAGATTGCACTTTGGTGTGATTGCATGCCATTAGAAAATTCACAACGTAGATCACAAGAGGGGGTGAACCTGAAATTATGCAGGTCAGAATTCATAATCTCAGGTCTTCTGAATGTGCAATTGTTAGAGCTTTGCTTATAATGACCATGTTGGTTGTCAGGCTTTACTGATCATGCAGGCAAAATAGGAAGCCCAAAACATACGTGAAAGAAAATGCAACATATAGTAAGAATGCATGACCAATATTGTGAGATTTGTGCAATGTTGGTTGCATACATAAATGGTTTTTTTTTTTAATAAATGTTATTGGTCTGGAAAATTCATCATATTATGCAAATCATATGAAAGTGTGATCTAAAAATTAAAATCTTATCAGAAAAATTAATAACAGAAAGTGAAAATAAAGATGAATTTTGTATGTACATTTTTATATATTACCACTGAAGTGAAGCATTCCATAAACAATGATTTTATAATTGATCAGAAGTTGGTTTCAACGGATACTTTTATGAAACATCTGTTCTCAGTTTAAACCTTTTATATTTCGTTTCCCACAATATTTAGCATGCAGAAAGCTGCTTATAAACTCTGATTATCACATATATTGTCCCCAAAGCTTTGAGTTAGATGATGAAAATCAGAAATTAAAAGCATTCAAGGGAAGGTTTTCAAGACAGTGACAATAGGAGAGATGCGGCTTTGGTGTACTGAAAATATGTGATTGATGAAAGAAGCTCAATGTGTCTTGAGAAAGCTCTTGCTCGGGAGCTCGAAATATTGAACTCTTCTGATCCAATGTATGTGAGAAGAATCAAAATGAGCGCAGATGTGTTCACAAAAGTTTGAACTTTTGCAAGTGAATCAACCATTTTGCAGAGATTCTTGTTCATTCATACCTTTGCAAGCCTTTGCAAGCGATAAGCACCTATAAGCATTCAACTTTTGGGTGGGTAGTCACATCAAACCCTCTGTGAAAGAGCAAATGGATAATCCACAAAGACAAATGCTTTTGTTGATATTCTTTGGAACGTGTGCAAAAGGTTGAGGCCCCAATCTTATGCGTTAAGGATTCTCCATTGGTGCTGACTACTGCAAAGCAGTCGTGGCCAATTGCAAAAGGCTGTTCATCAGTGCACTTCCTGCCTGCTTGGGAGCATCTCCCATCAATCACCAAAAAAGGTAAGTCGGTGGGAAAGGTGGGAGGAGTGATGGGAGGATGAGATAGGGGCAGGAAGGGGCAAACAAGGGATGAAGGGTACAGGAATAGGAGGTTTGGCCCAGGAGGGGGCATGATCAGCGGGGTGCCACTGATATCCTAAACCCCTTCCTGGACCCAATTCTGCAGCGCAGGTGCACACGGATTTGTGCCAGCTATTTAGCTGTCAGGTTCAAGTAGACACACCACACCAAGGAGATTTACCCTGGGTAAGGGAGCATTTGTTCCCTTACTTAGAGGAGTCCTCCTGAATTGTCCCCCACCATAGGATGCAGCAGTTGCCATTTTGGCACTACTGAATTGATGGGGGGGGTAGGATTTGGCTGTGAATTTCATAAGAACATAGAATAAGAATATAAGGCGCATTGGATATAGTAGCTGTATATAGTAGCACTCTGGGGGAGGGCATTCAGGGGAAAATGTTACCAATAGTGTTCACCAAAGAGAAGTAGGCTCTTTCTGTTTCACAAAGCACAGAAGCAGCAGCAAAGCAATACAAAAGAAAAAAGGGGGAAGAAGGTTAATTGGGGTGTAATCCTAACCAACTTTCCAGCACTGACATGGCTGTTCCAATTGGCCATGTGCTACATTCTGCATTTGGGAGTGGGACAGTCACAGAGGCCTCCACAGGGTAAGGGAATGTTTGTTACTTCAGAGCTGCATTGCTGCATTACTCTTACCCCGGTGCTGGAAAGTTGGTTAGGACTGAGCTCTCAGTTTTGTTCCAACAAACTCTGGCACAATTCAGAGTGCAATCCTAAACTGGAGTTAGGCCAGCAAAGTTTGGCTGGCACAAGGGCCACCATAAAGTGTGTTTGGATCACTCTCGGAGTCAGAGAGGATGGCGCAGGTCTGTGTGCTGGCTTCTCTGACTCCAACAGTGGTCCAAATTTTCTTTTTGGTGTCCCTTGTAGCAGCCAAATTTTGCTGGCCTAACTGAACTGGCCTAACTCCAGGTTAGGATCGTGCCCTCACCAAAAGTTTGAGCAAGAAAAGTTTTAGTCCGAGCAGCACTTGTGGAAACTTTCCAATATATCACATATTTTCACTCTATCTAATTTATATCTCTCCAATTGACGCCGAGACTCTGAAGCCCACGATCAAGCCTTTTTAAAGTCACATACTATCATGAAATTCGCCATGACATTTTTAAAATAATCATTTCCAAAGACCTGTCTTTCATGATGATAATGATCTGTACATTATGCAAATCCCTGTTACTAAAAGTTCAAGTAGCCCAGATTGCCAAAGCTGTCAGCATTTCCAAGAGGGAGAAAATATGCAGTAACTTCAGCTGTGTGATGTACATCTATCACAGCAAAATCTGGCCCTAAACATGCAGACTTTCACTTTTTTTATAGTAAATCGTAATTCTAATACACCTTAAGAAAAGAAAGAAAGAAAAAGCAATCATTTTTTTCCAATGATATAACAATGGCTGGTTTATTGTATCTAGGTATAGGATCAAAATTTATCAATGGTTTTCCATTTTTCAATTTCATTCTCATCAATCCGCCTATAGCTTTATATTGTGGATGCATAAAGTATATAGCAGGCTCCTATCCCGCAGCTTTGGCATCAAGGATCCCTTTACATGAACCAAGAGCTGAAAAGAAATACTGATTGACAGGAGCAAAATAGTGCCTGAAGATTACTTTTCCTATTGAGATTCCGTTAGTGGCTACCTATATCATACACAGACAGTAATTTATAGCTTTTTCTAGATCCCCATCAAATTGGTATCATAAGTGTCCCTCTACTACTATCTCATTAGGAGAAACATAAATCTCTATGGATACTATTCACAGCTTATCTGTTCACCTAGACTCAGGGCTGATTCACCCATGCATGTCCGTCACTCAGTATCTCATAACTGGAAGCCTTGACAGTTGCATCAGCTGCTTCCGTTCTAAGGTATTGCACCTCGATCTGTGTCGTCCAATCACACATGCTGTTATGAGCAGGTGCTCAGGTAATGCTTTTATTGACTATACTAGTTTGGCTTTAATAATGATTCTTAGATTTGCTTCTGTGTATGTGTTTCAGAGAAGCTGGCAAGGACTTCTGCTTTTTGCTAGCTGCAAAACAGCTGGGTGAAAGGTCATATACCATATCTGCGAAAAGTGCAGATCGTAGGGCAAAATACGTCTTTTCTTGCAGTTAGTCACCAGAAAGTTAAAAATTGCTTGCATAAAGATTTAGTACTAGGGCAAGAACCTTGCAGAAAGGGCAAGTTAACCACAAACCTATCTCATGATGCTTCTTTGCTTCTGTAAACCAGCTTGCTTGGTCTGAGTTGGATAGAGGAAGTTGGAGTTGGGCAAAGGTCCCAGAAGCAAGCGAGGGAAAAAGAGGAAGAAACACTGAAATTGAGATAATGTAGCAATGCTTTTAGCTTAAACTATAAAAAGCTTGTGTAACCGTCAGTCTGGACTTCAGTTGGAACTTTTGTTAAGCTCAGAGGAGCTTTCCGCTGAAGTCTTGCAGCTGCAAATAAACTTCTTTAACTGAACCCTCTCCAGTATCTGAGTCTGCTCATTGGTATTTGGGCATCTTCACGTAACAATGCAAAGAATCACACGTGTGAACAACTCACAGCTTCGCTGTATAATGAAATACAAACTCTCACAATGAAACCGTCTACAAAGGAAGCAGAGATTCCACATGTACTGAGATCCTTCCATTTGGCACTGGGCACTGGAAATAGACACATTTTAGAATTAGGTGGTCCCGCAATATCCAAATCCGTGATTTCAGAATCCATGGGTCCCAAACCCATATGGGAGGGACTCATCTGGACCAGCCAGAGTTTATGGGAGATGTGCTCTGGTCACCTCCAGAGGCCCATGAAAACTGTATGCAACTGCCTGTGGCCTCTGCGGACCTGGAATGGCTGTGTTTTCCCAAGCCTCAGAATACCTTCTGTAGGAGTGTTTGAAAGTGTGTGTGTGTGTGTGTGTGTGTGTGTGTGTGTGTTGCAGATTTCTTTATTTGAAAGGTGTTGTGTGCATTTATTCTCTCACTCCAAGTTCTCATTTTTATTAATTTTAAATGTTTTCAAAGCGTACTAGGTGGGTTATATAGGTGACATATGTTCTGCCAGAAACTCCCTGCTGGGCCTCCCCAATGGCCCTGATGCCCACACTAGGCTAACTAGTTTCTCCTCCAGAGCAGCCTCAGAGATAGGCAAAAGGGAGGGGTTTAATTCACCCACTGGGCCTCCTCTCTTCCAGCAGCTTTGCTTGGGATCACCGGCTGGCCAGCCTCCTCCAGACTGCCCTAATCTCTGGCTTAGCTCCAAACTACTCTAGCACCAACAAACCCCACCAACAAATAATAGGCAGTCAGCTTGCCTAAGCCACAATTTGGTGGCTCCAGGGGCGCGGCAGCCATACAACAATTTCCCAATAGTCTTCCACAATAACCTTACCTTAGCCAGTAAGGTACTTTATCCTCCAACAGTCCTTCCTTCAGTCCGTCCAACAATCCTTCAGGCAGGCAGTAGCCAGCACTCCATCAGAACAATCCATCCATCCAGCACCTACCCAGGTCCTCCCATCCAGCACCTACCCAGGTCCTTTACTCCAGCTCCTGCCTCCCACTTTATTCTGAGGCCAGCCAATTGGTGTCTGTTGCTAGGCAGGCTCTAGCATTAGCCACACTCATCTCCACCTATGCTAACCTCCCTTCATTGCCAGGGGCCTCATCAACCTGCAGCTGTGCTCCCGAGGCTTGCAAGCAAAGACCTTGGGAGTTAACCTTGTAATCCCTGGCTAGTCTGGGACAAGGGGCCATTGCTGATACCATTCCCTAGCTCTTCGGGGTATCTCCTGCCTTTTCCAATACAGCATAGTGTCAGCAAATGCAGCAAACAACATTATTTCTCATTTGAAAAGTAATCTATTTGGCAACCCAATCCTGCCGGCCTGCACTGCATCCAACACAGCTTGAGAGGCACCAGGAGCCTCCCCAGCGCAAGAGCACAGCCTCCCCTATGGGTTCCTCAGATCTGCGCCTGCAAAATCACGGAACAGAATCAAGGAAGCTGTGCGGGTTGGGGAAGAGGCCTTGGATGTGGCCTAACAGCCGCATTCCATGCTCCCCCGATCCTCAGCCCAGCTCGCCCATCGGCCCGCCCACCCCATGCCCAGTTCCGCCCACCCGCCTTCCCAGAACAGCCCCGGTGCCAACCAAGTGTGGCTGGCACAGTGGCAGCTACTGCTAGTGTCGGCCTGGGAGCTCTAGCGCTGATGCGGGGGTGCCAGTCAACGCCCCCGCATCAGTGCTAGTGATAAGAACATAAGAACATAAGAAGAAACCTGCTGGATCAGGCCAAGGGCCCATCTAGTCCAGCTTCCTGTATCTCACAGCGGCCCCACCAGGTGCCCCAGGGAGGCATGAGACAACAAGATGCTTGCATCCTGTTGCCACACCCTTGCACCCGGTACTCTGAAGTAGCCCACCACCAATGTAAGGAGGTTGCACAATACATCATGGCCTATAGCCCACGATGGACCTTTCCTCCAGAAATCCTTCCAATCCCCTCTTAAAGGCATCCAGACCAGATGCCATCACCCCCTCCTGTGGCAAAGAGTTCCACAGATTAACTACCCGCTGGGTGATGTAGTGCCGATGAAATGATGTTGCATCAGCGCTACGTAGGGCCCGGGATTGCATCCTTAATTTCTGCAAAATACCATAAGCACCAAAATGTGATGCTTTGTATTTTGATGCAAATATTTTAACTTCCAAAAGGTGGCGCTTTGGGTTTTTATGCTTTTCTAACCACAGCACCTACTTCTAAAAATGTCACTTCCGCTTTTGATCAGGAAACCGGAAATCACGTTTTTGGGGCTGATGTGGCCGTTCTGATGCCTGCAGAGGCCTTGGGCAGTCACATTCAGCTGCTGCAGGCTTCAGAAAGCTCTCTGGACCTGACCGGAGCTCAGCTCCAGACGGGTTTGGAGGGGTGGGTGGGCCCTCGAATCCACAGGTTTCAATATACACAGCTTTCTATATCCACAGGGATTCCAGGAATGGAACCCCACAGATATCGGGGGCCCTATTATATACTGCCCATAGAGCTGCAAGCAGCTGTTACGTTACCTGATGTACTTGGTGAGATGCTACTGATCCCCATCTTTGAGAAATCAAAAGAAAGCAAGACCAGCTTTACGCTTGGACGTCTAGCACAATGTAATGAAAATGGCATCGCTTGCTAAAGTAGTGGTGTAACATATATGAAATAAAGGACAAAAAAATGAGTTTTTAAAATTGCTCTGGAGATTTAAAAGAAATAAACATCCATAAAGTGTTAAAAGCCTCTGTTCATAACATACCACTAATAAAGAGCCTCCACAACAACGTATAGCCAATAATTTAGAACAATTACAAGCAATGCAAAGCAAAACAGCAAAACAAAAATAGCAAACAAACAGAAACAGCAGTAAGTATACTACTCAGTCAGTTCTATGTATATGCGAACTTGCTATCTGCAAATTTGCTTACCCGCCACCCTGAAATAATCACAGGAGACAGAGATATGGTACTAAGGGCCACTTTATTAATTAACTTACAACAATAAAACAGCAGGGCTACCAACTCAAGTGCGGGTCCTGGTTGGGGAAACGGTTCTAACCGTCTGCCTCCCCGGTTGGTCTGGATGACTGACGGGCGTCACACCTGGCTCAGGATCATGATTGGAGGGTACCAATCCGACCCCTCATTGCCGCCCAGAGGGCGAGGCAGCTGGCTGCGCCGGCTCACCCGGGCCTCGCCCTTTAGCAGCCTTTGCACGCCCAGGCCAAGCCAACCCAGCCGGCACCGGGCCGGAGCTGCCTCGTGCGACCAGCCTAGCCAGCCCGGCCCGTGCCGCCTCAGGTGCACACCAATTGACCCTACCTACCCTGACCCGCACTCCCCTTGCCACATGGAGGGGTCAGCCTGGCGCTTGACCCCTACCACCGCCAACCCAAAAACAAACCCAAGCCCTGCTGTAACTCAAACAAAAACTGATCAGTTCCCTCAGTACTGAGGTGTACTCTGTCACCCCTGAATAAGGCCGGATTATCATATCGAATAGAAGGATGGTAGATAGTGAAACCCCCTAAGGCCGCCACTACCTTGCTCATATAAGAATTCAATTTACGGCGGGCATCGTCGACTCGAACTGGGGAACGGGCGGTCCTCCAGACTCGCCAAGGCAACATGGAGGACCAGGCTAACGTAACTCCAGGAACCCAGCGCACCAACGTGCTGAAGTCCTTCCGGGCCTGCTGCCGCAGCTCCATCGTGGGCCTCTGCCCAAGGTCATTCTCCCCAAGGTGAAGTACCAACAGCTTGGGCGGGGGATGGGTCTGCATGAACTCCCAAACACTGGGCAACAACTGGCCCCAACACATCCCTCGGCACGCCGCCCAATGGACCCTGGCAGCTCCACCTAGCCCCAACTGTGAGCCGAAGGAGGACGAGGCCGCTCGCTTCACTGCCCAAAACATGATGGAGTGCCCACAGATCAGAATCGGCACCGGGCTGGAACAAAATAAACCTGCCAAAGAACAGAGGTCATGTTAACAATGAGCCAACAAACACATATAAATCCCACAGCTCCGAAACGACCGGGACCCAAACCAATGCCACCCCACATTGTTACTTCCGAACATACTCCTTAAAAACTGCAGAGCGCCACCTCCCAATTCGTTGAATGGACGCAGCGGGGAGCCCCAACGCCGCCGCAGCGGTGGCCGCCCCAATTCTCATTGAATGTAGTCCATACTCCGCAGGAGACAGGCCTAACATAACTAATGCTCTAACAACTATGCTATGGAACTGTGACAGAGTAAGGGGGCTGTCATCCCTGTGCCGGAACAAGTGACCCTCGGCCTCCCCCCGAAATTGCAGGTAATGACTCAGAGACCCAACTGGACAAATGCTCGGGTCAGTAGACCGGCTCAGATGGATGACGGCCCCACGCCCCCGCTGGTCCGTTTTAGACCTGCGCAGGCGCAGCCGTAGCTGTTCGGGGCCCATCTCCACATCCCGTAACTCCATACTATGCCCCGAAAGGTCGAATGTCGACGAACAGAGCAACTCACTGGACCTAAAAGCCCCAAAAAACATAATGGTGGCCGTGGCCTGAAACAAGGCCGCCTCATAAGGCGACCCACAAAGAACTGGGAATAAACTACAAATGCCCCGTAAAATGGGAAGCGTAACTGGCTTACGCTTATCTGGCTTTGGGGTTACCACCCTCTTAAATCCCTCAATGAGCTTCCTTACCCGAAAATCGGCAGCCGGATCGGGAAGACCGGCAGCCTTTGCCCAAAATGAGACTGCAGCAGCGTATACTGTCAGGGATCTGGTAGACAAGCCAGCATTGTGCAGTGACAGCAGGAACTGAACGAGGCGCTCCGGGGGCACGGGGCAGGTGTCAGGCAGCCCTACCTCCTGGAGGAATGCACAGAACTCGCCCACCTTGGCTTGGTAGCTCGCTCTGGTGGAGGGGGCAAGGGCGGACCATATCACATTCTGGGCCCGCTGGGCCCAAGGCTCCAGAGCCACTGCGGCATTGGGTCGGGGTCCACCTGAGCCGCAGGCGCCAGGTCTCGGAAACGCTCCACCTGAAAACAAGACAGAGCGTCTGCGACACCATTCTGCAGCCCGGGGACATGCCGTGCAATGAACAAGGTGTTAATGTTCAGGCACTGCAAAACAAACGCCCGCACCAACACCATGACCCTGGGAGACCTAGATGACTGGTTGTTAACAATGCTGACCACGGCCTGGTTGTCACACCAGAACCGAACTGTCGCGTTACTCATGTCCGCCACCCAAATGTGCACCGCCACTACAATGGGAAAGAGCTCTAAAAATGTAAGGTAATGCCTGCCTCTACCCATTCCCGAGGCCAAGGTGCCGCGCACCACCGGCCCCAACAATAGAGGCCAAAACCGTGCCCCCCAGCCGCGTCAGAGTGCACTTGCAGATCGGCCTCCAGAAGGCGCTCCTCCCGCCAAAAGGACACGCCATTGAAATTATCCAAGAATGCTTGCCACATGCGTAGATCGTCCCGCATGGTCTCTGACACTCTGACGCGGTGGTGAGGATGCTTAAGGCCCTTCATTGCATCACACAGCCGCCTCAAAAATGGGCATCCTGGAGCAACGACCCTGCAGGCAAAGTTCAAGTGCCCTACAATCGACTGCAATTCCCGCAGCGTGATCTTACTCACCCCTAAGCTAACCTGAATGAGCCCTGACAGCCGAGCTAGCTTGTCCCTGGGCAAGCGGCTGCAGGCAGCCACCGAATCCAGCTCCACCCCCAGGAACATAAGCACTGTGGCAGGCCCTTCCGTTTTAGCATGAGCTAGTGGTATGCCCAGCTCAGCACACATATCCTGAAAGGCCGAGAGCAAATTTAAGCAGTTGACCGACCCCGCTGGCCCAATCATTAAGAAATCATCTAAGTAATGCACCGTAGTGGCCAGCCCGGTCCTAGCCCGTAGGGCGAACTCTAAAAAACTGCTAAATTTCTCAAAGGCCGAACAAGATAAAGATAGCCCCATAGGAAGGGCTCTATCGAAATAACCCCCCCCCCTCGAACTGGAATCCCAACCAACAGAAGTCCCCCGGGTGTACCGGTAAAAGCCAAAAGGCGGACTCAATGTCCGCCTTGGCCATCAACGCCCCCTTGCCGCAGGCTTGCAGTACCCGGACTGCAGAGTCCAGCGACGCATATTTAACTGAGTAAAGGTGGGCAGGTATAGAATCGTTAACCGACCCGCCCCTGGGGTAAGATAGGTGATGAATTAAGCGAAACTCCCCAGGGGCCTTCTTAGGCACAATGCCCTGCAGGTTGGGAATAGGGGGCTCCGGAAAGGGTCCCAGCACCCTGCCCGCGCTTACTTCCTTCTGGATCTTTCTATGAACGACCTCTTCCATCCCCTCAACAGAGCGCAAATTGCGCGCCATCGTAGGGAAGGTCGGAGGCGGGGCAGGGATCTTAAAACCGCACGCAAACCCCGATGCCAAATAAGCCGCCACCTCCTGATCAGGGTAGGAACGGAGAAGCCGCAACAGGGGGCCCAGCCTAATCGGCGTTGGCCCCCTTTCCAGCCCCAGGAGCCCCCACGTGGCCACCTCCTCTCTTGCCCCCGGTTCCTCCCCCACGGCCGCCTCCCCTGCCGGGGCCAAGCCGGGGGCATGACACCGCCCCATGCTTGGCCCCGCAGATCCCACAAACATGGGCAAAATTACAGGCGGTCTTTGTACATCGGCCGGAGGCGTTATATTCATAACACGCCCTGGTGGGTTGAACACCAGGGGTGCCTCCTGAGGCCCGACCGGAGGCGCTCGCGTTGCGAGAAATCAAATGGCCGCTATCCGACCGGTCACCCCATGCCGGGCGCAAGGGGACCACAATTTGGACCCACAATTCCAGCTGAGGCACGCGCCAATCAAGGGCAGGGTCGTGACTCGCCCGAAGGCGAAAGTGGTCATCATAAGTGGCCCACGCGGAGCCCGAATACTCCCTGAAGGCCCTGTGAATAATGTCTTGGTATTTCACAAGGGCCGCGGCGCGCGCAGGCTGCATCTGCAGCACCACCGCCATATATATGGAGTATCCGTACAACCAATTGGTGAAATTGCGATCCACCTTTCAGTTTTTCACCAATTCGGCATCTCGCACCGGGTCCTCTACCCTTTGGATGGGCTCGGGCTCGGTGTGCAGTAGACTGAATATGTCTACAAACTCACCGCGCCATATCTTTTCCTTGACTGCCAAGGCCAAGTGGCCTCCAAGCGGCAAGGCTATCGAGCCGTAAGAAGAAGGGGGGTGTTCGACAGTACCCCCAAAACCCTGCCCCGCCTGACTCTGGCAACCTGGGGCCCACAAGCTATAAGGGAGAGGAGGGCCAGCTGACCCTAGTTGGCCCGGGGTGCCCTGCGCCCAAGGGCCACCCATTTGTCCCATGAAGGGGGCACCCAGCAACCCCCCTGGGGGCGGGGCCCATGGCAGCTGTTGCTGCCCGACCGCAACGCAACCCGCCTGTAATTGGGGTACCGGCAGCCCAAATTGAGCCCAATAATCCGCTGCCGGTTGAAGGGGGGTCTGCCCACCCCTCATATAACCTCCTTTCCCCCAGACCGCTGCTCAAGGGTCACCCGCGCCACCCTCCAGCTCACCTGCCACACTCTGGGGGACCGCTGGAAGATCGCCCTCCCCTTGTGACGGTGGCTGGGCGCCCTTTGGACTCCTCCCACCAGGTGCCTTGGCATCCACCTCTGCAGCCTTCGCCTCCCGAGATTCTGCCTCCAGAGACGTAACCCTGGAAGAAAGGGCTTTATAAATTTTATTACCCCGACCGGGACAGGTGGACCTGCGCAGTGGAGCACCAGCCCCCCCTGCCGCCGATGAAGGTCCGCCCCCGTCGCCACCTCCCACTTCCCGTTCAGCCACCTCCCTCTCTAATGCGTCCACCCGGGCGATCAGCGCCCTAATTTCCTTCAAATCAGCCTCGTCCTCCGACGAGGGTGGCCTGGGGGGTGGTTGCTGCACAGGTGCAAACGCCCACTAGCGATCTTGTTTTAACAATAAGTGGGAAAGCTCACTAAAGAACTTGCTTTAACAATAAGTGGGAATGCCCCACTAGTGATCTTGCTTTAACAATAAGTGGGTATGCCCCACTAGTGATCTTGCTTTAACAATAAGTGGGTGTGTCCCACTAATGATCTTGTTTTAACAATAAGTGGGTGTGTCCCACTAGTGATCTTGCTTTAACAATAAGTAGGCACTCCCACTCGTGAACTTGCTTGAACAATAAGTGGGAATGCCCCACTAGTGAACTTGCTGTAAAATAAGTGAACCGGCAACCAAGAGAAAAGACCAGCAAAGCCACTCCCCTGGTGCCAAAGGGTTTCCTTTTTTTTTTTTTTTTTTTTTGCAAAAAGGGGAAAGCCCCTTTAATGAATCAAGCGATGTAATTAGCCAGGAAAGTATAGGCTAATCAAACGGGAAAAAAGGGGGGGTAACCCAAGCTCCCACCAGTGTTCTTAACTTAACAAAAAGGATACAACTCCAACGCCGAGTCAAAGCGCCCCACAGCATGGCACTGAGCTCAGCAGGAACGGCAGCCAGAGCAGGGCCCTACGAAAGGTCCCACGACATTCTCAATGAGCCGGTAATAAAGCGGGGAAGAAAAAAGGGGGGCAATACCGCTGCACCCCGAGAAGCCCCACAGGATCCCCTGCAATCAAAAAAACCCCCAGCCCCACAAGGCCCTGATCTCCCCACTGGACAAAGATAGCTGCGACTGAAAGCCCGCGCAGACCGCGCTGCCTGGCCCTTCCCCCTCTCGCACCACGAGCAGCTGGAGCACATGCACTCGCTCTCGTCCCTGGCTGGCACTTCAAACGGCCCTCAATTAGCCCCGTGCAGCCAAAAGCACGCCGATCCGATCGCCGAGGGGGAGAGGAAGCGAAAAAGCCGCACTAACAGCAGCAGCCAGGTATTTCACGGCAGCTCCGGACGCGCAGCTAGGCCCAAAAAAGCCACGTGCGCGCACTCAGGAGCAGCCGATGACACGCACCCTCTCTCCTCGCCGGCCGGAGCGAACTGAGCGGGCGAGGCAGGCGCACGCGCACAGCGCCGCCTGCCCCGCCCCCGGCCGGCAAGCCCTTAGCGCTCCATCTCCCTGCACTCGCAGGGGGGCGGGGCAAAGGCGGCGACGCGCGATCTGCGCGTCACCGGCCTTATCTGCATGGGACAGAATTGCTAGGAGCATCCACTGGCCATGTTTAAGGGGGCCATGCTGGTCGTAGGTGCCATTCTGGAAATCCCACAACCTCTGGATGGCCTCTGCAGCTTCAGAGACCTTTTGGCAGTTCCTGCTGCACTCTGTTGGCTTCCTGAGGGTCTCTGCTAGATTCTTCTGATGGCAGATGAGGCACCCCTTGCACCTAACCCAAATGATCCCATAGGATCAAGGCTCTTCAGCCTAGAAAAAAAGCGCCTGAGGGGGGACATGATTGAGACATACAACATTATGCACGGAAGGAATAGAGCTGATAGAGGGATGTTCTTTTCCCTCTCTCAAAACACCAGAACCAGGGGGCATCTGCTAAAACTGAGGGTTAGGAGAGTTAAAACAGATAAAAGGAAACATTTTTTTACCCAGCCATTTTTTACCCATTTTAACCCATTTGCTACCATGGGTATTTTTGCGCAAAAGTCTTTTGCCTTTTGAAACATGTACAGCCACTGCCCTTCTCAGTGCAATTATGTTTTTGGAACATGTCAAAGTGTTCCCATATACCTGAACTGAAACTGGTGTTTTTGCCCGCCAATGGTACTGAAAGTTTAATGTTTACTGTCCAAAAATGGTGTGCTATCCAAGGTACTGCGTATCAATTTCTATGGACGTGTTGAAAAAAAGCTACCTTTATCCCTGAAAAACTCATTGTTCACTGAGCATACAGCTTGCTTACTTCAGGAATTTCCAGAAGGGGGCCCTAGAGTACAAATCCTGAAGTAAGAAGTTCATTCTTGCAAAGCTGAATTTTTTGCAGAGGTTTGAGTGCTACAATTTGGTTAATTAGGTCTTTTGCAGACTTCTGGTACTTGTTTTACACCCCCCTAATGAGCTGGAGACAGAAGTCTTCTAAACTTTCCTTGACCCTTCTCTGCCTTATAAACATATTGGGAAAAACCCTATTTTTTCAGAGCTGGCTTCTGCAGCTTGCAGCTTCAGAACTGATATACTGATATAAGGTCAACCTTTCACCCACCCCAGCCCTAGAACAAGCTGTGGAGAAGAAAAAAAATCTTTCTCATTACATTGATTTGTCCTCTAGCAGCTACAGAGGCAAGAAATAACCCTTTAGTTGCTACAAGGATGATTCCTGTGTGAAACAAAGCAAAATCATCAGTCCCATCTCCCAGCATTGGACTGTGTCCAGGTGCTGATTTGGAGGAAGCGTATTTGAATCTTCTTCTGTGTTCTTGCACCATTGACAAGACTGATTGTACAACTAATATAATTTATTACCAGTATGTGTCACTGAGTGTCACTAGCCTGAGGAACTCTGAGGCCTCCTGAGGAACTCTGAGGCAGTGAAGCAACTAAGTGCCCAATCCTGTTCAATTTTTCAGTGCTGAGGCAGCCACAATGAAACCCCAAGGTAAGAGAATAGTTGTACCCTTACCTTGGGGAGACTTCTGTGACTGTCCCCACACTGCAGGATGCAGCACATGCCTCACTGGTACAGCTGGATCACCACTGGAAGGATTGGGCCCTAGGTACTCATGCCAGTGCCTGCAACCTGGGTCATGAGTGCACAGAAGCACCATCATGGTTTTTTTTCTTCCCTTCAGCCAGTAGGTAAATGGTAAAGCTACAGTTTATGACTGAAAGCAAAGATGCATCACAGATTGTGGGGAAGTATGGCACAGTAAAGCTATGGCACAGTAAAGTTTCCTGCCATGGTGCAAGAACAGGATGACCCTCACAGCATGAATCAGCTTTGTGAGAAATCAGCTTTGTGAGCTTTGTGTCTGCAGTGAGATATCTAGATCAATTGCTTTAGACCCAAATCTGCTCAGAGAAACCAGGTGAGCAGTAGACTGTGTGTATTTCTGTACCTTGATAAGGCAACAACAACCTATTTTTGTTTGTTTGTAACACAGAGGTCACCTATTTTCTAAATGCTTTGTGTAAATCTCAGTGATTAGTGACTATTCACTCTAAAATGCAGATTCTTTCTAAATTGCTCTGCAATTGTCAGTGATTGTTGTTGTTGTTGTTGTTGTTCAGTCGCTAAGTCGTGTCCCTGTCAGTGATTAGAGGACTCAATAGGTGTGATCAAGTTTCTTCTGTAGGAATGCATGTTGCAGCTTTCTGGTAATTGTCCTCATGAAGCCTGTCTTCATAGTGAGATGCTTTATTCTGGTAAACATGGTAGTAAATTGCCTACAGCCTTATGATATTTGATCTAGAGCTGCCTTCTACAGTTTTGTGGAGTATAAAAAACATTTTTATTGCCAGATGCAATAATTCATTCACAGTCTCTGAAGACATCAGAACATTAAAAAATAACACAGGACAATTAGGAGATATGTGTCTATGTTTTCACCTAACTTGTCCCCCAAAGTAAAAAGATAGTTAGCCTCTACAAAGTTAGCCCATAGTTTGAATTGAAGTACGCGCGTTTCCTACCATCGGTGTATTTGCCCGCCAATTATTAAAAAAATTATTACAGGTGCTAATTGTACCTGAAAGCTTTAAAGTTGACTCAGTGAGAAAGGTTAGCCCCTGCCCTAACACAGGAAGCTAAAATGGCAACTTTCATTTCAGATTTGGGGGGCCCCAATCAGATTCAGAAACGGCACCCCATAAAACAAAAAAACCCAAAATTCTGCCCCTGTTTCTTAAATGATAACATGGGTGGACAGTCAAAACAACTGTACCTCTAAAAAGGTCTATCCTTACACTGTTTACAGAGCAAGTTTCAGGTAATTTGGTGCAGCCACTTTTTGAAAATCTCTAAAACATTAATTGAAATTAATTGGCGGGTGAATTCACCAATGGTAGTAAACGGGTTTCTGTGGAACTCTTTGCCACAGGAGGTGGTGATGACATCTGGTCTAGATGCCTTTAAGAGGGGTTTGGACGGATTTCTGGAGGAAAAGTCCATCCTGGGCTATAGGCCATGATGGATTGTGCAACCTCCTTACATTAGTAGTAGGCTATTTCAGAGTACCGGGTGCAAGGGTGTGGCCACAGGATGCAAGCATCTTGTTGTCTCATGCCTCCCTGGGGCACCTGGTGGGCCGCTGTGAGATATAGGAAGCTGGGCTAGATGGGCCTTTGGCCTGATCCAGCAGGGCTCTTCTTATGTTGCTATCCGTGACAATTTCCAGGAACCTAACCCTAGCAGATAACGAGGACTGACTATATTATACATAGCTGGAATTAAATGCTGTCAAAAGCAGGGCCAAATAAAACAGCTTCTAATTAGTGTTTCATGCAGTTCAGAATAGACTTAAAGGTCATTTTTAAATCTGAAAAAATAAAGTCCTGTGCCTGATGACTTCGTCTCTGAAGGGGGGGGGCACCGCAGCAGGCTCTCAATAGAGACTTTCCGCACAGCACGTGTTACCATGGATCTGTGGGGGCCCCTGCCCCCTTGCACCCTTCCCATGTGAGCAAGCCAACATCGTATGGTGAGGGGAAGGATATTGTATCAGTCCCCCTAGGGCAGTGACAGCGAATCCTTTGGGCCCGGCAAGTCAAAACTTAGGAAAATGCTTGCCTTGACTCTGCTGGTGTGTCAACCCCCCTCCCAAACAAGAGAGAAACGATTCTTTATATTCATTTATTTAAGCAAAAACTACAGTCTATGATAGAAAAATAAAAATCTATAAAAGCAAAAGGTACAGTCTAAACATGCGTGATGCTATGTATTATGAAATACTATGAAATACCAAATAATTGCAAAAATGGAGTAAAACAAACTCAGTTTTTTTTAGGCATTGGTGAATGCTGGTGTCACCCCAAACATTGTGGTGTGTCAGTTTTGACATGCGTGTCACAGGTTCGCCATCACTGCCCTAGGGGCTGCATATCTAACAGACAAGGGGAAACTTTAATGCCGCTAACTGTTCCTTTATTTACATGATTAAGCAAGCATGAGTGGTGTGTGTGTGTGTGTGTGTGTAAATTCTGGATACTTCTCTGGCACCCAGAGCCAGCGGGTGGGCAATGGCCCAGTAGCCTGTGTTCAACAGGAAAAAGAGGGTCCATCTCATCCCCTCTCCAAAGAAGCCCGGAAGACTCTGTGCCCTTCACTTTTTACCCTCCACATGTCCTTTTTCCATGTCCTTGTCTTCGCCTCCCTCTTCTGGCTCTTCTGCTCTTTCCCACTTGCCCTGACTGGGAAAGTTCAGTCATTCCTAAGTTCAGTCATTCCTTAGCACAGTGGTTTTCAAACTCTCAGGAAGGGTTTGAACCACTGTAAGTGTGTGCAGGGGCAGGGCAAAGGTAGCTGCGTGATCCCCAGGATTGTGTCGCTGCCTGAGGCAACGGGGGCTGCAATTGGCTTTCTTGTCATAGCACTGAGCTCTGGAGGAGGGGTGCGGGGAGCCCTGCGGAAGCCGCCACAAGGCTCCCCAAATGTCAGAAAAAAGAGAAGAAGAAAAAGCAATTGCAACCCACTTCCGGGTTGTGATTGCAAAACTGGAAGTGAGTCTCAACCACTTTTTTCTTTATTCCAACATTGAGGAGGCTTGATCCATGAGGAGGCTTCCACAGGGCTCCCCGCACACACAACCCAGCCCAGTGCTAGTACAGGTAAGCCAATCACAGCCCATCACCTCAGACCGGTGATCGCATCGCTGCCTTCCACCCTCAGCTGCCCCTTCAAGGCAAAGGAGTAGAGGATTTCAGGCTGGGGTGCAGCGATGCCCCAGTTTGAAAACCTCTGCCTTAGCCCCATTGTCTTATCCTTTCTTGCTGCCTCAGGCAGCAATACAATCCTGGGGATCACGCAGTTACCTTTGCCCTGCCCCTGCACACACTTACAGTGGTTCAACCTTTCTCCCTTGTCTGCCTTCTCCTCTCCTTCACTGTGGTTACAATTTGGTCCCATCTCATTCCTGCTCCTTCCATGCTTGTCCCTGACCGTCTTTCTCCCTCCACCGCCATTCCCTCCAGCTTCTTGCACTCCTTTGGTTCACTTCCGCAGCATTCCCTGGAGTGTCCTGAGGATGCTGAAGGGCCTTGGAGTGTCCCAGGATCATATGCAAACTATCAGAATAGTCAGAAAGACAAGAGGGACCTATACCAGAATGGTCCATTTCTCCATGCCTAATACCCAGCTTCAGCTTTTAAAGCTTCAAAACATCCCTTTCCACCCATTCACCCACCCTGATGTTCTTCTCTTGGCTTGTTCTGCCAACTTACAGTTCTGTTGTTCCTGGGAGCCACTGAGCGTATGCAAGTCTGCATCAGGTTGCTTGACTTGCAATCTGATAGGCACTCAACCCCCTGAGTCTGCTATTAATATATATGACTACATCAAGTTACCTACTTCGGCTTCTGAATGTTATCTGCACAGTAGTTTGAAAAAAGAACATAATACATATAGACCTAAAAGGTAATGCAACTAGATCTCTCTCTCTCTCTCTCTCTCTCTCTCTCTCTCTCTCTCTCTCTCTGTAGTTAAATCAGAACTTGGATATTATTTCCCTAGCTATAACACCACATATATACAGAATTAAGAAGTGATGCTGAAAGCTGCGAGGCAGGTAGCAAGGCATATGAAAAGTATTTCACACTACAAAAGATAATTCAAACCACACCTTTACAGTGCTACATTTATAGTACCAGTTAGCATTCAAAGAGGAGGTCTTGTAATGTTTGTTGACATATAAGCAGAAGATGGTCCAGCAGGAAAAAAAAAAGCATGTACAGTAAAATAATAAATACAGTAATAAGTTGGATAAAAATGTGGGGAAGAAAACAACTTCTGCTAGTGCAGAATGCAGCTGCACAAAATCAGATTGGTGCCAGATGGCTCGACCCCATTGTACCACTGTTCAATCAGTTATACTGGCTGCTGGTCCATTTCTGGGTGGAATTCAAAGATGCTGTTTATTACATTGAAGGCCTTACATTGCTTACAGCCAGGATACTTGATGGACCACCATATGAAACAGTGCATCCCTCGCAGTTAGCTGAAGGGCTCCTCGTGCGTATTCCAGCAGACATTTGGCTGGTGGTGATGCAGAAGAAGACCTTCTCCGTGGCATAACATTTCTGCATGTGGAACTCCATGTCCATTGAAATCAGGCTATCCCCCTCTTTGCCAATATTTGGACGGCAGCTGGAAACCTATTTAGTTCTTCTTGGCATATCAGGTTTAGCTTTGTGCTTTGTTGCTTCTGGTTATTTCACTGACTGCGTTTCACTTGCCAATAATATCAATTGGTTTAATCTGAATATTGCTTTTGTTGATTTCCATTTATTGTACACCACCTTGAGTGGGAGCTATCTGAGCTGTCTGTGACAGATTGGGAGAGGGATCTTGGGGTGCTGATGGACAGCTCAATGAAAGTGTTGACCCACAGCACAATCCTATGGACCGCGTAGCATGAGTGCAACAGGGTTGCGCCAATGCTGCGTGCTTAGTGCTGACGTGGGGGTGCCAATTGGCACCCCGCCTTGGCACTAAGGCAATGGGACTGGCGCTGCAGACAGTGCCGGTCCTGTTGCGCCCACGCAGTGCCTCCCTAGCATCAGCTGAAGCTGGCCAGTGCAAGAGAGGCACCATGTCTGGGCTCGGGGTTTGGGTGAGGGAGGGAGAACGTGGGTGGGGGGAAGGCAGGACATGGGCAGGCTTGGGAAGCAGCCATATGGCCGCATCCTAAGCCCGTTTGGGAAGACGTGTGGCCCCAATTCGTGTGGCCTCGGATCTGCACCTGCTACTTAGCCCAATGGTAAGGGAGCGCATGCTCCATTGTCACGGGAAGCTCCAGCCTCCCCCCCCGCCCAGCACTGCATATGGCGCTGGCTGGCCGGCCTTGCCAGTCTGGCACTGGGTAGGATTTCGCCCCCAGTGTGTGACAGCAGTGAAGAAAGTCAACTCCATACTTGAGATCATAAAATTTCAGGATTTTTTTTTCCTTGTCATCCAAATTGGCCAAGGTTGGCAGTTTTTTTGCCTACCCCAGACATGTAAGGAAGGAACTTTCCTTCAAGGCTCAGTAGGTTTCATTTTTTTTAAATAATAATCACTTCATTTTAATAAAGTTAAACCAAAGCCATAGTATGGTGTCTTCATTGGGGGATGTGAGCGTAAATTGACTACCTCAGAATGCCAGATGCAGGGGAGCGGCAGTGTATCTTGTTGTCTTGTGTGCTTCCTGAGGCATCCGGTGGGCCATCTGGTGGGATACAGGAAGCTGGATGAGATGTGCCTTTAGCCTGATCCAGTGGGGCTGTTCCAATATTCCTATAAAAGGAAAATCAGGGTAAAAATATTTTAAATGAATGCATTGTCAAGAGTTATTAGAAAAAATGCAAAAAAAAATAAAAAAAATCCAAAATTAGAAAGCTCATCAATGCATCCGTATAAGCCAAATAACAACCTATTCAGGTATAGGATACATTTTTGAACATTTGTAAAAGGAATGGATGGGTAAGCAATCTAAAATACCAGTGGATGGCAAGACGATGGCACCCAGGAGAGCTGGGAAGAAGACAGTCAGGGGCATCCCATGGTGCCCCTGTGAGTCTGCTGTGGCATGCTCACAACTGATTGTAAAGTGATACACACTGGCACATCCGCCTGAACTGCCAGTGACTAGCTAGAAAAGGATCTTGGGGTTATGGTAGATACGTCAGTGAAAACACCAACTCAGTGTGCAGCAGCTGGAGAAAGAGCAGCTTATGGAGATGGAACTATAGATTAAGGCTCAATGCTTACCATCCAGTCCCTCTCCATACAATTAGGGAAATGCCATAGCTCAGTGGTTCTCAAACTTGTTTTCCAGCGAGTGGGAAAGCGGCGGAACGCGATGTGACGCAACGGGCGGACTGCCGCTCAAAGGTAAGTCCCGCCCAGCGTACCGGGTGAACGTTGCCGCTGGAGGACATGCAATTCACACACGCAAGTCACCATTTGATGCTTCATTCCCATGTGTGACCTTTCTCTTGAGAGCCTTTTAAGGTTGTTGGTTGCCATCATGGAACATGTCAAGTTACTTTTCTCATCCATACGTGCTGTATTATCCAAGCTGAATGTCAGCCAGAAAGAATGCATACCCTACTGGGGCATTTGAAATACATACTGCATGTTACCTATGAAAATTGACAAAACCCTGACTAAATGAAAAAAAAAAAGTTGGTAATCTGTCCCCTGAGTAGGTAGATGTTAAATCATACATTGGACAAATACATAACACCTGAAATCTGCAACCTAGTTTGCTCGCTGTCAAAGTTCACATAATTTGGATCAAAATTATCTGTGAAGGTCATGTATTAAATTTATGACACTCTAAAAGGAGATAACCTACAATGTGCATTTTCCCGAATCTTCACTTTCTTCTCTTCGAAAAATGATTTATTGCACAAAATAAATGCCATGTTTTAATAGGAAGTACGAATAGAATGAAAAACCTCTAAGTAGCCACAAACCACTCTCGTTCTATAGTGTCACACAAAGCTGCCCTTGCCATTGTCTTCCTCCCGTCTTGAACTCCCTTTGCTTGCCTGGGAGCTTGCCTGTCTTAGTCCTTTCATTGCAATGAGTTATCTATGAGTGGGTGGGCACCTATATCATCTTAGTGGGGAAGGAACTTGCATCGGGCATAGTCTCTAGAACTCTCTGCTCAATGCCTTCTCAGCTATGAAAGGTACCAACAAGAATCCTGTGGGCTTCTTGACAGCATTAATATTTCACGCCTTTGCATCATATGCTAACCCAATAATTAGGCACACATGACAGAGGTACCATAAAGCCTCTCCGAGCTCTGAATCACTTTGTTATCTGTCAGCTTACATTCCATATCCTGATTCATAATGTGTCATTGATCGGGTATAAACTAGCCAAGGATATTGATAAAACAAACTCGGGTAACTAGTAAAGTAGCTGGAACTTAAAAAAAAAAATTAAGTAGAACCACTAAAGTTCTGGTAAATGGGGAACAGAGAAGGTAGCTCACTTCACTAAGAACAACCACATAAAAGTAAGAAAGTTTGGATGGGGGTGGGGAAGGAAACAATTTTTTTCCTTGTAAAAGGAAAACAGTGCCAGTATGAAATTCCGTAATGGAACTGAAAATAGTTCTTTCCTACAAGGTATACTTCAGTAATCCGCCTTGCTCTTGCAATAAAACAAAGGAAATGGAATGGAGAAAATAACTAAGAGCGCAGTCCTAACAATGAGCTAGGCTGGGGCATGTCCCCTGCACTGTGTTGCAAACATGCTGTAAGGAATGTGTGCACTACTACAGGAGATGGCTGGGCTGTCGAAGTAGCCACACTGGCCCACAGTGGCCAAATCTGGCCAACTCCATGAGTGGGGGAAGTGCCGTCCTAGGGAGGTGTAGGGATTGGGGAGGGTCAGGGATGGTGGGACATTTTGGGATGGGGAGGGCGGGGGAGGGCAGCCTCGAGGGTAGGCCATTCTGGGGAGGGGGTTGGGACCATCCTAGGCAGCCTAGGCCGTATACCTTCCCAGGCTACTTGGATTTGTAAGTAGCTGAGTAGTCCTATTGGGTAGGCTGCTGCTTGCTGCATGGAAAGGGGAAACAATTCCTTTTACCCTGTGGCAAGCAGCAGACGGCCCCAAAACTGTGCTGTTCCAGTCCGGGTTAGAATTTGGCTGCCTGTCCTGCATGGCTTGGGACGACATATAAGAGGAATTTCCTTCTCCATGTAACCATTTTATTCCCTGAGATATAAAGCCATTGTTGGTAACAAGGGATAGGGCCTTCTCTGTAGTGGCTCCAGTATAACGAAATTCCCTCCTTGTCAAATTGAGAATGATGTCCTCCTTGGTGGCCTTCTAGCAAGGACTATAAACCTTTCTCTTTTTTGGTGGGCCTTTCCTCCTTAATATTAGTTTGGATACTGGGCAAGGGATGTGATCCAGAGGTTGAGCTGTCACATTGCCTGAAAAGCTAAGCAGGTGATGGGAGACCATCAAGAGACCAAAATCTGAAGACCAAAGCCACTGACAGGTTTGTGTGAAGGAGTGTGAAGGAATGCAGAGGAGTCTCCCTGCAAATCAGCTGAGGCTCCATTTGCTTCTACCTGCAGAAGATGGGAAGCACAAGGACAAGGTAGGATGTGACTGCACTATGATGAGAAACATCTGGAGTAAGGGAGGGTTTGATGAGACTCTCTCATTGACCTATATTAATACTTGTAAAAAAATAACAACTGAAACGTGGAATTTCTGTACATTGGGCCAATGTAAACCATTTTGAATCTATGAGAAAGTTGGTTTATAAATATAGCAATAAATAAATGCTGCTGTTGCTGGTGTTTTTATTATTACTGCTGCTGCTGCACTGAGTGCATTTTTGTTCTGTGTTTATGTTAGATGCTCACTTCTGTTTTTGTTTTGTTACTCTTTTGATCTTTTTACCTTTGTTGTTGTTTTTTTTTGTAATGAACACAGTAAGCCACTCTGAGCATGCCACAATCAGAGGCTAATGGCAGGGCACAAACCTTTTTGGCTGCAATTTTATGCATACTTTCTTGGGAGTAAGCCCCACTGAACATAATGCAACTTACTTCTGAGAAGGCATGCATAGGCTCATGCTGTTAAACAAATTATATGGTGAATCCTCCTTTTTATTCCAAACCTCTTTCCCCTTGCCTTGTGGTTGAAAGTTTCTCTGTGTCAAGAAGATCTTTGTGCACTTTGGCTAGAATGCCTCTGACTCAGATTGCTGCTTTGACATTGGGCCAGTTCAGATGCCACTTTGCCCACCCGCCCAGCTTGAAACACAGGAGCAGAGATTGATCAGCATCTGTACATTATTTAATAGTTAAAGTGACCCCTTAGGAATAAAGAAAAGAGACTGAATTCCCCCAGATGTTATCCTGGTGATATGAGCACCAATCTTGCCCATCCCCTACAAGATGTGTGCGAAAAAAAACATGGGGAAAGCAAGGCACCTGATTGGTGCATTTGCACCTAGGGGGAGGAGTGCTGTGTCTATCTGCTGGCAGTTGTCTTTCACAGCTGACATCAGAACCGCTCCAACCCAAGGCCCGCCCACCCTTTTCTCTGCTCAGTCTGAGATTGGCTTGATGCCTTTGGAGCTAGATAGGGATTTTTTGCTGCTAGCCTAATTGGCCTTGGTTGGCAGTTTTTTCACCTACCCTTTTTGTTAGGTAAAAACGTAAGAGCATAAGAGCCCCACTGAATCAAGCCAAAGGCCCACCTAGTCCAGCTTCCTGTATCTCACAGTGGCCCACCAAGTCCCTCAGGGAGCACAGGAGACAACAAAATCCCTGCATCCTCTTGCCAATCTCTTGCACCCAGCATTCTGAGGTAGCCTAAACCAATAGGTTGCATATACTGATCACAGCTTGTAACCTATGATGGACTTTTCTTCTAGAAATCTGTCCAATCCCCTTTGAAAGGCATCCAGACCAGACACCACTACCACATCCTGTGGCAAGGAGTTCCATAGACTAATTACAAGCTGGGTAAAGAAATATTTTCTTTTGTCTGTTCTCACTCTTCCAACAATCAATTTTAGTAGCTGTCCCCTGGTTCTGGTGTTATGAGAGAGGGAAAAGAACATCCCTCTATCCACTTTATCCATCCCGTGCATAATTTTGTTGGTCTCAATCATGTTCCTTCACTGGTGCCTCTTTTTCTAGATTGAAGAGCCCCAAACATATTTCACTTTGTAGTAAATACATCTACTGCATTCTAAATACCTTGGTCAACCCAACTGATAACGTTTCATATGTTCCAACCTTCTTCAGTCTCTTCCTGCTTTCCTTCCTTCTAGCAGAAGCCATGCAAAACTGGCATGAACAAGACTCGCAGCCCAATCCTAATCGGCTTTCCAGAGCTGATGCAGCTGCAGTGCAACCCTGTGCTAAACCAACAAATGTTGCCTTCTCTTGAGGAGGGCTCTGGAACTGTCACCCTTCCCAGCATGCAGTGCACTTCCTGTTGGCATAGCTGCATCGGTACTGGAACGTTGGCTAGGATTTACCTGTCAATAGTGGATCACTGCTTGCTCCAGACCTGTTGATGCAGTCGCGGTCCTACCATTTTATGGGAGGGGTCAAATGCCCCAGGTGGCTCAACTCTTGAGCACAAGGCGGTAGCTCGCTCTCGGAGAGGTGAGCACTGTTTGGCCTGCCCACCCTCCCCTGCTTCAGTACGGTTCAGAAATGGAGCCAGGTGTAGCAGGGGGCGTGTCAGTGGGCAGTGATGGGGTGGGGAGCTGGCGCAGGGGAGCTGAGGGTCAACCCGGCCCTGGGGTGGAGCTTGGGCTGGGCGTACCACAGTGTTCATGCCCACTGTCTTTGACTCATCACAAATCCCAATTTGAATGAATTGATCCAATTTGCCCTGAACTGAATGCACACCCTTTCTCATCTTGATTCAGTTTCTTGGATATTTGTTTGTATCGGGTCTAGATGAGAGAGAGAAAAAATCATGGTTTTTCTGGGAAGCTTTGATAACGTTTTCACAGAGTTTTTGGAACTGTGCCATACGGATGTAATTTATGGCTTGCCCAGTTTTTTTAGTGAACTAGTTGGGGAGGCAAACTTCCAAGCATCTGATACACATCCAAGGTGACTGTTCTTCCGAAGCCAAGGAACGATTCACGTAACTCAGTGAAGAACCATCCAAGAATTGCTGCTGTGTGTTTGAATAAATGACTAGCAATGTTGATCCTTTATCTCGAAAGGGGAAAAGGGGGCACGAAAGTAAACATGCAATCATTTCTTGAAACAAAAAGTCTATTTTATTTTATGTCACAGCAAAGGGAAGCAGTTCAAGGTCCAAAACCTGACTCTGTCAAGAGGTGAGCCTCGCTCATTTCAGCCATTGCCCACAGTGTCTGAATGTGATGCAAGTGGTGGATGTGGACTGGCCACAGCCCATTCAGTGTGCGCAAGTCCACATCCCCTGCTGTAACCTGGATCGGGGCCAAGCAGCCTGTGGACAGAGATTTGGATCCGGCATAAGTACTTGATCCTGGTTCCTCCAACTCCTTCAGCTGTCCCAGTCATGGGAACACCCTCCCTTCCGCCTCCCCCCCCCCGCCCCAGAAATGGCCTTGCGCTGGTCTCTGTCAGCTCTGTGCCCATTGCACTGAAGCAAATGTGGTTACAGTACAGATGCTCAATGGGCCATTTGGATGAGGCTGCCTGTCTAATGAAGTATTGGGATTTAGAGGAAGAGTGCATAAACTGTGCATACCTGTGAGTAGTCCAGTAAGATTTTTTTTAATGTTTCTTTTTTAATATTTCAATTTAACTACTTTCTATGTTCAGCACCTACTTTAGGGTCTATGAAGTTGTCTATGCAGGTCCTGTTCTCTCACTCCCTCTCACACATGTGCATGCAGGCGCACCTCCCTTATACCACGCGGCAACAATCACACTTGTTTTTACATTCAATATGATCTCTCCAGCATGGGCAATTCGATTTTGACACAGAAGAAGCAGACGTAGAAAAAAAGTGTAGGGAGTTTACATATTCAGCTACAAGAATAACAAATCACATACACAGAGAGGGGGGTACTGTAATTGCAACAAGATTGCATTTGTAAACAACTGAAGGGATACCCTCGACTTATCCATGGGCCATAGCAAATTCCATGATTTTGGGCATAACTTGTCCTCAACTTAGAGTCGACTTATACATGAGTATATACGGTAGCTAAGGGTATCCTATCCAGCTTTCCAGCGCTGGTGCTAACTTGCCAACGAGGCATGCACTGCATCCTGCAGATAAGGGAATGATTGTTGCGTTTCCTGAGGTCTATGTTGCAGTTGCACCAGCACCCAAAAGTTGGATAGGACTGGGCCCTTATTCTGGATCATAGATAGTATTTTGATGTTTTGTTTTAAAGGGTATAGTAACCATTTAATCATAAATTGTGGTTTGAAATGGTCATAATATTACTTTGGTTCATTATACCACATGCAGATAGATTGGAATATCATACCACGTAGCCATATTATCCTTCCTAAAGTTTTTGAAAAGCGAATGCTGCATTGGTAGGAGTGCTCTATTCTGTTACTCCCATATTCATTGAACATGGGAGAGTGGGAGAATACTGGCTAACTAAAACTAAAACCTGAAGCCCTAAAATATAGAGAGGATCTATACGGCTTTACGGCTCGGGCCCAGGGTATTTGAGGGACCGCCTCCTTCCATATAACCCTACCCGTACTCTGAGGTCATCTGGGGGGCCCCTTTTGACTGTGCCGCCACCAGGAGAGGTGAGAGGGGTGGCGGCCAGCAGGAGAGCCTTCTCGGCGGTGGCACCCCAACTTTGGAATACCCTCCCCTTAGAGTTAAGAACTGCTCCCTCGTTGGCGGTATTTCGGCGGGGACTGAAGACCTTCTTGTTTAAACAGGCTTTTAGTTGCTGACAGGCTGGCTAGTCTTTGTATTCTTTTATTTTCTGTACCTGATCCATGGGATAATCATTGTATTGTATATTGTATTTTTATATTGTTTTTTAATCACTGTTTTTAAATTATGATGTTATTCTGTTTTTAATTGTTTTTGTAATGCCGCCTTGAATGCCTTTTTAGGCAGAAGGCGGGGTAAAAATCCTTAAAATAAATAAATAAAATAAATAAATCTCTACAGACACACTAAATGCAGGGGTACCCAAAGGAGGCATGACAAGCCAGTGAGTTGGGCAGGAATTGTAGGTAGCCAACTAGCTATTTAAGCTCTCTCCAGATTCTCTGAATGTAGGGAGGGTAATGTTGAATAGCACTATGCTGATAACCATGAAACGGGATCAGTGTATTAATTTTGCAAAATCTCTCTCTCTCTCTCTCTCTCTCTCTCTCTCTCTCTCTGACTTATTTACACCTCTCTTCTTTGATAAATTTAGAGCAGATTAACATCCTTCCAAAGCGTTACCCTCTCATCCCACTTTGGGAAAGGCAGCAGAATTTTACTTTTGATTGCATTCATTCATGACTCATCTTTAATGTGAGTGAAACACAGCCTTTAATTATAGCTGCAGTATGTTCCTATGTGCATTTTGTATCTAGTCTAAGCTTCACATGATGTTCCTCCAACAGTTCTACCATCCATTTAGATTCTGTTGTAAACTAGTTTTAAACCTTAGAAAGTTCGGGATGTATAGGTAGCGGGTGGGTTTGGGGGTGATATTTTTTTCCAAAATTTCTTGATTAAAATAGCAAATTGTGGTCTTATGTGATTTTATCCAATTTTTTTTATTGCAAATTGTACAAACAGTGCAATAAATAAGGGTGAATGACCCTACAAAGGCAAGCAATTACTGGCAAACACACCCTAGCCCAAAATAACCTGCTCAAAAATTCCCAAGCTATACTCTGATTGCTACTTGGAGCATCAAGAAATTATTACTTCCACTTAAAATTGCCCATTAAAATTGCCCCAGCCTGCACTGTGAACTATGAACATTCATGTTCATGCAAGTTTAGGCAAGCTTCCTCCTGTTTCTGCCACTCCTCCTCCTGATCCCTTACTGAAAACTATTTGTGGATTCCTCAAAACGGTGTCAAAAATAAACAAAAGTGGTGTTATTTTTGTGAAATTAATCTAAATTTGTGTCAAACTCTGTCAAAATAAGCAAAAGCGGTGTTTTTGCATTATGACCTAAATTTCATTTTATGTAGTGTTTTTTTCAGTAGAAATTCTCATTATTTAGCATTTTGTGTTGATCACCAGAAAAAAAACCATCCCTATGTATAGGTTCTGAATAGTGATGGGTCAACTTTCCTTAGCTCAATTCTGAAATGATACGAAATGCACATAAGAAGCTATTTTTTTTATGTCTTATCTGAATACAACCAGTTTGGTTGCCAACAAGTTGCTGGGAAAATGATAACTTGCATGGCAAGCTAATGACCTGAAAGTGATTTTAATTTAGTTCAATACTGTGATGTATGTATGGCTGTCTTTTTAGACACTCTACCCATCTGAATTAAGTGTTCACTTTGAAATCTGTTGACAATTAAAATGTCAACATCATTAATTATTTCAGTGCTGGTAAAAGGACACACAAAACAGGGGCTGTCCTAGTTTATTGAAGAGCAAGAAAAAATGTGATAATTTCATTATAAATATTTATATAACGTTGCTTGTGGTTCTTTGCTGTATGAACTCAAGTGAGGCATAGTATTCTTGTACAGGTTTTGAGGGTGGCAGTAGGTTCATTTTTTCTTTTCTATTTACTAAGCTTCAGTGGACAGGAATATTCCTTCTTCATATATAATCCCATTTGCTTCCGGTGGTTCCAGAGCTTCCCATTTGCTTCCATTTGGTTTCCAGTGCTTCCATTTGCTTCATATCCCATTTGCTTCCAAACCTGCCTGAGGAATCAGTTAGTCAAGAATGCAGAACCTCTCAGTGCAACTGCCCATATTTGAACTCTCTTTCTCTCACTGCATGATTACAGGAGCCACTCCATTGCTGAAGTAGTTGCTGTGGTTTTGTGTTTCAGCAGCAAAAAAGGGAAAACAATCTATAGAAAGGAAAAGGAAAAGAAAGAGGAAGAGATTGCCAGCTCTTCTGGGCAACACTTCTTGGTTCTAGACAGTGGCATCACTAGAGTCAGCACCACCCAGGGAGGAAACATTATGACATCATGTAACGTCTTCTGCGTTCTCCCAAAGGAGGAGGTGAAGTGTCGGCTCAACAGGCATGCTAGGATTGCGCTGTGTGTCACTTTGGTTCCTGTCAAGGGTCCCCAAATCTGGAAATGTGCAAGGGGTACAGTGGAAGGAAAACAGAAAAGTCCCATTGTGAATGCCATTCTCTACACATTGCTCTTTAGATACTAGCCAAAGACAAAATAAAGTGGTAGTCAGAAGTGTCACTAGGGTTTGTGCCACCTGGTGCAAGAACTAATTACCCTGCACCCCCCAATAATGACGACACGAGACAAGAGTTTGGT
>JAJKFI010000027.1:11845369-11859691 GCA_029204185.1 Lerista edwardsae | reverse complement strand
CCCCCCAATAATGACGACACGAGACAAGAGTTTGGTCTAACAGGGCCACTTTATTAAACTTACATAACTTTAAATTAAAGGACTTGCAGCTTAACTACCTCCCAAGCGTGCGGGCCTATGGGGAAACGGCACTAGCCGTCTGCCTCCCCAATTGATCATAATGATCAAGGGCGTCAACCCATCTGACTCCAGACTTCAGCTCGTTGTTCCAAGCTGAAGTCCATCCTCGCCGACCCGAAGGTCGAGGCAACGTGTCCAAGACAGGCTCACCCCGGCACACACCATAAGGGTAGCCATTATGAATCCGATCAGGGTACGACCCACCACTCAACGAGCCGGAAAGGCAACTTATGAGCGGCACGGCCGATCCCCAACCGTGTTGCCTCAGAACGGACGCCGAAGGCCTACCTGCCTACCCACCGCACGCTACCTGCCACACGGCGGGGACAGCCTAGCGCTTGTCCCCGACCGCCCCAAACAACCAGAGCAGCCAGTTACGGATGCCCAGCTGCAAGTCCATAAGAAACAGGTCGTTGCCTGCAAACGTAAGGTGAACACCGTCATCCCTAAATAACTCTGGGAGTCCGAAACGTATTCCCGGGTGGGCAATAAGGGCCCCACCGTGCGCTGAAATAATCCGCCCCAAGTAATCGTTAAACTTACGCCGAGCCCTATCAACTCGGGCCGGGGAAATGGCACCCCTCCATACCCTACGAGGCAGGAGATTAGACCATAAAATAGTCATGCCTGGGGCCAAATCCAAAAGAACTGAAACATCAATTCTGGCCTGCAATCGCAGCACCATCGCAGGTGTCTGTACCAGATCATTCCCACCTAAGTGGAGAACCAAAACTTGGGGTGGTGGAAACTGCCTGAGGTAGGCCATAAACATAGGAATAAGCTGTCCCCAGCGCATTCCTCGCCTACCCGCCCAGCGCACGGTGGCTAAACTGCTAAGCCCCAACTGTGTACCATAACTGGAGGAACTGGCCCTCTTGTGGGCCCAGAAAACGATGGAGTGTCCCAGGATGAGCACCTCAACCGGCTTGGTCCTGGAAGCACCTGTCAATAAACAGAACCAGTTACCACATGAATCAAGGCTCACCCCATTGCCGAATATAATCTCTGAACACCTGGGACCTCCAACGACCAATTCGCATAATAACATCTGGAGGCAAGCCCAGGTGCGCGGCCAGGGAAGCTGCTCCAATTCTAAGGGAATGCAGCCCGTAATCAGACATGGGCAGCCCTAGACGCAGCAGCGCCCTTCGAAAGATTTCCCTAAACTGGGCCAAAGTAAGAGGTGAAAGGTTAAAATGTATCAATAGGTAACCCCCAGCAGGGGGCCTCATATCTGCGTACCTGTTAACAGCATTGACCGGGCAGAGGTCCTCCTCGGGGCAACACCGCAGGGTAATCCTTTGCCCCCTGCCCCTCTGATCAGTTTTAGATTTTCTGAGGGTAAGAAGAATCCTATCCACCCTTGTGCTCAAATCCCCAATGCGCAAGGCCCTGAAGGACTGGTCATTTGCTGACCTAGCCAAAACTTCGCTGGGCCTGAAGGCCCCGAAAAACATTATAGCGCATGTCGCCCAAAATAAAGCGGCTTCAAACGGGGACTCACACAAAATTTCAAACTGCCCCCGAATACCTCGCAGAATGGCGATAGTCACAGGCCGTCTGTGATCAGGGACCGAAGGGGCTTGCCGTCTAAAGGCTTCGAGCATCTTTTTAATCCTAAAATCGGAACCCGGGTCGGGCCAACCCTGGGCTTTGGCCCAGAATGACAGGGCCGCTACGAAAACTGCAATAGATCGAGGAGCCAGGCCGCGGTCCCATAGGTGAAGAAGAAATCGCATGACCTGTTCCGCAGGAACAGGCTCAATGCCAGGAAGCCGCTCAGAATCCCTGAAGTCAAGGAACTCACACACCTTGGATCTATAGCTTGACTTCGTGGACGGGGCTAGGGCGGACCAAATGAAGTGTCGGGCCCTGCGGAACCAAGGTTCCAAAGGCCCGGAGGCATGGGGTCGGGCTCCTCCTTGGCTGCAGGCGCCGCTTGCCGAAAACGCTCCTCCTGAAAACGAGAGAGAGCGTCGGCAATGACATTCTGCAACCCCGGAATGTGCCTGGCTACAAACAATGTGTTAATGCGCAGGCACTGTAGGACAAACGCCCTAACTAATCTCATCACTCTAGGGGACTTGGAGGACTGACTGTTCAAAACACTAACCACGGCCTGATTGTCGCACCAAAAGCGAACCGTACTATTAGCGAACTCGTTCGCCCAGATGTGCGCGGCAACCACTATCGGAAATAATTCCAAAAATGTAAGGTCCGTGATAAGTCCTCTGACCACCCAATCAGCTGGCCAAGGTGCAGCACACCATCTACCCCTAAAATATATGCCAAAGCCAGAGCCTCCCGCGGCGTCCGAGTGCACCTGAAGCTCAGCTTCGAGTAACTGCACTGAACGCCAAAATGAAACACCATTGAAATGGGCCAAAAACTCTTGCCACACCCTCAGGTCAGCGCGCATGCCCGCTGAAACCTTGAGGCGATGATAGGGGCGGCTGAGACCTTTCGTTGCATCGCAAAGGCGGCGCAGGAAGGCTCTGCCTGGGGCAACCACCCTGCAGGCGAAGTTGAGGTGCCCGACCAATACCTGCAACTCATGCAAGGTCATTCGCCGAGACCCCAAGGCGTGATCAATGAGCTCCCTCATCTTATCCAACTTGCTTTGGGGTAGCCTGCTGCACTCCTGAACAGAATCCAGCTCGACTCCTAAGAAAGTCAATCTGGAAGCAGGGCCTTCCGTCTTGTCCTGCGCCAGAGGCACACCTAGCTCCGAACACAGCGAAATAAAAACGCTCAGCAGGAACTGACACTCCCGCGACCCGGCCTTCCCCATAAGAAGAAAGTCATCGAGATAGTGGGCCGTGGTGCGCATCCCCGCCCTAACCTGGAGCGCCCATTCGAGAAAACTAGAAAATTTCTCAAATGCGCTACAACTCACAGAACACCCCATAGGCAAATTTCTGTCGATAAAGTAACCCCCATCAAATTTGAAACCCAAGAGACAAAAATCCTTGGGGTGAACAGGGAGCAGTCTAAAGGCTGACTCAATGTCGGCCTTAGCCATAAGGGCGCCCCTGCCACACGTACGCAAAATAACTATAGCCTCATCCAGTGAGGTATAGCGCACTGAACAGAGATGATGGGGAATTCCTGAATTAACCGAGTTGCCTTGTGGGTAAGAAAGGTGGTGAATTAATCTGAATTCACCTGGCGTCTTCTTTGGTACAATGCCCAGTGGAGACACCTGTAAATTGCTCAACGGAGGGGAAACGAATGGTCCCAATACCCTCCCCGCAGTTACTTCCTTTGAAATTTTTTGACGGACTACGTCCTCCAACCCCACCACTGACCTTAAGTTACCTGAGTCAGTGGGAAAGGTTGGCGTGGGCGCAGGGATTCTAAATCCCTCTCGAAATCCTGCCTCCAAGTAAGCAGCCGCTTCCCGGTCCGGGTAAGACCGCAGAAGAGCAACAAGGGGGGCCAATTTAACTGGGGTTGGCCCCCTTGGAAGGAGGCCCCTGGGACTGAGAGCCTCCACCTCTTCCCCGGCCCCCACCCCTGAAACGGCCCCTGCCTCTGTAAGACGTGAGCCTGGGGCAAGCGGACACTGCGTGCTTTGCCCCACAAAGCACGCAGGCATGCGAAAAGGGGCAGGAAGCCTTGCCACACTTTCCAGTTGAATTAAATTCATAGCAAGTGCCCGTAACGGCACTTCCGGAAGAGCTGGGCAAGGCCTTGGTTACAGGGGTGGCGTTGCGGGCAATAACATGCCCACTTTCAGAACGGTCACCCCCAAGCGCCCTGGATGGCACCACCATTTGCACCCACAATTCCCATTGGGGAATACGCCAATCAAGGGCGGGGTCATGAGCCGACCGCAAGCGGAAATGCTGATCATAGTTCAGCCATGCTGAACCGGCGTGCTCGCGGAAGGCCCTATGAATGGTGTCCATATACTTGATCAGCGCTGTTGCCTTCCCTGGGTGGACTTGCAGCAGCACTGACATGTATATGGCATAGCCATATAACCAGTTAGTAAAATTTTTATCAATTTTACGTTTTTTGACTGCTTCTTCGTCCCTAACAGGGTCCCCGAATCTGGGAACGGGGTCTGGCTCAGCCTGCAGCAAGCTAAAAACATCTACATATTCGCCCCGCCAGATCTTCTCTTTAACTGATAGGGCCAAATGACCCCCAAGCGGGAGCGCAATGGACCCGTATGAAGAAAGCGGAGGTGCCTCCGCGGCCGCCACTTGCTGCACTGGAGTGGGGTAAGGTGCAAATGGCCCCCAATAACCCAAAGGGGGTAGCGGCGTAAGCGCCTGGGAAGTCCCAGACGCCGGCATCTGCCAAGAAGAAACAGCAGCACCTGAGCCAGGAACCGGATTGGGCACACTGTAAGCCGGATGTATCGCAGGGACCATACCTGGATAATTCCCTGCTTGGGCACCACGCCCGTTATCCCAACTTTGTGGCCAGTAACTGTACGGGGTACTGTGAGGCACTGCCGGCACACAGACTCCCTCCCTCTCGTCCCAAACTGCTGCAAAGGAATAAGTTTCGGCAGAAATAATCTCACCAGCAGCTGACTGTTCGGCGTTAGCCGGGGAGGAAGTGGTTGCCCCATCTGAATCAGCCGGATTAGTCTCTTGAGCCACTGCAGGCGGCCGAACTGATTGCCGAGTAGGCTGTGCCTTCTGAATGCTGGAAGTAGCTGAACCAGCTCTGGAAGAAAGAGGGCGATACATGTTAGCACCCTTACCAGGCCTGGAAGAGCGACGAACTGGGGTGACTACACCAGAAGTTTCACCCCCATCACCTTCCCCAGCCAAACGCTCAGCCTTCTCCTTTTCCAGGGCGTCCACCCTGGCCAACAGCGCCCGGAAATTTTCCCGTGTAAATTCCTCCTCATCTGAGGAGGAAGATGAAGGGGGAGGTGCAGGACGCTTAGGCGCCTTACCACCCCTTTTCTGACCTTTTTTAGGCATATTGAATGACAAGCACCAACCGCTGAACTCGGGAGCCCCGTACAACAGCAACCAGCAGGGGGTTAAGGTTTACCCACGACCAATTGGTTCAGCCGAAACCACCGATAAGAGCTAAGCCCTCTAGGCAGCCAACGGCTGTTCCCAGAAAAAAACCCCTATTACTCAATATATAGAATATGTATTTAATTTTTATTTTATTTTATTTTATTTTATTTTTATTTTTATTATTATTATTATTATTATTAGTAGTAGTAGTAGTAGTAGTAGTAGTAGCAGTAGTAATAGTAGTAGTAGTAGTATATATATGTGTGTGTGTATATGTATATGTATTGAGGCGGGCGGATCTCCCAGGAAAGTGTATATGATGCTTAAACAGCAAGGAAAAAATCCACCCTACGAAAGAGGGGGGGGTTGTAGGTGTCCAATCCCAGTATCACAAAGTTGCCTGATTCAACTCCCCACAGCAAGGACCTTCAGCAGTTGTGGCTGTGTAACAAAGAGAGAGAAAAAGCAGGGCTAGGAATAACCCAAGCAGCCACTCCCTCGCAGGAGGACCAAATACCAGAGGGAGGAGCGAGAGAAGAGGGGGGGGAGGGTACAACAAACCACTCCCTTCCCCCAGAGGCTGCCCAGCCAGGCACCCTGCAACCAAAACTCCCAAGAAAAACAAGCCAAGAGGCAAACACAAGCGGGGGGGAGGGGGCAAATAGGACTGGAGCCTGCTGAATGCAAAGCCAACTGTCCCAATGTAAGGGTAAAGAAGCACTTCTTACACTGAGGGACCCGCTGCGAGCAGCAGCATCCCACCTGAAATACCAAGAAAATGAGAAAGCCCTACAAGGAAACACACACAAGAGGGATTGTGCCGAGTGGGGGGGGGGGCAAGGTGTAAGAACGTTGCCCGCAGCGCACCGAAGGCGCGACCCAAAAGGGACTAACTAAAGTCCCTGGAAGCTACCCACCCCCAAGGTAAAAAGCTTGCAAAAGACACAACCCCTTGAGAGCGTGCGCGCGCACACCAAGCCTGCACAGGACAAGCAGCGCCGCAAACAGCCCCTTGCTGCTCCCACAGGGAGCCGAAAGGACAAGAGAGTGAGGGGGTGCCTGATGAAGCACCTAACCTCCGTCAGAGCCGGCAAAACAGCGAGCGAGCGAAAAAACACGTGTGCTCGGCTGCGCACCGGCAAGCCGAGCCCCAACAGCCTCCGCGCCGGCCGGCGCGAAAGGCCACGTGCACCGAAGAAAAGGAAAGGTACACCCGCTCTGAAAAAAGGCGCGAACGGAGTCCCAACGCTACGAGAATGCCGGCCAAAGAAAAGGTAAACAAACCGCCCAATCTCCGCACGGCCAGCTATAACACGGCAAAGCTCCCCGCTGAACTCCCCTCCACCCCTGTAAACCCGATTGCAGAAAGCAGCTCCTAATGTGGGCTAGGATTAGGCCCGACCCACACAATGCCCGGAGGCTGAGAAATAAGCTCCCTACCCCCCCCCCCCAAGCGCCCCGGAGCCCCGGGACGCTGAAATTAGCCACAACGAGCAGGAAGAAGGGGGAATGGAGCGCACACAACAGGTTGGAAAACTGTTAACAATGCAAACAGAAAGGGTTAGCAAGGGAGGGTAGGGTAGGAAGAACTGGGAATAAAGGAAAGGTCTTATCCAGAAGCGTCACGAAGAGGCCACGAGCCAAATCCCAGCGAGGAGACCAAGCAGCATGCACACTCGATCGCCGATCGCGCCAGAATGAGGCAAGGGCGGGGAGAGCCAACCATCTCAATTAACCCCCGCCCCCAGATCGGGCTCCCATTGGCCCGTTCAAAACCCTGTCCCCGTGTGTCCAGGGTGGGACAGGGCAAACAGGGCTGCGTGGCAAGCACGCAACCGTCATTGTATCACTCCATGTGTCACCCCAACTTACTTAGAGCGCACTCCTGAACTGGATTTAGGCCTGAATAAGCTAAGCCAGCAAAGTTTGGCCAGCACAAGGACCACCATAAAGCATGTTTGGACCACTCTCGGGGTCAGGGAGGATGGTGCACATCTGTGTGCTGGCCTCTCTGACTCTGAGAGTGGTCCAAACATACTTTACTGAGTGTCTTGTGCTGGCTAAATTTTGCTGGCTTAGTTTATTCTAGCCTAACTCAGTTTAGGATTGTCCTCTTTCTTTCTTTCTTTCTTTCTTTCTTTCTTTATTTATTTATTTATTTATTTATTTATTTATTTATTTATTTATTTAAATAACTGTGCAAGTAAACCAACAAATTAGTAATCAACAAAAAAAACAGTAGCCAACTTGATGATACTCACATAACTGAATAAGAATTCTAATATTAGCTCTGATACATAGAAAATAGAGCTGATTCATACTAACACCTTATTGGTTCCCTGCTATGTCATAATAACACCTCATTGGGTCTTGGAGCAATCAGTCTCATTGGTCAGAAAGTTAAGAAAATTCTCCCTTTTTACATAAGGCTGTTGTGTTATTTGGCTATAATGTTTGATAGAATCCAGATACTTTAGCCCAATTTGTTTCATTGCATTCTGCATTAAATTATGCATCAAATGATATATAACTTGATGGTGTTATTTGAAAATACCATTTTTTTACAATTTTGGCCATTTATTGTGTCACTCGCACGCACCCCCGCAAGAGGTTAAGAACAACTGATCTGGACACGACAGTGCTCTTCTATCAACACATATGAGCACACATGAGCACATATGTCCAGATGCTGCTTAGAATATACATACGGGGCAAAGGATTACATCCTTTGGAGTCAGCTGGCCTTCTCCTTAAATTCAGAGTTACTATATACTGTATATACAAATAAATTTTTAGCACATTAGCTCTGTACACATGTTTGAAAAATGTGTCTTTTTATGGTTCTCATACTGACTGATTAAATACTTTGTATGCAAGTAATATCTTTCAGACACCATGCTGATTGCATGTAGTGGCAAGAGGCAGAGGCCAAAAAGCCCATAGGCACATTCAAAAAACAGCTGATGGCCTTCCTCATTCTACACATCCTCACTGCATTTAAAGTTGGGTTTTGTTGTTGTTGCAGGGCTCCATTTTTTCTAGTCACTGCTCAAAAGATTGTGTGAGTAGAGATGCTGCAAAACTGCACCTAAACCAAATCTGTTCTAGAAATGCTAAGAATGAAAGGAATTCCCATAAATTTGCAGTCTGCATTTACAAGATAATTTCCTAAAAATGGAAGGGGAACCATGAATCAGAAGCAAAACTTATGGAGACTCTAATGTGGAAAAATCCCATATAAACACATGCAAAAGACAACAGCAAGTTAGACTTTAAACCAAACATTATCAAATAGCTTGAAGCAGTAAAATAATTGACTCCTTTTCCCCTCCTATAGATGCATTCTAGAATATGATGAACAAATGCAATGACACTTTAATATGATGTATTGATCAAGGCAGTGTTAGAAGAAATGCATACCACTGAAATCCTAAAAATAAGCTGAAAAAGAAGTTTAAACTAGCATTTTGACGCTTTGTGAAGGTTTGGATGACTCCACCATGTGATTAGGGGTGGAAAGGGGTGACGGAAGAGGGTCTGAAATGTGTTTCTTCATATTCCCTAATCATAAAGGTGGAGGAAGGGGGGCTCCTCAGGTGCTATCATCTGAACCAGCGTATCAGTGGTCACCATATGTGACCATTAACCCCTGAATTTAGAAGTAAACTAACAGAAGTAAACAAGATCACAAGTGAGCACATGAAGGAATTCTTAGCTGTTTAACTGTTTTAATTGAAAACGCTTTGTATTTAGAATTATGAGTTATACTTTAATAAAAATTTCAGTCTATTTTTTCTCCTGCTCAACTTGAGAATACAATAGATAAATATTAGCCATTAAAAGCCCAATCCAGAGCTGCCAGGTGGCTACCACTATATCCCATGGCAGCCAGGCAGCCGCAGGAGGCTCCATGGGGAAAGGGGACATTCATCCCCTTTCCCCACAGTAAGGGCACAGGGCAGATGAGCGGTCTACTTGCTTCTGTGCTGGCTAAGAGTCACAGATGGTCCCACCTCCCACTCCACCCCTCCCCTGCCCCGTAACGCCCTCCTGCTCTGCCTGGAAAGACCACATCCCTGCCGAGCAGCAGACTCGTCACTTGCCAGCGAGTAGTGCTCCCTCTCGAGTGCCCATGGCTGGTATCGCCATGGTGCCACCTCAGCACTGGCAATAACGGCTTACCACCGGAAGTGGAGGCATTTTATAGCACCTTGTGTGACACCAGAGCGAGCGGTATGCTCAAACCACTGATGCTGAAGGGCTCTGGATTGGCCCCTAAGGCTACTATCCTATCCATGCTTATCTGGGAGTAAACTCCATTGACTACAATAAGACTTAGAGTGCAATCCTAACCTGGAGTTAGGCTGGCATAGTTAGCAAAGTTTGACCAACACATTGGCCACTGTAAGGTATATTTGGACCACTCTCAGCGTCAGAGAGGCCTGACTCCAAGGGTGATCCAAATGTGCTTTATGGTGGTCTTTGTGCCAGCCAAATTTTGCTGGCCTAACTCCAGGTTAGGATTGCGCTCTTAATTCTGAACAGACATGCATAGGATTGGGCTTTTACATTATAGTTCTTTGTCCCATGCTTCCAAATGAATCCTATTTTCATTCAAGAGTAGAAGTAAACAAGGTGTGTGCTTGGTAGGGAAGCAAACTGTATCAAATACGCATTTTAAGTGAAACTGAAAATGATAGCTTGTCGAGCACAAATTGCACACGATCAATGATCAGCAGTGAATTGGGATGAACATTTCCTGTATGGAGGAAACAAAGATATTAAATAAAACAAAGGCATGAGTAAGTCAGAAAAAAAGTTAGCTGTGAGAAAGATGTGGACTGTAATGACACAGAACAGCTTGAACGTGTGGGGTACTCGGGGGAAAAAAATTGTCCCACACATGTAAACTGTTCAATAGAAGAATATGAATAAGTTTGTACATGCATCAACATGTGAGATATGAATAGGGAGCATGAAGCCACTCGGCACTTTGACAGAGACTTCTGGTGCTCATCTGATTGTGACAGTCAAGCTCCTTGAATGGAATTTTGGCTCTCGGATCAGTCTTCAGCAGTGGGTCTGTAGCAGCAGGACCTACTTTTAGAATGACAATCTGTCCGAGCAGGGCCAGCCTTAAGCCCATGTGACCAATGTCATCACATTGGGCCCCCTGCTTTGGGGGCCCCTGCACCAGTTCAGTGACCATATCGCCATCTGCTGCAGCTGGGTGGTCAGTTGTAGGTCAGGTCTATGGGTTGTAGATCAGTGGGGCAAGCAGAGCAGCTGTACGGTGGGCCCTCCCACTTGTCCCTGTCTCCAAATAGCCCAAAATGGTCCTCCTGGAAGCAGTTGATGGTGATGTCTTCATGTCACCACCAACTATTTCCAGGTGCCACGCTTTGTACTCTTTACCAGAAGCACCACAAATGCTCTTCTTGGTGAGTGGAGGGCTGTGCAGAGAGGGGGGGCTCTGTAGGAATGGTTGAACTCAGCCAGCAGGGGAGCAGCTTACCTCGGCCTGTCTGCAGCATTGCTGGGTTGCTGCTGCCGCCTGTACGTTATTTAACATAATTGGATGTCTACAGAGACGAACCAAGCGCCGAGTGCACCCATGGCAGGGCGACGAAACCGCACCCCCTGCACGTCGCTCCACCCCGTGCGTCGCCCCACCATGCCTCTCTGCGCCTGGAATAGCTCCATTTTGGAGCAAAACGGACACCAGGGAGAGCGGGTGGGCCAAACAGCGTGGGTTAGCATGTGGTTTACTCCACGCAATGGCGCCCCGCTGCCCCACCGCTGCCGGCGCCCATGGCTCGCGCCACCCCAGGCTACACCCACGCTCTGCCTCTGGATGTCTATATTGGAAATACGTTCATCAATCAAACCTGCAGAACTACACACACACACACACACACACACACACACACACACACACACACACATTTCTAGGACATATAGATAACAGTAATTGTGCCCAAATGCTTTGATAGGATTAGTGCAGTTAAAAAAAAAATTTTTTTAGCTAGTCCACCCACACCATTTCACAGGGGGCTTTAGAAGGATGTATCAACTCCAAAAATGACTTGCTTTGTAATATATGTATCTATGCGCTAGTCACAACCCTCTAGGGTGTCAGGAACAAGCAGCTCAGTAGATCTTGGCTTTTAAAGGTTGTCCCTAACTGTCAACTAAATCAGTGTATATATTTTTTTCACAGATGGATAACAGTCCAATCCTAACCTGTGCTGGAAGAGGCAGGCTGGTGGGCTTGCGCTGCATCCAGTGCATGTTAGGAGGCAGCTAGAGGCTGCCCTGGGGTAAGAGCAGTGTTGTCATGCAGCTGGAACTCTGGGCGGGAGGAACGGGTGAGCGGCAGCAGGTAAGATGGCGAAATGGACCGGAATGCAACGGGCGGGCTGCAGCTCACCCATTCCTCCCGCCCAGAGTTCCAGCTGCATGACAACGCTGGGTAAAAGAATATTTTATCCTTACCCTGGGGGAAAGCCAATAGGGCCACTTGGATCTGTGGCATGTTTGCAACACTCTTATATGCTGGCCTCCCTTCCAGATAGGATTGCATCTTAAGTCATTTCCAGTACGTCTGAATAGCAAAGAACAGCGAAAGAAAATGGAGAACACAGAAGAGATCAACAGTGCAGTCATTCATATCTACGCAGAATTATAAACCATTGTGTCAAATGGGGCTTATCAGGGGTGGTATGAATGGGAATGCTGCCTGATTCCTGATTCCTTCTCATGTCTGCCTCTGTGCTACAAAACCAAAACCCTTACCATGCTCCTTGTGCACTGCCATAGAACTTGTATGTATCAGGCTTCTAGTTTCATCTATGGGCTCAGTGCAGGTTTCATGGCAGTGAGAAGCACAGTAAGGGGGGAATGGTTGGCTTCTCACTTAAGTGACTGTGAAGGAGATCATTCTGGTTGGAGGCAGCAGGTGGTGGTGACAGACTGAGGGCGCAATCCTAAAATGAGTTAGGCCGGCATAAGCTAAGCCAGCAAAGTGTGGCCAGCACAAGGGACACCGTAAAGTATGTTTGGATCATTCTCGGAGTCAGAGAGGCCGACTCACAGACGTGTGCCATCCTCCCTGACTCCAAGAGAAATCCAAACATGCTTTATGCTGTCCCTTGTGCTGGCCACACTTTGCAGGCTTAGCTTATGCCGGCCTAACTCCAGTTTAGGATTGCGCTCTGAAGGTGAAACACACCCTGGATTCACTTTACCCTTCACACTCTACCCTTCACAATCTGCCACTGCATCAGGTGGCTGCACGGGTGGATCAGCACTGAGGCTTACTTCCTAGTAAGTGTGTTTAAGACTGCAATTGGTAAATTGCAAGAGCTGGAGTAGCAGAGCAGCTAAGGAAGACAGCTATGAAGTAGGGAGTTTTTGCTTCAAATCTCACATCTCGACCTCCAGCATCTCCAGGTAGAGAAAAAATTCCTCTCTGAAACTGTGAAGAGCTGCTGCTAGTTAGTGTTGACAATACTGAGCTGTGTGGACCAAGAGCTTGATTTCACATAAGGCAGCCTCCTCTGTCTTTCCTAGCTGATCTTATGTGTACCATTATTAGCCTGCCCGCATTATCTGCAGGGGGTTCCATCCCCAGAACCCCTGTGGATACCAAATTCCATGGGTATTCAAATGGGTGGGTGGATGCACGTGGCCCTTGCTGGACTCAGAAACCCCTCCAGACGTGACCTTGGAGGTCAAAGTAGGCCAGGTGTGTTCTTTTTTGGGGGGGGCATCCTCAGGTTTTCAATGCAGCCCACATGTACTGAGAACGTAAGAAGAGGCCCACTGGATCAGGCCAAAGGCCCATCTAGTCCAGCTTCCTGTATCTGACAGTGGCCCACCAGATGCCTCAGGGAGCACACAAGACAACTAGATACCTGTATCTCTTTGCCACTCCCTGTACTCACATTACAGGGTTGTTATAAGGATTACAATTAGGGCGCAATCCTAAGCAGCGCTGGATTAGCAAGGCCGGCTGGCCAGTGCCAAATCCAGCGCTGCTTAGGACGGGCTGGAATCTCCCCGCGGCAAAGGGAGTGTGTGCTCCTCGGATCTGTGCCCGCTGAAGAGTGGGTGCAGATCCGAGGAGACCGCGTGGCCCGAATTGGGGCCACACGGCCTCGCTGATGAGCTTAGGACATGGCCGTATGGCCACCTCCCAAGCCCACCCAGGTCCCGCCCAAGTCCCGCCTTCTGCCTTCCCCTCCCACCAATCCCCATCCTGAAACGGGATGGAGAGTCCCTTGTGCTGACCATCTTCAGTTGGCGCAAGAGAGGCACTCCATCTGCGCTCTGAAGCTGATGCTGCAAGCAGCGTCGGCTTCAGAGATGCAGCGCTGACGCGGGGGTGCTGCTTGGCGCCCACGCACTGACGCTCCACCCCTTGGGGGCGCACTAGGATTGTGCTGCCCAATTGTGCATGTGAAGTGCTTTTCACACCTGAAAGCAACATACAAATGCTAAATACTTATGTTTGAGGGAACAAATATTTCACCTGGCACAGATTGATGCTTTTGAACATTCAGATAAGCAGATACGTGGCCCTTCTAGATGTTTTGCCTTTTGTTAGAATCATTGCTATAATTATAAACTTTTTATGAGAAGGCACAAGGGCCATGAAAATGGGAAAGTACCCCCAGGAATCTCATTAAGAGATAGATTTTAAATCCTGCACGCAAATGCATATGCTTCTAAGTCTGCAATGATGGTCTGCCCATCTGAGATTAGACTTCTGCCTTGTAAAAGCTCCCGTGAATGGGGAAGAGAGGGGGATTTGTTATGGCAATCAAAGCTGGTTGTCTTGATTTGTGCACTCCTTGCTTCCTTTTGTATTTTGTGTCCTATGCCTGCGTCTGTATGTAATTTATGCAAAGAAGTTGCTTTTTGTGTTGAATTTGAATATAAAACATTTTTTATAGAGGACAAAAGTGAAAGAAAGGGGGGAAAAGGCTGCAAGACAAAATTGTGTGCTGAAATGATGCAGCAGCAGGATCTCAGAAGGGAAATTGCAGCACTTAAATCTCTCCATCCTAGCAAATTTGACAGAATTGCAGAAGACACACAGATGTTATCAAGTGATGATTGTGCTATTAAACAAAGGCTAGAAAATATTGAGAATGAGTCAGAGAGAGAGAGAGAGAGAGAGAGAGAGAGAGAGAGAGAGAGAGAGAGA
>JAJKFI010000027.1:11822285-11845359 GCA_029204185.1 Lerista edwardsae | reverse complement strand
AGAGAGAGAGAGAGAGAGAGAGAGAGAGAGAGAGAGAGAGAGAGAGAAACAGTGTAGAAAATGGGATAGCCATGCCGAATGATTGTCCGACACTAATAGCAATTATATTTGTATTGAAATGAGAATAAACTGCCAAATTAGGACTAAAAAAGCAAGTAATCTGTAAAATGCATTTGGCCCAAAGAACTGAAAATTTGTTTACTTGCATTTAACTACTTTGCCAGTTGCAATTATAGTAACATTAGAAATGACTTACGAGGTATTGATCTTGCAATACTTGGCTGCGCCTTGTAATGTAGCATAAGAGTATCTGCTTAGACCAATGTCCTAGATGTTTACATTATCAAATCAGAATAGTTTACACAAACAGTGCAATGCTGATTTATGAGATGAGCTGCGTCGTGAGCAGCAGGGAAACAGGCCCGGCTCGGCTCCATTTTGAGGCCCATACCTGTCTTCCTCGCCCCCCCCCGCCCCTATGGGACCCTGGCGTGAGAAAGTTTTCCCCTGGAGGCTGTTTTGTCTGACAATGGGCTAGGGCGAGATAGAGGGGCCTCTAGCAGGAAAACCTCCCAAGGACATCTTCTCCGTCTGTTTTGCCTCTGGCTGGCAAGGGAGGCTGGGAAAGCATGGGGGGAAGTAAGAACAAAGACTCAGACTTTTGAGTCTTGTGAGGAGAGACCATCTTGTCCTCTTCACACCTGGTTCTGTTCTCTGCTGGGTGAGTGATAAGTAGAATGTAATTAGATTAGGAGATAGGTGGGGTTTTTTTTATTATTTTGCATTAAGCATTATGTTATGCCATGCTTTGGCCTGCCTTGAAAGGCCTTTTTAAGCCTCTAAGCTGTAACCTGTAGTTTTAATAAATCATTACCTTTTACTCCATGGTGTGCCTTGTGTGCTGGGAGCGAGGGTTAGCTGAATCCAGTCTTGGCACTGGGCTACACTACTGGTTGGGCTAAGGTAATGCCTCCTGGGCCACTGGAGGCTGCTGGTGGCCAGGAGAGGACATCATCCCATGATCCCTGGGGGTATCCAGGACGCACCAGGCTCCCAGGAATCGTGACAAGCTGTCACAAGCTTTGTTGCTTCTCAAGAGGCTAAGGATGCAGTTCACTTAATGCTCTTTCCTATACAATTGAAAGAAATGGGGTTGGCCCGATAATCATGCGCTTAGTACGTCATTGGTTCATTTCCAATTGTGGTGGGGAAATTTTGCATCAAGGATTAATCAGTTAGCAGCCCAATTCTAACCTGCACTGGAACAGGCTTGCTGACTGGCCTGAGCTGTATCCAGCGCAGATTAGGAGTCCGCTGGAAGGAAATGTGGGGTAAGAGGATATTTTTCCCTTTACCCCATGTTGAGTCCCAGCCATCTCTATGTGGCAACTTGGATTTGTGCCAGTGATTTCATTGGTGCAAAACTGAGCAGCCCGTGTAAGGCTGCATGGGCCAAGGACAGGGGATAGGATTTGGTGTGGGGTGCCATGCCCATCTCAACTACCTCCTGGGCCTGCTCTTCTTTCCAGACCCCCCCCCCCAAAAAACCCCATCCTCTTCCCACTTTCGTTCCATCCTGTGCCCCTGCTGTTTTATCTTGGAATCTGGATTGCACTCTAAGAGCTCAATCCTAAGGCCCTCATCGCCAATTATATGCTTGTACTGCTAGCTAAAAGTGGCATGAACCTGGCGTAAAGCATGTTTGTGACACAATGGGAAGAAGAGAGCTGCCGCTGAGCTGGCATTAATTAGTGCCCTGTCTCAGCGCTAAGAGGAAGGGCTGCTGGTGTTCCAGCACCACCAGCAACTGGTAAGTCGAGGCAGGTGGGAAGGGCGAGGCAGGTGGGGAGGGAGGGAGGGAGGGAGGGGAAAGAATTGGACAGGAGAGGGGAGGATCTGGCCTGGGTAGGGGGTGGGACTTGGCGATGGTTTCCACAGCCGGATCATATGCTCTGCTTCAGGCCGGGCACAGTGCTGCTCCAGTATTTTCTGGCAAAATAGCCAGCAGAGACTCAAGTAGCCCCATTGCAGGGGCAGGATCTTTCTCCAGGGGAGGGGAATGTCCCCTTCCTCCAGGGAGACTCTGGTGGCTGCTGCGGATCCTGCAGGATGCAGCAGTAGCCATTTTGCTACCATGGTTCCTACAGGACCTGGGCAATTCTTGATTCGGCTGCCCGGCATCTCCATTTTGGAGAGAAATTCTGCAAAGGTGAACTGATGTCTTTCAGGCTCTATTAATGCCAAACATTAAAGCGCACACCTGCTTTTTCAACATATGTGCATCAAGGAAAATGAGTAGGTGTCGCTGCTCTCTATAGGGTAGTTATCTGTATTCTGCATTTGCTGTTAGTACAGTACTAAAGGCACTTAGATGCCACCTGCCTATGTTTATTTGTGTTTCCCTTGGTTATGACTGGTAGCCTGATTAACATTGCATGTGAATTAAATGCTTTGGATTTCAGGCTGGCTATTTGAAGGCACAGTTAACAGTTCTTTAAATGTGCTGCCTCTCTGCTCAAATTTGTTTAAACTCCGCAACCAGGTACTTTATTAAAAAGGCAAAACCCCAAGGTTCGAGGATGTTAATGATCTCATGTAGAGCATAAAGCACATTTTCGGCTTTTATCTATTTTTAGTAGGAACAGTAAGTTACTATCAAGCATTGGCCAACAATAATCTGAATCCATCTGGAGATGAAAGCTGTCTCTGCAGGCAAAGAGAATTATAGGTTAAGTAGCATTCATACCCAACATCTCATATTAATTAAGGATGTGGTTCCTCTGCCTTGGTATTTCTAGACTAGACTCCAGACCATGGACTCAACCATCCAGCTATGGAGATGACTGGACGTGGACTAGACGAGACAATTTTTCTAGTTTTCAAAATGATTTCTTTCATTTTTAGAAGCTATTCCGTATTGGCAGTAATCTGGAGCTGCTTCAGGCTTACAATTCAGAGGTACATAAATCATCTTTAAGGTCCAAACTACACGTGTGTAATTTGCCAAGTGTTGTTGTTGTTGCTGCTGCTGCTGCTGCTGCTGTTTCATAAGCTGTAGGCAGACTGACCTCCCCCCACACCTACCATAGTTTCACCATGTTTCCCACCCAGATGTGCTATATGTTAAAGACACAACAACCTACCAGACTGCACAAAACGCACCTGCACAAAACACCCACCAGACCGACACATTTGCAGCACGATCCTATGCATATCTACTCAGGGCTAAGTCCCATTGCAGTCAATGAGATTTAGTCCCAAGAAAGAGTGTACCAGTCTAGCCTGTTTATCTGTGGATTTTAGCTAACCATGGGTTTTGAATCTGTGGATTTGGCTGGACCTGAGGGTCTTCTGAGGGCTGGAGAGGCTGTCTGTGCCTCAGCATCTGTGAGTGTTCCATTCCCCCAAATCTGTTGGGCACAGACTACTGGAAGACGATCGGAGCTGTACTCTGGTCATGTTCTGAGGGCAGGGAGATGGCACGCTGTCTACCTGATCTTCAGGAGGCCTTAAGGCCTATGGAATGCCAAAAATTGGCACCTCCTTTTTTTGGCTGAAAACCGGAAGTGCCCATTTTTGGCTTAGAAGGGCCCCTGAGGGTCAAGGGGACAGTGTGCCCACTCCCTGGTCCTCAGACAGCCTTCAGAATGCCTTCTGAGAGTCTAGCATGCCCAAGCCTGCAGATTTGGCGGAACAGAACCCCCGCAAATGCTGAGGCACCACTTTATAGGATTTCAGCCTCAGTGTAATCTGCAGGTTCACCCTAAGAGTGTCAGGACAGTCACGGGATTGGTGGGAGGGGAGGGAGGTTGTGGGCGGGACGTAGGTGGGCTCTGGATTCAGCCATAAGGCCTGCTATTTAGCAGGCGCAGAGCCGAGGAGGGGAGGCTGGAGCCTCCTCTACGGTAAGGGTGTGAACGATCCCTTGCCACAGGGAGGCTCCAGCCTCCCCAACCCAGCCTTGGATTGGCACTGTCTGGCCGGCCTTGCCACTCGAGCACTGAGTTGGATTGCGCTCTCAGTCACTGCTCCCTCTCCCCATCAAGCAAGTAATGTGCAGCTTTAGAACCAGGTCCTCAGTCAAATCAACTCATCTCTGGGGACACATCATAAGCTTCTATCCATCTCATGCTCTGGCCTTGATTCTCGATATATCTGCTTCTGTTCTCTCTGAGTTTTGCATGTGTTTTGCCGTGTTGAGCATCATCCCCGCTTGTTTTGGACCATGATTTGCTTCGGGTCCATGTGGATGACAGCCACCTCTCCCCAGATCCAGCCATCTGACTGCATGAAGCCTCACTAGCGTCTCCTGCTCTCAGACTTCATATGTTCATCCATTTGCTTCAGAAATACGCGCATAGCTGTTTGTCCTGCAAAGACACATAAATACACTGTCTGTCTTGCAAATTCAAAAGTCCCAGTGTATGTCAGGGAACGTAGTTTGCTCCGAGACAAGCCATCCCAGGGGCGGCGTAATAAATGTCCCCATCTGTAAATAGCTCATCTGCATCCACACAAAAGACAGAGCCAGATGCCAACTGGTTGTTTACACAGAAGACTGGCTGATGTCGATAGGAATTTTCCACACATGTTTGCTTACTCTGTTAGTAGGTTAATTCCCAGACAAAGAAATCACCAGTTTTGTCAACTCCCTTGGACTCCATAGGTTTAAAATGGCATTAATGTTGGAATTCAGGGCTGAGTTATCGGAGCACGTAACATCTAACATGAGTTGTGTGGTTCTGTGAGGTATAAGGAAGGTGCACACAAAGGACCTCAACAAGTACTTCGATAAGAAATGAGAAATCCTTTTTAATGGAAAACTTCAGTCTTCATGAACAGCCTATGCACAAATAACCAAGGCTGGCTGAGGTAGTAAAACACCCCCTCTTGCTTCCCATGCCAGTCGTAGACCTACGTTTGGGGGGGGGCAAGGGCCTCCAGGTATGGAGCTCCTGGGGTACATGGAAGGCTGTGAAGAGGTGCCTCGCAGCTTGAAGAGGGGTATGGTTTCAGCCCTCCCTTGGCCCCATATGGCTCTGAAATGGAGGGCATGTAGATGGGTGGGGAGGGGGTGGAGAGCTGCTGCTAGGGGTGCAGAGCGTCTATCCGGCTCCTGGGTGGAACATGGTCTGTGCATGCCACTGCCCCATGCATACCCCTACTTTCTTCACCTCTGCCATTCAGCAGAGGATTGTTCCTCTTCTTCTTGATCCACATTTTGCTTTTAAAAAACAGGGTATAGGACACAGAAGAGGAATTGTGTGGAGGAGAGAAGAGTAGTGGCCTAGAGTGTCTCCTGAGAGATGCTGTATGGCACCTCCCTCGTTTGTCTATGACACACTTCCTCTTTTGCTTCCCAGACTTTGCCCCTTTAACATGAAAAGCAGGAAGATGCGGAAGAACATTGGACTATCTGCTAGACCAAACCAGGCAGATAGGGAGATGGGCAGGCAGGCGGTGGTTGCAGAAGTAGTCAGGTGGCAGAAATGCATGGGGTGAGCATGGCTTATCTATCATGTCCACTTACACCGCAATCTGATGCCTGGCCACTTTACCCAGTCTCTTCAATGAGTTGGCCTTGCATGTAACTGGTGATGTTGCTGAAATGTGTAGCAATCTGATTCAGAATATGAACTGATAAATATTGATCCTCTATCCCAATGAGCCACTGCGGGGCTACCAAACAGTAGCATAGCTACAGGGAGCAGCGTCATAGTAAGTATTGCAGGTGCTGCAATGTGCAATATAAGGATACCTCCCATTTGCTGTCAGAGCCACTCTGGGCAGCAACAGCAATACACAGCCATCTCCTGAGTGCTGGACGGCAACCCAGAATGGCTCCAACAGGGAGTGGGAGGAGCTGCTTACATAGTGTATTGTGATGCCTGCAATGCTTACCATGCCACTCCCTGTAACTATGCTACTGCTACCAAATGACTGTCTTGCTCTAAGGAGAGGAGAATAGAAGCCAAACAGCCTCCCAAATAACCTGGTTTAAGAGGACAGTTAGAACAGATCTGGCTTGTTGGGTCTGTTTCATCAGAGGCAGAGGGAAGGTGCTGCGGGGTGGTGGCCAGCATGTCAGGTGACAGCAGTGGCGAGGTGCAGCAGCGCGGACATAACCCCGTGTGCTTTTTGGCCTCCCCACCCTTCCTTGTGCTCAGATCGCTCCTTAATGGAGCGATTCCGGGCACAGGGAGGTGTGGCTGGGAGACACATGGCGGTGGGGTGGCTGCACTGGGGGCGCGGTGATGTCACCCCACCCCCGGGCATGCTGTGAGCTGAGAACGGCTCTGTGTTTCTTGTTTTGGAATTGTTGTGGCACATCTTTTTATCGAGACTTATTGTTTTAATATTTTCACACACAGTGCTTTACATGTGATGTATAAAGGCCTACAATACATAAATAATTTGCTTAGCTTGTAAAGCCTGGCTGTAGTAAAATTGAGTGCATTACACACACACACACACACACACACACACACACACACACACACACACACGTACACCACACACTCACCCCTGCACAAAGCAAAGCAGAAAATATCTTCTTTAGTTCAGAATGGAAACTAAACCCCTGAACAAGGTGAACATGCAGACAGGTGCCCCCAACCTGATGTTGTGTAGCCACACATTTTACTGATTGCCATGAAATGATACAAATTACAAACCAAATTGCATCCTTGGTGCATGCACGTGAGGTTTTTGTGCCAACTCTTTTTCCTCATTGAAATTCTTGTGGATCATTTCTCATTTCATCCATTCATCCTCACCAAAGATGATTCTTGGAATGATTTGAATCATTTGAAAGATAGTCATACAGGTGAGACCTCGTTATCAACAGATTTGGCACTCATCTGGACACTCCGAAGGTGGCTGAAGGGTGTTCTGAGGCCCACATGCGACTGGCAGAAGGAGCTCCGTCTAGGGGCGCAATCCTAATTGGAGTTAGGCCAGCACAGTTAGGCCAGCCATGTTTGGCTGGCACAAGGGCCACCATAAAGCACATTTGGACCACTCTCAGAGTCAGGGAGGATGACTCACGTCTGTGTGTTGGCCTCTCTGACTCCGAAAGTGGTCCAAACTTACTTTAAAGTGTCCCTTGTGCAGGCCAAAGTTTGCTGGCCTAACTATGCCAGGTCTAACTCCAGGTTAGGATTGTGCTCTGAGGCCGAAAAGACTGGGACAATGGTACCTTCTAATATGACTTTTTATTTTTACTTTTTCAGTGTGTTGTTGTTGTTGTTGTTGTTGTTCAGTCGCTAAGTCGTGTCCGACTCTTCGCGACCCCATGGACCACAGCACGCCAGGCCTCCCTGTCCTCCACTAGCTTCCGGAGTTTGCCCAACTTCATGTTCGTCGCTTCGGTGACACTATCTAACCATCTCATCCTCTGCCGCCCCCTTCTCCTTTTGCCTTCAATCTTTCCCAGCATGAGGGTCTTTTCTAAAGAGTCCTCTCTTCTCATGAGGTGGCCAAAGTATTGGAGCTTCAGCTTCCGGATTTGTCCTTCCAGGGAGCAATCAGGCTTAACTTCCTGTAGGATGGACCGATTGGACCTCCTTGCAGTCCAGGGGACTCTCAAAGCCAGAGGAAAAGTGCTTGTACGTCTGCTTTGTTACAATTACTGAAGGGGCAAACACTGCCCAATCAATCTCAAAACAGGGGTAGGCAAACCCCAACTCTTCCTCTCCCAACTCGGAAAATAGTTTGCTGCTTTGACTTTTCTCTCTCTTGCTGTTTCTCTCTCTTGCCAAGTAGCAGATCATTAAAGAGGCACTATTTCAAATAAAACCACAACTACAAGCAAGGGACAGGTGAAAGGCTGCCTGTTAAGAAACTTGGGTTCTTAAATACTTGACTGCGCATCTTAAAAACTTTACTAACAGATTTTGTGCATTTCAGTGAAGATGTACTGTGGAAATGGCTAAGTGTCACAGATGGTAATACTGCTGGGGCTACTTCAGGGTTATGGTAAAAGTTTGTACAATATGCTACTTTTATGCATTTAAAGTCGCACTGAAATTTTATTAAAGTAAAACATGCGGGCACTTTGATCTGCAGATTGCAAAACTGCTCAAACTGTTTCAAGGCCACTTCTAGGGATCTTGCGAATAAAAGCTAAAGTGCAGGAAGCCCTGAAGCCAACAAATAGATCCACTCTGGATCCCAGCAGGTCCTCCTCTTGCTCCTCCTCCCATAAGGGAAAGGTGGTAAGGAGCAACCACTGTGGACCAACACACTGCGACATCCACAGTTGGGCTAGAATTCAAAGCCTCCCCCCCCCCACCTTCTGCCTTAACCTCTAGAAAAGAAGAGGGCAAGGGAGAAATAAGATTGTGTCAAAAACTACACACAGTGTGTCCAACATTTCAATGTCAGGGCTGGCATGGAAAGTACTGTACCATGCAATAGTGGGGGCCCAATCTAATCTGATTCAGGCCGCATGGCTTACTCGGTGCTGCACCTGCTAAATAGCCTAAATAGCAGGCGCAGATCCGAGGAACGCTACAGGGAGGCTGGGCAGGAGGTGTGGACTGATGATTTAGCTGTTGGTACTGCCTGAAGCTCCAATACTTTGGCCACCTGATGAGAAGAGAGGACTCTTTAGAAAAGACCCTCATGCTGGGAAAGATTGAAGGCAAAAGGAGAAGGGGGCAACAGAGGATGAGATGGTTAGATAGTGTCACCGAAGCAATGAATATGAAATTGGGCGAACTCAGGAAGCTAGTGGAGGACAGGGAGGCCTGGGGTGCTGTGGTCCATGGGGTCGCGAAGAGTCGGACACAACTTAGCGACTGAACAACAACAACAACAACAACTGCCTGAAGCTAAGCAGGAGAATCTGTGGTCTACTTTTGGATGGGAGACAGAACGGCAGGCTGTGACAAGCTGCCATACCTGTTGTGGTAGAACGGAGTCACTGTGGAGCTGATTAGCCGGTGTGGGAATGTGGTGAGAAGGCCAGCCGGCAAAAGAACGGAGTCCAACCTTGAGGACCTGTCCAGGCTGGACTTATGATCACCTGCTGAAGCTAGATGTAACATGGCCAGAGGAGAGAACCACACTGTGAAGGCTACATCTGGAACTGAGGATTCAGCGAATCGTAGAATACTGTATATTTGTAAAAAAAAAACAAAAAACATTGAAAAATGGTGGTTTTGACTAGCCTGCCCATGTAAGCCGCCTTGGGCATTTGCTTCAGCATGGGAAAGGCAGGGTATATACGGTATTCTTCAAAAAAATAAAAATAAAATAAAATCTTCCCCTGGCGCAAGGGAACGAACGTGCCCTTGTCCTGGGAAGGTTCCTCAGTGCACCTAAGGTGCACTGGATTTGACACAGGCCCGCCGGCCTTGCCAATCCAGTGCAATTTAGGGGTGCACTCACAATGTCATTCCTGAGAACGCAATCCTAACTTGGAGTTAGACCGGCACCGTTATGCCACCAAATGTTTGGCCATCACAATGGACACTGCCATATATGTTTGGACCACTCTCGGAGTCAGGAGCCAGCACACAGATGTGCGCCATCCCCCCTGACTCTGAGAGTGGTCCAAACACACTTACGATGGCCCTTGTGCCAGCTAAACTTTGCAGGCCTAACTGTGCTGGCCTAACTCCAGGTTAGGATTTTGCCCTGGGTTTCTTTTACCCCGCACCCCGCAAATAAAGACACGAGACCAGATCTTGGAGTTAACAAGGCCACTTTATTAACTGTTTACATTTAACTGCTGTAGAGCATCTTCTAGAGCGTGCGGGATCTTGGGGAAATGGCCCTAGCCGTCTGCCTCCCCGGGGTGATCTGGATGACCACAATGGGCGTTTCATCTCTCTCCCGACTCCAGCTCATCACTTGTCAAGCTGGATCCTTCATCGCCAAGGGCAGAGGCAGCCTGACTGCTCAGACTCACCCCGGCCGCAGCCAAAGGGTAGCTTTGCTGCGTCCGACCAGGGATCAGCCCACCAGCCTCACCGAGCCAGTTGAACAACTTATGAGCGGCCTGGCCGATCCCCAACCATGCTGCCTCAGATGGACGCCATTTCACAGCGCTTACCTACCCCCCGCACGCTACCTGCCGTTTCAAGTGACCGTTAATTTTAAACACCCTCACACTCGCTGCAGGCTGGGGTAGGCGAAAAAACCACCAGCCAAGGCCAATTGGGCTGGAAGCGAAAAATTCCTGCCTGGCCCTGAAGTGACCAGCTAATCTCAGCCTACTAGCGGGGAGGGCAGGCGGGTGACGCTTGGCTCGAGCTCGAATGAGCATGGGCGGGGCGAGCGCTGCTGTACTCAGCGCTCGCCACGCCCCCGGCCCAAACCAAGTCATGGCCCCATTCGAGCTCCAGCCTCGTGCCAGGAACGGGGGCGGGGGCAAAGGGCGCATCGCCCATCTTATCACTCATTGGAAAACTCCCCTACACAAGTAGTCCCTACCTTTGCAAATAGGTTTTATGTATCCTAGCAGTGAAATTTGTAGAAATGGTAAGCATTCTAGACTTTGTTTTCCTGACCTTAGAAGCTTTTTGCAATCCATACCACACACCCCCAAAAGTGGATATTCTCCCAGAAGTCTCAGTGCATTACTGCAAATACTTGAAATTGCATTTAACACACTGAGGCATCAGGGAGGAAAGTGTTTTAGGCCAGTTCATCCATTATGCATTTGCCTTGGCTGCTGCTGAGATCTCTTCCTGTGGTTAGAATCCGCCATTACCTGGAGCCTTAAAACATGCCTGTTTGGGAGGTGTTTATGTGGACCGCTGCCTCAACTGCACAGCAACAGCAACTGGGGTCCAGAAGTTGGACAAAAATAGTCTCTAATAAAAAAGATCACTATTTATGTACGTGATTCTTTATGTTGCATTCTGATAGTACAGTTGTGACGAACCTTTGGGGCTCAGTGTGTCAAAACTTTGGAAAGTGCTTAACTTAGCTCTGCTGGTGTGTCAACTCCCTACACAAAAGAGAAACAATTCTTTATATGCATTTCTTTTTTTAAAAAAAGTACAATCCAATCTTGTGTGGTGCTATGTATTATATGAAAAAGCATGAAATAATTCCAAAAATGAAAAAAAAAATGAGTAAAACTAACTCGATTTTTGTCAGGCATTGGTGAACACTGGTGTGTCACCCCAAACGTTGTGGCACGTCACTTTTGACACGTGTCATAGGTTCGCCATCACTGTAGCGTCTGAGTGAAATTGCCTTCGTTTTGTTTTGTATGCAAGCGTGAGGCAAATCAGACCTGCCATAGCCTTAGAGCAAGGTCTGATGTTACCACCCCATGTGTGAATGGCACTATGCAAATTTTCCCCACCCCAAATGTCCCCCACAGCCCTCAGAATGCCACATTTACCTCCTTGACCTTCCTGGCATGTATAAAGCTGGAGACGACAGGGAAGAGAGACAGAAAGCAGGAAGAGGAACCATGACTGATGGCTTAGAGGGCCCTAGAGATGAGCTCATCTCCCCACTTCTTTCCTCATCCTGTCCGACTGTTCAAAAGGCAGAGAGCTGAAAAAGGAATAGAAGCTGGGCAGATGCTCCTTGAAGTACAACTCCTCTCTCGCAAGGTAATAGGCACCATGGCCTCACTGGGGCTCATTAGAGGGCTGGCCATGCGGCAACTACATATTCTGAAGCATCACAAGGCTTGACAACAACATTACTAAACAGGTGAGCCAAGGCGCCTAGAAGGTAGGCAAAATCCATCTACACCTTCTTGCCGATGGTTCGTTTATAAGGCCTATTCTCAAATTACTTCATGGGAACGTAACATGCTTAGGGATTTATGAATTCCAGTTCGCAGCTTACTAAATGGAAAAGGACAAAATCAATACCAAGAGAAATTGCATTTTCCAGCGTCAAAGTACTGCAAACAATGAAGAGAAAATAAAAGTGTAACAACTACCCAAAGAATAAGACACTGATGCTGACGCCTTGATGTGCAAGTTGATCTTTTGCATTGATGTTTTAAAGATGCGGGAGGGGCAGACCCACTAATAATAGTGAAAGTTTAATTATCCAGAATGATGGAAACATAAAATCCGTTTTCACAGTCTTCCAATTGTGTACAGCAGTGTTTTTCAACCAATGGTACTCATATAATTAGTAGTACCTTTGGTGGTGTCCATGGTATGCATGAGACCCACACACACCCTTGCCTGACAGCGAGACCATCAATGCAATGTAACAAACACCAGTAAGAGGCTCCACTCAGCCACCAGAGCTGCAGCATGTGCTTTTCGCACACCCCAAAATTCCCTCCCATCTGCCCTGAGTCTCTTACCGGTGTTCGTTGTGTTGCTTCTGGCATCCCAGTCTTGAAGTAACTGGTAATGACATCATCGTGACATCATCACCAGTTACTTCCAATGGTATTTCCATGGTGGACCATGTGTGGACCATGTGAAGGTGGTGGACCATGTGAAGTGGTGGACCATGTGAAGTGGTACGGTTAGGGACAAACATTGAGAAACACTGGTGTACAGTAACTATGCAGAGCAAACGTGAGATTTCATGGACTTTCCTAATTCTTCACCTCCACCCAGTGATGTTGATGTCATCTGGTAATGAAGAATGGGAATGCTGGGCGGGACTTACGCGTGATTGGCTGCCCGTCCGTTCCATTCCGTGGCTGCCCTGGCCTCGGCAGGGCGCCTGCTCGCAGGGTTGGGTGGGTGGGGGTGCGCCGGGTGCCTGGGTGAGCAGCAGTGGGGTGCGTCAACCAGGGGCAGCCCCCCCAAGGCCAGGGCAGCCGCGGAACGGAACCGATGGGCTGCCAATCACGAGTAAGTCCCGCCCAGCGTTCCCGTTCTTTATTACCAGATGACATCACTGCCTCCACCTCTTGGTGGTGCATGTGTTGCCATAGCCAACATGTGTACCAGGGCTGGCTTAGCTAGGAGGCTGACTACAGCAATTGCTGCAAACAATAGGTTGAAAGGGGGCAGGAAATGGTCAAGGGGTGCTTCATCTGCCCACTGACCCCCTGTGGCTTGCTGCCCACCAGGCCATTTCAGTCAGCACTCCAATCCTTTTCTAGCTTGGTGAGAGCAAATGAGGATCAGGGCCATGGCCACCCACATCTTCCTCCAGTACTACCAACTGTTTGGAGCATTCACAGTTGACATATTGTAGGAAGCAGCAGCAAAGTGATCCCGTTTTGAACACTCACTTTCACTAGTGAAAATGATTTTGCCCTCTCTGCCCACTTTGCCCTCTCCTGACTTCTTAAAGGAGACAGGAAGTAGGAAGTGGAGGCAAAGCAACCCTTCTGCTTCCTCTTCTGCTACTTCAAGCACAGATGTTGGGTGGCCTGCGAGGAGCCGAGTCCTCATCCACTGTCAGCGTGCTCCACCCAGCAAAGCTGTAATGCACTGCCCTGGCACCCAGGTCAGTGATGTCATAATGTCATGTGACACCATGATAACACTTCTGGGTTCTCCCCAGAGGAGAGAATGCTTGCTGCAGTTGCTTTGCATGCCCTGTTCTTTTTCCTAAGGAGGCTCCCAGCCTCAAGAGGAGAAGGAACAGGGCACATGGGAGCTCAAGGTAAGAAGGGCATCTCCTCTCATCCCATCGTCCTCCTCCTCCTTGCCCAGCCCAGTCTGGTTTAAATGACTGGGACACAAGGAGGAGGGGTGAATGCCCTCTATGTGTGAGGGCTGCACACTTCTTCCTGGGCCACATCATACATATATTCAGTGATGTCATGCAGGGGGTACGCGGGGGTACCCGAGTACCGGTTTCTAGGATTACAGCTGGCCCTGCCCATTCGCCCGCCCACTCGTCAACTCCGCCCTCTGCAACGTTTGAATTTCCTGCATGTTTGAGTTGCCTGCATGTTCTCAGAGCCAGGCAGGCAGGCAGGCAGCGAGCGGAGCCTTTCCTTTCCTTGCCACTGAAAAATGAGTTGCTCTGGGGTTTTAACATGATGCCAGGCCTCCTTAACATGTTCTGGGGGTGCTGTGGAATACTGTTGCAACTGTTGGGTCAGTTTAAAATCATCTGAGGCCTCAAAAAGGGCTTTTTTCATGTCACTTCCTTCCACGACATCACTTCTGGCTTATGACATCACTTCCGGTGGGCGGGTCCCGACACGTGCCAATCAAAAGTGAGTACCTGTTCTTAAATCATTTAGATGACACCACTGCATATATTCCATATGTGTGCAGGCACTTGCAGCCTGCAGGGTCTCCCATGGTGGGTCTCTCCATGCAAGCTGCACGCACGCAGGCTGAGTGAACAAAGGCACAGTCAATGGAGGAATGTCAGGCTTCCATTCTCTGTCTATGTCCTTATTGTACATAAACGGAACATACTGTGAATGAGGCCACATTCTGGATTTGTAGAAGTAATTAATATCTTTGAGGTTATGGGATAACTGTGATATTTAATAACAAAATGCTTGAAGTATAGGGAGAGAAAATCCTGTGGCCACAATCAAGCCAAATTTGAGCACTGAAATCCCATTAATTTAAAAGAGAGATTTAGGGCCCAATTCTATCGTGGCCTTAGGCTGGTGGATCTCACAATCTGCCAGTGTGATGCCAGCTGGCACAACAGCTACTCCATTGTTATGTGACCTGTTAGCACAGGTGCCAGTAAGCCCTGAGCCGGATTGGGCTATTTGCTGAGTATGGGCTTATCTATTGAATATCTATTGAACTATTGAGTATCTATTGAACTGATACAAAATTTTGCTGGACCACCCTATAAAATAAATTCATTAAGGGCACAATCCTATCCTCCAACAGCACATAGAATGCAGCACCATATACCAAGCGCTGCATGCTATGGAAGGGTGACCAGTCAATCTGGGAGAGGTAAGTAAAAATCTTCGTTACTTACCTCTCCATACATCATGGCCTCCAGCTATTTAGCTGGCATGTCTGAGGAGACTCAGGGAGCAATCCTAACCTGGAGTTAAGCTGGCACAGTTAGGCCACCAAAATTTGGCTGGCACAAAGGACACCATAAAGTATGTTTGGATCAACTCTTGGAGTCAGAGGCCGGCACACAGAGGTGCACCATCCTCCCTGATTCTGAGAGTGGTCCAAATGCCCTTTACAGTGACCCTTGTGCCAGCCAAACTTTGGTGGCCTAACTATGCCAGCTTAACTCCAGGTTAGGATTGCACCCTCAGGGAATGGATTTGGTCCAGGAAATGGGGCTAGGATCTCAGCCTGCATGGTTGCGATTGAGATTTGCCCCTCCTTCCCTAAATGGCCTCTATCCTGGGTTACTCCTTATCTATTCCTGCCCTATCCTTCTCTGAAGCTGCCAACGTACCTGCTCCAGTGGTGCTTCTGCAGGATGGTGTTTCCCCCATGTGGCCTCCAGCCATTTGTTCTGGAATGCCTGGCCCACAGGACAACAGACTGACTCTCATGTCATCATTCTGGGGCTTTCGGTGGTGGCTTGTGAGATCCGCCACTGTAAGGCCCTGATGGAATTGGTCCATAATCCTCTTTCCCCTTTTGCAAATCTCAGTATGTTCCTATTGTTTCTATCATAATACCTGAAACATGAAAAGTAGCTTTGATGATGGTGTTTAGCATCTATAAGTCCTGATTTATTGTAAGTGCAAAAGTAATTCGATGGATTTGTTTTACAAATGATACGACTTTCCACAATGTTGCAAGGCAGTATTTGTTTTACAAATCTCTCTGGTATGTCACCCATTTTCAAGCTAAATTAATGGATCTAACCTGACGTTGTAAGATATTGAACAGAAAAATTTAAACACTGATCAGGAAGCCAAAATATATTCCTGTGAAGAGAACAGAAGAGAACCTTGAATGCATGCTGCTCTTGCTATAATTCAGGAAACAGCTATTGTTTGAACTCTACAGTCTTTTTTTTCTTGCAAGCTTTTTGGCTTCAAATATGCAGCATTATATATTTTCATCGCAGGATGACAAGACATGCTGGTGTCAATTTTGAAATAGTATTGTAGCAGGACCAGTACCTGTAACTCCAGTCACAGGTACATCCATGAAAATCTCACGTTTCAATCATTTCCATATTTTATTGCCTAATCCTTTCAGGCACTGGGCTGATGCAAAGGGAAAGAGAGTTTGCCATAAAGTGGTATGAGAGAAGACAACAGAAACTCCATATACCTGCTATGGGATTGTATAAGACAGGCAGTTCCATGTGCCTGAGACTTGCAATGCTCCCCGTGGCTGAGATTGCTTGATTTGGTTCAAGCTGACAACATGGGCAGCCCAATCCTAACCTGCGTTGGAATAGCCAGTCTGGCGCAGCTGGGCTGCATCCTAAGAATGTTAGGAGGCAGCAGCAGCTCAGCACGGGGTAAGGGGATGTTTTCCCCTGGCCCCAAGTAAGCCCCAGCCAGTCCTATGGGGCTGCCTGGATCTGCGCCTGCGGATTGGCAGGCTCAGATCCATGTGGCCAGGAGTGTCCCGAATCAGTGCCATCCAACCTGGGGATGTGGGTTAGGATATGGCCCAATGGCTGTGTCCCATCTCCGCCCCCGTTGCCTTCCACAGCACCACCCCATTACACCTTTGGCATGCTCTCGGTGCAGTCCTGTGCTGGCGAAATGACACCGGCACTCAACAGGCGCAGCTGACGGATATAGTGGCGTCTGTGCGTCAGCACTGCTGCTTGCACCCATCCAGCGACCTATTCGGTGGCACCGATGCGCCTGATGGCACATTTACAACAGCACTGGTCCAGCACAAGAGCACTTAGCCGGCGCCACACCAGGTTAGGCTTGTGCTCTCAGTGGTATCACCGGATGGCACTGATCGGTCATGGGTTGGCATCAGAGGCGCACTGAACCTGAACTATGTGACCGAGATGCAAGCAGTGGTGTTATGATCTGGTGGCTCAAGAGTAGAAGATTCTGCATTGACGTATTAGCACTTGCTACAACTTTGCCAATGGCTCTTTCCCTATAACTCAGAACAAAATGTGGAGGGATTCCTAGAGCTGTCGACTGATAACCAGGAAAACACTCTTTTATTTATGGTCAAAGAAGGAGAAGAAAGAGAGATTGTAGTAGTGGGACCTCTTGTAGTCCAGAGGAATAGGACCCCCTAAGCATCTAGAATGGTAAGAATTCACATACAAGGAAGGCAGTTACTTACCTTGACACACTGATATTAATGAACACTAATAGGAGGTGCAGTGTCATTATAATGCAGATGCTTTCCTGTGATGCCTCAATATTGTATACTTATCAGAGGCCATAATTTCATGTATCAGTCTCAACTGAGACTTTAACACATAATGGCTTCTGGTGAGAAGGCATAGCCCTGTTCCATCCAATGCATCAAAATTAGGAGAGTCTTGGAGCACCTTCAAGTCTTACAAACGTTGTCCCCAAATATTCTGCTGAACTAAATTGTCCATCCTCAAGACACTACAGGAGCCTGTTATTTTCACTCGAAAATGTTCTTTCTCCCAGTCATCGGTCAATTGTCGCTTATCAAGGCAATGGGGGATTGTGATGGAAATGCCACCAACTTATTGACCACATTCTAATTCCAGCTTGGCAGCATTTACTTTTCAATTTTATTGTAAATACTCGGAACCGGAATGTTCTGCTGTTCCTTTCCAAGCCTCATCCAGTGAATATTAATATTCAGGGATATCGAACGGTGGATAATCACACGGAAGGCTTATCTCTCTCCAGAACTGTCTTTGGCTTTCTGTTTACACTCCCCCACTCACATGCGCACAACTTCCACTGAGATTCTTATTTTGCATCTCTTTGTCTCATGTAGCTAGCACTAGGTGTCTGAACACCAGAGGGGTAGCTTGGCAGCCAAACTGCCTGGGAAGGCACAGAGTTCCTTTGTAGATAGGACAAATAATTTATAGCTACAATATCATTTAAGGATAAGTGTGAGCAGGTCATTAATAATACAAGTGTGCGACCACTTTAAGTCCAACAAAGACATCTTGACTCAGGAAATGTTCCCATTAGCACAAGGCAATCAGAGGGAAGCTGTTCACTAATTCACCCGCTTCCCTTTCAACATGGCATAGCCTCCAATATCATTTGTTTAATTATTTTCATTACCGTGCCAGTGCCACACGCAACAACTCCTCTGCAAAAGAACGATCCTAAGGACTGTCACAAGGAACATCTCATCAAGAATTTGGAAGCGTCAACATCTGTCGAAGGGGAGAAGGGGACAGATCAGTGGTAGAGCAGCAGCCTTGCATACAAAAAGATGTCCACATTCAATTCCTGGCATCCCTAAGTAGGCCTGGGAAAGAACTGTTCACCAGCTGCCCTTCCTTGAGGCCAGGCAGCTTTCATGTTATCTCTGTGTGTGCAAAGACGGAAGAGACAAGAGTAACCTACTACAGTGGTTCTCAAACTTTTTAGCACTGGGACCCACTTTTTGGAATGATCTATCTGGGACCCACCAGAAGCCATGGACAGAAGTGCTGTCATTGTGACGCCAGAACCTGCTGCTTTCCTGAGAATGCAGCAATAAGTTGGGTTATTTCTCAGTTATTTTCTAATAGCATAGGAAGAAAAGCACACTCTAGCGAGTGCCTTCATAAACAGCGAGAGCAACGAGTGCTGTCCGCGACAAAGTGCAGTGTCTGCGACAAAGTGCCTGGTGAGACATGCAACTTTAGCATCTGGGCAAGGAAGCCAGGGCCCCAGACTCTTTAAGAATGTTAGAACTTAAAAACAGCCATGCAGTCAGTCAGCCAGCAGGTGGGTGGGGGCTATCCAGTGTTTTGCACAGAGTGCCACATGTATGACTATATGCCTCTGGGGCATAAGTCATGGGTGTATCCTCGGTGCAAGGAGCTCCAGGGTAGTGCTCCCCCGCTCTAGGAACAGCACTGCTGACAGTCCTGGTTCCATAGTAAAGACCAGTTTAGGAGTGAACTATTGGAAAAGGGGAGCAAACAGGTGGAAGGATACTGAACTTACTGGCAATGTTTTCCCTCTCCAGCTTATCCTTGCAGGCAGCTTTCCTGTTGCAATCAATTCATGTTTGCTCCATGAACCTGATGCCTTCATCTCTAAACCAAATAGTATGCACTTTGAATTTTAGTAGAGAAGGCATTTTTCACAAAAACGCACACATCATTCTGCTCTTCTCGAAAAAAAAATATCACATTTTAAAAATGTACAATAAAACTCCCTGCATATGTAGGGAGTATAATCTTATTTTCAAAATGAATATTTTTCAGGGCAATAGAGAACAAAAATCATCTTCCCAGCATCAATACCTGTAGCTGTTGTATAAACGTTTTCAATCAAAAGCAACAAGCTGAAGTCCGTGCTGGTCACAAAGTCTTGTTTGTGGTCAAACAGGTAGCAGAACTGGCACACCATACATGTGAAATAAATCTTGAAAACCTACTTGTCTCAATTACTAATATTCACTTTATAAGAGAGCACAATGCAAACGAAATTGTATCGCAAAACCCTTGGCTCCTTCGGCGGGGAATTTCAATCGTTAGTTGTCTTATAGCCTTTACATTTACAAATGAGATACAACCTCCACGTCTGCAGCAGTAGATATGATTTGTCACACTGTGACAAATAGTTTGGGGCTCTTGTCACCCAGTGTGGTGACAAATAAGTTCCTAAAGTCTTTCTGAGACAACTGCATTGCCAAGGAGTAACAGTGAAATTTCTACAGACAAGGGAAAAAAAAATCTATAAGTTTGTCCTTGTTAGAGGCAGCAGGTATCTACAATTTCAAACAAAATAATCGTAACTTTCAGTTGTGCCCTCTACGAGAAAGGAAAATCCATAACTCTCTTTAAGATGGTCCTTTAACTTCATTTTGTGTACCCTATATACAATTGGACATTTTTGTTGTCTCTCCCTCCAACCTACTCTGCTTTGCCCCAACCTCTCCTATCTCCTTCCTTCTTTGTATGTGTGTATATGTGTGTGAATGAGAGTATTCTATATCAAATCTCACTTCAAAGTTGTTTTTCAAAGGGTTTTTTCCCCTCTTCCCTCTAGACCACTTTAAAGAAAAAAAATTGCAAAGTTTAAAATAAAATGCAGAATGAGGATGTCCATTTGAAATCCATCATATCCCTTCCCATGGCAGCTGAAGAATAGTGCCGAAGCAGGCTTTAGATGCGCCTGGGTGGGGCGGTGATGAAAGACGTCACCGCGCCTTTGGTGCAGCTTTGCCACGCCCCCTGCTTCCGGGATGGCTCCATTTTGGAGCGTAATGGAGGCAAGGGTGGGCAGGAGGGACCAGTTAGCAATCAATCTACAGTATTTATGTGCTGCTTTTCAACATAAGTTCACAAAAGCGGTTTAGATGATATGATGATGATGATGATGATGATAAAGTTAAATGGTTCCCGGGACCAAAAGAGCTGACAATCTAAAAAAAATGCTGGAATACCACTAGCAACAGCCACTAAAAAAAGACAAAGCACGCTGCTTTCTTCCACGTCATGCCCAGCTCCCTCCCCAGTGCCCATGGCAGATGCTACACCGCACCCTATGGGTACAACACCTCTGCTTAAGAAATATTCTGATGGGTTCCAGGGGAGAATCCAGTATCCCGCAGTGAGTTCTATTTAAACTTTGGAAGAATTGGCCCAGAGGCGGATCTAAGGGGGGGGCAAATCTGTAAGTTTTGCAAGAAGCCTTACCCTGTCATGTAAATCCCTCCTCTCCCTTGCTGCTGTAGCCAGTAAGAAACGCCAAGATGTTGCTGTTCCCTGTGAGGATTGGCTAGAACAGTGCAGGAGAGGAGTGTTTTCCACTGCAAGGTAAGGCTTCTTGCAAAACTTACAGATTTCCCCCCCCCTTAGATCCGCCTCTGAATTGGCCATCAAGCCCAGCCAAAAACATATTCCCTCCACTGTTTGTTAAATGAGAATGGGTCACGTAGTTTTATCCTTGCACTTACACCCATGTGAAAAAGTAGCTATCTCAGTTGGAGGGAGAGCAAATGGCATAAATCAGCTTCTTCTATTTGGCTTAGGAATTGGCATGCCACACTTAAAATATTAACTTCCAAGTATACATTTGCCTCTTTCCTAGTTAACAGCTGATTTTATATACAAATCCCACAGAGCAGGATAGCTCTCACGGCCCAATCCTATTTGGCCTGGCCACCACAAGAACACAGGCTTTGCTGGCAGCTGTAGTTGTAAAGTGCACTCCAGCAGTGCATAGATAAGCAAATGTGACCTACAGTTGAAACGAGAGGGCACACACATAGTAGGAATATGACACAAAAGAGAAGTGGACGAGAAAACAGGGGACTGCACCAACGAGCACTACTTCTCCTAGAATGTCTGTCTTCCTAGGTTTCAGAAAAGATACTTTTGTTTTGATAACATCTCCTTCTGGAGTTAACATTTAAATTATATAACAAATGTGGCTGCACACACTGGCATAGCTAATGAAAGTGTAGCCCAGTGCAGAGAGCAAAATGATGCTCCGGGAAGTGATGTTATAACAGGAAGTGCCAACATAGTTGTTGTTTTATTTTCTTGGGCTTTTGGCCATAAATTTTTATAGAATGAGGACATTACACTCCAATTTGTTTCATTACATTCACATGAAATTCCACATTGAATGGTATATAACATGACAGTATTATTCCTAAAAAAAACGCGCTTTTAAGAGACTGCAATTTTTACATGACAGTTGTATTTTCTTTTTCGGGTTTTTTTTGGCCATAATGTTTGATAGAGTTTGTTTTGGCTTGTTTTATTGCATTCTGCATTAAATTCCACATCAAATGGAATATAACAATGTTATTCAAACTATGGGTCAGGACCCACTTGGTGGGTCGCAATCTGATATCAGGTGGGTCAGGGAAAGCTGGGAGCAGACATCTTGGAAATTGCAGGCCATACTCTTGCTATATTCCTTTTGTGAGTGTTAACAGTTTGAATTATCAAGTGAGGTTTTTTTTTAAAAAAACAAACATGTTTTTAGTTCAATGCTTTTACATAATATTTTGTCCTAATTTTGCTTTCTGTCAGGGATGTTTCATGGTTGTACATTTGCTTCAGTTCAAGAATGCCAGTTTGCATTCTAGGAGTGTCATTTGATTACGTCACACTAACAGCACTTCCTGCTTGTTGATGTCACTTCCTGCCATGACATCACTTCTAAGTTAATGACATCACTTCCGGTGGGTCCCAACATGAGTGCCATTCTAAAAAGTGGGTCCTGGTCTGATATATAACATAACAGTATTATTCATACATACCAAGGGTTTCACAGTTTTGGCCACTAGTGTCAAGCTCAGCTTTTTGCCCCCTTTTGATCTCAATATATGGTACCATAATGATGTTACTGCACAAACACAAGCATGGGAATGTGGGCTATGGGGTTTGGAGGATCAAGTGATAAATGTGAAGCCAAGGGTAGACCACTGTTTCTACAATTTATTCAGAAAATGCATCAATAAAAAGAAATTACCATCTCATTCAAGTCCTGGCATTGCCGTATCAATAATAATGCATCAGAAGGTGCACAATTTGATGGTTGTGTGTAGTGCAATTTCTTTAGGTATGGAATTTGCAGGAAAATAATACTGAAGTGGTATTTGAGTCTGGTGAGTTGTAGATGCTGCAAAGTGTATTCAGGTGAAGGAAGTGGGGAACATTTTCTCCATCACACTCGAGTGCTGCAATAGGTGGAGCACATGTCAGGACCCTTGCCCCTAGAGAAGCCCCAAACCTTGGCTGGTCAACCCCCAGCAGTAGCATCCCACTGCTGCTGTTGCTCCTACTGCCTGTGTTGCCTGACAAGCTTTTTCTTTCATTCATTCTTATGCAGGAATTTCATGTTATACATGTACACGTGGCATGGCCTGCCAGCAGAGCACAACCTGTCCTGTGGCTTTTGAATTTGGATTGACAGCAAATGTCTCAGATCCCACAGGTCTTAAAGAAGGCCACTCCTTGGTTCATCAGAGCAGTTTGTCTGTCTTGCCCCACTCTGGTTGGGCTCCAAACTGCCAGAACTAGCACTGCAACCGCAGAACATGCAACATGCACTACAAAAGGCTCAGAAAGGTGTTGAGGCAATGGTTTATCTTGAAGTGTGCTTTTATTTGTTTGG
>JAJKFI010000027.1:11786664-11801683 GCA_029204185.1 Lerista edwardsae | reverse complement strand
TAATAATAATAATAATAATAATAATAATAATAATAATAATAATAATAATAATAATAATATACCGCCTTTCTTTGGTCATTAGATTGCTCCTCTGACTTTAATTCAATGCAGTTTACCTAGGTAGGCTTTATTTCTCTAAACCCCCAAGGGTTTTTTACAAATTACAAAGAAGTTCTGTCTTTCAAGAACTTCAACAACATACAGATGGAACTTCCGTGGTCTAGTCCTTCTTTCCGGCCGCATGATTGCCTTCCTGCTGGCTGATAAACGGCTTCTCTGCTCCCACCAAAGGAACAGCTGGCCCAGCACAACTCCTCTCTCACAGGCACCTGGAGACAGCTCAGCTCTTACCAGTCGCAATTCTCAAGGTCTGCTGCTCACGGAAGCTTCCGGTGATCTCGAACTGGCGAACTTCGGATCTTATCTTCAGGCAAACGGAGGCTTTAACCCAGCGGCGGCATTCAGCCGGTACGCTGGGTGGGAGGAACGGGTGAGCGGCAGCTCGCCCGTAGCTTTCCGGTCCATTTTGCCGTCTTCCCCGCCCCCGGGGAAGGGGGCAGGGAAGACGGCAAAATGGAGCGGAAAGCTACGGGCGAGCTGCCGCTCACCCGTTCCTCCCGCCCAGCGTACCGGCTGAATGCCGCCGCTGCTTTAACCCTCTCAACTAAACCTCCTGCCCAGGAGGGCTGTAAGTTTTTTGTTCTGTGGTGTGTGCTGTTGTTGAGCAATGTCAAAGAGACCAGCATGCACTCAAAGAGCAAGAGGAAACATCTCATTATATTTATCCAAAATCCAGGCAAATCCAAAATCCAGACACCTTGTCATCCCAAGCAGTCCAGATAAGGGATACTCAACCGGCATTTGCATCATAAGCAACAAAACAGGAATGCTCATTTTCCTAATGTAATGTAGAATGAACAGCTAGATCGGTAGAGCCTCCTAAGTTGCTGCAGAACTGCTAATCCAGGTAAAAAACCAATTTTAACTGCTCCTGTGATCTTGAGCTTTGAGCAGAAGGATGGAGTGCTCCTCTGGAGGAAAACACTAAATTTTCTTTTTTTAAGTGCCTAATTTTATACAACATTAGAGTACTCAAGGGGTTAATGTACCCACAAATCACTTCCCTTTATGTTCTATGGAGCATCCTAATGATTCTTTTGCTGTTTTTTTCCTGCAGCAAGAGATGTATTACAAAACTTACTGGGACAGTGGAGGAGAATGAATGCATTCACTGAGACCTCTAAACAGCACTGCTAAATGACTCTAATGTACCTGGGAGGATAGCTGAGAACGAAAGTGGGAAATTCAAATGTCTACTCTTAATGAGAATATGTGTGTTCCCCACATTCCTTTTTCCATTGACTTCAAGAAAATGAGCCATGGAAACCTTGAGACTCTGCAAATGTCTCTCAGATGAGCTTACAGATGGGTTTATTTCAGACTCCATGAATGAGAGAAGGAAACTATGGGGTAAATGAAGGAAGATACATCAAAGGGGGTATTATGGTATTGACCATTTAGGCCAGTTGTTCCCAACCTATACACAAAGTTTGGGACCACTGTGTTTGCAGGGGAGGGAGGGTGGCTGCAGTGACAGCACCTCCAAGATTATACTGCCACCAAAGAACAGGACTGTAAAACATATTTGATGGTTACCATGGTCATCTGCAGTGTGCAGGAAGCCCACAACCCACTTTGCGGGCCTTCCTGTGCCACAGAACCAATCCCTAATGTGATTGTGACCCACTTCCGGTTTCATGACAAAAACCAGAAGTGGGTTGAAATTGCAATTAGGGAGCCATTTTGAAGCACAAGGACACCCTCAGATGGGGCCAAGGGTTCCCTTCACTGCAAACAACAGGTATGTTTAAAAAGTCCCCTTTTGGTGGCAGTGGCACAATCTGGGAGGTGCTGTTGTGCTGTCACCATGTCACCCTATGTCACCACCCTCCTGAACGGGGTAGTGACTGATTCCTGCTGCCATGGGAACCACCGATTTAGATAAAGGGCCAAATCAGATGTGATGCTAGGAGGTCCATGGTCAGCCTTTATTGCTAAATGCAGCTGCTGATGGGGGTCTGTGAATTACCGAAGTAGCATGGGAGAGAGCACGCTGAACTCTTTCCCCTTCTATTTTCCCAATAAAAATAAGCCCACTTGCTATATTGGAGTTGGGGCTAATAAAAACCAAAAGAGCCCAAGGGAAAAAGTTTGAGGATCTTCTGTCTTCCCTCCATAAATGCTACTCTGATCAGATGTACATCTCTCACACTTGCATTTCATCCATCAGGAGGGAGATCTTCCATCAGCTTACTTCATTTAGAGAACAATCCTATACTAAGCCGGCCTAGTAAGGCCGACATAGCAGGGCTGTATCCAGTGATGTCATTCAGGGGGAACGGACCAGAACGGGCGTTCCGGATCCTAACGGGCTCCGTGGCTGGTTCCGGGTTCCCAACAAGTGCCAATCAAAAGTGAGTTCCTGTTCCTAAATCATTTGAATGACACCACTGGCTGTATCCTAAAGCCCATTAGGAGGCAGCAGCAGCACAGTGCAGGACAAGGGAAGGTTTTCCCCTTGCACCTGCATAGGTGCCAGTCACCCCATGGGCCTGCTCCAATCTGCGCTTGCTGTTTTACAGGTGCAGAGGAACGTGGACAGGAGTGTCCCGAATTGGGACTGCCCTGGCCAGGGGCGGGATTTAGGATTTGGCACTGTGGCCATCCTGCGTCACAACTGCTGTGTCCGCCCACTGCGCCGCCCAGTTATGCCTCTGGAATGCCCTCGTGGAGGCCCTGCACCGACTGAGCACCGCCGACACTCGACTGGCGCAAAGCCGGCGCTGCTGACGGTTGCAGTGGCGCCCAAGTGTCGGCACTGCTGCCTGCGCTGGTCCAGAGCCATAGCGTTGACACGGACATGCTTGACGGCACATTTGTGACAGCGTTTGGCCGGCACAAGAGCGTAGCGTTGGCACAATGGGGGTATAGGATTGCACAGCCAGTTTGGTCCAGATTAATCAATACTAAATCAAAAAGTGGCAGAGATGCTTCTCAAAAGGAAGCAGTGTTCGATAATTTAAGCCTGATGATATTCCTGTCATTCTGGAAGCACCTTTGTGGGTTCAAATCCCAAGGTCCCACTGGCCAAGAAGGTTCTAGCACCTACTGCAAATGTAGTAGAGAACATGCATAGAATGTCCAGTCTCTGACAACTCCAGTTGGAAAAAAAGTCACATTGTTTTTCAGACTCTGAAACACATCAAGCAATTGTTATTGACTACCTTGGGCCCTTTGTAGCCATGGGAGATTGGTTACATGACCCCTGTGGATACTGAAATCCAAAGGTAATGAAACCTGCAGGTGGGCCAGGTTTGCAGGGACTCACCTTGGGGTCACGGATCCAACAGGAATTCATTTCTGGTTCATGCCTACAACTTCCTGTTGCTTCTGGTTGTATCCCATTCCGTGGGCCTTCCCTCATCTTTAGCTGAGATATCCTGAATAGGAACGCTCTTGAATATGGGGGCTCAAGAGACTAGAGATTTTTGACAGTACCAAAAGGCAGGTCAAGCCATGGTAAACTAGCGCATTTGTTGTCAAACATTTTAGCACTGGGACTCACTTTTTAAAATCTCTATTGGGACTCATCTAACTTGATGGGACTTTTAATAAAGGTGATCTAGAAAGAAGAAGACAAATATTTGTCGGCGCTGTCAGGCCAGAGGTGCATGCCCTCGCAGTAGCCGATATTAGGGCGTTGCAAGAGGTAGCAATGGGAGCAGACACCAAGTGTGGCTGGGCTCTCCACAACTCCCAATCTGTTGAGGCTCAGAGGTAGGTGGCCTCAGAGATAGGCAAGCGGGAGGGGCAGAGGCAGATCTAAGGGAGGGCAAAGCTCTAAGTTTTGCAAGAAGCCTTACCTTGCAGTGGAAATCACTCCTCTCCTGCACCGTTTTAGCCAATCCTCACAGGGAAAAGCAACATCTTGGCGTTGCTTACTGGCTACAGCAGCAAGGGAGAGGAGGGATTTGCATGACAGGGTATGGCTCCTTGCAACACTTAGAGCTTTGCCCTCCCTGTAGATCCGCCTCTGGGGAGGGGGTCTCTTCACCCACTGGTCCTCCTCCCTCCCAGCAGCCTTGCTTGGGTTCACTGGCTGGCCAGCATCCTCCCTACTAGTCAGCCTCCTCCAGACTGCCCTCATCACCAGCTTGCCGGTGGTTATATAGCACTGCCCCGCCCTCTTGCTCCACCTCTTCCTCCCAGCCCAGCTGCTCAAGCCCAGGCTGACAACCCTCCAAGGCCCTGATCCTTCCAGCACTTACCACCCTGCCTTCACTGGCCACTGCAGCCAGGGGCCTTCTCTCACCTGTTCCTGGCCTCCCCAGGCCGGGTGGACTTCTCCCTCTAGCACAACAGGACAGGTCTGACTGCGATCGAGGGAGAAGGGGTGGGCCGCCTGTCCTTGCTGCTGTCCGCTGCAGCACTGGCAGGTGCTTCCCCCGGCTGCACTTGCCAATGGGGCACAGAAGCCCTGGGCTGCCGCCGCACTCCCCTTAGGACGGTGTGCTGGCCGGGATCCTGGCATCCTGGTGGGCGGAGCCCCGGACCAGATCCCGGACAATATTTATGTATTTATTTACTTAAAGTAATATTATGTTTATTTATTTGCAAAAACAAACAAATCTCAATCCATTTCTGTATTGAGGCGGCTCCAATGAATAGCCTCAAGGCTTGAGGGGCCAGCCTTCACCTGTTCCCACTACCTGATAGACTTGGAAAAAGAAAACACTAGAAAAAAGACACTTAAACATTTATCTCCCTCTATTGGGGTCTCCAAACTACAGGCCGGGGGGCAAATATGGCCTACCACAGGATTTTATCTGGCCCGTAGCAACTTAAAATATTTGGCATTTTTACTCATTATCATTTCTGAGGGCACAATCCTAACCAACTTTCCAGCCCCAGGGTGAGGGCAATGCAGCTCTGAGGTAAGGGAACAAGCATTCCCTGACCTCGAGGAGGGCTCTGTGACTACTACTCCACTGCAGAATAAAGAACAGGCCCCATCAGTGCTGGAAAGTTGGTTAGGATTGCACCCTCCGTTTAAGCATGGCATTGCTTCTTCGTAAATGTCACATTTCTCTTTTGTTCTGAATCATATCCTGCTGATTACAAAAAAAGATCCAAGTAAAATGTCATTCATTCATTCATTCAAACTTCATTCATTCATTTATAAAACTGATGTTTTTCTAGCCTGCAAAAATCTGTAAAATGCACAACGTAGCCATCTTACTGCAAAGTCTGGAGAGCCCTGCCCTGTATTGACACAAGCTTGCAAACTGCAGGAGTTTAGCTGTTCGCAGGGCAGTTAGCAGGTATCTTGATTACTGCAGAAGCTCAGCTCTTTGCAGGGCAATTAGCAACTATCTGATTTTTGACTATACTAGCCTCAGGGCTTGAGATAATTAGTTCGCTGATCTTTCCATCACCTGTGTTTAGCGGTGGGTCCTCACTTAGTGGGTCCTGACCCACAATTTAAGAAACACTGTCTTAGTGGTTTTATCTCAATATACATGTCTAGATGGCTTTTTGTATGCCTGTTGATGGGTGAAAATACTTTATTCTCCAGGTTATGTCAATTGGACTCCTAGCCCAATAAATATGGATGTTCCAATGTCCACTCTCCCACTCTATTAGCAATGTGGAGCCTGGGGGTTAGCTATCAGTTTCAATACTCTCAAAGAACTTCTGCGTTCTTTGTTTGATAGGGAATCTGATTCCCACAGACAAGACTCGAGACTCTTCTGACCTAATTTTGCATTGCAGTGGATATAAAAGGCATCCGGGGTAGAAAGTACAAAAGAACACAAATTAAAGACACTACCAAACCTTGATGTCTATTTTATTTAGGTGAGCTAATTCTGAACAATGAGGCATGACACCTATTTTAGGGTGTGGGTTTCCTGTAATATCAGATAGTCCAGTGATTCCTTCTTCAGCTCCAGTAGAATAAAGAATAAATTGTTCTAACCTTTTAAACCAATGGGACATCTCGGAATCCTGCCATACTTCCACAGCACATCAGGTATATCTTGCACGCCAAATAAAAATGCTAGCATCGTATTTTCACTTATTCTTGGAACTTCTCTCTTTTGGCTATGAGAGTTTATGCTATAACACATTGTCACTAGAGCTGCTGCATGCAACCAACCAGGGGAGCTCAAACTATTGAATTCCTCTGCTCGAATATATGTGAGCAGACTAATAACAAGCCCAAACTTGTCCTCAAAACTTTGAACCTTGGGGAGCAAATCAAATGTTTGCAAAAGTTCTTTTTCATTCAAACTGTCACCTTTGTGAGTGACGAATTCTTGCAAAGGTTTGACCTGGAGGGTGTGTTTAAGCCTTTTGAGAGAGATCAAATTAATGGTCCACAAAGGCTCACAAGTTTATGGGTATTTTCTTGGAACATGCACTAAAGCTCAACCCAGTTTGGGTCAAACACTGAGATGTTGGTGCATCCCTAATGCCACACTAGCTTTTGAGACCTGAAATGATGAATATCCCCTGATGGAAAGGATCCCAGATCTAAACTTACCAGGACTTGGTATTTAAAAAAAAATACTTGTTTATTCCTCTTTGTTAGGTTATTAGAGTTAACCTCCTTGCTCCAATATACCATCTCTTCTGACGGTTGCTTGCTGTATTTCTTCTGCATCTTTTTAAGAATGTGAGATTTAAGATTTTGAGACAGGGAACCATTTATTCATTTTGCTATGTAAGTTGCTTTGTGAACTTCTTTCATTGAAAAGCTGTATATAAGTATTCATTAATAATCATTATTAACAATATAACGCTGTTATGATGGTGATGAAAAGAAGAAGAAGAAGAAGAAGAAGAAGAAGAAGAAGAAGAAGAAGAACTGTAATGCGGTGTTTCTCAAACTATTGGTCAGGACCCACCAATGATGTCAGGTGGGTTGCGGAATGCTGAGAGCAGCCATCTTGGAAACTACAAACCTTGCTATATTCCTTTTGCAAGTGTTAACTGTTTGAATTTTCTAGTGAGGATTTTTAAATTTTATTTTTAGGGTTTAGCAATTTTCCATAATATTTTTGTCCCACTCTTGCTTTCTGTCAGGGATGCTGCCATCCAAAAATGCTGGTTTGCATTTCAGGAGTGTCATTTTATGAAGTCACAATGATGACACTTCCTGCTTGATGATCTCACTTCTGGCCATGAGATCACTTCTGGTGAGTCCTGACATGAGCACCATTCTAAAAAGTGAGTCCTGGTGCAAAACGTTTGAGATATAAATTGTTGTATTTGGATCTACACAGTTGTACAAAATAGGAATCTTTGGAAGCAGCACACATTTCCACTGTTCCTTTTGTCCATTACAGTAAAAATTTTAAAAACAGAAAACGGGTTGTGATTCTCACTATTTATTTTTAGTTTTGCAAGTTGCAGCTTGATGAAATCCTAAAATCACAGGTCTAATGAGAACTAGCAATTGCTTACTGAGTGGGAGAATAACACTGTTACTCCTACTGAACAGAAAACAATGCATGGCATAAACACAAAAGGGAAAACCATTTAAAAAAAACCACCCAGAGTGCAACAACTTTCATAGAATCCAATTAGGAGATGTGACCACAGTGGATCTTTTTCTCAGCTTCCACATCTGACATTGCATGTTGCCATTTCCAGTCTTCTAGAGTCAGTCTGATATAGCAGCTATTGCTTCTCATTTTGTTTTCTACCCAAGACAACTTCATCCTGGTGTGCTTGACCACCTGTTCAAATATTGAAAAATGATCACTATCTCCTTCACCAAGGAACTTCCATGTCATGTCTTTGAAGAGACAAGGAGCATAAGGAACAATGATGAAGCTCACGGCCAGAGTAACTACTGATGAAGAAGGTATTGGACACAAAATAATGTACTTGAAAGGATTAATTCAATCAATCTGAAGGAGAACATAGGAGAGCAGCAGGTTGTTTGTTTGGCAACTGTCAATCTGAAAGTGACCAGCATTAACTTGTGATGCTGACCTCTGCATAGGGTTACCATATGCAAACTGGGACAGAGTGCCTATACCTTTAACCATTGTATGAAAGAGGGAATTTGGGCAGGTGCAGCTTTTGATACCCTTCCATGTTGAGCTGCACCTGCCCAAATTCCCTCTTCCGTACAATGGTAAATGTATAGGCACTCTGTCCCAATTCATACCAACCAACCAACCAACCAACCAACCAACCAATGTATATGGTAACCCTACCTCTGCAGCCCTCCCAGAGGCATCAAAATCTTGTAAAAAGAAAAAGAAAAGAAAACCATTTCCTGGTTCAGGTCAGGCCAAAAACCAAAAGTGTTTTTTTTTTTACTTTTTACAAGATTTCAAGCCTCCCGGAGGGCTGCAGAGGGGGTTGCAGGTTCCCCAGACCCTCTAGAGAGCCATAGCAACCCCCAGGTAAGCTGAAAAATCTCCTCCCTGCCCTGAAGCAGCATAGTTGTGAAGACTGTGCTGCTGATGACTGCTGAATCATCCCTCTTAAAGGGGAATCACCTTTTTTGCCACGCACCAGTTTGGGAACCACTGCTCTATGTTCAAAAGTAGAGTTACTGGAGGGATGAAAGCATGAAGAATTATTCTTGTGACCTTATCAGACACTTGTGTTTGGCCAATATCAGGAGGGAGGGAATGGTGGAGCTTTGGTTTGATCTAGTAGGATTCTTCTCATCAGGGAACACATGGTTCCCTGACTCCCAAAACTGGCTTTTTTGACCAGAAATTGCAGGATGAAGGAGCAGGAAATTCCATTCTGATAGGTGTGTTGATCAAATCTCCAGTTGATCAAATTAATGGTGCAATCCAAACCTGGAGTTAGGCCAGCACAGTTAGAGCAGCACACTTTGGTCAGCATAAGGGCCACTGTGAAGCAGTGGACCACTCTCAGAGTCAAGGAGGATGGCGCATGTCTGTGTGCTGGCCCTTCTGCCTCCACGAGTAGTCCAAATATACTTTATGGTGGCCCTTGTGCCGGCCAAACTTTGCTGGCCTAACTGTACCAGCCTAACTCCAGGTTAGGATTGCACTCTAAATAAAGCAGCTACAAATGTTACCTGGGAAATGCCATCTATTTAATAGGAGTTGAATGCATCAAATTATGTTTTGGAAGTTAGGAAGCTGGAAACTGTAAAAAAATGATTTTTTTTTTGTATGTATGATTGTATGATTAAGTGTATAGACGGTATGATTAAATGTACGATCCAAAGATGAGCGTTGAGCTGCTTGAGGAATAAAGAAAAAAATTACCCCAGGTCCCTTTGCAAGATGATACTAGCAGGATCAACATTTTCAAAGTGTGAAACATGCTTCCCAGTGGAGGTGGAGGTCATTGCCTGTGGTGGCATATGGAGGAAAAAGAAACACAGAAGATAAAACAGAAAGCACAGAAATCGGGAAACTGATGAGACGAGGAGATATATAGCGAATGAAAAAAGAAGTGGATAAAAAATAACAAGACGGAGATACAGGGAAAAGTCTGAACAGGGGTTACCTAGGACACAAAGAAGTTTCTGAACACAGAGGCATGCCATTTAAAATTGGATAGGATCAATTTTTGCGCATGGAGGACCCAGCATGATACCACCACATGGAAGTTGGGAAACTGGCACACTGACAGATGATTGATGAGAGATGGGGCAGACGATGAAAAGCCAGGGGGGCCGCCCAACTCGTTCCTCTTCTCTGTCTCTTCTCCTGTTTCTGTATATACACAAAGCAGCAACACATCAAGTTATTGTCAAAGATCACCATTTTTTTCACAACAGAGAAGCAGGTGAGCATTTCTCTTGCTTTAATAAAATATTTGCTGCAGCCATCCTATAGAGATAAGGGAAAAAAATACTCCTTGGAAATGCCTGATCAGGTTTGGTATGCTGTCATCATGCAGGCGTGGAAAGCACAGGAACTAATTTAAGCTAATGGTCATCGAAGGAAAATAAAAAGTCTGATTGCCTGCCAATATGCATACCATTGGGAGTGTCCTGACATACGGCATTTGGGCGTGGTATGGGAGTAGCTCTGCAGTGAACAAAGGGGCATTGCAGAGAATCATAAGGATGGCTCAGACCATCACTGGGATACATCTTCCAGCCCTGGATGACATCTTTATATCCCTCTGTCTGCAGAAGTCACATCGTATCCTTAAAGATTCGTCCAATCCAGACTACAACCTAGTTGAATTGCCTTCTGGGAAATGGCATACAGTTATTGGGACATGTACCGCATGATTTATGAACAGCTTTTATCCCAAGACTGTAATTATGTTAAATGGCAAACTCAGGAAATTGCCAGGAACAAGATAACAAGGCATTTCCTACGGTGTTGAGATTCACTGTCTATCTTGCTGCTTGTTGCATCCTTGAGTGTAATGGTATTGTTGTTTGGAGATCTTAGATATTCTATATTTGTGTGGGTGGATGTGGGTGGGTTGAGTGCATAAGATGTGTGTGGGTCCGTGTCCTGGAATGCTTTAAATTTTGTTACACATTATGTATAATGACAATTTTAAAAGTATCTATATCCAAACATTTTCTACCTTGTTCTAGGCTCATTCTTACTTTCACAGCTTCACACTGAATTCTGGTATGAACTTAAAAGGCAAATTTGAAACTACCTATTTTCGCCTAGATCAGTGCTTCCCAAACACCTATCAATGGGTCGCAAGCCAATTTGTTGATGGGTTACAAAGCACCCTTGCCTGGTTTGCAGAAGAAAATTGTTAGCTGGAATGTTAACCTGTGGTGTGAAGTCATCTTCATAGCCCCAAATTAATATGTCACATTTTCCAGTTTTCTCTAGTAATTGGTGAGTCGTAGATAGTAGTCTTCAACCTTTGTTGCACCACATATGTAAATAGATAAAATGTGGGTCTGGGGACCCACCATTGGTCCCGCCTCCCTCCTGGGACCCTGTTCACTCACCCCCCCTGCTCATATTGCTGCCAGTGCTGTTCACTGTAACCAAATATTCTTATTAGACAGAGCAGAATAATTACCATGCAAGCTAGCACTAATGGAATCTATTTTAGCCCAATTTCTAAGAACCTGTATAGAACTGAGAGACAACCTCCTGCTACTCGAAGAGGACCTTTACCTGGTGGTGCTCTAATCCAGTGGTCTTCCACCTTTTTATTCCTGTAAGTTGCTGCGACCCCACAACTGACATTTCCTGATGCCAGGAGTTGGAGAAGGAGCAATCTCAGCCCTGTTTATCCTCTTGAAAAAACGCCAAAGGGAAATGCTTCCTTTTTTTTTTTTTTGGAACACCTAGGGCCCAGCAACACAGTAACACAGAAACATCACCTCTATGTCGTTGTGTAGCCGCAACACCTGTGCAGAAATGCGCCATGCTTATGGAGCGGCTCCATTTCAGAGTGGTTTGGACCGGAGGGAGACCCAATCTGTGGCACCCAGCTATGAGAGCTGCGCGTGCGCACGCACGCACGCACGCACGCACGCACGCACACACACACACACACGCAACAAACCCAGGAAGCACTGGAAGCGCCACAGAGGAGGAGCGTATCATCTCAGTCATGCCTGCACCAGGGGCCCGGGGCCCATCGACCATCTGCTTCATCCACTATTGTTCCAGAAAGCAAAAATAAAAATAATCAGAAGAGCCATCACCTTAGGAGCCCAATCCTATCAACCCCTGCCCTTGGCTGATGCAGCCGCTCCAATGGAGTGTGCACAGACATGTTATTGGGGGAAGCCATGGTGGTTTCCTCACAGTAAGGGAACTGTCCTTCTCTTGCAACTCCCAGAGAAAGCGTCTGTTTCCCCAATGGGCCCCTTGGGTTCTGTGTCCACCATTTTATTTCCTGGCTTGGAAACAAGGAGAGCAAAGGAAAGGGAAGAGGTGAGGGGGCATAGGATACTGGGGCATGTGAGTATTGCCGGTAACTGCCCCACCTGCCCATTCTGCCTCCCACTTTAAGGCCTCCCACCTTACTGCCTTTTCCCCACCCCATCCTCCTATTCACCCTCCTCCTTGCCCCATTCTTCCTACTGCCAATCACCAGCACTAACTCACTAGTGTCAATGGTGGCATCTCTACCAGCCCGTGCACATTGCCAATAGCCATTGCACTAGCGGCCTCATTGTGCTCGCCAGTGGAACGTCACTTTCGCCATCATCCTCTCACTTCCACTGGCATAGCATGTGTTCCACCTGCAGAACAAGAGGATAGGATTGGGCCAAAGGTCAAACCTGCAACTTTAAACAGAAGTTAATGTCTTGGATATGAAAGGCATAAATGGCATATACATCTAATACCTGCAGATCATCTTCCTCATCCATCTTTTATCATATGCAGCTTAGAAAATGTCTTTTTAATAAACGGGAACATCCATACTTGATAGCATTCCTTCTGGCTTCCTAAAGCAAAAGAGACTTATAGACAGTTAGTCCATGGTAAATATATGTATATTTACCAAATACTATTTTATCAACGAAAGCGACTTAACACTACCATTAAATTGGGCAAGCGTTTGTGTCTGTATGCCAGTGGTTCCTGACAAGTCACCAGATGCTGACGATCAATAGATGTTTTGCATATTTTAATTATTCTTCTGGGTTTAGATCTTAATTACTCTTATGAACTTCAGGTAGTTTTGGAAGACAGCGTTTACCTTGAAGCAGTGAGCGTCACTGTTGTCTCATAAATTAATACAAGATGCCAACATGCTAATGTAGTATTTGAGTCTGTCACTGCTTTTCTTCCTGGTAACCCCCTTTGAATAATAACAACTTAAAACAGGCAGACTTCCCTGTGTCTTCCAGCCCGTATTGTGGTGCACATCTCTCTTCAGTAAGACCAGAATGTATACAGAATCATAGAGGGTACCTACATGGTCATCTAGTCCAACCCCTTGACCCTAGCAAGAAATCCTCCAGAGCCTCTCCAGCAATTGCCCGTCAAGCCTCTGCTTGAAGATCTCCAATGAGGGACAATCCACCCCCTCCCTCGGCAATCTGTTCCACTGTTGAACGGCCCTTACCATCAATAATTTTTTCTTTCTGCCCAAAACATTTTTGCAATGGGGAATGCATACAATTATCAACAGAGCTTATGGTAACCTTTAATCAAGATATTGGAAGCATGCTCAGTATATAATGTGAGAGGGGGGACTGCTTGGCTGGTCTCTGGATATTCCAGGAATTCAGCCTGACCTGGAAGCAGGTGCCCCTGGAATGAGAGGACTCACATGGCACTTTGTGGTTACAGAACTGTTTTTAGTACTTACAGGTACCTGTAAAAAAAATTGCACAGATATAAGAACATAAGAAGAGCCCCACTGAATCAGGCCAAAAATCCATCTAGTCCAGCTTCCTGCATCTCGCAGCAGCCCACCAGATGCCTCAGGGAATACACAAGACACGTGCATCTTGTTGCCATGCCCCTGTATTATGAGTAGCAGAAGGACCTAGTGTTCTGTGGCGTCTCTACAGGGAGGGCAGAGCTCTAAGTTTGCAAGAAGCCTTACCTTGCAGTGGAAATCACTCCTTTCCTGCACCGTTTTAGCCAGTCCTCATAGGGAAAAGCAACATATTGGCGTTGCTTACTGGCTACAGCAGCAAGGGAGAGGAGGGATTTACATGACAGGGTAAGGCTCCTTGCAAAACTTAGAGCTCTGCCCTCCCTGTAGAGACGCCACTGAGTGTTTCTAAACTGAAGTAAACTACTTTTTTAAAAAAGCCAGGTCAACATAAAATGATATTTTAATTTCTGATGGAGGTTTGAGAAGTACCTGTTTTACAATTATGTTTTATAATTTAGATTATGTGTTAGGTTTTACAACTATGAAAAAGTGGTTGAAACCTCTTTACTACCTCAAAATACATGATGAAATCTGCCTCCACGGCCAACTTACCTGGCCTGGTGGAAGTTCTGCCAACTGCTGTTGCCCATGTGCATCCTCCTGGCCTTTGCAGCAGATCTGGGGAGCTGCCATGTCAGCAGCCGGCAAGATCATAGAATCATGGAATCATAGAGTTGGAAGTGACCTACAAGGTCATAGCAGGAAATCCTCCTAGAGCATCTCCAGCAGGTGCCTGTCAAGCCTTTGCTTGAAGCTCTCCAGTGAGGGAGGACCTACCACTTTCCCTGGCAATCTGTTCCACTGTTGAACACCCTTATCATCAATACATTTTCTGATGTCCAGCTGGAATCTCCTCTCTTGCAATTTGTACCCATTGGACCTGGTTCTATTGTCAGAGGCAGGTGAGAACAAATTTGTCCCTTCTTCCTTATGACAGCCTGAATTCAGAATTATCCTGAATTATATCAATTCAGTTATTTGAAGAGTGCTATCATATTCCCTCTCAGTCTTCTCAAAGCTAAACAGAACAAGTTCCCTTAACCTTTCCTCATGGGACTTGTTTTCCAGCCCCCTGATCATCTTTGTTGCTCTTCTCTGAACCTGCTCCAGTTTGGCTGTATCCTTCTTGAACTGAGGTGCCCAGAGTTGAGCACAGTACTCCAGGTGAGGTCGCACCAATGTGGAATAAAGTGGAACCAGAACTTCTCGTGACTTGGAAACTATAGTTCTATTAATGCAGGCTAAAATTGCATTAGCCTTCTTTGCAACTGTATCACACCACTGACTCATGTTCATCTTGTGATCCACTGTAACGCCAAGATCTCCCAGCATATCCCATCATAGGATTGGTCCGTAATTGCTGAAATCAGAACTGTAAGTATATTGCATTGTCCCAATTCTAGGATGTCAGTTCTAAGTCTTTGAATAACTTCTGTCATTGGGTCTTCATTCTCAGCCCCACTGGTGCGATCAAGTACTGATTGGCTGAGTAAACATTCTCTGCCTTTAATTACACTTGTAGTCTCTGTCTACATGCATAGTACTATTCCCTGAGCAATACCTGAGTACACAATATTATAATGCATACAATTTATATATATATGAAATTGGAGACCTG
>JAJKFI010000027.1:11757584-11781664 GCA_029204185.1 Lerista edwardsae | reverse complement strand
GTATAAACAATTCAACCATTAAAAACAATGATGTCACATAGATGCAAGGGCACGCTAGGATCGCGCTGTGAGTGAAACTAGCTCCTGCTGTTGGATAGGAAATTCACATAATTAGCTACAAAGAGAAGCATGACTGCACAGTTGTTCCTAGTTATTCACCAGGCACTATATATTCAAATACTGTATATAACAATTGCTGATTGTCAGTTTAGCTTTGAACCTGCTTCATCATTTTGCTGCAACTCCGGCTCCACTTTGCGTGGTTCAGCTTGACAACTAATTTTCTGGTTCCTGATGTAGGTGTCCTTTTTCGTCACTTTTATTTCTTCCTGCTGGATCTCCTACCAACAGCTGACTTGCGAATCTTATTGTTCACTGGGGAACTGAGCCTGCAAAGAATTGATTCTACACCAGGCATTAGTAGTCTTTAGTTCTCAAAGGCTGTCATAGCGAGCATCCACATTAAGAAAATTGTTGCTCTAATTTCCTCAAATGTAAGACGAATGGACCAAGACATTCTTCAGTTTCTAGTCACTCTTGTTCTCGTCTAAAAAGCAAGCACATGAAAGGAAAAAGGAAGTGACATGATTATATGGAATAGGGGTACATAACATGCTTTAAGTTGGCAATGCAAAAAGCATAGGAAAAAGTGGTGGCAGTCCCATTGATCTCCACTAATCGGCAATCAACTGAAGGTACTCTGATTTCAGTCCCAATCAAGAGACATTTTTGGTGGCTTGCCTCAAATTCTGAGAACCACCTCTTTTAGAAAAATTCCTTCTTCCAACTGTATCATTACAATCTCTGCAATCAACTGAGAGCATCCATGCGCCATCCATGCGCCACATCTGAATGGTAAAAAGCATTCTTTGTGCATCCTCCAACACCCGTCTTCTGATTTATCCAAGGGTTTGACCATCATCCTGAAGGTTGTTGAAGTTTGTTGTCTCATATTGGGTTGGATGGGTAAATCTTTATTTAATTTACTGTGTTGATCTGAAAGAGACAGAGATAAAAGAGTATCTGATAAAAGAGATCTGAAAGAGATAAAAATGAAAAATAATTGCAATGACATCCATTACCATTTGAGGAATTTCAGAGAATTTGCACTAGAAATTTAGTCTAGATTAGTGATTCTCAACCCCTTTAGCACCAGGACCCACTTTTTAGAATGGTGCTCATGTCGGGACCCACTGGATGTAATCTCCTGGCAGGAAGTGACATAATCAAGCAGGAAATGACATCATTGTGGCATAATTAAATGACATGCCTGGCATTTTGAGACTGCAGCAAAATCGCTGGCACAGAACTGAGAAACCTGGTGTAACACTGGACTTGGCAGGATGGAGTTAGGATCTTAGGTGCCTAGGCCGGTTCAGCCACTCCTGGGCCCCACACCACCCCCTTTGCCAATTTATCTGGGCCAATGGAGTATCTGGGTGAGCTTGGTAAGTGCAGAGCCCCTGGCCATTTTTATACAAAAGTGGTGGGACCTACAGCAGTAGACCATAAGATCCACTGGCTTAGGCTCTTGATTTGATTGGGCCATGAGTGTGGAGACCAAACTGGAGACCACTGCAGGAGAGAAACTCCTCCCCAGCGTGAATGGCACTTTGCGTTCTGCCAGGAATAGTGCAAAAGACCCCTACTATAACTCCAGGGTCTTTGCAGCCAGTTGCACATGCACAGAACACCAGGCGTGTGGCTTACTGGGGCAGCAGATCCCAGATATGCCTGGCCGCAAAGATCCCTGGGAGTTGTAGTAGGGGTCTTCCGTGCCTTCTCGGGTGCAATGCAAGCCTCTGTTCACACTGGGGAAGGAAAATGGGGGTACAGGATCTGGTCTGCGGGCTGGAGTTTGGAGCCCTCTGTCCTATATTGAAAGCAAAGAACAAAGTTAGCCATCACTAGCTTAAGTCCCATGGTTTACAACAGAATCAAATAATAAACAATGGGGCAAATATTTCTCAGTGAATGGCAGCCACTATTTTATGCCTTCATGAAGTCTTACTCTTGAGTAAAGGAAATTGTGAGCAACACCCACTGTGTGCTTATCCTTCTCTAATTTGCTAATAGCATTCCAGGGCCTTCTTTTTCTCATCCACCTTCCTTGGCATTCCAACAAACCCAGTTAGTTGCACTATGCCATGAAATTGAAGTTTGGCTGGGTTTGATAAAGTATACACTTATTGAATGTGTACTGAGCTCGATGTTATGTTTTCAAGCCTTCATAGAAGAGGGGTGATTCATGGATTAAGAACAGCTTGACTCTTAAAGTACATAGAAAACCATTGCTCTTTACGCAGCAGTGATTCCGCTTGCGAAGGAAGAGGCGGAAAGAGACCGAGAACCCCACAGAACCCTTTTTTTGTAATTCCAGCAAATGTATAACCAGAACTGACCGACTGGAGGATCCCACTTCAGGCACACTATCCCTGGGGCAGTTTTTGTAGTGTGGTGAATCTGCTGGACCCAACTTTGCTCCTAGATATCCAAAAAAAAAAAAAATGGCTGGGGCAGGAAGAAATTGATGAAATTTTTTTATAGATATTTCTGCTTTCATCAGTGCATCAGAACGACTAAGCCAATATTATGTTAGATGTTTTAAGTAAATAAACTAAGAGTGCAATCCAACCCAGCACTGGATTGGCAAGGCCGACTGGTCAGTGCCAAATCCAGTACTAGGTTGGAGAGGCTGGAGCATCCCCACGGCTAGGGCACGCTCATGCCCTTACTGGAGGGGAGACTCCAGCTTCCCCGGTGCGCTCCTCAGATCTGCACCTGCTAAACAGCAGGCGCAGATCTGAGGAGACTGCGCGGCCTGAATCGAGGCCACATGACATCCTGGACGGGCTTAGGGTTCCGCTCACGTCCCGCCCACAATTGGAGCCCACTCATGTCCCGCCCCTGCAGCGCCGGTCTCGTTGCTTGAGTGCTGGCGCAGGGGCGCCAATTGGTGCCCCCGTATCAGCGTGTTGATGCTATGACATAGCATCAGCGCAACGGGCAGCATTGGATTGCACCCTAACTCAGATTATTAGAGAAATATGAACAATTTTTTTTCCAACTTGTTAAGAATACACATCTACAGCCATCAGATCCTGAGATCTTGCATACCATCCTTTCAGATACACAGTCAGGGTTTCATTAACGGAGACTGAGGCTACAATTCTATCCACATTTACCTGGGAGTAAGCCCCATTGATTGTAATGGAATTTGCTTCTGAGTAGACATGGATAGGCTTGGGCGCTAAGCAGTGATGCAATCTGTTAAGCAGGAGCCGGAACGCTGGGCGGGACTTATGTGTGATTGGCAGCCCGCCTGTTCCGTTCTGCTGCCTGCCCGCCCACCACGTGGGCTGCCCTGGCCTCGGAGGATGCACCTGCTCGCCGGGGGGAAGGGTGGGGGCATGCCAGGTGCCTGGGCGAGCAGCAGTGGAGCGCGCCAACCGGAGGCAGCCTGCGCAGCGGGTGGGCAGGTGGCAGAACAGAACGGGCGGGCTGCCAATCACACGTAAGTCCCGCCCAGCGTTCCGGCTCCTGCTTAACAGATTCCATCACTGGCGCTAAGCCACATGATTCATAGAACACTTTCCGTTGCCATTTCCATTCTTGGGCATACCCATACACCTTCAAGCAGAAGCATATTCATCTCAGGATCTTTGTTCCTTAAAAGTCATTTCAAGAGACCATGAAACCTGTACTAATCACTGTAAAAGCAAGCTGAAACCATTTTCTACCAGTAATGCATTAGAGCAACATTGGTAGAAATGCACTCTCCAGCGTTACCATTGGTAGAAAACGGGAAGTGTCATCGTTTTGTTCATGTTCTTCCTCTTGCTTTTGGTTCCTCCATGGTTAGGTTCTCCAAACTGTCAACTGTCCAAGCCATGTCACTTAGTCTTGATGTTATATGGGCTGGAATGGGCAAGCTATAGAAAACAGTATGCACATTTTGTATGTAGCTTCATTTCACAATAGAGAAAAATATTTGCAGCAGTGGGCAGTTGCGGACCTGGCTGATACTTCACCATGGGGCCAGGTCCACAGATCACAACCTCTAGCGCTGCCTCCCTGCCCCATGTGCTGCCCCCAGTGTCTGCAAACGCTCCATTTCGGAGCCACATGGATGCAGGGGTGGGCAAATGGACAAAACTCTGCTCATGCTGCTTGCCTCTGCGAGAGGTGATCCACCTCAGTTCTGTCTTCCTGTGCCACCAGTGCGGTGCCGGGGGCATTCACTGGCAATGGAGCCTCTCTCGCTCTCGCTCTCGCTCTGCAAGTGATCCATGTAGCTGTTGCATCATCCAGCGGGAGGAAGAAAGTGGAGGTGGGAGGAGAAGGGGAAGGAATAGGGAGTGCACATACTGTAATTCCATTAGCAGGCCAATCAAAATGCGTTGGTGGGTGGAGGGTCTGCAGGCTGTAGTTTGGGAACCCTGCCCCCCTATCCATCCATCTGTCAAAAACTGAGGTTGTAAGCTCCTCTTACCAGTTTTATTGCATTGGCCTTCTAGTGTCATGTGCTTTGAGGGTGTGACATTTTGCTTATGTAAAGGAAAGTCAGTGCGAACTGTTTCAGGAACAGATGCAAGTGCTGCAGTTAGCAAGATTGTGTATACACAGATTCCATGGTAGTGTTTTATCCTCGTCAGTAATAATTAGATATTTACTTAAAGTTCTTGAACATAAGGGTTGATATCCTTTCTAAAATTTGACAGCCACAAAAAAAAATGTAATTAAATATTCTTGCTATTTACCTAAATTGCAAATTCATCTTTTTAAGCTTGCTGAAGACCTGAACAACTGACTCACAAGAAATTGCCCGATCTATTAATACCTAAGCTGTGAGCAAAGGAACTTGGTAGGAATACTAATGTAGGAAATACATTAGAGAAGCAAACCCTTTCCATAGGCAGGCAAGCCAGTTTAATGGGGGCCTTTGTGCCCTTCTGCATATTAAACTGGTTAGGTGGATTTTCACAGAAACAACTATCTACTGTCTTAGGAAGTACTCCACTGTTGTATTACGAGGGAGAATAGTAAATGGGAGAATTACCCATGTCTCTGCTAAGTGGTACAAATCACTGCTGTCATCAGATCCAAGTCCCCAAAATGAACCTCAACAACACATGGGCCTGAACAGAGGCATAACTAGACAAAAAAATGCCAGGGGCAAGGAAGTATATGCAGCACCTCTAGGGAATGGGAGAGGCCACCATGCAACCCAGAAGAGGCAGAAGGGACCTCAGAAAATGCCTTGAGATCACTCCAAATTCAGTGGTTTTCTTGTGCAACAATAGGGGAAACTATCTGGGGCTTTTTGCTTTCCTTTTTAACATTTTCAAAGTGGGTCTGCAGGAAAATTGCACCCCCCTTGGTGTAGCACCCTGAGGCAGATGCCCCTCAGGCTCCCCCCTTGTTACGTCTCTGGGCCTGAATGTGGATCAGGACTGCATGGGTGTGATTTGTGATAGATAACACTACTAGTGCCTCAATCATGAGTGATCCCTGCATTTACTGTTACTGTTTGTCAATGATGTGTGTTGTGGGTGTGGCAAGTGAGGTAGGAGTGCCCCACCAGAGTCCTCTGAAAAATGCCACCACTGCTGTGATCATGCAAAAGCTTACAACCTAGCCACCACAGCAGCAGTGGCAGCACTTTTGAAATAATTCTGGCGGGGCGGTTCTGCCTCACCTGCCACACCCTTACAGCACATCACTGCTGCTCATGGTATGGCTTTGCTGCAGTTTCTACCAGAAATACCCAATACAGGGTAACATCTTAAAACAATAGCAAAATCAATTAATGCACTTAAAATGCAGTACAATCACAGCAGCACATCTAAAAAGCAAATATTGTCTGGAAAAAAAATCCCTAACAAAAAGCTGGCAGAAGCAATGATCAATGCCAGACTCAGGGCACAATCCTATGCAGTGCCAGAATGGCGAAGCTGACTTGGCAGCGCCATATCCAACACTGCATAGGAGAGCCTGGAGCCTCCCCGCACGGCTCCAGCCCCCCCTATGTGTTTCTCGGATCTTTGCCAGCTAGAGAGCGGGTGCAGATCCGAGGAGACCGCATGAACCGAATTGGGACCTCATGGCCTCGCAGCCTCGTGGATGGGCTTAGGATGTGGCTGTATGGCCACCTCCCAAGCCCACCCACGTCCCGCCCAAGTCCGGCCCCCCACCTTCCTCCCTCTCACCAATCCCCATCTTGATATGAGACAGAGCCTTCCTTGCACTGACCGGCTTCAGTTGGCACTAGGGAGGCTCTCCGTCAGCGCCCTGAAGCCAATGCTACTCGTAGTGTCGACTTCGCAGCATTAGTGCCGACACAGGAGGTGGCGTGGGACACCCATGTCAGCGCTAACGCCGTAGCGCTGACGCAATGACGTTGTGTCAGTGCTATGGGCGAAATAGGATGGCGCTGCCCCTCTCATTTTGTCTAGAGCATAGCCTTTCTTGATTGTGGACATTGCAAAGATGAACTTAGAGGGAGAGCACAGTTTTTCAAGCAGCCGGTCCCCCTCCTCTGCAGAGCCATTCCCAGCGGCTACAAGCAGCAGTTCCCAAAGTGTAGGTCATGACCCACCATTGCGAACCTTTACTAGGCCATTTCCCCTTTTAAGGGAAGAGGCCAGGTAATGGATGCCCGACTGTGCCACAGTGATTGCAGCACTTTGGAACCCCAGGGGGTTCATGCCTCAGCTGGGGAGGGGATCGTGCCGGCCTTTGGAAGAGTTTGGGAGACCCCCAACCCCCTCCATGATGCTAAGAATAACTCTGATTGGGGATCAGATACCACTTCTGGTTTTCGTGCTTCTGGTTACTTTTCTTTTTTTTTTAAGCAATATACTGTACTCATTTTAACTTGGAAAATCATCTCTTTGATTTGAGGTGAGGTTGTGTTTGTTTGGGATTCATTACACCTATTGGAAGTCATGGCTCCTGCCAGCAGGTTGGGGGAGAACCGTCCTGCTAATACAAATAATACCACAAGCACCAGCCAATCAACATATTTCTCCACGTCTGAGGAAAAACAAATAAAGGGCCTTCGGACTGAAAACAGTGAAGGGAATCTCAAACTGACTACACTGCTCTAAGAACGTTATACCTGTTGTCTTCACAGAAAGGAACAACAAGACTAACTGCTTCTGAAACGTAGAAAACGGATACAATTATAGATCTATGAAACATTTATATACAGACATCAACGTCTGTATTGTTAAAGGACTTGGAACGCCTGGACAGCTACAATTATGATGAATCCAGACTATTTTTTGGAGGCAAGTGGAAATCCAGTGGAACACTGACCTTTACAGATGCATGACCTGCAGGAGGCAGAAACATGAAAGACTCTGTGACCATTTTATTTTGTTGCAATATCACTGTGGCAAGCAAGCCAAGACAAAAGGCAGGAGTGATTAGGTAGACAGCAACCCCCAGATACTTTTGTCGCACAGGAAATTGCCAAAGGAGTACAAAAGCCAACCGCATGCTTGGATGAATTTCCTGGAGTTTTCCAGCTGCCTTGAAAACAGGAAAGTGCGATGACTGGTACGTACAGTCAATAAAAACAGCAACAGTATTCTTCTACAGACCTTTGTTAGTTACTATGCATATTTTAGTGTTTATCAGATGAACTGTTATGCCGCACCCCCCAAATAAAGCGCTGGACAACGACTGGTTTGGTATGAGGAAATCTTTATTGAGCATTAACTTAAAAACCTGCAGCAGGGAATAACTAACCCCAAACGTGCTGGCGCTGGTGATTCCGGGGGGGGGGGAACGGCCCCTAAGAACATAAGAAAAAGCCTTGCTGGATCAGGCCAAGGGCCTATCTAGTCCAGCTTCCTGTATCTCACAGTGGCCCACCGGACGCCTGAAGGAGCACACAAGACAACCAGATATTTTTATCTTAGATATTTGCTGGAAGAATGCCAGTGGGGCTCTAAAGTCTCGCTGCTTTAGCGAGACATTTTGTTGTCTGCCCGCCTCTCCTCCTGCTCCATCTGCTTTTAAGAAAAGCGGAGGAGGAGGAGGGCAGGTGACCCCTGAAGCGACTGGGATTGGCTCCGGAGGTAGCCATGGTCTCAGCCACCCTCAGAGTTTCCCCGCACTTCTCTGGGGGATGCTGTCCTTCACCACTTTTTTTAAAGTGGCAGGAAAAACCTCTGGCAATGGCTACAATCACTGCCACCATTGGATCTGTTCCCTGTCTGTTCGCCTCTCCTCCTTATCCTCATGCCCTCCAATAAAAATGTAGACAAGGTTCCATATGGTGTAAGGGCCACTTTATTAACTATTTAACTTTACAACAGCAGCAGGGGCGGCTCTAAATCGTGCGGGTATTCTTTGGGGGAAATGGAGCTGCCCGTCTACCTCCCCCAGTGCCTATGGGCAAACCATCTGACTCCAGGTGCCAAAGTTGCATGTCCTAAGGCCCCCTTCTTAGTCACCCTGAGAGGGTGAGCAGCTGGGACGCCAGGCCACCCGTTAGGAACCAAGGCGGCCTGGAACGTCCCAGCAGAGAAAGTCAGCCTGCTACACCCAGCCAGTTAAGCAAGCATGAACAGGCCAAACCTCCCCTGCCTTGCCACCTCACGATGGACACTGAAATATAAGTATATATGCCCAAACCCACACGATACCTGCCACCCGGAGGGGTCAGCCTTGAGCTTGACTCCCTCTGCCCTAAACAGATAGAACGCCCTGTAGACCCTGCTGCCAATCTCCCAAGAGAATATAGGCCCCAATAGTGGACAGGTGCACCCCGTCTGACCAAATCAATTTAGGTTGGTCAAAAACAATAGCAGGATGTGCGATACTAGCTTCACAGCCCACCCCATGTAAGCATTAAGCTTCTTCCTAGTAACTTCCAATTTCTTGGGGTCTGCTGCATACCGCCACACCCGCCGTGGAGTAACCTGCAAACCCAGATACATTGGCGGCAAATGCAAGTGCCGCCAAGTACACCAACAGCGACCTGGTCGCCGTCTCCACACTCTGTAAATAGATCAAGAAACGCATGAGATGCTCTGGCGGAATGGGCCAAGTCTGCAGAAGAAGGAGCCCAGCCTGAAAGGATTCAAACCCCTCGCCAAATCCAAGGCCACCTGCAGCATTCGAGTGGACCTGCAGTTCTGCCCCCAGGAGCAAGTCCCCTCTCCAAAAAGACACCCCATTAAACGTTTCCAGGAATTTCTCCCACATCTCCATATCTGCCCTCATTTCCTTTTGTCACGTGAAGGCGATTTTCTGAGCTCTCCTCCAGTACTGCCTGCCTGGAAGACAAAATCTGTTTGAGTGTCTCTCCCCTACCTTTCCTGGTGGACTTCCGAGTCGGGGCAGTCCCCAGGGTGCCCCCGCTATCCCCCAAGCCAGTGTCCCTTAAGGCTTTTTCTTTTTCCAATGCTTCAACCCTCTGCAGCAAGGCCCTCAATTCAGGTGACTCCTCCTCATTATCAGAAGAGGCAGCTTGGGTAGGCTTCTGAGCAGGCCTCTTGGGGGCCTTGCCCTCGGACCTCAACTTCCTTTTAGGCATGGCAGAACTGTCACCCCGTTAGCCCCCAACAGGAACCTGGTAGGGCCACTAAATGTGCAGCCAAAAGGTACAGGCACACAGTCTTGCCAGGCTGAAAACCCAATAGGGGGTTAATGGCTGGGAATGCCCTTGTGCCAACCCAGGTAGGCTTGAAGGCCTTCACCCCCCCACCCCCAGAAGCTTCTAATTCAAACACTAGCAGTATTTCAAAGGCAAACAAAATCCTGCTCTTTATCCCCTCTTTTTTTAATATATGTGGAGGGGGTTCATGAGCTCCTGGATCCCACAAGCTGCAGTTCCCCCTTTGGGGCCTGTCTAGGCTTGGGCCTGCAAACCCAATTCGCCCCCTGCTCGGGCTTGTAACCACTTCCCCCGCTCCGGCCTTTTTGGCCCACAATGCAGCAAAGTTCACCTGGGGGGCTGCGCAACCATGCGAGCCCATCTCAACCCTCGCTGGGGACAGTAGCCCCCCCTGCGCCCCAACTGTGCCACCGCTATCGCCTCTGGCCCTTGTGGCGTGTGCAAGGCTGAGCCACGCCCCTTCCCCCATTCTGGCCTGTTCCACTGCGCCATCCGCTGCCTGTGTCCTCCCGCTGCTGGCCTTTGCCAGTGCTTGCTGCTGCTGCTCCACTTCTGCGGGAAGCCCACAAGGCCCCTTCTGGCCGCTCCCAAGGTTCAGAGTGCACTGAGCGCGCTCCCTCCTTGATTGCCGCCACCGCCGGAATGAGCGTGTTGCTCTCAGGCAGGGTGAGGCTGGGCTGGTGCGTCCTGCCAGCCAATCAGCTGGCTGGAACCTCGTTCAGTGCCTGTGGAGGGGCTGGGACAAACCCCAGAGAAGTGTGGCATGCGTGTCTCCAGCCTTCTCTGCTTTTAAAAAAGTGGGGAAGGACAGCAGCCCCCAGAAAGGTGCAGGGAAGCTCCGATGGTGGCTGAAATTGCAGCCACCATCAGAGGTTTTTCCTGCTCCGTCCTTCCCCCTCCTGCTTTGCTTTGTTTTAAAGTGAAAGAGGAGGGCAGTGAAAAATGGGTGACACTTGGATCGGACCTTTCCCCACCGCTCCAAGAGTGAAAGGAGCACAACCTGAGGGGTGTGCAACCCCAAGACGCCAAAAAGGGGGGATTGGCAAAAAGGGGGGTTGGCCAAAAAGGGGGGTTGATTTTTCCACCCCCAGCTTGGTGCCAACGGTATTTGTCCCCCTTGCCACCCCCTCAGGAAGGCCACTGGATCCCAGTGCTAAAATGTTTGAGAACCACTGTACTGCTCTAAGCCTTTCCACAAAATCACTTCCTTTTTCCGTCTCAAGCACCTGCCACTCATTTATCATTTCTGTGACATGTTCCAAACAAGTGTCAGTGACACACAACTACATTTCCAGAGAAAAGGAGTAATTTGAGATGAGGCACAGAGTCTGAATGGGTCTGCAAACCCCTTTGTCCATATTTATCCCCTAATTTCTGTTGGTAGTTCAAGGGAATCTGAATGGCTGAATGAACCTTTGGTGGTGCATCTATTGTAGCTGTCAGATTGTCGAGTTTTACCCTAATTTTTGAAGGAAAGCAGGCTTTTATGCAAGGAAGTCTGACTCCACTATGTTAAATTATTATCAAAAAGGCTACATTCCATCTTTAAATTTCCCATGAATCCCAAATGAGCCTCTGAAATATAACCTGTATGCCACATTGTTGTGAGATGCATTGTTGGTGAGGAATTCAAAAATACAGATTAAAATGTCACAAAGGCCTCACTTTATTTGTTTTCATCACACGATTTAGGGGGAAAAAATCCATAAATCTCACCATGGAATAATTATCTTATTTATTTTATTGGAAGAGTTTATACAGTATCCCACCTTCCCATGCCAAAGCAAATGCCCAAGGTGGCTTACATGGGTAGGCTAGCCCAAACCACAATTTTTCAATGGGGTTTTTTCCAAATATGCAGTATTCTGTGATTCACGGAATCCTCCGTACAGATGTAGCCTTCACAATGTGGTTCTCTCCTCTGGCTGTGGGCCATCGAGCTGCAGCAGGCAACTGCAAGTCCAGCCTGGACAGAGTCCCCAAGGTCGTACTCCTTTCTTTTGCCGACTGGCCCTCTCACACATTCCCACACTGGCTAATCAGCTCTACAGCAACTTCATCCTGCTACAACAGGTACTGCACCTTGTCAGAGCCTGGTATTCTATCTCCTGTCCAAAAGTAGACCACAGATTCTCTGCTTCGCTTCAGGCGGTACTGGCTGCTCAACCATCAGTCCACACTTCCTGCCCCATGGAATAATCTCATAAAACTTATGGCCAAATCCTCTCCTCTAGTTATGCTGCCAGAATGCACATTCTGGCAGTGTAATGTACTTTCCAGCTATAACAAATGTGATGTCAGAGAACATGGCCTGACCACAGTCTGTGCCAGGCAAGCAGCATGGCCTGCATGATGATAGATGACCACCACCAGAGGTATGCCCTCCACCAGAGGTAAGACTTTATAGGGGGCAGGAGGTAAGTGGGGAGGGAAGGGGGTGAGCAAATCAGCAAAAAGATGTGGCAGGGTGGGTCGGATTTGGGAAGGCATCTGCCAAATCCTCAGCCCCTTCCTGGGCATGATCCACCTTCACAGGTTCATGCGGTCTAGTGTCAGAGATGTGAGATCATCCAGGTGGCTCTTGTTGCCCTTCTGGTCACCTGCCACAACAGCATGCAGCATGCACTGTGTTGGAGTGACTGCACGGAATGGAATGGCAAGGGGTAGGACTGGGCAATGAGTTGCCTGCTTCTTTGAATGGAATACAGCAGCAAATCTTGCAGGTGAAGGACCTACATGTGTTTAGTTGGTTTGTCTCATCCTTACCAAAATACATCTATGTTTGCTGCACAATGACTTCACCTCTTTCTCACCTCACCCAACGTCTTACAAGGTACCGATTCAATTATTTCTTCTTTCTTATTATAGGGTAGCACAGCAGCTTGTTTCCTAAGAAGCAGAACTCTGTAAAATGAAACAAACTCACAATGGCCTTGCAGTCCAGATAACAGGGTTAGAGGCATGGTGTATGTTTCACTTCTGAATTTCCTTTACCTTCGGTCCTCACATACTTGCAGTTTATAGTGATGGTAAGGATGAGGCACCACTATACACACACCGTCAAAATGGTTTACATGACAAATAAGAGCAAGATGATTATTCCCTGTCCCAAAAAAGGCTCACAAAGGAGGCACCAGCAACTACTACTAGAAGGAATACTATGTTGTGATGAATCAGGATGATTTTGTTCCTCCTGCTAAATATAAGAAAGCTATCACATTAAAATGTGCTTCTACAAATGCCCACTTGGCATTTTTTGAAAAAGCACAAGATGATAAAATATCATTTACAATATTATAAACTCAGGGCCCAATTCTAAGCCCATTACTGCAGGTTCCTATTGCCCGGGCAACTGTTGTGCATGGTGCCATAAAGCGCCTCCAACACCAGCGGTAAATCACCCTCGTGCCTCCAATCACCCTCGTGCACCCTGGAGGGATCACCGGTCTCTGTTGAGCGGTGAGTTTGCAGCTCACTGATGATGCAGCTTTCAGGGTGGGGCAGGAGCGTGTTCCTGGGTGGGGCAGGGGTGGAGCAGTGGCGTGACCAGAAGTGACTCTCACCACCGGTTACCAATCTCCACGCAGTCTTACTCGGAGGCCTCGGAGCAGGTAGACCTATTCCCCCCCGTGCCCTTACCAGAGGGATAGAGGAGGAACATCCCCTTTCCCTGCGGAGGCTCCCACAGCTGACTATCTGCCCCAGGACGCAGTGGTAGCCACCTGCCTACCACTTCACTCCCGGGTAGTCGGGCAGTTCAGGATTGGGCTGCTAATTATTTTTCACATTATTTAATACCGTGAAAATTTCTCCAAGGAGCTCATGGTGGAGTACTCCATTCCTTCCCCTCTTTTATTCTCAAAACAAGCCTGTGAGGTAGGTGAGGATGAGTGAGTGAGTGAGTGAGTGAGAGAGAGAGAGAGAGAGAGAGAGACAGACAGACAGACAGACAGACAGACAGACAGACAGACCAAGATCACTTTATGGCTGAGTGGGGATTTGAACCTGGATCTTCCAGATCTGTGCCCAACTCCTGAACCACTACACCATCCTATCATTATTCACATATTGGGATCCATAAACTTTGTATTGATGATTTTGGGCTTGCTGGCTATTTTCCTTGACACTGTCCTCAAATTCTCATATTGGAAGGTAGCCTATGGATGCCCTTTTACCTACCTGTCTCTAATCTGTCTCCTCCATGGGTCCTGTACTCACTGGGTCATGTTTGCTACTGATGCATCCTGCCACATCAGTTGTATGAGCACAAAGTTATGTTTGCACTGGCAGCTGGCGATTTCTTGTCTTCTTAACAAAGGCAGATCTAAGGGAGGGCAGAGCTCTAAGTTTTTCAAGAAGCCTTACCTTGCAGTGGACATCACTCCTCTCCTGCACCGTTTTAGCCAATCCTCCCAGGGAACAGCAACATCTTGGCGTTGCTTACTGGCTACAGCAGCAAGGGAGAAGAGGGATTTACATGACAGGGTAAGGCTCCTTGCAACACTTAGAGCTTTGCCCTCCCTGTAGATCCGCCTCTGATTCTTAACCTCCTAGCTTTTTGATGCTTTTCCTGCTGTTATTCTGCGAGATTAGTCTGGTTTGTCTAGTTTATCCTTACATTTTTCTGAACCACCAACACCCACTGAAACTCTTGCCCTGGGAGGACAACGAGTGTGCAAGAATAATGAGAGGTACATGGAAATTGGTTGTCTAGTGGCTGGCTGCACTGATTAGTCAAACGAAGCAAGACATACATGTAGCATACAGAAGCATTTTGAGGCTTTTCCAGAGAAATTGAATTGGTCAATTAAAATGGAGTTAATTAAGACTGAACGCTTAATTAAATTCAAGTGGTCATACAAGGGATACAGTAATCTCAGGATTACTGTTTTGGATGCTGATGTTTTGTTTGGTTTGTTGTGGTTTCCCCCCAAAGGACAAAATACAGAAAATGATGGGACAAAAAATTATTTAATATGCAAGATACAAAACAAGAAATCAGCTGAATGATGCAATGCGATCTTCACCACCCCTTGCTGTGGACGTGGAGAACACCTTGTAGAGCCAACCTATACTGCACGGAACTGAGAACGCAATCTTAACCTGGAGTTAGGCTGGCACAGTTAGGCCAGCAAAGTTTGGCCAGCACAAGGGACACCTTAAAGTATATTTGGATCACTCTCGGATCAAAGAGGCCAGCACACAGTCGTGCGCCATCCTTCATGACTCCAAGAGTGGTCCAAATGCACTTTACGGTGTCCTTTGTGTTGGCCAAACTTTGCTGGCCTAACAGTGCTGGCCTAACTCCAGGTTAGCGTTGTGCCCTCAGAGAGCTATCTTACGCCAGCCAATTGTTCTGGGAGCTGATGGAGAACTATCTTTTTGAATATATATTTGAGGAAAGGGGTTCCTACAATTTATCTAGGGGGGAAAACTCTGCCCCAAGAAATACTGGTTTGTATCAGGAGATGGCTGGAGTGAGACAAAGCTGGATGTGTGACCCTCTTTCCTGATCTATGCAATGCCATAGAGCTTTGAGCCCCTCAGTGACAGGGGAATGGCAACAGGATGCAGGCATCTTGTTGTCTCATGTGCTCCCTGGGGCATCTGGTAGGCCACTGAGAGACACAGGAAGTTGGACTAGATGGGTCTTTGGCCTGATCCAGCAAGGCTCTTCTTATGTTCTTAATGACAACCTTGAGGTCCTATATCAACACTGTGAACAGACTCCACCTGTGGAACACAAATGACCTCTGAAAAATGCAGCGGTTGTGTCCTCATTTGCCCATGCAGAGAATCTTAACATCCTTTTTTCTTTTAATTGTAGTCACAGAGGCCTCCTCAAGGTAAGGGAATGTTTGTTCCCTTACCTCAGAGCTGCATTGCCCTCATCCTAGTGCTGGAAACTTGGTTAGAATTGTGTTCTAAGTTTCATTAATGTCATTTTATTTTTGTATATCAAGCCAGTACACCGATTTTTCTTGCGAAGCAGGCACACTGTCTCTGTGTTGTACAGTACATTTCTCTTGTGTCATCCTATCCCCTGGCATGAATTTGCTTGAGCCATAAACATTCATGACTGACAAACGGTACTCTCAGGCCTCTTTTGCTAATTGTTTGAAAACATTCTTTCGACAACATTGCCAGATTTTCAAGCACACTCCCCCACCAGATGACAACGTGGTGGCAACCTTCATCCCCTCCCACCCAACTTGTTGGAGTCCATTATATTTGGTGGTATTTTAACAGCTTTACAGCTCCTGCAGAGGCGGGAATCAACAAAGGAAAACTATGTAGGTGCACTGGTCTGAACTAATCTTACAATTTGTTGAAATGAGCCTGCAACACATAGCAGCACAGCAGTTGGCAGTTTCCAACCTGTTGCCCTGGTGATTTAGGAATAACACACTCTATCCTAGAATTGTGAGTGTCATTTTGGAAAACCATATTCTTGGTTGCTAGTTACACTGATCAGGAATTTTGTCACACATCAGCACAATATAGTTTCAGGTCACTAGGCATCTCTGAATGCTGTTTTAGACCTAACACTTTGGAGCTTGAAGGATTTCAATTTGTGTTAACCAACAGGAGTCGTCCTTTTATTTTTTCTAAAGGCAATTTAGCCTTCTAAAAATCACGGGGGTGAGTATGACAGTTCAGCAAATATAACTCAAAAGAGAAAATTCTGCTTTCAAATTCAGATGTTTGTGTTGCTGACCCACATCTTGTAAAACTGCAAGCGTTCTTTATATGGGGAGCAATTTACATTTGTGGAGATCTATGGATATCATTGATTCGAATTAAATAAGCTATTTTGGCTCATGCTAGCCCAATGGAATTTTTTTTATTTTAGTTTTTGGACATCTGACTTTATGCCATTTTTCAGACCGTTTTTAAAACTTGCCTTCATTTCAAAAGCAGTTAGTCATGCAGTTGATGTTCAAGAAAGAACAAAAAATGTCTCAGGGTCTTTCTTTCATGGTCTTACTTACAAGTGGGTGTAGGATTGGTAGCCCTAGACAAAGAGTAAGGTTGCCATTTTAAGAGTAGTAACTTTGGAGGAAGATCCCCTGAAAAGTGCTGCATTAGTGAAGCTCCACAAAGCAAATCACCATAAAGCAACGTATGGCAATACGGACTTTCAAAATCAGAAATTTCAAAATCAGACATCAGGACCCACATGACGTGATGTCCTTAACCTAAAAATGATGTCATAGACAGAAGTGACATAATCAAGAAGGAAGTGCCATCATTGTGAGCAAATGACACTCCTGGAATTCAAACTGGCATCCTTGGACTACAGCAATTGCACAACCATGAAATCCCTAACAGAAAGCAAGATCATATGCTCACTTGAAAATGTAAACTGCTAACACTCACAAAAGCAATATAGCAAGAATAAGGTTTGCAGCTTCCAAGAGGGCTGCTCTCAGCTTTCCACCACCCGCCTGACATCAGATCACGACCCACCAAGTGGATCCTGATCCACAGTTTTAAAAATACTGACCTAGGCCAAGTCTCGAGCCTTTCGCCATTTCTGCAGTAGTGTTTTCTGATACCATCCTATATTTTTGGATTTGGATTGTGTATTATTTTTTTTCCCATTTCAGGTCTGAACTGATATGATTTCATTTTGAAATGAGGTGAAATGATTAGACGCATTGCAAATAAAGTACTCAGCATTCAACTTGCAGTTTGTCTTCCAGCTGACACTAGTCCGTATGTTCATTCCAACTATTTAACTTCCAACATCCGACCTTTAAAAATAAATCTAGGAGGGGGACCTGCCATGATTGTATCTTTTGGCTATGTACAGCACATGAGCCTTCTTTTAACACCAACTGAAAGGTTTCACATGAAGCAGAACATATAGCGGTCGATCTTCTAAGCCAGTGAGCACTGATAACATGACACCTGTCGGCATAGTTCTTTTCAAGGTTCATTCTGTGCATGATTCAACATGCTATTTTGACTCAATGACACTCCAAACAGACATCAGAATGGTATACCGATGACTGCTCATGTCGTCCCTATTGTACCTCCTTCTTGTTATAGCTTTTGGAGGAGGAAGCAGCCTCTGTGACAGTACAGCTGTACTTGTGCAGGTTTCAAAACTTTCAGGTTGGCTTTGCCTTTCTATTCCTTTCCTTTCTTTCCATATCAGGCCTGGGAGGGGGACACACTCAGAGGTGCTGGTCTAACCTGTCCCCATTCCCAGGCTTCAGTGCCTGACAATTGGCTTCTTGGACTCACACCTGCAATTGCTCAAGCACAGATCTGAGTAGCCCCATACGTAGAGGGGCACCACAGCACTAGGTTTTGGCAAGCAGACGGTCCCCTTCCTCTTCAGAGCTATTCCCAGTGGCTAGAACAAAACGGAAGCTTCGTTGGCTACAAATGGCTCCAAAGAGGAGAGGGAGTGGCTACTTGGAAAATTTGGTGCTGTGATCCCCCTCTTGGTACACCTGAGTAGCCCCATTGCTCAGGCTGGGGCTGTACCCAAGGCAAGGGAGCAAATGTTCCCTTATCCCGAGGAGATCAGCAGTATGCCCAGCTTTGGATACAGTGTGGGCCATATGGCCCCACTCAGTGATGTCATGCAGGGGGTACGCGGGGGTACGCGAGTACCGGTTTCTAGGATTACAGCTGGCCCCGCCCATTCGCCCGCCCACTCGTCGACTCCGCCCTCTGCAACGTTTGAATTTCCTGCATGTTTGAGTTGCCTGCATGTTCTCAGAGCCAGGCAGGCAGGCAGGCAGCGAGCGGAGCCTTTCCTTTCCTTGCCACTGAAAAATGAGTTGCTCTGGGGTTTTAACATGATGCCAGGCCTCCTTAACATGTTCTGGGGGTGCTGTGGAATACTGTTGCAACTGTTGGGTCAGTTTAAAATCATCTGAGGCCTCAAAAAGGGCTTTTTTCATGTCACTTCCTGCCACGACATCACTTCTGGCTTATGACGTCACTTCCGGTGGGCGGGTCCCGACACGTGCCAATCAAAAGTGAGTACCTGTTCTTAAATCATTTAGATGACACCACTGGCCCCACTGTGGGAGAACAGGTTAGGATTGGTCTGCGCGTGACCCCAGCAATAGGTCCCAAGCTACCTACTTTGCTTTAGCCAACCAACGGAATGCTCTGAAGTGGCCGCACAGCTGCACATGCCTCCTTCCCTCCTGCTGTATCATGAATTGCAATAAATTACGGTGTGTGACTCCGAGAGTGGTCCAAACGTGCTTTACAGTAGTAGCCCTTTTGCTGGCCAAATGTTGCTGGCCTAACTGTGCCTGCCTAACTCCAGGTTAGGATTGTGCAATTGGTTTGTATGTGTGGCTGTGGATACTGCAATATCTTGAGGAATGCAGTTCTAGCGCCTGCGCCAGGTTGCCGGGAGTCCTGGAGAAACGCCTGATGATATTTTGGTCACACCGTAATGATGCCCTGAGCAAGGGCTAGACCTCTGTGGGCGCTAAGACAGTGCTCAACTTGACCGAACATTGACTCCAGTCCCATACAGGTCCAACACAAACTTTCTGAGTACAGACAAATGCAGCCTCATGACCAGCAGCCAATGCTTCAGGTTGCATTTCCACACCCAGTCTTTGTTCTTGTCTCATTCTGCAAGGCTTGTGATCTGAGACTGCTCATTCCAACCACTGCAATTTTTTTTTTTATCATGAGCGTTTTTGAAAATATTTTAGTGCAGCGAGACAGGGTGCGTTTGTCGCTTTGAGGCTCAGTGACATCCTCAAGATTTTCAGCCAGCTTTGCACGTAGTCCTTGGGCTGCCATCGAGACCCAGGCACCATGGTTCGGAGCTAATCAGTATCCTTGACAAAATGTCTGAGTTTTGTCCCCCTTTCCATTTATATACAGGAATGCGCCACCTCACTGCAAAATAAAGCATGTCAAATGAGCACTAGTTTATGAAGTAAAAAAAAAATAACATGGGAAATGAGTTTCTGATATTTATCTAAAGCTCTAGACAGAAAGATTTGTTGAAAGTACAGGTTACCTAGCAGTTGCCTAGTAACCCCACTGAGTTAGAAGCTGGAAGCCATTATTGTCTCACCCTATGTGGCAATATTGTTTTTTATGCCCTAATAAGACAGGCTAACATGCATAAGGTGCACACAACCACATTCTGTCATTGCAAGGAAGTCTTTGAGAAACATTTCTATCATATTTTTCTTGCAATCCGTGTAATTGATTTGCACTGACCATGTCCTTTCAATAAGCTGACTGTATCCTCCAGGAAATTAATCCTTTAATATTTCCCAACTTCAGGAAACACTTGTGACTTCAAATATGCCTTCCAAGTCAACTCTCTCTCTCTCTCTCTCTCTCTCTCTCTCTGTCCCCCCCCCCCCCCGTATTTCAGAAGCTGGCAAAAATGGAAAACTGCTGGCAACCAGAGGGTTAAAACTAAAAAATGAAGGTGAAGGAGGGCACAGGGAAATTCACATCAACTGTGAAATTGCAGTTAAATGTGTCTTTTAAGAGGTTCTGCAGTATATTAAATTGAGTTATTTTGCATCTGCCTTTTACACCAGCTTTGTCAAAGGTGTAAAGGAATGGTTGTTGGTGAGATACATTCAGCTGCCATGAATGCTATTGGGAAATTCACTTTCTCCTAAATCTTTATCCCAAAGAAAACATGAAAAGTACTTTTTAAATGGGATCATTGATTTATTCCTTTTTTGGAGATAGATGCAAAGGAAATGTAAGATATCAGCATTATACCACATCGTACACTCGTATCAGCAGGCGCCTATTTTACCTGATGCGCGGGATGGCGCGAGCCATGGGGAGCCGGGCAGCGGCGGGCGAGACCATGCGGTTTTCAGCCCACCCACGCTTCCCTTATGCTCAGAAATGGAGCATTTCTGGGGTAAGGGAGGCGTGTCTGAGCGACGTGCGGGGGCGGGGCGATGTCAGGGGGCGCGGTTTCAGTATCATACTCCATGCACGCCTGCGTATCATTCTATTTTCACTCTCACTGTGCACAATTCCAAAAGACACCTGTCTTATTTGATATTGAAAACATCTAAAAATACTTCAGTTTTCACTGTTGGGTTGTAACAAAGAACTAACATCAGAACAGTCTGTAATATTTCATTCTGTTGTAAAAAAAATCAGCTGTGAGTGGAACCACTGCACAGAACAGTAATTTAAAATAAATGGGGTGCCATATTTCACGGTAGTCACAAAACAACAAAAAAATGACTTGTTCATTAGTATGCAAAAAGGAAACATAGAGTGAATGGATTAAAACTAACAATTGCTCATAAGTTACAATCAATTGGTAAAGATTCCCTGGGAAATGAAAGTGATGAACAGAGACTAAGCTATTCCTGGGAATGATCGAAATTATTTAGGAGTTGAGTTGTAATTGCTGACATAATTAGCTTGCAAGTTCTGAACTGGTGAAGTTTGTATCTCATACTCCCAAATTCCAAATTTTGGTGGCTTGACCACTTCATTCTATTGTCAAAAATAAAGGTATGTTGAGGGTCATTTAAGACCTTGAAATCTATAGGATGACAAGTCTGTCAACGGTTTCATAGCGATCCAAACATCCCGTGGAATTTATAGTACCTGAAATCAACTTGATGATTTTGATGTTGGCTACAAAAAACCTGAGAAGAAAATAATCATCTTCTTGTGATGAAAAGGGTTCAGGGTGCAATCCTAATGCACCGTTAGGCCAATGCATGTGGCCTGAGTTGGTCCAATGCAGTTGCAAACATGCTATAAGGCATGTCCGTGCCTCGCAGATGCGTGTTGCACCACTGCAGGCAGCAGCATCTGCCCATGGATGCCAGAGGAAGCCGCAGGTAAGCCACCCCTGCATTGGCTGAGTTTGGCCAACCTTAACCCCATCGACTATAATGGGACTTACATCTGAGTAGACATGCATAGGATTGGGCTCTAACACATGTAGGCCCCAGTCCTATCCCCTCCACCAATGCTGATGCAACCATGCCAAAAAGGCACATGCCGATTCCTACTGTGTATGGGGAGGGGGGAAACTGAAGACAAAAGGAAAGTAGGTAAACATATTTAAAAATATAAACATACTTGCACTTACCTCCTCAGACACAGACCCTGTGGCCGCCTATTGGACTACTTGGACATACATCACCCATTTTCGCAGTGTTGTATGTCTGATAACGGAAAAGGGACGGGGGTTGAAAGAGGAAGTTGAAAGAGGGGACAAGATCAGGTTTGAGCCATTGCTGTTGGCTCCACCCCTTCCGCCTCCTCCCTGCACCTTGATTGTTCACTCAGAACTCCTGGTCCCACCCCTCCCCATCACAGTCTGCTCCCTGGGCCAGGTTACCTGTTCTAGAACAGGTTGACGGCTATGGCAGTTGGCCACCAGCACCGTTTGTGATGGAAGCTCCCAAATTGGCCTCTGGTGGCACACTGCTGAATGGTCTGTTACAAAAACAGAACTTGGTTCCACTGTTGTAACTAGCCGAGTAGGATTGGCCAGTCAAAAATCTATGAAATTACCTTCCTAATAACAATTATTGAGGAATCTACATACTGTGGACATGACAGTGTCCCAGCGTGCCTTTGGCATAGAGATGGAATCATTAGGGACGCTCAGCCTACATGAAAATGCAAGCATTCTTCTATGTATATTGACTCACATCTCTTGAGACCTATTTCTCAACAGGTCATGGGCAGCCATATTATTTTAGTTTAACAATGCATGCTCAAATTTTATACTGGACAGATGTTTGGCTGAGAGGTGTATAGTTCACAGAATCCTTCACAAATCCTTTAAAAAAAAATGCTCCTACACAGTCATCTACTTCATTTTAATGACTGTGTCACTGCTGTTGTTTTGCAGTTTCACAACTGACTTCTTTAAAGATTCTCAGATTAATGCCATCTGGTGACTTGTTGCTATTTAGTTTGTCAATTAGTCTTAAAATCTTTTTTCCTTGTCACCTCTATTTCACGCAGTTCTTTGACTACATTACCTTCAGGTGAAGGTTTCTGTCCAACATCAGTATGCAGACAGATGCTACAAATTAATTTAATTCCTTCACAATTTCCTGTCTTCCTTAGGTGTTCTTTTTATATCTTTGACTTTGAACAATTGCACAAACTGGTGTGTTTGATACTTTAATGTTCTTTTTTAAAAAAATGATTGCTGTGATTGGAGAGACAAGACTGGTGATGAAGTAAGTCCTGTCCTCCAATACGAATGTGTGTACAAGTATGGTTTCCCCCCCGGCGGGCAGGAAAGCGGCGGAACGTGGCGTGACGCAACAGGTGGACTGCCAATCAAATGTAAGTCCCGCCCAGCGTACCGGCTGGATAGCACTACTGGTTACAACATAATGCGCTCAAGCTCTGGGTTGAAATGGCCCATAACTCCAGTAAAGTTGTAATATGGCAGTTATGTCCAACCCAAACCCCTGACGCCGGGCCGCATGGCCCCAATTCAGGCTGCTGCAGCCCAATAGGACTTGTGCCTGCTATTTAGCAGGAGCAGGTCTGAGCAGCCCTATTGGGCTTCCTGCAGCTTACCAAGCGGCAAAGAGATGTTCGTGTAATTCTTGCCAAGCTCAGTTCCCATGTTGGATTGCTTTGCTCTCTTGAGTACCCAAAAAATAATGGCTCTGGGCTTATATCAAAAAGTGGAGAGGTGCCTGGAGGCTATAACCAACGTCAATAAGAAACAACAGTTTTAACTTCTGTTCAATGCAACAAACAACCTCAGAATCCCAACTCCTTTATAAAATAACGTTGCACAGGACCACTACTATACCATCTACCTGGTCATTCACCTGATCATTGCTTAAGCTTGTGATTTTCAAACTGTGGGTCCAGGACTCACTACTGGGTCATGACCCAATTTATGGAGGTTCACGAAACTGAAAGGGCAGATTAGGCTATGCGCTTCAAGGGTTAAACCAGCTGCTAATGAGGTGGGGAGCACTGCTGTCCAATCACCATTATTGCATTTGGCATAATCACCTTGGCATTTAGAAATCAGGCAGCATCCTGTAGGGCAGTATTTTTAAGAACTGTGGGCTGGGACCCACTTGGTGGGGCACGACCGGATGGTTGTTGGTTGCGGAAAACTGGGAGCAACCATCATGGATGCTGCAGACCTTATACTGTATATTCATGTTGTGAGTGTTAACAATTTGAATTTTCAAGTGAGTGTTTGGGTTTTTTTAGGGTTGTTTTTTTTGTTTAGTTCTTTTACATCATATTTTGTCCTTCTCTTGCTTTCTGTGAGGGATATTTCATGGCTGTGCAGTTGCTGCAGTCCAAGAATGCCAGTTTGCATTCCAAGAATGTCATTTTATTATCAATCAATCAAACAATATTTATATGTTGTTTTTCAACAAAACGTTCACAAAGCAGTTTACAGGCAATAATAATAATAATAATAATAATAATAATAATAATAATAATAATAATA
>JAJKFI010000027.1:11739232-11752975 GCA_029204185.1 Lerista edwardsae | reverse complement strand
GTAGAATGCTGAGCCACCACTTAGTTGGAAATATGTATAGAAATAATTGGAAAAATCGCTGGTGCAGATCCAAGCAGCCCAATGTAATGCCTCGCTTCTTGGGAGGGGGATTAGAGTACATCTTAGGTCACCCAGACCAGTCCCTCATCCCCTATCGGCACCAGTCCCTCCACCTTCCCTGCCCCGAAACGCCCCTGTTCCAAGAACCAGCCTTCTCGCCACAAACTGCAGACCCCAGGCAACACTGGCAGCTGACGGACAGTTCTGCACATGCTTCAAACAAAACCCCCAAATTCTCAAATGGATTTGTGAGACCTTTCTGAGAAGTGGAGGGGCAATATTGTTCAGGATACCTTAAAAGACTGCATGCGACTGAGGGATGTTTCACAACCGGGTGCCAATGTTGTGGTCCTCAGAACACTTCAAGTTGGCTTCTCCTTTGGCTGCTGCTCAGCAGTAGCTGCCTCGTTTGCTTCTTGCCCTGCAGACCCCCATCCTACCAGTCGCCACTGACTGCAATACTTTCACTGTTACGAATGTCCATTTGCATATTATCCGGAATTGCAGCTGTGATAACTCCATTATACGCAACGTAATTAGCTCTTATAGAGAAGACAGCTTATAAAAAGACACAGATTCTTTCTCTCTAGGAAGCCAATCTGTTTAGCAGGAAGTCTGACCTCCCAGAAAAACCAATGACCTAGTTAAAAATGAGCAGTGCTGTTTGGGGAAGTCGGAAAGCCAAACGGGCAGTAGAAAACTGGCCGAACGAACTTTCTGTTTAACCATTTAAGTGACCAGGGCTACAATCCTAGGCACACTTTCCTTGCGTTAGGCTCCATCACACACAATGGAGCTTACCTTTGAGTTGATTTGCATAGGATTGGACCGCAAAACATTTCCAAATCAAGCATTCCCAAGTCTTTGGATGCTATTGCTAATATCTGATAGATGGATGATGAACTATTAAAGCTGATTTTTTCTCATCAGGATAATATTTTTTTACATGTCCTTTTTTCATACTTGAACATTTTTTAACCTTGAATTACGGAAAGAACATTGTCATGTGCTTAATTCTAAACTGATGTACACGCTATTTTATAGCTGAATAGGATTGGGAAGTAAGTTGGGGAAGGATAAGATGCCCTGATAAGGTCATGTTACTCGGCAAGACATAGCCTACAGTCAAACTGCACTAAGCCTGGAAAACACTATTGAGAGTTGGGCAGCCTGATCCTATGCTGCACCGGAACAGGCAGGCCAATAGGCCTGTGCTGTATCCAGCGCAGTGTAGTAGGTTGCTGGAGCTCACCACAGAGCGTTTGTCCCCTTACCCTGGGATAAGCTCAGATCTGCCTTAGCGAAATTGCTGGCACAAATCCAAATGCCCATGCAATCAGGCCCATGCGACCTGGGAACAGGGGCTAGGATCTGACCTAACAGCCAGACCCTGACACCACTCCATCCCCAGGCCAGCTCACCCATGGGGCCACCATCCCTCCGCCTCTCCATTCCACCCTCTCCCGCCTTTCCCCCCACCTTCCTTAAGGCTGAGTTAGCCAGCGTGGGAGCTGTTTATCTGCACGGCTCCACAGCTTGGCTGGGTTGGCAGGAGTCCCCGTACTGGTCCAGTGCCTCTTGCACTGTTAACAGACGTGCCTTATGGCACATTTGCAACAGGCCTGGCTTGTGACAATTAGATTGCGCCCTAAGGTTCAAAACCAGGAAAAGCATCATTTATTTATGTCCGCTTCTTACAGCACAAGCCTATGCATGTCTATTCAGAAGTAAATCCAGTGGTGTCATTCAAATGATTTAGGAACAGGAACTCACTTTTGATTGGCACTTGTCGGGAACCCGGAACGAGCCACGGAGCCCGTTAGGATCCGGAACGCCTGTTCTGGTCCGTTCCCCCTGAATGACATCACTGCCTTCGCCCCCCTAGGAATTCGGAGTAGCTCCCTTTAACCCTCTGAGTGCCGGCCAACCAAGAAGAAAAGCTCTTTGCAGAGGAATTGGGAGGGGGGAGGGGGGAGAGTGAAGTGGGCGGAGTCAGCCCTAATTTTAACTAGTGGAACTGAGTTCCCCCGCGTTCCCCCTGCATGGCATCACTGAGTAAATCCCATTGTGTCCGATGGGGCTTACTCCCAGGAAAGTGTGGATAGGATTGCAGCCTTAGTCAATGTTCAGAATTGGAAACCGGCAGAGGGCCTTGCGAGGCTGGCACAGGACTCCAGGCGGGCAGCGGGAGGTGGAACGAGGCGGGGAAAGGGCAGAACAGGACGAAGGGAGGGCGGAGAACAGGCCGGCTCATGGACGGGCAGACCTGGGGAGGGGGGATGGAGGCAGGATCCGGACCTTAGGCCAGGTCCTAACCTCCACTCCTGGTCCAGGCAGCCTCAATTTGGCCGCTGGAGTTGTGCTACTGATTTCGGCAGCGTAGCTCTAAGTATCCACATCTGGGCCACTGTGAACTGCGTTGGGGAAGGGGAATATTCTAGTCAATTAAGACATCAGACTGCAGTTTAGGTTTAACTTGGGCCACTTTATTTAAACACAAATGACCCATTTTTGAAACATGAACCCTACTGAACCCACCATCTCTCCCCCGCCCACGAAGCTGTTGCAGGGATTAGATGTTGATGGTTTGAAAAGGTATTTGATGTATTGATGACACAATATTGTGTCTGATGTGTACTGTTATTTACATTTAATGAACATTTTGCATCCATGACATCCTTGAAACGCTGATACCCTTTTTGTAAATAATAAATAGTACTCCATAAAAAAGACACCTCTGCTTAGAGCTCGACCTTATATGACTGGAATTGACACATGATTTATACCTCTGCAATCTGAATCATCTGGATTTGGGGAAATCTGTTTTTTCCTCCTTTTCCTCCACCAGGCCGACTTTTAAAATATAAGAACATCACTAGAGTAATAAAGGTAACCTTTATTGCTTAGGTAACCGTCTCTTGTCATTGACACAAGGGCAGATGCCCTGGAAGAAGAAAATGCCCTGGAAGAAGAGCCTGTACTGGGCCAATGCCAATACGAGGTTTCTGTGAACAGGCAGTTTTTCTCTTACTCCTGGCAGTGGGTCTTTGCAACTACAGATCATTCATAAATAATAGAGCCTATATAATTCCATAATATGTCTGCTGCTTTCTTTCCCAGGTCTGTCTGAGGGCATAAATTGCTCTTAGGCATCTAACGCCTATTGATTTTCAATAGGAAAGAGGCATTTAACATCCATTTGTGCTTTCAAATTCTCTTCTATTGGACTTACATTAACATAGAATGAAAAGCCTGTGTCATATATTTTATCTACTTCACAATGCACAAAAGATATAATCCAAGCCTCTCTCGGTTCCTCTGCTGATGGGGCTGGCCGCCTTACCCACCCCTCCCTCTCGCTGGGCTCCTTTTGCCTCCACATTCTCTAATTAGTAGAGGTGTTTGAAAACAGTGTTATTTATTTTACTCAGCCCGTGGTGTTCAGTAAGACTTGGGCTGCAAGCCTATCCGACTCACCGGAAACAAACACCTCTATCAACAAGGCACAAGACAAGCAAGATTTTGTTTAAATGGGCTGCAATGCATTTGACTGATTGTAGCAGTCCACTTCCAAAATGATTCTTATTGAGCACTGCTGGACTCTGCTTGCCTGTGCCATGAAGGGGTGGGGGCAAAATGCTGACTGCATTAAATCCTCCTGGTCTGTCCCCGACTCAAAGCAGAAAATGCAGAGCAGGCTGGAAATGCAGAGCATTTCCTTCCTCATTTAAAGAGCCCATGTGAAGGAGTGAGTGAGATTGCTGCATCACAAGCCATGGTGCACACTGCACAGCCATCTGTCCTGCTGCCTTCTGCCCTGGCTCCATCCTCCACCAGGCCCTTTAAACAACCCGGTGCACTGTTTAAAGAGCCCAGTGGAGGAAAGAGCAAGGGGAGAAGGCCAAATCTGTTCTCTACTGTTTTGTAGCATGAAAGAGTAGGCAACGTGCAAAATCCCATGTAACAAGATGCTTACTTTTGTAAGGAGAAAAGTATGATTGGTTAAAAAAAAAAAGGATATCATGAAAAAAGTGCATATTTAACTGCCTTGCATTATCCACTCATTAAATCATTTAATCATATGCAGACTTGCTGCTCCTCTTCCCCCCGCCCCCCCCCCCGCCATCCAAGGACGGTTCATCATTTTCAATATTGGACAGATGAAAGGGAAAACACATTTTCACGCTAAGAAATCTAAATGGCTGTGATAGCCAGTGAAGAGTAAGACATATTCTGGTTTTCCCTGAGAAGGCTTGAAAAGCTAACTTCAAAATAAGTTATTTTTTCTTCCCATCAGAACATCCCTGCAGATATTGATTACTGGGTCCCAAGAAGACATGACAACAGCGATCTTCTGGAGCTCCTCTCTGTTCACAACCTCGATGCATTGGTGGTCCCAATGTGACTTTGCGATTGAGAATTTCCCGCTACGGTACAGCCTGTGAAGTAATACACAACTGTAATAACTTCTCAAATCATTCAGTATTAATTGCATGTTCCAATCCCATGGAGCTAATACTGGATAGCTACTGTTATCTACCACATTATTCTTGTGTCATATCTGACAATCAGTTCCCCAACAGTCTTTGAAAGTACTGTCACAATATTAAGAGGAATACAATATCCACTAGCTCGTACACGCCTTTTCGTTTTGAATTCCTTTCCCTCCACTGTGTAAAATTCACTGCATGGGAGGCAAGTCTATCACTTTCAAATACAAAACTGTTTAAAGGTAGTTTCCTTCAGGCAACGTCTGTGGCAGTGAAATTTGTTTTAACCGACTTCATTAAAGGTAGACTTGCTGTGCAATCCACAAAGCACTTAAGTTAGTATTCTTTACCTTGCTGTTCTGCTTGCTATAAATGCTTTCGTAGGTGAAGCATTTCCCAATCCTATTGGGCTTTAGTTCTGGTGGAATAAGTGCTGAAAATAGTTAGATGGAATGCTGGAAGGTACCATAAAGCACTTTCTTGCACACACCCTCTGAGGCTTGATGATGGAATGTGGACAGAAGCAGGAGTCTTCCCAGATGTGTTGTCAGCTCTCCCACCACCCAGTGGGACAGGTACATCAGCAGGAAAGGCAGGAGGGAGTGGGAGGTGGGCATAACAGGGGCAGGGAAGCTGCGGGAGGGGTGGATCTAGTGACTATGACACTCGCTGGATCCTATCCTCTTTCATTAATCTGAAAGACAGTTCCAAGAGCAGTGCCTCAGGGCTCTTTCTTGGGCCTGATTCTTTTCCATGTTTTATCAGTTACTTAGGGTGCAATCCTAACCAACTTTCTAGCACTGACCTAGATGTGCCAATGGGGCATGTGCTGCATCCTGCTTGGGACAGTCACAGAGGCCTCCTCAAGGTAAGGGAATGCTTGTTCTGTCACCTAAGCGCAATCTTAACCTGGAGTTAGGCCAGCATAGTTAGGCCAGCAAAGTTTGGCTGGCACAAGGGTCACCGTAAAGTATGTTTGGACCACTCTCAGAGTCAGAGAGGCCAGCACACAGACGTGCGCCATCCTCTCAGACTGACTCTGAGAGTGGTCCAAAGGCGCTTGATGGTGTCCTTTGTGACAGACAAACCTTGCTGGCCTAACTGTGCCAGCCTAACTCCAGGTTAGGACTGTGCCCTAAGATTGCGCCCTTAGATGAAGGGGTAAAATGAGTCAGACGGTACTAAACTGAGAGGAATAGTGAACATCGAAGAAGACATTAGAAGTATTCAGGAGGACTTTGAAGGAATAGATCCTTGGGTTGAAATTTAAAAAAATCAATAGAGAAAAATATAAGCTTCCGCACTTAGGCAACACCGAGCTCCCTAATGTTTTATAGAGAACTATTTCTGTTCAAGTAATGACTCACAGCCCAATCCGAACCAACTTTCCAGTACTGATGCAGCCATGCCAATAGGGTTTGCACTGGTGGAGGGGAAGTCACTAAGGCTCAAAGTAAGGTAATGTTTGTTCCCTTACCACAGGGCTATATTGTGGCTGCATCAATTCTGGAAAGTTGGTTAGAATGGGCTGCCGGCGTAGGGACATATTATGCAAGCATGTCTGGAGTGTCGTCCCCCCCAAATAATTGCATCAACCAATCAGTTATTGAAATAGAAAACAAAGCATTTTTGGCAGCAATATATAACTTAAGATTTGGGGCAGTTATATTCAAACTCTTTAGACTGGGACCCACTTTTTAGAATGGCACTTGTGTGAAGACCCACCAGAAATGATGTCATTAACCTAGAAGTGATGTTGTGGCAGGGAGTGACATCAAGAAGCAGGAAGTGCTGGCATTGTAACATAATACAATAACACTCCTGAAATGTAAATTGGCATTGTTGGACTGCAGAATCGTACAACCATGAAACATCACTGACAGAAAGCAAGAATAGGACAAAATACTATATAAAAACGGTGAACTAAAACCAAAATTTTTAAAAACCCTTACTTGAAAATTTAAACTGTTAACACTTACAAAAGGAATATTACAAGAGTAAGGTCTGCAGTTTCCAAGATGGCTGTTCCCAGCTTTCCACAACCCACCTGACATCAGGTTGCGACCCAACAAATGGATTCCGATCCACAGTTTGTATAACACCGGTTATACTATCTATCTCTATCTCTCTATCTATATATTTACATTCTATTTTTAAATTGTGGGATCCATGGGGTTTGCTGTTTTTAAATTTTAACTGTTTTTAATTATTGTTTTTAATATGGTTTTAATTGCACATATTGTATGCCTTTTAATGTTGTAAGCGGCCTTGGGTGCCCTCGGGCAGAAAGGCAGGATAGAAATTGAATAAATAATAATAATAGATGGTTGGGCATATATTATGAATATTCTTCATAAAAAGAAGAAAATACACTCAGAGATATCCATGCTTCATAGAAGTCAGTATTTAAATTCACATTTTCCATAGCTTAACGCTAGTCATAGCTACCTCCTATGATGATATAAGTTTTATAAAAACATAAAACAATGTCTTTTTCATTGTATTCTCCTAAAGTGTTAGATTGTCCGCTAGAGGGTTAGTGACATCATGTCTCAAGATAGGACAAAGTTCCTTTGTCATGTTCTCCAAACTCGGCTCAAAATTAGCATGACAATATTCGGAGGCCTGTAATTGTAGAAGACGACATCAAGATACTTATGCAAATATTTTGAATGCATGTAATTATGGAGAAAGGGAAAAATGCCATTCAAGATAACAGGTGCCACTTCCTGGGGTGCTTTTTCTGTGAACAGCAGCAAGCTGCTGTGATTCTATCAAGTGAGGAGAATCAAAATAAATTTTAATGAGCTCAAGAGTGGCATACAGCCAATGAAACCAAATACTCTTTAACTCCGGAAACATAGTGTGCAGGCATTGGGTGCTTAACTTTCAACTCTTAGAGACTCTATTAATGTGAAATTAAATGTTACTACAATTGTACCCTTGAAATGCTATGAGACAATGGAATAGATGCAATGTTGCAGCCAGCCTCATACATATTTACTCAGAATTAAGCCCCAGTATTGAATGGAAGGTTCAATTCAATTCTGGGATGTGGTGGCGCTGTGGGTTAAACTGCTGCTGCTGGGCTTTCTGATCAGAAAGTTGGGAGTTCGAGACCACATGACAGTGAGCTCCCGTTGCTTGTCCCAGCTCCTGCCAACCTAGCAGTTTGAAAGCACATAAAAAATGTGAGTAGATAAATAGGCACCACTTCGGTGGGAAGGTAATGGCGTTCCGTGCCAGCCACAAGACCATGGAAGCTTGTCCTCGGGCAAACGCCGGCTCTACAGGCTTAGAAACGGAGATAAGCACCGCCCCCTACAGTCGGTCACGACTAGACCATTCGGTCGTGGGGAAACCTTTACCTTTATTGAATGGAACTGACAACCCAATCATGTCTCTCTTCACCCTTGCGCAGTCTTTCTAGTAGCTGTTGCTGGTGGTCTGCCTTTTTTTAGACTGTGAGCCCTTTGGGACAGGGAGCCATTTAACGTTATTATTACTATTTGCCTGAAAACCGCTTTGTGAACTTCGTGTTGAAAAGCGGTATATAAGTACCTGTTGATTGATTGATTGATTGATTGATAGATTGATTGATGTCAGGCTTACGCTATAGCGTTACTGCTAGCTCCAGATATTATAAAAAGTGTCGTAAGGCACTGGCACCTTCAGTAAGCCTGCAAGTTGGTGTTAGGCCTCAGACCTAGAAGATGGCCTCATGTCACAGCAGCACTGAATAGTAAGTATCATCAATGGTTGGTGGTGGTGCTTTGGAGCTAGGAAGAGGTGGAATTGGGCAGAGGGATGGTGGACCAAGGAGAGGATCGGGACCAGGAGGGGTTGGGGATGACTGCAGAGACTGCCGTCAAATACTACCCCCTTGAGCTGTGGAGCCCTACATAACACAGGTCTCCTCAGTTCTTCATCCACTCAATACTGGGCACCGATCAAAGTAGACCCATTGAGGCTGCCGTTGCTCAACACAGGGTAAGGGTCGAGGAAAACCCAAGGAGACTTGCAACTCTGGGTGCCTGGAAAGTTTAGGATTGGGCCCTTATTCCCAAGTTCAGGCAAATAAGTTCCTAAGAAGAGCTCTGATGGATCAAACCAAAGTACTCCAATAAAATGAGTCATCTAAAATTCAGTCACTCTGGAAAGTCCGCATATTTCTCCCATGATGCACCCCAGCAGGTGGTATTGCTGCAGCCCTTACATTAATCTGAAATCATTGGTTGGGCGGGAATAGCGATGAAGTGTAACCAGTGATGTCATGCACCCACTACACACCACTACGCGAGTACCAGTTCCTAGAAGTTGAGCTGGCCCCGCCCACTCGAAGCTGGCCCCGTCGGCTAGTTGGCTCAGCAGCTGCGCATGCATACTGCATGCCCGCAGCCGTTGCCTGCACTTTCTGTGAGGAGGCAGGCAGACAGGCAGCGTGGTGGTGGCGGCAGCAGCGGCGCGAGAGGACCAGAGGCGGCAGCAGCAGCAGCAGCAGCAAGGGAGACCCAGGAATAAGGCAGCAAGCATGAGAAGGTAGGCTACCTGGGGCTCCCGCTCCCTCCAGCCGTGCAGTTCCAGCGTCCCAGTTCCTCCTGCAGCCTCCACCTAGCCCCAGCCCCCATGCGGTCTTTTTTTGGTCGCCCGTTCCCCCTCCTGCTCCTTGCCGGCTCCTTGCATTTAACATTCAAGTTAAATGGCTCCCTGTCCCAAAAGGGCTCACAATCTAGTACAGTCTAGCCTGCTATTTAACCAGGGAACAGTTGAAGCAAAATATGTATATACATGTCTTTAGAAAGCAAAGCAATAGAAGTTAAATCAACACTAACCACAAGCTGAAGTTATTACAAACATGATCACCTCCATGGCAACAATCCTGACATCACTTCCAGCTATGACCTCACTTCCGGCTTATGACATCACTTCCGGTGGGCGGACCCCGACAAGTGCCAATCAAAAGTGAGTACCTGTTCCTAAATCATTTGGATGACACCACTGAGTGTAACCTTTTTGTAGGACATAGGAAACTCTCTTGTGCCAAGACAAACCAATGGTCCATCACAATCTGTGTCAACCAGTGTTTGCAGCTCTCCAACCTTTCAAACTGGAATCTTTCCCATCCATGCATGTGGAGAAGTTCTCTAAGCCTGAGCTTTGGCCCATCCACTCAATGTCAAGCACATTTAAGACCCACATTAATTTTATTGGGAGAGTTAAGCAGGTGTTTAAATATTTCTTGTTGAAATTAATGGTCTTAAAAGTCCTTGACGTGAGCTGATTCATGTCCTGAAAAAGAATTATGTATCCCATCACTTCTCGCTTTCAACCTAACCACTAAGTAGAATGACTCCAGGAATGAGAGGCATTCACATGCCACAAATTCCCTTGTACTTGGGATGGAAATGCCTCTGACATTCCACACAATGTCCCAGACAAACTTCCTCCAGCAATGCCTCATGTGCAACCTTCATGCATCTTCAAATATTATTTCTTATCCTTTCTTTGCCTGGTAATGGAAAGAAAAATGCTGTCACAGCCCCCTCAGAATATTTAACATCCTACGATGTATGCAAATACTTTTCTTTGTAACGTTCCTGTAATAATTCTGCTGAAATTGTTGAAGAGTCTTCAATGAAATGACAAAGAACTGGGAAGATAAATGAAGGGGTGTGGGATAGTCCAGGTTCAAATCAGAGAGGCCATTTATCCTAAGTAAGGTGAGAAGTTGATTCGAGCCTACACCTCATGCCCTATACTTTGTGATATCTTTATTTCTCATTTCCAAAGGGAGATAACAAATCAGCAAACCAAAAATAATATACAAAGGACAAATACAGCCCTGCCTGGTTGTTAGTGGAGAATTGGTAGATTAATGGATGAATTCACCTCATTTCTCACCTACAGATAAATTACTGGGTAGCTCTCCTATCACACAAACTCATAAATGCAATTCACAAAAGAAATAAAACATAAAAAAGAAGATCAAAAAATCAATTTCTAGTCCCTTTGGTGAACCATCACCATATTATGTCTAGAGAGTAGCAATTCTATCCTTAATTGTAAAATTCTGGGCTTTTCAAGACATGTTGAAATTGTCCTTATATTGCATTATTTGGGGAGGTGGGAGGTTAAGTATTTTTACTTATTCTGAAGCTTCCATCCAGAAGTGGAGGAAGTAGCTAAGCAACGTCCATACGCTTTGCCTGTTTTCTCCTGCCTCTGCCTCTTCCCCACCCCCTTGCTCCTCTTGTGTCAGTATTTAGATTGTAAACCCTTTAAGGGAGGCTCTTTTGTTTCTGATCATGCTGTAAAACAAGCATAAAAACATGTTCATGGTGGGGACAGGGGATAAATCCCTCTGCAGAGACTTTTTTTGCAATTGACGCATAATGCACCAAAGTGAATTTTGGCACTTTCAAATGATGAGAGAAACAGAGATGAAGGTGCAACAAAGTGAAATTTATTGTGATGATGAATGCACAATGAAAGGGAAATCAAGACTAAATAGAAATAAAACCAGCAAACAATGATTCATCTAACTCATGCACATACATACAACTAATTCCTAAGCAATGTTAGTTACAAGAGAGAAATTGTATCTTTCCTTCCTTTAGCGACCTTGCCATGGGCTCTACTCCCCTCCCCAGCTTCCAAAATATTTAGGCTGAACTTCCAGTCCTCAGCTTCCCACACAAAACCACAACCTTTCCTTGTGTAAGCAGAGCTAATGGATTAAAGCAGCCCCCCATACAGCAAACTGACTTTTGTTAAGAACATTACTGGGACAAAGACAGAACTGTAGCCTTTGATACCAAAGCAGGAACAACAAGACAGGACAAGAAGTCACACTAGACGTCTAGTAACAGTAGGAAAGAGCAAGCCACAAGACTTTAAGTACTGTCCCTATGGTAGAGGCAAACATTAATACATGTACTAACCTTGGTAGGTCAGCTCACATGGCTATTGCTTTTCCAACATCTTGTGACGTTTCAGTCTCCAACTAAGTCAACCTTTTCCTTAGTGATGGTCCTGAAGGGTGTGCCACTGGGGCCACATCCAGCCAGCCGCCTCCCAACCCCGGTGTTGTTGTTTTTTAACTCGTATTAGGCTGACTGCCAGCTTCATTCAAGTTTAAAAGGGGTTGGGCGACTGGAGTTTTTAAAAACTGAATGAAAATGGATGTCAGCTTTTTTCAATTTAAAGTACAGGGATGGGTGGTCATGGGGAAGGGGGGCTGCAAGAGAAGGGGATGGGGGCACCTCCCCTGCCCCCACGACATTTGTACCCCATAGATTCCCCCAGGTACGTTAGTAATTTTCTTCTCTCAGAGAACCTGATTTGCACTTGATATACTCCTAGCCCAACTGGACTGTGTAGGGAACGTTTCCTATTAAAAGAAGCACTGTTGCTTAGCCTTCCCAAATCCTAGTATTCCACTGTCTCAAGCAAATGATTATACAAAAATGTTGCCACGGTTGCCTCTTCTAGAAATTCTTAACCTGGCAGGTTACACCCACATGCTAATGACTTGCTGTATTGATCAGAATATTTTATAGTAATATTCAATATTCATAGATCTCTGTTTATAAAATGAATAGATGGTTTTCTACCTCTCTCTCCTCCAATGGGGGGGGGGACTATAGAAAGACCATCACATACGCAATTTAATGAGGAACATGCACTTTTGTCTCATATCTGTGTGATGGATACCTGTTGCTTTTCACAATGGCAAGGGACATAACCTCTTGTTTTAATTATATTTTCCCCATCCTACTAAATTAATTATGCTTTCTTTTTTCTTCTAATTAATGTCAGCCCTTTACATGCTTGCTTATTTGCATTTTGGCAAAATTTGTCGAAGATTAAACTATTAGGTCAAATGTATTATTAGTTCTGAGAATTGTATGGGGCATGTATCCTCAGGGTTTTCAGCATCCTGTCATTTTACCTGCTGAATATATTTGTGGACTTTGTTGCAGAAGAAAGGAACACCTTTCTGTTAATAGTGCACTGGAAAACATGAGATATGTCATGTGATTGGCACATCCATAGATAATGTATGGTTCCCAAACTGATGGGTCGTGACTCACCAAGGAAATAAGAAAAAGGCTATTCCACTTTAAGGGGAAAGGCCCAGAAATCATCAACAGCATGATATCCATGATCGTGCTGCTTCCAGGCAGGGATGGGATTTTTCAACTTACCTGGGGATCGCTATGGCTCTCTGGAGCCCTCCCTGAAGCTTGAAAATGTAGAAAATGTTTTTTTTTAACCCATTTCCAGTTTTTGGCTTGAAACAGGAAGTGCTGTTTTTTTCACAAAATTTCCAAGCCTCAGAGAGGGCTGCAGCTCCCCAGACCCTCCAGAGAATGGGCTGCTGCCTTCCCTCCACCCACGTTCCCAAAGTCCGAGTAGAACATTGGGAAACACTTATATAAACTATCCTGCCCCAATGGTTATATAAAATATTCTTATATAAAAATTATATAAGAATTCTTATGTATTATAAATATATATTATAAATATATATAATTATAAATTATATAAGAATATATTTTATATATTTTATAAAACTTATATAAAAATTCCCCTGCCCCAATGGTTGACGGCCCAATCAGATCCAACTTTCCAGTGCTGATGCAGCTGCAGTGCAGGCCTGAGGTAAGGGAACCAACATTCCTTTACCCTGAGGAGGCTTCTGTGATTGCTGTTCACTGCAGAATGCAGTGGCATTCCTAGAGAGGGACCAAATGCTAAGAGCTGGCTTGGAGGCTTTGCTGTCTGAGCCGCAAATGGCTCTGAAGGTGAGGGGGTGGGACTGCTTTACACAGGCGCCCAGGTTCCTGCAAAACATAGGAGTTTTGTCCTCTAGGGACACCACTGCACTGCAGGCCCTGTTGGCATGACTGCATCAGTGCTGGATAGGATTGGGTCCTAAATCAACAATGAGGAAACACAGCTTCTCAGAATATTGGTCCCCATACTCATTTAACCTGTTTGCATGTATATGTGTATCTAGAAGGTCAGAGAGCTGGCTGGGTATGAAAAGGAAAGGACACTGCTAATGTCCCAACTCCAGTACTCATAATAAGAAAAGAGTTTATATTATATTATATTATATTATATTATATTATATTATATTATATTATATTATATTATATTATATTATATTATATTATATTATATTATA
>JAJKFI010000027.1:11670401-11730131 GCA_029204185.1 Lerista edwardsae | reverse complement strand
TGTACTCCAAGACCAAACTTGCCTGTTATTCCTCTTACCTCTTGACTGCCTACTTTAGCATTCCAATCCCCTATGATGAGAAGGACATCTTTTTTGGGTGTTAATTCTAGAAGCTGTTCTAGGTCTTCATAGAAGCGGTCAACTTCTTCCTCATCAGCACCAGTGGTTGGGGCGTAGACTTGGATTACTGTGATGTTGAAAGGTTTGCCTTGGATCCGAATGGAAATCATTCTATCATTTTTGAGGTTATACCCCAGTACTGCTGTTCTCACTCTCTTGTTCACGATGAAGGCTACTCCATTTCTTCTAAGGGATTCCTGCCCACAGTAGCAAATATAAATTTGAATTAAATTCTGAATTAAATTCTGAATTAAATTCTCCCATTCCTGTCCACTTTAGTTCACTAACTCCCAGGATGTCGATGTTCAGCCTTGACATCTCACGTTTGACCACATCTAGCTTGCCTTGATTCATAGATCTGACGTTCCAGGTTCCTATGTGGTATTGTTCTTTGCAGCATCACACTTTCCTTTCACTTCCAGACACATCCACAGCTGAGCTTCCTTTCAGTTTTGGCCCAGCTACTTCACTCTTTCTGGAGCTACTAGTACTCGTGTTCTGCTCTTCCCCAGTAGCATAATGGACACCTTCCGACCTGAGGGTCTCATCTTCCAGTGTCATATCGTTTAGCCTTTTTGTTCTGTAATCCATGGGGTTTTCTTGGCAAGAGTATTGGAGTGGGTTGCCACTTCCTTCTCCATTATCTAATATAATCATAGCTAACTATGCAGCTGTGCCAACAGGGTGATTCCTGTGGTGGTGGGGTCCAGTCATGGAGGCCTCAAGGTAAGGAGAAGTTTGTTCCCTTCTGTCAGGGCTGCACTGAACCTGTATCAGAACTGGAGAATTGGTTAGGACTGGGTTGTCAGTCTCTAAGCCAGTACACTACCCCAGCTCTCAATGGCCTGGCATGAACCACAGATCTGAGTTGTCCAGCCTACTAAACAAATAGGGGCAGAATCACACATGTCCTGCTCCCTCTCCAGGGTCTTCTCACTCCTCCTAATCACTTGGGGGATTTCATCAAAAGCAACCTAAAAACTAGTTTTGGTTCAGATGAACCACTTTTTGAACAAGAAAAGGTGCTGGGGGGATATGAGCAATCCTACTCCTGCAGTAGACAGGTCAGCTCTGATAATACCATCCAAACTGACGGAATGCATTGCTTTTGAGGCCCAGAATGTCTCTGGTGGCAAGTGGGAGAGGGGTGTGTGTGTGTGTGTGTGTGTGTGTGTGTGTGTGTGTGTGTGTGTGTGTGTGTGTAATAATGAGGTATACACACACACACACACACACACTTTTCTCATCTATTGTTACTGAACATTGTTTCCAGTGCTTTATTTTCTTGTTCCCCCTTCTCTCTTTAGAAAAAAACATCTTGAGAAACAAAAATGTTGGACTTTTTTTATTTAGAGAACTTTGAACATCGCTAAACCATATGCCTTGGAGCAGTATTCAGCAAACAAAATTCAATATAACCCATAATTGCCTGTTGTTTTCCTCTAAACAGAGTGTTAAAGGGATCATTAGGATAATGAGTGAAAGGTGCAGTGAAAGGGCAATGAGAAGACTTCTGGGGGCTAGTTCACACATGACATTTTCCCCTCCTGCAGCACACCTCAATATAGAAAAAATTGAATGCCCCTGTACTGAGATTGATATGCAGACGTTGATTATTTTAATTATACCATCCATGTGCATGCACACCTTACATGGACTGAAAAGAGAGATCTTTGCCCTAAGGGTTTACAAATCTTGATATTGACACATGCGGGACAAAGAAGGACAGAAGGAGTTTGATGTAGGATCAGCAAGGGAAGATGCCACTGTTTCAGTTAAATGTACTTGAAATTATTGACGATAGAGAAACAGAACTAAGGGCACAATCCTAACCTGGAGTTAGGCTGGCACAGTTAGGCCAGCAAAGTTTGGCCGGCACAAGGGACACCGTAAAGTATGTTTGGACCACTCGCGGAGTCAGAGAGGCCAGCACACAGACATATGCCATCCTCCCTGACTCCAAGAGTGGTCCAAACATATTTTATGGTCCCTTGTGCCAGTCAAACTTTGCTGGTCTAACTATGCTGACCTAACTTCAGGTTAGGATTGTGCCCTAAGGCATGGTGCCAAAGGCATAACATAAAAGACGAATTTTTAAGAAGGCTGTGGGTGTCTATCTTGCCATTGGGAAACACCAATTTTGACCAGTGCTGAAGATATTATTTTGCATGAATGATCTTGCAGCATTCCTTCTTATTGTAGCACGGATATTGTATTCCTCCTTCCAGATTCATGTACATACTTTAAAACTCCCTGCACATGCACATGAGAACGCACACGCGCACACATGCGACACACACAAGAAAAATATTTTGCAGGTATTTTTTTCTCTCCCTTCTCCCCATCCACTCTCCAATTCCCCTGTCTCCCGAAATTTTACAAAATACAGGTATCCTTGTGAACCAACGTGCCTTTGGCCCAGAACATAATTACTTCTTTTTCACACCAATGTGCAATGGTTTAGCCATCAGGGACAGCTGAAAAGATAATTAAAGTTGAATGTGGAGTCACTGTGCTATCATTCAGCTGAGATCTAAGTGTACTCTCTGCCACATTAAAATGCAGACCTGGATAAAGTGAAACAAGAGAGTAAGGTAAGTGTGGTGTAGGATGAAGCATTCTGGTGCTTCCAATGAGTGCAGCATCAACAAATGTAACACTGAATGTGTCACCTGTCAAGTCATCCCAACTCAATCGCACACCTGTATTACATGTTGTAGCAATTTCTACATTCAGTAATTCCTTTGGGCCATATACGCAGCCATCACAGCAACAGACAAATGGAAGAGTGCTCCATGGAAAAGATACAATTAAGCATTAATAAAAAATATATAATGTGCATGTGGCTTATTCTTTGGAATTTTTTTAGCTTTTCAACTGAAAGCAATGTACTTTCTCAGTGGAGCTTGCCAGCAGCTATTTAACCCATATCTTATGGCTGTTTGAGCAATCACACATTTAAGAAAGCAAAGAATATTTACAATCCTTATTTAATGCTACTAGTATTTGTTTACCTGGTGCTCTAGCATTGAAGTATATATTTTTTAAAAAAACACCTTTTCTAAATACTTAAAACAAACTCATTATCCAGTTTAATTTAGAAACTTATCAATAGTCATGCCTGCACTTGCAAAATAGAGTTCATTTTCAATCCATTTGATACGCATTTGAGAAAGTGCCTTTAATATCTTTTTGAATCAAATTATTTATTTGCATGCAAATTTTTTATATATATTATAGATAGCATATGATTTAAATTAAATCCAAACAAAGAAATTGAAAGTTGTCGCTGGTTAGAGTGCAACATTATACATTCTAGCGATGCTTTTGCCCCATATTTAAAAGAGTGTTCGTTTTTAGGGCTGAAAGTCTGCTAAAATATAAGTGACTACAGTGATATATGTGGAAAAAACAGTCATTGCCTTCAAGATGGGAAAAATGTTTGGTAGGGGAAACGTCTAATATACACATTAATTTTGCTGTGAGTGCCGCATAAGTGATTTTTCACTGGTCACTTTCTCAAAAAGTAAGTTTGTCTTCAACTTTTCTCTTCTTGCTGGTAAAGATGGAGATGGTGCATGCTAATAGTTTGAACATGAGCATTATCATATTGTTTCATGGGAACTGTCAGTTTCAACTGCTTTGCCTCCTAAAACGACACATTCAAAAAAAAGAGAGAAGTTTTGATCTGAATGGGGACAGCAAGGAATTGGTTCAGCAAGGAAAGAACTGATCTCGAGAGAGAAGATATCGAACAAAAGTGCAGTTGGTCAAGTGATCTGGTTATGTAGTTTCACAAAGTTCAATGAGAGTTTCACAAAATAGAAGGGCTGCCCTTAAATAACTATTTTTTTCTTGTGTTTACAAAGCTATTCACTTTGTACTTTATGTAGCTTGACCAGCAATCAAGAATTTTGGAGACAGCTTCACTGACAATAAGGGACGAACATCCAGAGTGAAGTTGAGACGTAGTGTGAAGGTATCAGCGGTCCAGGAATTTTCCTACAACAGGAGTGGTGATGTCATCAACACAAGCGCTCAGGTGCTGGCTCAACAAGAGGTAATGTGAAATTTGCCTAAGGGCATATGTTAATGTCTAGACCAGTGATTCCCAAACTGTGGGTTGGGACGCACAGTTTGGAACCACTGTCCTGGAACCCCATCTCAGCATGAATGAGAATCCAGCATCAACAAATCTCTCAAAATGGCCAGTCTAATGAAAAGACCAAAAATAGCCTCAAAGCAATCAGCTATATCCCTACTGTGACAATTGCTTCTAATAATAGGATTATGGATCTTTCCACCTTGTTTTTGACACACACACCACAGTAGGGAAGGGTGTTATTTTGATTTTCATCCCTGCAAGATGTCCATAGTCTATGTATCATTTTCCTGACTTGGATTATATGCTTTAATACAGTGGTTCTCGATTTTTTTAGCACTGGGGCCCACTTTTTAGAATTACAATCTATCCAGAACCCACCGGAAGTGATGTTATGGCTAGACGTTCCAACATTGTGATGCCAGAACTGCTGCTTTCATGAGAATTCAGCAATAAATTGGAAAATAAATTTTCCAATAGCAAAGAGAATCAGAAAGAAAAAAAGCCTTACAACCTTGACCCAAGCAAAACAGCCACACATCCCTTCCCCTTTCCTGCATCCCTTCTTCCCATATTTTCAATATGGCTGCTCAAGGTGCTTCGCGAACCACCTGAAATTGACTTACAACCAGTGATGTCATCTAACGGGCGAACAACCGGAATGCTCCGTGGGCAGCCCCGCCCACCCATCACCATTCGCTGCCGCTCCATGATGGATGCGGCGCTACGAGGCGCTCCCGGCCTCGGAGGGGGTGCCTGCTCGCCGGCGGGGATGGGTGGGGGGCACGGAGCAGTGGCGAATGGCAACGGGTGGGCGTGGCTACCCACGGAGCATTCCCGTTGTTTGCCCGTTAGATGACATCACTGCTTACAACCCACTGGTGGATCCTCCCCTACAGTTGGGGAGTGTCACCAAGAGTGTCATCTAGGCTGCAATACCAATCTACACCAGTACCCAGTCAGTAGGACCTCGCCGTCTGCTGCTTCCAAGATTCAAACCCTTGCTTGTGAAGTTCCATGATGTTAAGTTTCTGTTTTTGGATGCAGTGCCGCCTGCAGGACTCTGGGGGGGGGGGCAGTGTACTGTCCAGACATCTGAGACCTTTTACCTGCCCTTATGATCTTTGCAAGAAGTGTCGTCCTTAGTTCAATTTCCGTTTATGCAGCAGGCCCATAGGATTGGGCTGTTAGTTTTATAAATGTGATGTTTTTAGAAGGATGTTAAACCTGTAAAAAAATTATCTTCATTGTCTTTCCTGAACATAGTTTAGATTAAAAAGTAAAGTCTCGGAGTAAAGGAGTTTTTAAAATAAATAAATACTCTTGCGTTCAGGTGTCATTTTCTGATTCCTTCGCAAGACAAAATACTGTTGAAGTGGGCCATTTAGTTATTTGATTTGCTCTGGAATCCTCTTTGTGAACTTTGTTGTTGATAAGTGATAAATATTACTAGTCATAATATTAATATACAGTAAATAGCAATGCGAGGCATAAAACAGAGACTCTTCTATTAGAAGACTGCCCCACTTACCGAGTAGTAAGCAGTAGTGAAATTCAGGGGGTTTGCCCAGGTTCTATAGAACCGGTTGTTAAATGGCCAGGCCCTGCCCACTTGCTTACCTCAGCTGGCTTCGGGGTTTTTTTTGGCTCCGGCTATGACGTCATAGAACTGGTTGTTAATTCATTTGAATTGCACCACTGGTTGTAAGTGTTGATCCTGGCTATTTACATGTGATTTTTCTGGTTGTTCTGGAGTTGTTGCAGAAAGGGGCAGGGAATAGGATCGCTATGGGAAATCATTCTGCAGCTGTCCCTTTTTACAGTTTTCTTCTTAGGCAGCACACCCTTCCCGCTGCACATTATACTTTCACAACATTTGGGCTGATTTGAACCCTGACACTTGAGTAGGTTGTTAACACTCTCTCTCTCTCTCTCTCTCTCTCACACACACACACACACACACACACGCACGCACGCACGCGCACGCGCGCGCGCGCACGCACGCTTTCTTGAGGAGATTACAAACTGTGGCAGCCTAGCGGAGCAATTTTGAACGTGCCGTTGAGAAAACAGTCTGCTTGTTGTGCTGCAGCTCAGCCACCACTTCATCAAACATTCTGCTTATTTCCCCTCATTATTGGACTCGTGCCTTTCAGCGACTGAGACTAAAAAACATTAATATACAATTTAGGCAACAGAAATATTAAAAGTGTGTGTGAATGAAATACTGACGAAGGGAATGAGAAAAATGCGAAATTAGCCTTTTAACTTTGCATGGGACTGTCAAATAGCTCTTTTGCTTCATTCTTCAGGGGAACATGCACAACACAAGGAATTAAGCATTGCCTTCTCATTAGTATTGGTAGCATCTTCGCACTGAATTCTTCATGCTTTGAGTTGGAAATTGGAGCATTAGCAGATTAGGTTTTGGAGAGCCTCTACATTTAGGGTGCAATCCTAACTTGGAGTTAGGCTGGCCCGGGACAATTAGGCCAGCAAAGTTTGGTCAGTGCAAGGGACACCATTAAGTATTTTGTACCACTCTCGGAATCAGTGAGGCCAGCACACAGACATGTGTTGTCCTCCCTGACTCCGAGAGTGGTCCAAACGCACTTTACGGTGGCCCTTGAGCCAGCCAAACTTTGCTGGCCTAACTCCATGTTAGGAATGCACCCTTAATCTTTATGGCCATATAGCAACAGTGTTTCATCCATAGAGAGCTGCACCATGAGGGAGTTGGGGTGGGTGGGGGTAAGCCACATGGTAACTACAGGCACCTTTGAGCAAGTATGTGTTGGGAGGAATGATTGTCAGCCAAATCAGGAGTAGACATTTCTAAACAGATTGGAAGGATGAGTTGGAGATCAAGTGTGGACAATGAATGATACAAAAAAAAATTACTGAAGCAGGAAGCAGGATCAAAATCTCTATAAGAACCTAAGAAGAGCCCTGCTGGATCAGGCCAACGTTCCATCGAGACCAGCATCCTGTTTCCTGCAGTGGCCAAGGATACTTCTGGGAAGTCTGCAAGAAGATGACAACACATCCTTCTGGTCATCTTGCTCCCCCTGCAACAGGTATTCAGAGGCATTCTGCCACTCAACCTGGAGGTAGCATATCATAATGGCCTTAACTAGTGAACGTTGACAAAAGTGTCCTCCATAACATTGTTTAATCTCCTTGTAAAACTATCTAAACTAGTGGCCATCTCCAAAACCTGTGGCAGTTGCTGTGTTCTCTGTGGAATTTGCTGTGGAAGTAACTTCCACAAAAAACATGCAATGTGAAGAATTACTACTTCTTGTCCATACTGAGGTTCTTCCACCAATTAGGTTCATTGGCTGTCCACTGACTCCAATGTTGTAAGAGAGGGCAAACATTTCTCTCTATCCACTTATAATTTTATTTGCCTCAACCAGATCCCCCCATCTGCCTCCCCCATCAGGTTGGTTCCAGACCTTCCCCCATGTAGGGACGCCTTTTTAAAGATAGGGGAACATCAGTGGTTTTGCTGCAACAAGGTCAAAAAAAGAGATTTGTTTAATGTTCCCCTATCTTTTAAACAGGTGTCCCAGTATCCATGGTATCCGTGGATAACTGAAACTGTGGATCAATGGATACCAGTATATATTGCATTCTCTCTCTTACAGCGCCTTTGAATATGAAACCAGACTTTCAGGCTAACCTTTGTAGTTCATTCACAATCCTCAACAGACTTTGGGCCCAATTCTGTGCCGGAATTCAGTTTCAGATGGTGCAAAGCCTTTGCAGCCTTGTGAAGGCCAAGAAGTCATTGTCTGCCTATGGGCCTCTGGCCTGAATAGTCAGGGCACAGCACAGAGGCAAGCAGCTTCTGGTGACTGTGCTGATGTCAGTACGTTGGAAGCAGGGGCAAGGAGGGGGAGATTTGAGAGCATTCTGGGGTGGATAGGGGCCAGGAGCTAGAAGGATGAATCCAGTGGTGTCATTCAAATGATTTAGGAACAGGAACTCACTTTTTTTTTTTTTTTTTTGGAGATGATTTTATTGATTTTATAATTATAAAGATACAGGAAAAGGATAGTCAGTTACATAGGATGGGTATACATAGGATTAAACAATAGGAAGTGAGGCAGTACGAGAGTAACATGTAAATGCAAAAATTAGTAATTTCCGTTATCATATATTCCATCTGAAAGGATATAATCATTATGATTCACAAAACTACGTCAATTTTCATTATTCATTCAAATCTTCAATAATTTCAATAATTTCACAGTTACTTAGCAAACTCAAGTAAGAAAAGTTAATTATACCTATAATTATCTATCTCTAATTTATAATAAAAGTCAATAAAATAATAAACTAAAAGGGAAGAACCTACTATATAAAGCACAGAAATAGAATAAACATAGATGAAGCTGGGAAGTCAAACTATTTAAACTAGCACTCTGTTGATCTCTTCATCTCTATTCATATTGCTTATATTATTTTTCAATCTTAATCTTTAATTAATCTTTGTTACAAAACTCATTCTATTAGAATTAAGACAGCCCATCTCAGGAAAAAAAAAATACGCCATAAAAATAAAGAGCATAAAGATATAACATGACATCCATCACTTCATAATCACCATTAGGCCTTAATAACATTTCTTTTTTTTCTAAAATCATATCTTAATGTAAGCTTGAATTATCACGTACCTTTGTTAAAAAAAAAAGAAAAAAGAAAATAATCGCTTAGTTATATAATCTGACGCAAAATTACAAGCCTACAATTATCGCTTTTCAGATCAAGGCTCAATGCTAACCATTTCTTTCTATCACAAATCTCACAGGAAGGAATGAACTTTGTCACCTTTTAATCCTCATTTCTATTTATACCATTAATTCAATTTTTAAATCATAAATTTCATTAATCAGATCCCCCCGCCCATTTATTATAAAAAGCCAAAAATTATACAAATCATTAAAAATTAACATCTGGTCAAAACCTTCCCCTCTCCTGCCACCAGAGGGGAGCCTGCTGACAATAAACACTCTCACTGTATTTGTCAGCAGACCATAAAAATATCTTGTTCATAGTTCAAAAATACACATTCTTCTTGTCCTTCCACCAAGTTCATTTCTCCAAGTCCTTCAACTCTGATTGTAGATCTGTCGGTTTCCTTCTCATTAACGCCATGTTGACTCAATTGCGCAGTAAAAAATTCAAGCTTTCTTTAAACATACAAATCAAAATACTCCCTATTTTTGTGTTCTCTTATCTCATTAATAAATCCTCTTGATCTGCAAATAGGACTGTCCGTTTTCAAGTAAATGAGCTCCAATTATAAATCTTCTGTTCGCCTCTCGATGCCATGTTTAATCTGCTACGCAGCAAAAAATTCAGCATAGAACAGAGTACTTTTTTATTCCATATTTCAGCTTCCCACGCCACATCAAAGCATTTAGAAAAGAAAATAGAAACAGAAGCAGAAAAAAAAACAGCGATGCACTTCAGTGGATATCTTGTGTTGAAGATTAAGCAGGTTTAATTCCACTGACCTCATTGGCCCGCAGCCAACTCTCCAGTGCACTTCACGTCAAGATGTTAAACATTTACGCCTACACACCACTTCTTCTTCCCACACGATTGTCTTCATTAGGGGGACTTCTGAAGACCTTCCAGACGCTGTAATCCATTATTCTCTCTCCGATGTTGTCACTCTCCAAGTCAGAGACCGTCCACACGGTCTGCCAGAAGGCAGAGTCTCTTCTGCTCCCCAGTCACAAGCAAACATCATTCACCTCCGGAGTTGGCCACTATCCAGAGGCTAGATGTTAATGCTTACCCCCAACCCAGTTCTACTACTGGAGTTGGGCCCGAACCCCTTGCAGAGATTCAGGAAAGAACACAAGCCCCAGCCACTCATAAAAGCGACTGCCATGTTCAAGTTTCTGGCTCCTCCCCAACAGGAACTCACTTTTGATTGGCACTTGTCGGGAACCCGGAACCAGCCACGGAGCCCGTTAGGATCCGGAACGTCCGTTCTGGTCCATTCCCCCTGAATGACATCACTGCCTTCGCCCCCCCTAGGGATCCAGAGTCGCTCCCTTTAACCCTCTGAGTGCTGGCCAACCAAGAAGAAAAGCTCTTTGCAGAGGAATTGGGAGGGGGGAGGAGGGAGAGTGAAGTGGGTGGAGTCAGCCCTAATTTTAACTAGTGGAACTGAGTTCCCCTGCATTCCCCCTGCATGACATCACTGGATGAATCTCAGAAGCTTGCCAGAGTCTATCCTCCATTTTCCAGTCTGCTCTGTCTCTTTCCTCTTCTCAGCCATATAGCTGCCATGAGTCCAAGGAGGCCAACTGGTATCCAGAAGGCTAACCCAGAAGTAAGTGAAAAAGTATTTCTTGCCCCTGGTTGGCCTTCTAATCTCCACCCTCTACAACCATAGCATGAGGTGTGCTATGTTGGTGCGGCTGCATTCTATAGCATGGCAGGAGATATGAGTGGGCTGTTATTCTCATCACAAACCGGAGAAGGCAAGCTCACACATATGTATTGATCATCCAGTGACTATAGTGCGTGAAACATTCACCACACATCAGAGAACTCATCTAACCAAAAGCGTAACGCTTTTAAATAATTCGTTCTTGAGACTTATGGCAAACAAGAAACCTTCAGCTTTTGGTAATGCCTTAAAGCCCAATCCAAACTCCCCTGCTGTCAATGCAGCCACACCAATGGTGGGGGAGGGGGGCATTCTGCAGGTATGTTTTGGGACCCAGAGCCCTCCTCAAAGTAAGGAAACATTTGTTACTTTGCCCCAGGACAAGCCCCGCTGATCTGCAGCTGCTGGTGCATGCCTGAGTTGTTCCAGGTAAGTGGATCGAGGCCAGGAATGGGGGATTGATGGCACTGCTGACAGCTGATATCACTCTCTTCCTGGCCTGAACACACCCTATCACTTCCCTCCACCCTTCTCTTCCCCAGGAAACAAAGAGGTAGTAACTTGTTTTAAACTACCCTGTCGACTAACAAGAAGCACATAGGTAGTCCCAGCCAATCAGAGATCCCAGTTTGTTTGAATATTAAACTTTATGTTCCTCAAATATTTTGCTGGTTTTCCTGGCAAGGGTGAAAGCAGAATCATATTATGGTGTAGTGACAGAGGCTACATTCTACATTTTTTTAAAACCTTCGCCAACTAGGGAGAAAGCAGTTAAGAGGAGTGCTGTGTCCAGATGGTAGCTTTTCCATGGCCAATTTAGCATGATAGTGCCTCTCCCCAATTGCACAGCTATGAATACAGGAACATAAGACACTGCCTTATACAAAGTAAGGCATAAGTTTAAGTACTGTTTACTCTCCAAGGTCTTTTCTTGGTCTATCAGATAATGCAGACGTGTCCAAGACCCATAGAAAATTTGGGGGCAAGATGGAGAGTTGTGGGATCTGCAGTCTTCTTCAACCTCCCCATTTGCTATATCTTTGTGTGCCTTCTGTGCCTGTTCGCAGCCTCAAAGATGATTGTGCTTTGCTTTCTGGAGCTGTGCTAGAATGTAGGAGGAAATTGCCTGTTGAAGGCAATACAGGCACACTTTCCTACTGGAAGAGAACCCACTCAGAGCCACTTGGTGGATCTCAGATGGGTGGCGGAAAGTTTGGAGCAGACATTGTGGAAGCTGCAGACCTAACTCTTGATATATTCCTTTTGTGAGTGTTTGAATTTTCAAGTGACAGTTGTTTTTAATCTTGTTTTTAGTTCAGTTTTACATAATATCCCTAATCTTGCTAATCTAATCTTGCTTTCTATCAGAGATGTTTCATAGTTGTCCAAGAATTCCAGTTTGCATTCCAGGTGTATCATTTGATTATGTCACAATGTCGGCACTTCCTGTTTAATGATGCCACTTTTGGCTATGACATCACTTCCAGGTTAATGATATCACTTCCAGTGGGTCCTGACATGAGTGTCATCCAGAAAAGTGGGTCTGTGTCTAAAAGGCTTGAGCACCCCTGGCCTAGACAACTGGGCAACTTCATCTTCTGACATTGTGTGTTGTCGTCAGTTCTCATCGGAAAATGGCAGTGGTTGTCACTACGAATAGCTACAGAAGTACAGTGAACTTTGTAGGGTACTAACTGTATATCATACAATATATGGTGAGTGTTATACACAGTGATCATTTTAAGTGCTTTAACTGATATTGCTTTCTTTCTTCTCGAAAACACCAGGAGCAAGATTTAATATCTTCGGGATTGGCGGGCAGCCATCACGTTAATGTGTGGTGATTTCTCTTTATGATTCCAGTCTATGTTTGCTAAAATATTAAACTTTCCCTGTCACAATGAGTGTGCTTGTTTTACGAGCAAGAAGTGGGAAATCAGGACAGGTGGAGTGGCAGAAGCTTGCATGTGTAGGATTTCAAGCAAAGCTTCAGAGAACGGGGATCAGCAGAATAATGCTTTGTCTCAACGGTTGTTTCCTCATGGCCAATTTAGCATGATGGTGCTGAATGAAGAGTGTGGGGTATTTTTATGTAGTTAAGAGACAGGAAATAACTGGCCCATGGTTTATCTTATTTACACTGGTGAAGCTCAGATTGGGGTTGCCATTGGGACTTGAAACATTCAGAATGAGTTAGCAATGCCCCCATACCATTTGTGGCTGTCAAGCATGAAATAAGTTGACATTTTCACACACGTCATCCTCTCTTCCCCAACATGGAATGCCCCCTCCCCTCCCCTCCCCTCCCCTCCCCTCCCTTTCCCCAAATCTACTTACCAGTTGCCAGCACTGCTGGAGTTGCCGCTGCCCTTCCATGTGCTGCTGAGGCAGGGTGCTCGATAGCGCAAGACAAGTGCCAGTGGTCCCTCCTCCCACTGCGTCATGGATGTTCCTCATGCCACATTCCTGACCCTTTCAGCTGGCAAGATGCATGTCCTGCTGGTAATATGGGCCTTTGGAATGGACCCTTACTCGTGGCTTGCAAAACTTAGGATAACCCCCTTGCCTGTCAATGAAAGGCAGTACCTCCTCCAAGCTTCACAAGAATTCAGAATATGCTAGAAATAGTATTTAGCAGCAGAGCCGTTCTTGGCTCGCAGCACTCCTGGGGTGATGCAGCATGTCACCGCCCCCCCCAGGGCAGTCGCCCTGCCCCATGCATTGCACAGCCACACCTCCCCAAGCCCGGAAGAGCTCCATTTAGGAGCAATCCAAGCACAAGGAATGGGGGGGGGGTGAAAAGCATGCACGTTTTTCCACACTGCTGCGCCCTGCCACAGCCAGCACCCACCGCACTCACCCCCCCACACGGCACCCTCCCTGTGCCTCTGTTTAGTAGATACATTCTTCATCTAAGTCTACAGCTTTGTGTGTACATGTGTTCTGCTTTTGCTTCAACCAGCCAAATCCTTGCTCTGCAGCAGTTTTGAGGCTACTGATCCTCTAATTAAAACATTTGTGGAAGTCCCCTTATTGCATTGGCAAGATCTTTTCCTTAAACAATGGCTTCTTTAAAAAATAAAAAGTGTGCAGACTAACTTGTTATGTTAAACCTGCAGGGTGAACTCACAGATCTCTGATACGCAGAAGCAATTTCAGGATGGGCAAAGTCAGGAAAATAAGGAGGGTTTCAGAATACCAGCATGCATAAATAAATAAATAAATTACTAGAGAGGGTCCAGACAGATAAAAGAATACACCAAATGGAATAAATATCTCTCAAATCATCAATATGCATTGGAAAATATCTCTGCAAAGGCGTATATATTCCATTTCCTATATTTTATTTATATATTTATTTCCAATATTTGGACTTTGGGAGGGAATTCCACAGTTGTAGTACTTTCACTTGCTGTTAGTCAGTATCAATCTCAAATCTGACAGTAGACATCCTCCACCTACTGTATGTCATTAGAAGAGGAAGGCATGCTGGAAAGGCACTTGGGATGCCACATTCAACAGGTATATGAGAGAGATACACCCATACATGGACCTAATTGTGCAGTGGGGGGCAGCTTGGATTTACCATCCAAACCATTGTACACACTGTACACAGATTCTATGTGGGCTAATGTGAACATTACAGTTTGCACACACACAACCCCAAAAAATGAGTTTTAAAGTTTAGAACTCATGTTATTTGAGTACTAAATTAGTGTTGCCATGAAATATTATGTGATAAGTAATGTGTTAAAGAAGAGGACTTTTTTCCCTGTGAATGAGGATGAGGTTTGCTTTCCTAGAGACAAATACAGATTGTCAAGTAAAAATATTAAATGACAGTGCTACTAAGTAATGTAGTAGCATCCCAAACACTGGAGATCAATGCAATAAATATAGTTGATGATCCTTAATGACTTAGTGCAATCCATTATTTGGAAAGAGAAGAAATATATTAAGACATTTACAAAGTCAGGGATATTTACAAATCAATAACTGATTTTTTTAAAAAACAACAACACTTTATTCCAGTTAAGTGGCTTTTTTATGTTTCCAATGAGATATTAATGTAGTTTACTGTACAAGCCAGAGGAATTATGGAGAGACTTCTGTTTCTGCTGTACAAGGACTGGGTACTTGTTGACAGAGAGCAGAGGATCATAGTTAGCACACCAGTTGTGCCCTGGGACTTGGAAGGCATGATGAAATGTTGAACTATTTGTATCCTTCAGCAAAAATCGGAACTTAATTTGTGTCTGGAGTCAGCTCAAGAACCTATTTCCAATGCCTAGTCGCAAGAATATAAAAAGCCCTTTGTTAGATTAAGGGTGCAGTCCTAACCTAGAGTTAGGCCAGCACAGTTAGGCCAGCAAAGTTTGGCTGGCACAAAGGACACTGTAAAGAATGTTTGGGCCACTTCTAGAGACAGAGAGGCCAGCACACAGACGTGGGCCATCCTCCCTGACTCTGAGAGTGGTCTAAATGTGCTTTATGGCAGCTCTTGTACCAGCCAAACTTTGCTGGCTTCAGTGTGCCAGCCTAACTCCAGGTTAGGATTGAGCTCTAAACCAAAAGGTACACCTAGTCTGTCCAGCACCCTGTTTTCCACAAGGGGAACCTCATAGCTCGGAGGAGCTCATAGACTAGACATGAAGGCAACAGCCTCTTATTTATGCCCCACCAGCATCTGGTCAGAGGCATACTGACTTTGAAACTAGAGTTTTCATTTAGCTATCATGGCCAATATAGCCACTGCTTGATGCCATAGAGACAAATACTAAATTTACCAAATCCTCTTTTAACTACAACTAAACTATTAAGATCACCATATTCAGTCCTGGATTATGTGAGACACTTAAAAAAAATAGGGTGCTTTTTTTTTGCACATACAGAGTGAATTCACTTCATCACTAAGTAGCTATAGTTGTTACCAATAATCTGCAGCTGTGAGGAAAATTTCATAAACCATGACTTCTAAATCAGTGTCCATCCTGATTCCTTGTCTTCTCTGACACTGCCCATTGAAAACTGAAATGTGTGGAACTCCATACATAACTTCAAAACAGAGGATACGTCAAGAATCCTTTCTCTTTTGTCTGCATAATAGCAACACTTTTTCCTATAGTACTCCGACTTGTTTGCCATGGATAGTGCCCTGTTTTGAGGTAATTCGAATTAAATATTGTCAGATCATTCCTTTTTAAATTGTTTGGCTTTCTTGCGTTACGTTGCCTGGATTGCCCCTTTATTGGGCTAAAAAGACGGCAAAGGGAGGCATTAACCTGATGTTGACTATAAGCAATTTTTACCCAACTCTTTCTTCCTGGCACTATGTATGGCTGCGTGTGGCAGTAGCAGTCGTGGCTTCACCAGGAGGCAGCACAGCTATTGCTACCTCCATGAAACCTGAAGTAATTGTGGTGACATCATCACGTCACTGCAATTACTGTACTTCTGCCCACCCCCTTTAAAAAAAAAGTCAAAAGGAGTCAGCAGCCAGCTGGCTCTGTTTCGCTTGCCGGTGGTAGAGATTCAATGCCCTCCCTTCCTCCACTTTTTGAATGGGGCTGGCTCACTTTTGGCCCTGTTTGGCTTTAATGAGGGAGGGAAACCTTTCCCACCTGCCAAATGGAGCCAGCAGCTACAATTTCCAGGGGGGGGGGGGGTTAGGGAGGAGAAGTAGGCATCCCGCCCACTCTGGAGCTGAATGGAGCTGGAAGCAAGCTGGCTCCATTCGGCTTTAAAGTGGGGAGCGAAAGCGGAAAGCAAACTGCCCGTGTGCTTCCCCTCCACTCCTTAAAGCCAAATGGAGCCAGCAGTGGCTGCCAGCTCCATTCAGCTTGCCGGCGGACATGTCAGGTGGGGGCACTGTGAGTGGAGGGGGAGGCTGCACGCTGCCATCCCTCACCCCTTGCATCAAGGGCAAATGTCCCCCCTGCCCCCTCTTAGGTCCACCACTGGAGGGTGGCTTTCCCTGTCCCAAACTAGACATGCATCTCAGGTAAAACCAGGAAATGGGGAACTTGGATATGATGCATCTACTGCTCCTTCTCTGCCAACAGTCCTGCTTCCAGCTGGTTAATGCTTTGGGAAACAGGAGAAGGGACTAGAAGGCCTTTTGGCCTGTTCCAGTAGGGCTGTGCTTAGGTTAGTCTAGATACCGAGCTGTCTGATCCAGTAATTGGTTGACGACCGCCATAGTGGAGGCCCACAAGCTCTCACGCCTGTTCGACAATAAGCGTTTACGATTTAATTGCTTTTTGCCCATTGCCAAGCATGTTTGTAAATCGTTTTCAGCTGCTGAATCGTTTTAAAAGTAGGAATGATAAATAATGCCTTGCGCTTCCTTTGATTCCAAGAGAACCCATCGCGCCACAGCAAACCTCATTTATTTCCCTCTCATCCATCCTTTTTGCGAGTGTGCTAAAGTAATGACAGAATCATGTAAAAATGATTTGTAATTAAATTAAATGCCACAGCCAAAAAAAGTTTAAAACGCATTTAGTCCAAAACAATAAACAAGTACATGATTAATTGCTTCAGTGTGCCTTGCTTTTGATGTGTGAAAATGAAGATGCTGCCGCCGCAGAGCGCCTTTGAATCCATGCAACATCCACCTGGTATAAGCCTTCCTCACTCTGCACTGCACTGCACGCAGCCAGCTTCCAAGAATGCTTTGAAAACACCCCTGGTAGCAATACATCACCACAAACCTGGTCTGCCCGTTGTGTGACACACACTAAGCCCAATGTAGCTCTCGCAGGGCTTCCTGAGCTGCTGCTTGCCTGAGAGAGCAAAACTCTGGAGCAGGAAGTGGAAGGCACACCTGGCAGACCTCAATGTGTGGTCCTTAGGCTGCATTTGGCTTTGTGGGTCATCAGCTTTGAAGACCTGCCATCACTTTGAGAGCAATCTTAACCTGGAGTTAGGCCAGCACACTTAATCCAGCAAAGTTTGACTGGCTCAAGGGCCACCGTAAAGTGCACTTGAACCACTCTCGGAGTCAGGGAGGATGGTGCACGTATGTGTGCTGACCTCTCTGACTCCAAGAGTAGGCCAAACATACTTTACAGTGTCCCTTGTGCCAACCAAACCTTGCTGGCTTAACTGTGCCAGCCTATCTCCAGGTTAGGATTGCACCTTCAATCCAGTTTCTTCCTTCTGTACAATTACATTCCTAGGCTGAATATCCATGGACATTGCAAGAAAATATAAAAAGACAATGCAGCATTCCCTTGTGTAAAATGTGTTCCCTTGGATAAGGATTGAACGCTCTCTCTCTCTCTCTCTCTCTCTCTCTCTCTCTCTCTCTCTCTCTCTCTCTCTCTCTCTCTTCCTGTGTGTGTGCGTGTGAAGAAAGAGAAGGGGGCTGGTTATCCATATCCTTCTCTAGTTTCACATGTACCCCAAGCCTGCATCTCCTTCCACATTTCCTTTTCCCATACCGGAAATACCGTCATGCCCAACATGGCTGCACACAATAGCAGAAAGAATATTATGCTGCCATTCTTGGTGGACCTTTCATTTGAATTATTTACTGTCTATGGTAAACAATGTTTCCTAAAGATTCACAGAGAATTCTCTTCAGTATTGAAGAAATGCTTTCTATTTTTCCACAAGCACATTTACACAACAGAACACCTATCTGCATCACAACCTTTTATTTTCCTACCAACTAGTGCGCTTGTATTCAAAATTTTCTCTGGTGGGCTTGCTGCAGACTTCAAGTAGGTTCTAGATAGGGTGTGAAACATAAAGCCCGGGGACTGAATGCAGCCCCCAGAAGCTCTTTATCTGACCCTCATTATAATTAGGGCTTTCCAAGAACTGCCATTTTAGCAGCTCTGCTTCTGCCCAGGCTTTGGGAGGGAGGGACAGAACAAGGCCTCAGGAGGAGACGAACACTATGGGTTAAAGGAGCAGACAGCCCCATCTTAGGAGGATTCAAAGAGTCCACTGTTTCCACTGCAATGTTTTCCCCCAAGTAGTAGCTTGTTTAACCATTGATGCATGTAACCTAATCAGGCTTGTTAGTTTCACGACCCACCAAAATTTGTGTGGCGATGCATTGGTGGGTCCTGACCCACAGTTTGGGAACTACACTGCCCTATAGGATTGGGCCATAAGATTTGGAGTGAAACCTGTGGTGGTATCTAAAGCAGGAGGAACCGGTATGCTGGGCGGGACTTAGGTGTGATTGGCTGCCCGTCCGTTCGGTTCTGCCGCCTGCCCGCCTGCCATGCGGGTTGCCCTGGCCTCGGGGGGCGCCTGCTTGCCGGGGGGGACGGGTGGGGGGCACGCTGGGTGCCTGGGCAAGCAGCGGTGGGGCGCGCCAACTGGGGGCAGCCCGCGCAGTGGGCGGGCAGGTGGCGGAACGGAACGGACAGGCTGCCGATCAACCGTACGTCCCGCCCAGTGTTCCGGTTCCTCCCGCTTTAGATACCACCACTGAGTGAAACCCTTCACATACAGCAATGTTTCTAAAACTGTGGGTCAGGACCCATTTGATGAGTCGCATCCTGATGTCAGGTGGGCCGCAGTAAGCTAGGAGCAGCCATCTTGGAAGCTGCAGACTTTATTCTTGCTATATTCCTTTTGTGAGTGTTAACAGTTTGATTTTTCAAGTGAGGTTTTTTAAAAATTTTGTTTTCAGTTCAGCGCTTTTACATCATATTTTGTCCCAATCTTGCTTTCTGTCAGGGATGTTTCATGGTTGTGCAATTGCTGCAGTCCAAGAATGCCAATTTGCATTCCAGGAGTGTCATTTTATTGTGTCACATTGATGGCACTTCCTGCTTGATGACATCGTTTCCTGCCACAACATCACATCACTTTTGGTGGGTCCCAACATTCTAAAAAGTGGGTCCCAGTTTAAAAAGTTTGAGAACCACTGACATACAGCATCTGTTTATCCTGAGTACTCCAATTGGACAAGGAGTTTGCTGTAACAAGCCATCAGATGAAGAAAACTGCTTTATGCTTGTCACACACACACACAGGTGCTTCCCAGAGCTGTTTGTGGGAAATTAAACCATCTAAAGTGGACACAAAAAGTATCATTTTCCTATACAGCAACTGACAAAAGCACCACTTTATCACTGAATGGAACAACAAAACCTCAGTCAAATGAAGGTAAGAAAGCATTTCCTGACCTAGAGGAACTGAAGCTTCCCAAACCTGCTTCAGTTCTGAAGAGAGATGAGTTGCTGCCTCTGCTTCTTCTTCTTTTTTAATCCCAGGGCCCTTGCATCTCACACTTTGCAGCTTCTTTTTTTACGCTATCGAGTATTCCATACAAACACCATTGTCATTGACAGTTTCAAATGTTCTGTACTCAGTAAGTCAAGCCAAGGGGCCTGTGGTTTTTTCACAGTCTGAAAGAGATGACTGTGTCAAATATGCCCCTGCATATCAAATATAAATAAAGGCCTAAGCAAAGTATTTTAATCGCAGTTGTGCAAAAGCTGGCCATTTATTACAGCGGTGCATTGTGCTTTTCCAACCCATACGTACCAAAGGAAATTCTGTGGAGCGTTTTGGATCAGAGTTGAGCCAAGTGGCATAGCAAGCAGGGTGGCAGGGGTGACCTGCCCCAGGGACCAGGCCAGAAGGGGGTGCCATGTGAGGCCCAGCCAAGAGGGTGGTGGTGGTGGTGGGAGAAGCAGAAGCAGCACCAGACCCTGATCATCACTCTGCTTGCAAGAACATCCTTCAGCCGCCTTTGAAAATAAATACAGGCATGCCCTGGTAACCATATGGGTTCCATCCCATAACCCACCCCCAGATACATGGGATCCATGGATACTGAGAACACCTGTCTCTGCCCCCCCCCGTGACCCTTGCACACTCATTAGCACATTTCTAATGCTTACTCAATGGAAGATAATTGCTTTTGCAAGGTTGCTATAAGCACAGCAACTCGTAGCAACCATCAGGCTATCTCCTGGCGGCCTGATTGTTAAAAAATATTTTTAAAAAAAGATCGCTCTCAAAAAGAAGTGGTTCACTTCCACTAAGTAAGAACTTTCCCTTGGGTAAATCTTAGAAACATGCTAGCCACACCCTTTAGTCATTTCTAAGACTACCCAGGGCAAATTCTTGCTTTAACAAGGTTACTTTAAGCCCCAGATCGGTGGATAAGTGAAACCACAGAAAAGGGATCTGTAAATATGCCCCCTCCCCCCGGTAGTTGTATTCTGGGGGCAAACCTGGGGAAAAGATTTAAATGTTGGTTCCAGTATCCGCAGATTCTGATATCTGCAGGGTGTACCAGAAAGGAACAGATACTGGGGTCTGACTGTACTCCAATGTACATGGAGAAATTCACTGGAGTATAATTTGTAGTGAAGCAAAGGTGGGCATGGAAAGGATGAAACACCTTCAACACCAAGAAGGATGCAGCCAACCTGGAGCAGGTTCAGAGAAGAGCCACAAAGATGATCAGGGAGCTGGAAAACAAGCTGGAAAAACCTTTCTATGAAGAAAGGTTGAGGGAACTTGGTAGGTTTAGAAGAGAAGGCTGAGAGGGGATATGACAGCACTGTCTGAAAATCTGAAGGGCTGTCATAAGGAAGAAGGGACAAACTTGTTCTCATCTGCCTGTGACAGGAGAACTAGGTCCAATGGGTACAAACTGCAAGAGAGGCAATTCTGGCTGGACATCAGGAAGAATTTCTTGACGATAAGGGCGGTTTGACAGTGGAACAGATTGCCAAGGGAAGTGGTAGATTCTCCCTCACTGGAGACCTTCAAGCAGAGGCTTGACAGGCACCTGCTGGAGATGCTCTAGGAGGATTTCCTGTTACGGGCAGGGGGGTTGGACTAGATTACCTTATAGCCCCCTTCCAACTCAATGATCCTATGATTCTACTTCTCTCCATCCCTTGCTTTTTCTGCTCTACATTCCCGTCTCCTGAAAGCTTCTTTTCATCTTTAAATCATGCTAAGGCATCATCACCCGCATTTGCATGCAGCTGAGCCCTGCAGATGCCTCCTTGTCCAACTCTCGTTTCACAATCCCGTCAGGGCAACTGTCTCGGAAACCGTCGGCATGTATGAAATGGAATAGAGCAGGAATGCACACTGGGGAGTGAGAAGAGCTGAGCAGCTCCCTGCCATGCTGAAAATAGTCCCACTTGTGAGTGGCAAGCCTCCTTTTCACAAGCATCCAAATTGCCCAGCTAAAACACTGTTATCAGATGGAAAGCCAAAGACTCAATCCTGCCCCCACTGAGGTCAATCAGAGATTTCTTGACAATTTTTAATGGGATCAGACTTGAGCCACTAGATTAATAGCTGCTGGTAGGGTGGGAGACACACTTATCAAGCGACGTGACAGATTGCTTGCTGCTTCAGCAGGCTGGGCAGGTTTGTACATCTCTGGTAAATGGGCAAATCTACCTTCGTCTTGCGAACAGACTGGGGCAGCCTAACTAGGTCTTTCATTCTTCAGCAATTCACTTTGGAATTGGATATTGAGGATCAGTTTAAAATCATGACAATCCCTAGACTAAGAAAGAAAGAAAGAAAAGCAACTCTAAGAACAATATAGCAGTTACAGTAGGATTCTGGGGGAGCTGCCCCTTCTCTCTCTCTCTCTCTCTCTCTCTCTCTCTCTCTCTCTCTCTCTGTACACAAAGTGTGCATTATATTTACCATGCAACACAGTAGTTTGGATTGTTCTTTTAGTCTCATGTCACAGCCAGACAGGACCACACCAACAGGTAGAGGGTATTTGGCCCTTTTCAGCAGCACCATTCTCCTGCTGAATATTGTGCCCCTAAAGAGGCTGGTTAACCTTTTGTCTGCCATTTGTCACAAAGACACTTTAAGGCAGTGGTTTACAACCTTTGATTGGGACACTATCTCATTAAGAAGTGTAGTAACCCGACCAGGATCCATAGCTGCTAATAGTACGGCACTTCTAGTAACAGATAAGTTACCCTGGTTTGGCAGTAACAGTAGCAAAACTTGGAAGTGTTGTACTAATGGCATCTATGAGTCCCCAGTTGAGTCTTTAAGGGCAGCATCCCCCCAAAAATGCATGTGCCTGCCCTGGGGGGATTGCAACCTCCAAGTTGGGAAACAATAGTTTAAGGGTTCACCAGCCAGTTAGGCAGGCTGATTTTTTTGGAATATAATGGAGGAAAATGTGAAATAGCCTTTATTTCTGGGTGCTTGTCCCCAATCTAAATTACAATGCTGCACAGCTGCAACATGATAAGTAAGATCTGAACTACAGATGTCACATGGGAAACATACTACTGTATGACACAAACATTGCTTATGTTGAATTTTAAATATTTCTTATACAATTTAGAGATGCTGATTCCAATCTTAGTGTTTTTGTATCATCAAAAAAAAAAATGAGTTTATTGTGTCTTTAGCGTATTGCCTAATGCTGTGGTTCCCAAACTGTGGGACACACCAGAGAGTCACAAGTCAACTACAGCTGGGTCACAAAGCACCTAGAGCAGCCATATTGAAAAGATGGGATGCTGGAAGGGGGAGAGTTGTATGGTTGTTTTGCTTGTGTCAATATTGTAAATAGACTTTGCTATTGGACAATGGCTGAGAAATAACCCAACTGATTGCTGCATTCTCAGGAAAGCAGCAGGTTCTGGTGTTACAATGATGGCACTTCCAGCCACGACATCACTTCCAGTGGGCCCCAGTCAGATTGTCATTCTAAAATGTCATTCATTTAGATTGTCATTCTAAAATGTGGGTCCCGATGCTAAAAGGTTTGAGAACCACCGAATGCATTGTAATATATGTTAAATTATACAGCTATGTAGTGTAGATAAGCTATTTGATTCTATGCCCAAAAGCAGCATTTTTTAAATCTTCATACCAAAATCAATACAGAGACATCAACATATTCAGATTGACCTGAAATTGTTGAAATTGTTGAAATTGTTCAGATTTTGATTACACAGTCTCTCTCTCTCTCTCTCTCTCTCTCTCTCTGTCTGTGTGTGTGTGTGTGTGTGTGCGCGCGCCTGCAAATATTTAGTTCAAAGCAAGAAGTTATGAAATATGAAAAGGGAGTATCTCAGGGTAGACATAAAATAGAAAAGGCTCAAAATGTTTTTAAAAGTTACCCATATCCACTGATCCACGCACGATCTACCGCACAATCTCCGTAAATTCCAGAAATATTCCCTGTACATCAGAGCCCTCTATAAACTGGTGGATTGCACATGCACAAAACTCTCAGAGGAAAATGCATTTGCACTTAAAAGGAAGCCTTGACCATTAGCTGCCCATCGACAGTGAAGTGGCACCAGAAACTGTTAGCTATAACTGCTTGCTATAGTGAATGTACATAACCCCTACAAAGCTAGTGTTGTGGATAATAGAAATTCTATTGCATTTAAAGCTTAGTAGCATAACCATCTTTTGACTTTGATCGTCATGATCTAGCCACTTAGCCTTCTGCTAAGTATTTGCTTTGGGAGTGAAACCATGCTTTCCACAACATTGCTTTTAACGGTGCTATTTTACATGCATGCATTTTATTATAATACTATTGTTACCAGGTATATGTACTTCCCAGTGTCCTAACTCTAGGATGGCGTCTTTTCCAGTAGTTGTCATTTGTGTCTTTTCTGCATCTCTTTTTAGACTGTGAGCCTTTTGGGGACAGGGAGCCAATTATTGATTTATTTTGCCATGTAAAGTGCTTTAAGAACTTCCTTTTCTTGACAAGCAGTATGTAAATATTCTTAGCAATAATAACAATAATAACCAAATACACATGTATTGGTACTAGAGTATTTGCATCCTGGATAATTGTGTCCTGATCAAATGCTTCCCAGTCATTGGCATCCCTGGACAGTCACATCCAGGGGTTTTTTTTTGCATTCCAGTTATTTCCATCCCACTAGAACTGGACAATGAACAAACTTTAACTGGGCAAAAAATCCCATTTTAAATATAGCAAACCTTTTATCCCAGCCCTAACCCTAACCCTACTTTTGGGTTTTAAAAATGTAAATGTAGTTCTAATATCTAATAAACATAAAAATATATTTTATATAAATATGTATAAAATATATAAGTACATCTAATACAGGGGCAGGGCAATACAATCACCCCCTTTGGCCGAATGTAACCCAAATATGGAACAAATAATAGGGAAAATTTATGAAGTGGCAGAGATGGACATTTTAACAGAAAGATTAAGAGAGGGCAAGATCAATAAGATTAAACAATACTGGAAAATGTTTTATGATTGGATAGAAATGCAATGTTGAATTGTAAAGTAATAAAAGATTAGTACTGATTACATAGTTCAGCGTTGGATATTAAGATATTTCATAATTTATAAGTAAAGAAGATTTTGGATATATTCAGTATGAAATAGATAACCTTAGAAATGATATTTTTAATTGGATTGATGATATTTTTAAGATATTATGATGCATTGCAAGGTACTTACCTAATGTGTTTACCTTTGTTTAACCCATTCCTTTGTTTTCTGTAACCCTATCCCATCTCTTTTCTTAAAAATTAATAAAAACAATTAAAAAAAAGAGAGAGAATTACATTGCTGACGCAGGTAGCTGCATTGATGCAGCAGTCCTGGAGTCCTAGATTGTAAGCTGCCCCTGCGCTGGCCAGGTTTGGCCAGCACAGGGGCTTTTCTGGGTGGGGGGAGATGGGAGGAGCGGAACAGGGCAAGAAAGGGTGTTCTGGTGGGCAGAATGGCCCAGGGAGGGGGAGGAGCCTTAAAGCCTCATCAAAGCTCCCATCCTCAAGCCGCATGGCACCTGCTAAACAGCAGGCCCACACACGAGAAGCTCCATCAGGGCGGCTGGCACCTACCCCAGGGTAAGAGAACAAAGAGGACAAACTGGTGGGCTGCTGCGAGATGCAGGAAGCTGGACTAGATGGGCCTTTGGCCTGATCCAGTGGGGCTGTTCTTATGTTGCCATTGCCCTATGGAGGCTCTAGCCTGCTCCCACCCTGCTTTGGATACAAAGCAGGCCAGTCGGCCTGCCTGTTCCAGTGCAGGTTAGGATTGTGCCCTCAGTCATTGCATCTGAGGCGCATCTGAGGTGATGATCTCACTCGCGAACTGCTACTTACCTTGTTATCTGTGCCTCTGCCCTTGTTATCCACTATGCAGAGACCTTCCAAAGGCTGGAAGGACCTTCATAACAGCACCTGCGACCAGCACTGAACCCTTTAAAATGGCCAGCAAAAGCATCCTCCAGCCATGTTTAATGGGTCCATGCTGGTCACAGGGTATTCTGAAGATCCCTGCAGCCTCACTGGGATGCATTCAGAGATCTTTTGGCACTTCCTGCTGCACTCTCCTGGCTTCCTGTGGGTCTCCACTGGATTCTTCTGATGACAGATAAGGTAACCCTTGCACCTAACCCCATAGGCTCAATAGTTTGTTACTGCAAATTTGCTATCTAGGAGGATTTTCAGGAACCGAACCATAGCGGATTATGAGGACTGACGGTATACATATATTGGTACACAAATGTCTGGGATGCATTAAAAAAAAAAAAAGGTTCAAATGTCCAGGAATGCCAATTACTGGGACACAATGTGCCTGTCATTACCTGAATTATATCCAAAGCAGACTGGAAGGAGGAGTGTCAGAATAAAAAAAAAGTCAAAGTTTTAAAGGTCTCTTTAAAGCAAAATGTTATCTAGTGCATTCTTGTTTGGATACCTAGAAGCTAGAGATCAACTGCATAGTTTGTCATTCCTGAATATCCTTTTCTCTTGACTACAGGTATTGTCTAATGGGCAATCTTTGCTAGAAAAAGAAAAGAAACATTATTCCCAGCAGAATGGGTTGGGGAAAAAAACCACATGAAAGTTAACCATCTGTTCAGAATGTCTGACAGCCAGTAGAAAAATAATGAACTCGATGTTCATATTTAGGAAAAAAAACAAACCAAGAATAAACAAACGGATGTTTAAGAATACTTTTTTTTAATGGAGTACAGAATCTCTGTAGCTTGTTTTAAAAGATAAAACTGCTAAATTTGAGACCCAGGTGTTTAAGGGTGCAATCCTAACCCGGAGTTAGGCACAGTTAGGCCAGCAATGTTTGGCTGGCAAAAGGGCCACAATAAAGCGCATTTGGACCACTCTCACAGTCAGGGAGGATGGTGCACATCTGTTGCTGGCATCTCTGACTCCAAGAGTGGTCCAAACATACTTTACGGTTTCCCCTGTGCCAGTCAAACTTTGTGCCGGCTTAATTCCAGGTTAGGATTGCGCCCTAAAGGTGCGCCTAAAGGCCCCAAATTTACCCTTTAGAAAAAGGTGGTTTCTAATTTCTCTTGGGAGAAAAGGTAGGAGGAAGCCTCACATTAATCTCTACGGGTCTATGCTCAGTCCTCTTTATAGCTCATCGGGGGGGGGGCCCTGAAGTGTTAAGGGACTCAATTTTTTTCCAAGCAGAGTCACCTTTAGCAACAAGCAGCTTCTGCAAATCTCAGTATAGGTTGCATGTCTCCGAATTTCTGAAAACAGAAAGTAAATGTTATGATATAGGAAGAGCTGTTTAGTGCGCAATCCAAACTGCACCGTTGGGCCGACACAAGCCCCTTGCGACGTCCTCGGCTCTGCACTTGCTAAATAGCAGGCGCAGATTCGAGGAGCACATAAGGGAGGCTGGAGCCAATCCTGGGCAAGGGCGCATACATGCCCTACCCTTGGGGAGGCTCCTGAGCTCTCCCAACTTGCCCTGGATACAGTGCAGGCCTGCCAGCTTTGCTGTTCCAGCGCAAGTTAGGCTTGTGCTCTTAGTCCGTTTACTCTTGCTTCCTTGCTCTCACCCGTTTTTAAAATGATGACTATTCGAGCCTTCCCTTTTTTACAGAAACGGATAGGCATTTTCTGGACTAGTTTGGCCTTTAGTCTGATGCAGTGGGGCTCTTCTTATGTTCTTATGCTTAGAGGAGATCTTAGATCTGGAATTGGCTTCTTCTCTTGTTGCAGCCGAGACTGGCTTATGACCCTGAGATCCTGTAACGGAGCTTATCCCTTTTCCCAGAAGTGCTTGAAACAGAGAAATGTTATTATCCCTTCATTTTGCAGATGCTGTTGTACTGTCAATTGTCACTGGGCTATCACCTAGCAAACACATACTGGAGTGTCAGTACTGTCGGCAAACCTCGGAACAAACATCAGTCATTCTAATTAAACAGTACCCAGGGATTATTCTTCCTTCTTTGTACCCTGCCATTGCAAAAGGCACGCCGAAAAGACCAAACCTTGCTGCTGAGATAACACATGCTAAAAAGACCTTGCTGCTGTTACACATGGAGCTCCCAACTGTCATGCCACTGGTGGTTGTTCCATTCCAACCAAATATTAAGTAGTAAAAAGGGATCTGTTAGCGCCTGAGACATCTCAGGATAACAACAAAGCAAGGGGGGAGCAGCACAGGAAAAGATCTTCTGAACATAGCAATGCACGGCAAGAGTGAGGTTGTAAAAGAATCCTTTGTATGCACATTTTATGCTTTTATCATCTTGTCTTTCCAGCACTCTGTACGTCCACTTGATATCATCATCATCATCATCATCATCATCATCCAAAGTAAAACTTTGATTCCCACTGAAAACTGAATTTCCACTGAAGAAAGGATTCCCTTCTCTAAGCATGGCAGCAAATATTATTTCTCAAAATTTTTAATGTCCCTGCAACCATTGCCTGTAATGGAGACATACACCAGAGGCTTATTACCAGTAACTTTAGATCAGTCACTACATCATACAGGTGGTCTAAGTGTGAAGAGTCAGAAGTCCTTTTCAAATATTGCCGTACTGTGAAATGGGATGTGTGTATGTACGTGCATGCGCACATGTGGTTGTGTACCCAACTATCTGTGTATAAAAACTCTCAACTAGATTTGCACATGGCTTGCACAAATACAATTGCATTCACACATACTTTCCTTACACCCATGTTCTTCATTCCCTGAAGTTATATTACTGTTTCTAAAAGCTCGTGCTATGCAGAACATAAGAACATAAGAAGAGCTCTGCTGGATCAGGCCAAAGGCCCATCTAGCCCAGCTTCCTGTATTTCACAGTGGCCCACCAGGTGCCTCAGGGAGCATATGAGATAACAAGATGCCTGCATTCCATTGCAACTCCCTTGCACCTGGCATTCTGAAGTAGCCTACTACTAACGTAAGGAAGTTGCATAACCCATCATGGGCTATAGCCCACGATGGACTTTTCCTCCAGAAATCTGTCCAATTCCCCTTTAAAGACACCTAGGCCAGATGCCATCACCACCTCCTGTGGCAAGGAGTTCCACAGGTTAATTATCTGCTTGGTAAAAAAATATTTCCTTTTATCTGTTCTAACTCTCCCAACATTCAATTTTAGTGGATATCTCCTGGTTCTAGTGTTGTGAAAGAGGAAAAAGAACATCCCTCTATCAATTCTATCCATCCTATGCATAATTTTGAATGTCTCAATTATGTCCCCCTTCAGGCACCTTTTTTCTAGGCTGAAGAGCCCCAAATCCTGCAGTCTTTCTTCATCAGGGAGGTGTCCCAGCCCAATAATCATTTTCGTTTCTCTCTTCTGCACCTCTTCTAGTATATATTCTTTTTGAGATGTGGCGACCAGAACTGTATGCAATACTCCAGATGTGTCCTTACCATTGATTTGTAAGGAAAAGGTTTCCCCACAACCGAATGTTCTAGTCATGACCGACTCTAGGGGGCGGTGCTCATCTCTGTTTCTAAGCTGAAGAGCCAGTGTTTGTCTGAGGACAGTTTCCGTGGACATGTGGCCAGCATGACTATCCACCAAGTCGCACAGAACAGTGTTACCTTCCCACCAAAGTGGGAAGGTACTATTCATCTACTCGCATTTTTTTTACATGCTTTCGAACTGCTAGGTTGGCAGGAGCTGGGACAAGTGATGGGAGCTCATTCTGTTGCGTGGTCTTGAACGGCCAGCCTTCTAGTCAGCAAGCTCAACTGCTCCGTGGTCTAACCCTCAGTGCCACCACGTTCCACTTATCTATTTGGGCCGCTGCAAGATGCAGGAAGCTGGACTAGATGGGCCTTTGGCCTGATCCAGTGGGAATCTTCTTTTGTTCTTATGTACATTGGCATAATAATATTGGCAGTTTTATTCTCAACCCCTTTTTCAATTACCCCAAGCATGGAATTGGCCTTCTTCACTGCTGCTGCACACTGGGTCAACACCTTCATCGAGTTATCCACCAACACCCCAAGATCTCTCTCCTGAGCTGTCACAGACAGTTCAGAACCCATTCACCTATAGGTGAAGTTTTGATTTTTTGCCCAAATGTGCATCACTTTACACTTGTCTACATTGAAACACATCTGCCATTTTGCTACCCATTCTCCCAACTTGGAGAGATCCTTCTGGCCACCTCGCTACTTATGCCTGTCTCCAGGTCATTTATGAACAAGGTGAAAATCATTGGCCTTGGGGCACTCTGCTTTCCACCTCTCTCCATTGTGAGAATACTCATTGACCTCTGCTCTCGGTTTCCTGGCCCTCAACCAATTCTGAATCCAAAAGAGGACCTGCCCTCTTGTTCCCTGACTGTGAATTCCCTGACTATTTATTCCCAAAGGTATATCCCTTTGAAAGTGAAGCTGTACTCATATGGACCTCAGTAAAACTGTCTGTAAACAGGTTTGTATTTCCATGTGAATGCCTTAACCTGGGTCTATTTTTACAGATCTACAGCCAATTACATTGTACACAGGCTGTATCTGTTTTGAATGATTCAGACAATATTAAAGTGTTGAACCAGTTCCATGCAAAAGCAAAAAAAAGCACCCTCAAGGGGTGTGCCTAACCTGGTGTTTTCCTGCACTATTGGACAAACCATCCACATGCAATTGAGAAAACTCCCCCTACATCAAGAAGAATGGCTAGGACATGTGCATTTCTTCTATCCCATGGGCTCAATTTGGTACCGAGAGTTTCGTTCAAACTGATCCTCTTTGAATAATTGTGGTCGGATGGCAGGCTAACATGCCTGGATACACAGAAGCCTTGCATGCCTTGATACACCGATGTGTCCCAGCCAAACGTTGTTGGCCTAACTGTACCAGTCTAATTCCAGGTTAGGGTTGCACTCTAAAAGGTTCTTTGTGGTTACTAGAGTTGGCAAAAAGCGAAATAAAGAATCCATTCCATGCTTGGCGGTTGGCAATTATGAAAGATTCACCTCCATTGCCTCCACTGCCAAACTGTAGGAAAAGTCAGTCCTGAAGCATTTTTCAACAATCTGATGCGACGTAATAGCAGTGAAGAAAAGCCAGCTGGCAAATTTATGATTGTTGCTGTTGTTCCTTATATTATTGTGGCAAATGCATGCTCAGTCATTTCTGCCATCTGCCTCACAAGCATTATCTAACAGAAACACGATGACTACCTGGCGATGCTGTTGTTAAGTTGTCTCAAGGAAAGGGAAACAAAGTGGATGACATCGTCAACCAAACATGGCGTGGCTGAGGAGGCCCACGGTGAAACGGGAGCCAGACTGGAGCACCTGAGGAAAAGCAGGTTTGTGAGCTTTTGAATGATTCTTTCGTGCCCATTAACGAATAACTATTTCCGTCGTTCCACTTCTAGAGAATCAAAGTCAAGACTAAACATGCAGAATTGCTCTCTGACTCTCAAATTAGTGGGACATATGAAAGAGATAATTATGTGCTGGCAACTTTACGTGACTCGCAGATTCAAGGATGATTTCCTAAAAATGGCTGGCAGTTGTCATCTAGTTCCTTGTTCCCTCATTTGCTTCCCTGACAGAAGAAGCAAATCACAGGAGAGAAAATGGAGTCTTAAACTTTCTGGGCAGAAAGATCTGGCTTTTTCCAAACGACAAGTGAGCAGGCCACAATCAGGAGGTTGGCTCCTGGGATACAGCACCCAGTGCTCCAATATAACCGTAATAATGGCTGTAATCAACATAGAAAATGATGGGGAAAATAGAACTATATATATTGCTATAAAAGAGAGGCTAGGGCAGTGATGGCGAACCTTATGGTCTCAGTGTGTCAAGAATTCAGGAAATGCTTAACTTTACTCTGCGGGCAGGTCAGCCTCCCCCCTCCTCACAAATAAAAGACAATTATTTACATATTCATTTATTTAAAAAAATACAGTTCAATCATGTGTGTTGCTATGTATTATACAGGCAGGTCCTCATTTTCTGTGGGTTTTTTGTCGCAGGATCCCCTGCAGTTAAGAGGCCAGCTTAACCCCCCCCCCCCCCGAGGCTTTACTGAACCTGCAGAGGCCATACGCATCTGCTTGCAGCCTCTGCAGGCCTCAGAATGACGGGTCAAATTAAAAAGGCAACTTCCCATTTTTTCCCATTTTTCAGCAAAACTGAAAGTGACATTTATACTTTCCACCTTGGGGAGCCCAATCCTCACCCAGTGCTGGGACTCCAAGCAGCCTGTGTAGGGCCAAACCATGTAGGGCCTCCCCACCCAGGATCTGGCTTAAGTGCCGGATCCTTGCCCCACCACCCTCCTCGGGCCAGTCAGCCCCCAGGCCTGCCTTCCCCCATCCCATTCCACCTTGCTTCCACCCTCCCCCTGTCCTCCCCAACCCCCATGCTGGCTGAACTCGGTTGGCGCTTCCCCATTTACCTGGGGCAGTGCAGAAGCTGGATTCCTCCACAGGTTGAGGCACATCCTCACACCGGCCCAGCCAACTTTCCAGTTGTTTTCTCCATAAGGCATGTTTCTCCATAACTCTCCATAAGGCATGTTTTCTCAACTCTGGGCCGGCCCAGCTGACTTGTGCTAGCCCACCACAGGCTTTGGACTGCACCCTTAAAAGCATTCTGAGACCCAGGGAAACCCTGGAGTACATAGAAAACGCTCTGGACCCAACCAGGGCCCAGCTCCAGATAGGATTGAAGAGTCCAAGTGGGACCTTCCCCTGCAGGTTCAGAACCCACAGATTCTTAAAACTGCAGGTCCTCAAGCCACAGATATCACAGGCCCACTGTATAAAGAAATGTCAAATAATCTCAAACATGAAATACATGTAAAACAAACTCAGTTGTTGTCAGGTGTTGGCTCCAATCATTGCAGCCTGCCCAGCGTACTGGCTGAATGCCGCCTCCGAGCCTGCCATAGTTGGAGACCCCTGGTCTAGATCTACAATGATGACAATGTTTAATTGTCCAAAGCGTGTCCAATGAACATGCAGAAGGCATGGTGACATCATAGCAGCAAGCTCTGCCCCTCACCTACAACATTATTGTTGAGTGCCTGAATGTGGCCTACACTGCAGAAACATAGTATGGGCCAGCAATGGATACACTCAGGAACTACATCCCTCATACTGAGCTGCCTTCCCCCCCTCCCTAGACCAATAATATAAACCTAAGTAATTAAAGTAATAGCCAGACTCCTTAAGATATATTAGTTATACTAAGTTTCACACAAGTGCAACTGGGAAGATAAAATCAAAATCTCTCTTTCTCCATTATAAAGCAACTTCAGGCGAGAGCCTAATATTTAGAAAGCTTTAATGTGATCAGTGAGAGTAAAATGAAGATTAAAACATGTCTAACCTGCCTACTGGAAAGAATAAAATATTTCTCAGCTTCATAGCCTCTACCTTTATGAGACTCTTAAAAACCTGTGCACAGGAGAAAGCTATAATTCTCCTTCTAATATCCTTAATATGCATCAGAAACAGTACAGCAAGGTTAAGAGAGTCTGACAAGTATTAAGTGAGATTATCTTCTACATACAAAACAGGGGGATACCAACTGTTGTATCTCAAAATGCGGAGGAAACTTGAAATGGAAACTGTCACTCCCTTCTCTTTCGGGAAGACAGATATTGCTGAGCCTCTTTCATTCTCCCTGATAATAGGCAGATCGGGACTTTGCTGTGGGGGACGGAGAAGGGCAAAGGATAGGGGGGAGCATTGCGAGGCTGGATGCGGCATGCCTAATGAGGTACAGGAGTCATGGAATGTGATGTAACGAACTGGGCTTGTTGAAAATGGAAGACCGTTCGGGGATTCTACAGTACAGAAGGCAGATTTTTAGGAAAGCTGTTCCTGCTGTAGAGCACGCCAGTGACCTGCCTTGCCACCCTAATCACCATAGCTTTGATTTATGTGCCTAATGACCTTCTTTGCCCAGCATCTTGTTTGAATGAGCATTGTGAGTTTTCTGTTAATTAGTCAGAAGTGTGTGAACTAGGGTCAGTGTTTTTCAAAGGAGAGCCCTTTGAAAGTTACCCTCTTGGTTCTTGGGGAAAGTGACCAAGATATTATTTAGCTCCCAGCGCTAAGGAACTTCGCTGAATTCTGCTCATGGAATTTCTGCTATGGAAAAAAATGCTACCTTCGTAGCTCACACACAACTTGGTAAAATATTTACCAGGCATACGGTGAACAGAAAAGCCCACACTTACTAATTATCTGCTTAAGGGCGCAATCCTTACCTGGAATTAGGCTGGCACAATTAGGCCAGCAAAGTTTGGCCAGCATACCATAAAGCATGTTTGGACCACTCTCAAAGTCAGGGATGGTGCACATCTGTGTGCTGGCCTCTCTGACTCCGAGAGTGGTCCAAACATACTTTATGGTGGCCCTTGTGCAGGCCAAACTTTGCTGGCCTAACTGTGCCAGCCTAATTCCCAGTTAGGATTGCGCTGTGTATATAGGTGATATCTTCCTATCTCTGATATTTTCTAGTCACATATTTGTTATTTTAAAAAGCTTCCCCTGCTTCTCAAAGTTACATGACTGAATTATATTTTGTTTTTAAAAAGTATCAGTTCCTCATGAATGTTTTTTTTTCCTTCATACGCTGTCGTGAAGCTCCATGTTGGCCACAATATTGTCCAATCGTTTTAGTCTCTTCCAGACATGTTATCCTGAAGATCATATGGTTGTCCTCTTTTTTCTAATTGCTACCATTCTGCATTTTCTCACTTTCCCATTTCTTGGTCTGACCTTCTCTAATGAACCCATCATCATAGCGGCCAGAAAAAAAATGTATGTGCCCAGAGTTATGACATTATAGTGAAAATTGTCTATTAATAAACTCCTTGAATATAGTTTTCTTGGTTCATTGCCCACATACGTCAACAAAACACAAGTCAAGTATTCGGGGGGTAATAAATGGATGACAACTTTGCTGAATATTAAACTGTAAAGCTGTAGTTAAGTTTAACTATCTTAAATCTTCTCCCAACTTTCAGTTCAGGTTCCTACTTATGAGCTTTGCTCCATTTTTTTGTACCTTACCCCTCTTTTTTGGGGTTATCCCATTCTGGCTCTAGTTGTCTCATGATAAGCCCATTTTAGCATTGTCAACACCTATAGCATCCCTACCTATAAGGACTCAAAACAACTCAGGGTGACCTAGCCAATCAATCAAATGACCCACTAATCTAAGCCTGCTTTTCTGGGCAGGTGAACAGGGCCACTTCACTTCTGGCCTCTGCACTGAGGAACCAAACAGAAGGACTAGTCCTAATGGCTACAGAGTCTCCCCATCTACCAATGGAATGTGCAACCTTCCCAACTTACTTTGTGCCCAAGAGGGAGGAAACAAAGATGCTCTACTGTGATCATCTTGAAAAATGGGCAGTATTGCCCACTTATCTCAATAAGATACAAGACAGGGATTTTGGATTATAAATGGGCCCCAACTTTACTGAACGGTAAACATAAACTGTGGGTCTATTCTATCCTAACTTTTCCCCCTCCCAACAAAAAAGAATATCTTACACGTGCTGAGCCTGACCCAGCCCTTGATCAAGCCAAAATGGAACTGAAATCTTGCTCCACTTCTATGATGACAACCGCAAGTGAGGGCAAGGATGCCCTGACCGTATGCTATGGCATGCAACCTCCTAAGCATTTGCTTTGCTTAAGGGGCTGACTCATCACTCCTGCTGCCACATGCCTCAGGCACTCATCATTCAGAGCACAATCCTAACCTGGCATTAGGCCAGCACAAAGGACTTGTGCCTGCCCAGGAGTGTCGCAAACGCACTGTAAAAGCTCATTTGGATCATTCTTGGAGGACGATGCATACCTGCAGTTGCGACACACCTTGTACCAGCCTAACTCCAAGTTAGAATTGAACCCTCACTGAGATGCAGTGGTATAGCCAGCTGGGAGCATCCACAGAGCATCGCATGAGGGGGCATATGAGGGGCAGGCGTGCCGGCCCGGGAGGCCAAATCCAAGGCCTCATCCCAAGGCCACACGGCCCTGATTCGGAGACTGTGATTTAGGAGCGCACCGGGAGACTGGCCATCCTCACCATTCCAACGCTGCTTAGGATTGCGCTGTGAGTCTTGGTGCTAACCAGCGCTGGCCCAGCATGGGCAGTACTTGCTCATACAGTGTCATGAAAGTGCTTAATGGCATGTTTGTGGCACGTTTCCCCAGCAGTACAAACGTATTGCTGGTGTGAGTTGTATGGTACGGTGATTAATAGTCCAGCCCTACATTTTTCCCCACCATAGCATGCAGCAGCCTAGAATAGGCGGTGCTGTATGCTATGGTGAAGAGGAGTGATCAGAAGATGAGAGTGGAACAGGAATGTATTTTTCTTACCCATCCATTAAGCCCCTCATCTACCAATCGGTTTGTCAAATCTGCCCCAGCTGGAACATGTTTGAAAAGACAAAGTGGACCTGTTGGCTTGCTCCAGAAGGGATATAACCTGGCAGGTATCACCTGTGCTCGCTGCCACCCCCTCCCACATCTGACATGCCCCTGGCCCTCCCCATTCCTCTATGATCTTCCATTACATGCCCTATTACATCCACCATGTCCACTTACTGAGGTCAGCGGCCTTCTCCCTTCCTCCATATGCAACATCCTCTCTGCAGCTGCAGCCCAGATGTGCATGGCCAAATATAATTTTATACTTGTGGGTCTAGGGAGTAGTTCTGATGATCATTGCTTGTATCAGTATCTCTGTCATGGGTGAGGATGGAACCAATCTGAGGAATATTGTCAGCACAGCAGAATGCATACCTATGTGGGTTTTTTTCAGGTGTGTGCTTGGCTTATTTTCTGCCATTATAACTTAGTGTAAAAGCATCAGGTTGGAGCAGTGAAAGCTGACATCTGGCTCACCACTGCTTTGGGGAAAGATGGGCCGCAAGTGTTGATTACTTTGAGTGCTCATCTTTAAGTATGAAGCCGAAAAATCTAAAAACCAGCAGGGGCCTGCAAAAGTGTTAACAGTACAGTCATAACCGCTCGGATATCTGTATAGCATAAGACAAACTGCAGCCATTTTTAATTAAATAAACTGTCGCATGCGATCAGTGGTTACATATACTGTACAAGATTTCCTTTGCCTCTTAAGAATGAAAGAAGGAATTGTCTAATGGCTCCTTGGGGGAAATGGCCTGTTCTTAAGATCTCTCCTCTGCGAAACCATGGCTTTGTAGGACTTCATGCATTTGGTATGGGAGTGTGGAGAGCTCTTGATTTAAGCATTGTTTCTTCCTAATCAAAAGACAAACACAACGAAATTAAAAACTAATGGCGGTGGTTGCTGTTTGACAGCAAGTGAGAAAAACAATCTCCTTTTCTTTTGTTTTGAACATTATCTGGTAGAGAAAAGTACAAATGCAAATTAAGCAGATGCCTTCAATACATTTTTCACAGATCCCACAGTGGGTTCTGTCATTTTCAAACAGCCACTTTTAACACTGTGCCAGTAAAAAACGAAAAACCTTGACAACCATAGTAAGAAAACACAAGGATAATATCTCTCTCTCTCTCTCTCTCTCTCTCTCTCTCTCTCTCTCTCTCTCTCTCTCTGTGTGTGTGTGTGTGTGTGTGTGTGTGTGTGTGTGTGTGTGGATGAACAGACAAGGCAGACTTTTCTATCTAGTGTTATTTCTCCCCAGTATTTATATATTGCCTTTCTCGTCATTGGATTTCTCCTCCAACTTTCATCAAGGTGGTTTACATAGGCAGGCTTTCTCAACCCTATATAGGAGTTACAATCACAAGTTCTAATCTTGCATAGAGCACTTCATTGCAGGTGATGTCCTTCACAGTCTGGTGTCTCTCTGGCTGCTCATACCTTCCATGCTTAACTTGCTTAACAGCTCCTCCACTCTCACTTGAAGGGTCGTCATCTCTGGCCCTCTCACCAGCTGGAGACATCTTTTTCAGCAGCATTTTATCAGCAGTTTACTTAGGTGATCTTTGGGCTTCAGAGGCAGCAACGTTACCACTCAGGCAGACCTCCTGCCATAAAGGAATTATGAATTTCTTTAGAATGCAACATTTGCAATACATGCAATATAATACCAAGCAACGGTATCATGGAGGAGCGTCTCTTGTTTCGCATGGGATTTGTACAATGAAACCTGCAGAATCGCTCACATTATCGTCATTTCATTCTAAGGGAATGCAACCCCACTTTCCATCTTCATCCTTGGCTCTCCTTGCCAAGTCCCACCCTGCACAAAGCAAAGGAAACAAGCACCAAATTGTTGCTTTGGGCCTGCCAGGGGAAGTGCTAAGGCAATGCTTATTTAACTTGACATGTTAAAGTTAACTTGTTAAAGAGATGGTTAACGTGACATGTTAAAGTAACATGCAAACGTCATTTAACTTGAGAACATGCCAGCACAGATAGCTAGTTACGGGTAGGACAACCTAAAGAGGGGGGTTGTGTGATGTGCACTAGCGTTTACCAAAACATCAAGTTACATTTTTGAGTCCTTGGGGACCCCCTTGTGGAGAGCTTTGCATTACAAGGTTCAACAGGGAAGATGGGAGCTGAAGCCAGTGGTCAGCCAAGGCCTGCAGCACTGAAAAATTTGCTTGCAGCAGAGGCTATGCTGACACTGGTAACTCTGCCTTATGGCTTTGGTTTGTGGGCACATATGATGTACGCTATAAAGTACGTTTCAAAGGAAGTGTAATGTAATGACTCTTTTCAACTTCGCCAGGGCCATTTGGCAGAGAACACGGAACAGCCGTCTCATATCACATTGAGAGTGCAGTCCTAACCCAGTGCTGGAATAGGGAGGCCAGCCAGTCAACTTGGGGTGGGACTGGCTGTGGCACAATCCAGGGCAAGGGGGATCTATTCCCTTTTCCCCAGGGTAATGTGGCAGCAGCCTGAATGGGCTACTCAGATCTGTGCTGTCAAAATTGGTGGTGCAAATCCAAGCAGCTGCCAGGGATGAGGGTTCGGATCTGACCTAAATGCCAGATCCTGGTTCCACCCCTCCCTGGTCCAGTCCGTACACAGTCCCACCCATTCCCTTCCTTCTTCCTGCCCCGTTCCACCTTCCCATGTTGAAAAGGGTAATAAGCGTTTAGTTGTTCATATGGTGAAGTATGATCATAGCAGGTGATTCTGAGTAGACATGTATAGGATTGCACTATCCTTTCAGATCAATACAGGCGTGCCCCGGTATCCACCGATTCAGTATCCATGGTTTCAGTTATCCATGGATAGTGGGACTCCTATTAAAAAGATAAAAAGGTAAAGGTTTCCCCTTGACTGAATGGTCTAGCCATGACCAGCTCTAGGGGTGGTGCTCATCTTCGTTTCTAAGAGCCGTTGTTTATCCGAGTTTCCATGGTCATGTGGCTGGCATGACTATACGCCGAGACCCACGGAACGCCGTTACTTTCCCATAGAATTAGTACCTATGTATCTACTAGCATATCTACGAGTCCTTTCAAACTGCTAGGTTGGCAGGAGATTAAAAAGATAGGGGAACATTAAACAAATCTCCTTTTTTACCTTGTTGCAGCAAAACCACAGATGCTCCCCTATCTTTAAAAAAAGATGTTCCAAGTATCCATGGTTTCAGGTATCCAGAGTGGGGTCCGGAATGGAACCCCAAGGGATACTGGGGCATACCTGTACTCATTTATTTTCTTAATTTTTTTACTCTAGATTTTTCCTTCTTTTTATTGTATATTTATCCCCACAATAAATATTACTACATCCTTATGTCTCTCATTCTTGGTAAATGGCAACTACTATTGGGGTGTGTCAAAACATACATAACATCAAGATAATTTTGACCAATCCAATGGGCTAAGGTTGAGTTTTCCATTATACACTTAATTTTGAGAAGCCATTCTGAGTGTGAAAAAGTATCAGGCAAGGTCGCTGAAGCATTTGAAGTTTTTCCCCGATTAAATCCATCAGGTCATGTGAGATCGCACTTAATACAGCACACACAATGTATGCATCTGCTTATGTAAATTATGCAAATGAAAATGCATCCATCAATGAGGACTGATTATCATCTTGAGTTGATGTGTAACATCTTCGAAGTGTCAATAATCATATTAAACAAGTGTAGAAGATGCATGGCGCTTATAAGCATCTTCAAACCAAAAGGAGTGCGTGTTTGGGAAAAACACAGCTACAAGTGCTTGCATGGAAATACCTATCTGGGTTAATTGATTAGACAGATGTCTGAATTGATGTCTGTCCTAAATGTTTACTTGTCCTTTAAGGCTACCTGTGCAGCTTTCAAATAAGCATTGTTCCCTCTACCATGACTGCATGGGGAGATGTTATTTCAGCATGTCACTTAGGTCACCACGTAAACCAATAAATGCACATTATTTTAGTTGGAGTGGCTGAATTAACAATTCAAATACCGGCCACCCAACCTTTCATCTTGCAGGTGATTACTTGCATATAATAGTCACCACCTCCAGGCTTATTACATGATATTGGCAGTAAATACACAGAAGCCAGTCGTAGGCAGTCCTGTACTCAAATTTTATTGCAACTTTTTGGATGTGACATGATGTTTTATCCTAATGGCCTTTATATCCTTACTATACATTTTAATTAAACAATAAATTTCTATCAGTAGAACGCGGATAATTACGAAAGGTGTTCGAAATGGAACGTGTTCACTATAACTCTGTCAATGAGCCAATGAAAACATTTCTTACAGAAAAGTGCACTTCATCGAAGAATTAAATTATTTATGCAGACACATTTAATCAGTGGGAGTGCACTGCCTACTAATGGAAAGATGCTAAAGATTTAAGGAGCTTCTGGAAGAGAGAGAAATTAACAGGGGAATAGATTTAAGAAGCCTGTGGAATTAAGTGTGTGAATTGTGAGAGGGGTTGTTGTTGTTTTTTTTGCTTGGTTTTTGGTATTTGTCAAATATTTAAAGGATGTAAATATGCATAAAGAAAACAGAAAGGGCAAATTTGTAAAATTGGCGGTGGGCATATTTATCAAATGACAAACTTCATATCACCCATCTGCCAAAGTTTCAAAGTGTTTTCTATTAAGACCCCTTTCTGCCTCTCAATTCTTATCAAATTGTATTTAAATGTAAATATAATTGATTTATTTCAGCAATAAAGATGCGCCCTGGTATCCGTGGGGGAAACGTTCCTATCCCCCCCATGGATACCTGAAACTGTGGATAAGAGGGAACCTATATTAAGTATAGGATCCTCTCCTGCCCCCACCCCTGAACAAGAAGTTTTTTAGAGACCTAAAATAAGACTAAAGGAAGGTAAAGGGGGCCCCAGTCTGTGGGTAATTCAAACTGTGGACATGGAATCTGTGGCTGTGGGGGCCCACCTGTATATCCTGCTGAACTTCAACCACTGTAACTTTAGAGACAATGTGACCATTTCAGTCTGGTCCTTAGGGCCCAATCCAACAGTTGTTCAGTGGGCGGTATGTTCATACCGCCTGGGCAAACATTGCGCTAGGCACCTCCAACACCAGTGGTAAGCCGTTACCGCCAGCGCTGGATGGCAATATGGCGACAATGGCCATGGGTGCCCTGAAGGGAGCCCCGCTCACCAGCGATTGGGCCATTCTGGGTGGGACAGGAGGGAGTTTCGGGGCAGGAGGAGGGGTGGAGCAGGAGTGGGACCAGCGGCGACTCTAGTCACCCATTCCCAACCTCTGAGTAAGGCTGAGGACCTTACTCAGAGGCCCTCGCTTCTGCGCCAGCTAAAAAGCCGGCACAGGAACAAGTAGACCCATAGGTTGCCCTCCACCCTTACAGCAGGGAAAGGGGATGAACAACCCTTCTCCCCATGGAGCCTCCTGGGGCTGCCAGGCTGCCATGGGATGCTACGGTAACTGCCTGGCTACCGCTGCGTTCCTGAGTGGTCAGGCAGTTCTGGATTGGGTTGCCCATTTTGTCCTTCATTTGCTTGAGTTCTGACTTGTTAACTTCCCCACAAATGAAACGCTAGCTCTGATTTGGCTTGGCAAATGCTTCTTCTGATTTCACCTTCTATACTGAGGTCTGGAATTAAAGGGGCAAACTGCCACCTAGGTGTCACTCTAACAGAAGCACTGTATTCAAATAATATTGACTTATACAGGAAAACAAAAGTGCACCTGGAGAATGGCAGTAGCACAGATAGACAGAATGTCTTGGCCCTCATTCCCCGTTCTCAACTTTTTCTGACAGCATAGCTGCTATGTTTCAGCTACAGAAACGGAGTGTTTCTACACATCTTAGTGCAGGATGAACAAAACATTCTTTATTTTTAGAACAAAGTTTGCAAACCTAACTTGACTGTATATATACGCACAGTCAGACTGTATCTTCTTCTATCTATATATATAAAAATGGACATTTGTGTGTGTGTATGTATGTATGTATGTATGTTCCTTATACAAATCTCCGTCCCTTGACCCACGGCCATGAAACTTGGCACACACGTTCCTTGCAGCCTGGAAGGAATCACTGCGGGGGTCAGACCCCCCTACGGCCCCCCGTTTTTCAGGGAGGGGGCCGGATCGTCAGGAACCAAGGGGATTGCATGGGGCTACAGGTCTGCTGCCACCCTGTGGTCACAGACAATTCTGCAGCAGCTCAGCTGAAACTGAGCAGAACAGAAAGTGAAACTAATATAAAGTGCTTGGCCTGCGTGGCCTGAGTGGGCCAGGGAGGAAAGAGCAGGATCCACAGAGTTCCAGCAGCCAGTCGGATCTGAGAGGGGCCTATTATATGTCCAGGGAGCTCACAGGCCACCTCTGCCTGTTTCTCATACGTGAGGGCTGGACCTGCAGACAGTAAGTGGGACCTTCAGATTGCTCTCTTAGGTTAGGGTGTCCCTGTTTCCTCATTCATTTCACAGTGATAGTGTGCGTTTTGGGTTCCACGTCAGCAATACTGTGTTATTTCAGGGACGAGTTCTATATGTCTATCTATGGATTTCACTATGTCATACTTTTGAGGGAGGTTTGTGTATTTGTGTGTATGTTCCACCATTACTCTGGAACGCCTGGAACGATGTGCACCACACGTGGTGCACTTATTCCTTACAATCTGGACAGATATACTGTGGGGATAGGGCCCCCCTTACGCCCCCAGAGGTGGGGGTGCACTGCAGAACAAACTCATTCCTCCTCCTAATAGAGCCTGGGGATAATTTCTGCCCCCGGGCAACGCCGGGTCACAAAAAGCTAGTATATATATAAAAGAGGATGTATGTGTGTTTGTATGTGTGTATGTTCCACATAATCTCTGGAACACCTGGAGTGATTCACACCAAACTTGGTACACATATGCCTTGCGATCTGGAAAGAAATACTGCGGGGGTAAGACCCCCCCCTAGCACCCCCAGGGGTGTGTGTGCACAGGAGGTGCCATGTAAAAATGATCAAAAACGGCCGATATCGGTGTTGAATCCATAGTTTCCAGAGTTACTGAGACGAGTGGCGATGCTCCCGATGCCATTTGAGTCCAGGTTCAGCCCCCATCAGCATGGGGGGCGAGAAGGGGTGCAACATAAAATGTCCACAATGACTTGCTGGAATGCCTGGAGCGATTTACACCAAACTTGGTATGCATATGCCTTATGATCTGGAAAAAAATACTGTGGGGGTAAGACACCCCTAGCACCCCTAGGGGTGGGGGTGGGAAGGGGGTGACATGTAAAAATAATAGAAAACGGCCGATATTGGTGTCGAATCCATAGTTTTCGGGGTCGTTGAGATGAATGGTGACGCTCCTGATGCCATTTAAGTCCACGTTCAGCCCCCATCAGCATGGGGGATGAGAAGGGGTGAAAAATAAAATGTTCAAAATGACCGACATTACTGTCAACTCCATAGTTTTCGGGGTCGCTAAGCTGATTGGTGACATTCCCAATGAAATTTAAGCCAAGTGTAGTCGAATAGAACGAATAGAACTCTATAGAACCTTCTGGAAATTTTTAGAAATCATTATGCCCAATCTTGTACTCCAATCAAATACTTGCCATGTTACCAGGTGTACTCACTGAATACCAGTCTATCGATACCGTAGTAGATGTCTATGAGGTTGTCAATTTCCCATCAGACTTCCTAAACTCACTTGATTCAGCTGGATTGCCACCACATCATCTTTTACTTACAGTGGGATCTCCAATTATTTTACTACGGAACCTCGACCCGCCAAAACTTTGCAACGTCACAAGGCTGTGTGTCAAGAAGATGCTGGGTAATGTAATTGAAGTGACTATCTTAACGAGAAAGGGAGAGGGTGTAACAGTTTTTATCCCATGGATAACACTCATTCTGATAGATCTCCCTTTTAACTTTAAGAGATTGCAATTTCCAGTGAGACTTGCATTCTTGGTCACGATCAACAAGTCACAGGGGCAGTCTATTAAGTAATGTGGAGTGGATTTGAGATCGCCATGTTTCTCCCACGGCCAATTTTTGTTGCTTGCTCAAGGGTGGGTTCACCCAAGAATTTATTTATTCTTGCTCCTGGAGATGAAACTAAAAATGTTGTTTATAATCAAGTTCTGAGTTAAATTAATATTATATTGAATTTGTAAAAGATTTTACTTTATAATTTTTCTACTGTACTTCTAGAAAAATTTAATTCTGTAAAATTACTTCAATTTTACACTATAAATAGAATTCATTCCTTTTCCTGTCTAATAGAAGCTTGGGATACATAAATACCCGGGCAACGGCAGTTAGGACAAGCTAGTATATCAAATATTATACACATTATCTAAAGAAATCCCTTGCTTCAGTTCCAGTTAAAAAGCACAAAATGTTTTTCTTGGATTATATTAAACACTAATGTCCTCACCAGGATTTTGCAAATCTTTTGAAAAAAATAACCATGTTCTGCCCTTATGAAATAATAGATTTATATCTGTTGAAAATATGCATGTGCATATATCTGTAAAAAGCAATGATCAGCTGATATTTTGCCATCTTAATTTTTTTTCTCCATGAACCATTTGGTAAAGGCTATGCCAAATTTCTAGGAAAACATCTTTAAGATTTGACTGTGAATTGGTACTTTGGCTGGACATTTAAGCTGGCACATATATAATTTAGATGAGAGATGCTCCTATAAACTTGCAGTGAAAACATTTATCATCTTTAAAATCAGTAAATGTGTTATCTATATAAATGGCTGCCCTGACTTGTCTGGCCTGTTTAGTGAGCACAGCACCGCATAATAGACATTCCAATTCCAAAACAAAAAAGATAGCCCAATTCTATCTAAAGTTCCCACCGATGCAGCCGCACCACTGGAAAGCATACTGCACTCTGCAAAGGGGAGGGGGGACAGTCCCAGAAATCTCCTCGGGGTGATGGAACATTTGTTACTTTATCCAGGGGTAAACATATGCTAACTGAATGGGTCTCCTCAGACCTGAACCTGAGATTTTGCCAAGTGGACCCTGGCAAGTGAGTGAGAGCTCAATCCTAACCTGGATTTAGGCCGGCACAATTAGGCAGGCAAAATTTGGCTGGCACAACCAACACTGTGAAGTATGTTTGGACCACTCTCGGAGGCAGAGAGGCCAACAGACAGATGTGCGCCATCCTTCTGACTCTGAGAGTGTTCCCAATGTGCTTTACGGTGTCCCTTGTGCTGGCCAAACTTTGCTGGCCTAACTGTGCCAGCCTAACTCCAGGTTAGGATTGCGCCCTGAGAGCATGAAGGGAGCAGGATATTGCCAGTACTGTTGCTGCCAATACCACCCACTTCCTGGCCTGAACACACTCTTCCCCACTTTGGTCTCTGCCCCATTCCTCCGCTAACCTGCTCCATTCTGAACCTCTCCTGCCTCCCTGCCTGCCCCTGCACTGACACACTGGCAGAAGATTTAGTCGAGAGGGTTAATGCCTCTGTTTGCCTGAAGATAAGAGCTGAAGATCTGAAGGTCGCCAGTTCGGGACAGCCGGAAGTCTCTATGAGCGGCAGACGTCGTTAATTGCAGCTGATTAACAGCTGAGCTTCGGCTGCCTTGTGTGAGGGGGAGTTGTGCCGAAGTTCAGCCGCTTCTCTGGTGGGAGCAGGGAAGCCATTTATCAGCCAGCAAGAAGACAAACGGGTGGCCAGAAAGAAGGACTAAATCCAGAAAGATCCATCTGTATGTGTGTAGTTCTTGAAAGATAGAACATTTCTGTATAAATTGTAAAAACCTTCGGGTTTCTGAATAAAGTCTGCCCACGTAAACCGCCTTGTGCTATCTTGTAATTGTATGGGGTGGGAAGGGGAAATTACCTTTTTTACTGAGTTGCCATTACTCCTCTAGACCCCATGCCACATAGTATCACTTTCCTGAGAACTTGCTGACTATGAGGATCAGATTTTTGGAAGCACAGGAACCATGAGAAGGAAGTGGGAACTGCCAAAAGTATGCATCACTCTAGCACAGTGGTCTGGGAACAGGGGTAAATTACCCCAAATGGGGTAAAAATGAAATTCCTGGGGGTAATGGACAGTCGCGCTGCCAAGACACAGCCGGGCAAATATATATGCATGCCCGGCTGTGTCTTGGCAGCACAACCATCCATTACTCCCATTCCGGTTCCATCGCTGGCTGGCTCCATTTTGTTTTGTTTGTTTTGCTCCGCCCACTTTCGCTGGCCTACAAAACGCACCCCAGACTGCTCTGCGCCTGCTCTGCTTTTCACACCACGGCAGTTTAGAGCATGTGGACGCAGTGAGGAGAGCGGCAGCGCGTTGGACCTGAGCAGCAGTGGAGCAGAGCGGCAGTGAAGAGGCAAGCCAGGGACGGCCGGGCATCGGAGATGAGGGAAGACACACGTCATTCCCCCACCTCCGTTGCCCTGCCGGGGCACGCGTCTTCCTCCCCCCTCAGTTGCCCTGCCAGGGGGAACTGCGCACCCCTCGCTGTACAGCGAAGGACGCATGGTTCCTCCCATCAGGAGATCGGAGGCGAGGGAAGGCACGCGTCTTCCCCCCCATTGCCCGGCCAGGGGGAACTGCACACCCCTCGCTCAGGCTTCTTGCAGAACACACAGCCCCATCATTTCGATCGCTGCCCAAGGCCAGATGCGGCGCTTCTTTAATATCCTGAAGTGTCCGTGTGTGATGGAAGGTGTCTCCTAAGACTGGGTGCTGTTGCCAGGGGAGGGACTGATTGGAACAGAGGTTTTTTAAAAAATTGATCGCCTAAGAGTGCAAGTCTATGAGTGTCTACTCAGAAATAAATCCCATTATAGTAAATGGCACTTACTCCTGGGTAAGTATTAATAGGATTGCACCTCATCTTAATTAAAACTGCAGTCCAATGCACACAGTGTCCTAGGAGTAAAGCACATTGAATTCAATCTGACTTACTTCTGAGCAAACAGAAGTTGACAGACACTGCTGCATTTCTGTATTAGTACTATTTGCCTTCTCCAGAATGGAAAAGCAGATACTGTGCTGCTAAGTTGCATAGCCCCTTTTGTATTAGCACACATTAGGAATGGCCCTTGCCTTCTCCACAGCTATGTTTCTGTGAAGTGGGGAGGGGAGGGGGGGTCAAACTAATCGGGCAACAGATGTATTTGTTTTGCTCCCATTCATCCTGTTTATATTTAAAGTGGAGAGGATCTAATTTTTCACATTAAGAGATGTTTGTATGAGGCGAGCTGAATCTCCTTACCTACATGCACACTCCTTGTGATGTAAAAATGAGGTATTCCCTGTTTGACAAGTGCATGAAACAGATATCTACATAAAAAAATGGCTACTGCTATCATTTTTTGGTTTGATCCAGAGTTGCAAACAAATCTTTTAAATTCTGAAATAAATCTTTGGAGATTGCCCCTTAATCTTACTTTCTGACCTTAAAAGTGTTTTTCTTTAATCCAGTACAATGGCTCTCAAACTTTTTATCACCGGGGCCCAAAGGAAGTGATGTCATCAAGCAAGAATATTTTAACACTCCATATGACAAAATCAAATCTAACTAAGCAGGTTAGATATTTACAATAAGAGTAAGATTAAACAATATTTAAAGACCTTTCCTAACTCTCCCAAACCCTTTACAACTTCATATTTACATAGCATTAATTAAGCTCATTAATTAATCAAATAAAAAGCAATGGGTTCCAATATGTAATTTTTTTTCTTTTGTTCTGGCGGGGGGGGGGGTAACGTTGGCGTATCTCAATATATTTTGGGGTAAAAGGTAAAAAAGTTCCCTGACCCCTGCTCTACCATGACTGTAAAACAGTGAGGGCACAATCCTAATCTGGAGTTAGGCCAGCACAGTTAGGCCAGCAAAGTTCGGCCAGCACAAAGGACATCGTAAAGTATGTTTGGACCACTCTCAGGCTGCACTCCTATCCCACTTACCTGGGAGTAAGTCCCATTGGCTATAATGGGAATTACTTCTGAGCAGACATGCATAGGCTTGTGCACTCAGAATCAGAGCGGCCAGCACACAGAGGCATGCATTCCTTCCGATTCCAGGAGGGGTCCAAATGTGCTTTATGGTGGCCCTTGGGCTGGCCAAACATTGCTGGCCTAACTGTGCCAGCCTAACTCCAGGTTAGGATTGGGCTCTGAGAATAGAAACGAGGGTTTGGATGCAACCCAGTGAGGGGTTGTTTTTTTTTTAAGTTACCACTTTTTTTACAGCTTGTTTTTTTTAGTTGTGATTGCTATATAATTGCTAAGCAATTACTATATTTATTTGTAATTATTTTGTGTTTTTCATTGTAAATTTGTCATGGTGTGTGACAAGTTGCAGGCTGGAAGCCCCAGGGTAGAGCCTCAGCCAGCAGAACAGCAAGAGGCCTGAATGCTGAGTCAACACCACAGGTGGAACGTAATTGCCTGCTGGAGGTTGCCAGACACAGGTGCTGCTAATGAGGCAAGCCTGCCCGGCAACAGGAGCCCATTGGACAGCCGATGTATATAGGTAGAGGCACTAGCTGCTGTGTGGTGTGTATTGGATTGCAGTGGGATGATTTGTCAGTTTGCAAGGAGGTTCGAGGAGGAAAGCTGTGGATCTTTTCACTGTATGTTTGTGCACTGTCTTCTGAAGACTACACTGGTGAGATAAACTACACTGTGTAGTCTTGATTTGTCCTTAGTTTCTGGAGGCAGAGCTGGCCCTGAACAGCCCAGCTGTGGCTTGCCTCTTGGCTTCAGGGGAAGGGCAAGAAAACGGCTTTGGAAATTGTGTAAATTTTGTAAAAAATTGTAGCAGTGAGGTTAGCAAGTCTTGCAAGCTTGCTGCAGAAACTACCCTGTAAATCCTTACAATCAGAATATTGGCCTCCCGTGTAATCATTAGTTCACATTTGTTCTGGACATCAGCAGCATCAATTACAGAAGATAGGTCGTTTGGGTTGTGAAATTCTGCTGTAGGCCTGCCCTGATGGCTGCCTCATCTGTAGAAATGGACAGACAGACAGAGGCAGGCCCGTTGCCTCTTAAACCTGAGAGAAAGAAATGGCCTTAAGATCACTTTGAAGAAAGAAAGGCTACAGGGCAGGCCACACAGCCTCTAACATGTACTTTAACTCTTCTTAGCAAAAGCAAGTTTAACTGACCAATTTAGAAATATGCTGTATATGCCTCCAAGGATTTTTGTAATGAAATTTGGGATCAAAGATACAAATTAGTTATTGGAACTCTGCTCTAACCATGACAGTGGAAGATGGTGCTGAGTTCTAAGGAATTCCAGGTCAAATGAAATCCTATATTCATCTGGGGTAAACCATGTTATGCTTCCCTTCTAATGCTACCCATCATTGCTTAGCCCCTGTTTGTGTGATAATGAATATATTCTGTCTCACCCTCTCTGTAACTGGGGACCATTTCCTCTAAGAAGGTTGTCCTGTGCCTATGTTCTTTTTACGCAGGGTCTTACAACATTTAACTAAAACTATTTCCATGCCCCAGATGTCAGCTGTTGCCTTCACCCTTTATTTAATATGGACTAATTCAGGGTGCAATCCTAACCTGGAGTTAGGCCAGCATAGTCAGGCCACCGTAAAGCAAGTTTGGACTACTCTTGGAGTCAAGGAAGATGGTGCACGTCTGTGTGCTGGCCTCTCTGACTCTGAGAATGGTCGAAACATATGGTGTACTGGCCACACTTTTCTGGTCTACCTGTGCCGGCTTAACCCTCAGTGTTTTCCAAACTGTGGGACGCAACCCACCAGTAGGTCATGACCAGATCTGTGTTGGGTCATGACACGATGCTCAATGGTGTGCTGAGAAGCATTCCTAGGAATCTCTGGAGTCTTCCTCTGGGTTGTGCTGGCCCACTCTATTGGACTCCATGTTGCTCCGAATGCCTTGAGGTAGGGACCAGATATGACTTCTGGTTTTTGGCTGTAACTTCCAGTTTATTTCTGGTTTGCTTTTGCAGGCATTTGGGGGCCCATAGAGGCTAATAGAGTGGATTGTGAACATAGCACAACGTGTAAGAAACCCCCAGAGCCTCCCAGGAATGCTTTGTGGTGTGACATTGAACATCATTTTGCGACCTACCACAAAGAATGAGGTGAGTCAAGGCACTAAAAAGTCTAGGATCTGGTGGATTATTTCACTCATGTAGTAGAAGGCATCCTTCGTGAGATAGCTCATTGGCTTATATATCAGGAGTGTTCTGAGATCACCACTGGCTCTTAGGACTTGGTCATTCCACCCATCCTAAAAACAACTCCTATTCTGTCATACTACTGTACTTTAGATCTAAACTCCATAATTTCACAGATGTGTGGAACCTGACTCCCCTTCCAGGTGTAAACACCCTCAGGTTTTCAAAAAGGCGTTTCAAGAGATGGAATCTGTCGCTAATCTATTCAAGTAGCTGTGACTGGTGTCACTTTGGACAAACCAGTGGAAAATAGCTACTTGAAGTGGGTTGTCCAAGGGTGCCTGTGAATGGCTGAATGTAGATGATATCAATAAAGGAGAATGGCACTTAGCCAGATGAGATGGTTCATAATTATTACCACTTATTGAGCATTTAAGTTCACCTAAGTGTGACCATTTTCCCAAAGGCACTGCAAAATATTTTTACATGAGCTGACTTTTAGGAGCCACGATTAAGCTAAGGAGATTGAAGCGTTTTTGTTTTGCTTTAGTTATTTGTTCTTTCCACATTGTTTTGCAGAATATTTGAAATAACTAGTAACTGTTTGCTCAAGTCCTCAGGCAAGATGTGCTGGGCAAGATGTGCTCCTTGACGCATTTATAAAAAACATGCATATGAGAACCACTTCCCCCAGCAAGCCAATTCCTTCTACCTCCCTTCACAAGAGAGATTGCCCAGCTCCTGGAAGAATCACATTGGCTGCCCATGGAAGTCAGGGCAGCCAAGAAGTTGACATAAAAAAACTAGAGTTGTGTGGAGAATCTAGATTTTCTGAAGTCTCCATGCAAGTCGCACACAGAGTTAAGAAATCACCAAATAACACTATATTTTCCTAAGTAAATGTCTTCCCAATGATGGGATGAGGGGACCAGGACCCCTCGGGATGTGTAGGCCCCTGGCATGTGCTCAGCGGTGTTATGCTGCTGGAATGCTGGGCGGGACATCCGGGTGATCGACAGCCCACCCGTCGCGTTCTGCAGCGTGACGCCGTTTGCATAACCAATTATGCCGCTTGTGTACATTATGCAAATGGCGTAATGCTGAGGAACGCGACGGGCGGGCTGTCAATCACCCGGATGTCCCGCCCAGCGTTCCAGCAGCATAACACCGCTGCATGTGCTCCAGAAGGCTTATCATCTGGTGCTGCCCCTAGCTAAATGAATGCATGTTCTCTAAGCTCCTGGACCAGGAAATAGAGTCAGTGGAGCCAGGCTTTGTGGCTTTGCATCCAGAGGTTTGCATCCAGAGAACGGGTTTGCGTCCAGAGACAGTCAACCATCATCAGTCATAGGCACAACATTCTCTCTAGGTCTCATTATCACAGTGCAGTTGCAGGTCTATCCACATACAGCCCAGATGGTGTTGACATTTCCCTGAGAGCTTGCTGTGGGAAATATTTTGCTGTACTGGGGCTGCCACAAGCCATATCTCCGGAAAGTTGACTATGTGGACTCTTCCTATGTATTCAGCAGGAGCATTTTCAACTTGTGTTAGTATTTTGTCCACAAGGTTAAAGGGGTCAGAGAAACTTCTCATACAGCATATTGTAGTTTGCATTTTTTTTGTAATCTGCAGCTGGATGTTCAATGTGGCCATCATACATAATCTTAAATATGACTGTTGTACTTTTGGGTTTTTTTGTTTGTTTTCTGGCCATAACATTTGACAGAATGAAGATATTACACTCTGGTTTTTTTAAACTGAATTCCTTGTGAAATTCTGCATTGAATGGTATTATTATTCGTATTATTATAAAACGGTATTATTCCTAAAAAACCATTATTTTAACAAACCGTGATTTTTACATAGCAAGTTGTATTTTAGGTTTTCAGTTTATTGGCTTAGCCTTTTATAGAATAAATTCCTCATCGAATGATATAAAACATGAGGGTATTATTCCTTAAAACCATGATTTTAACAATGTTGTCCCTAGTGGTGACACACACACCCTGTGGGTGACACCTAGGGCTCCCCGCCCCCTAAGTAGCTACTGACTCTGTGCTGCTATGCTACTGACTCTGATCATAGCAGCAGGAACAAAAGAAGCTAATCAAAAGATGTGGCATTTGCTTAGCATCTAAAATCAATAAGGAAATTGAGGACATATATAAAAAATCAAAAGCTGAAAACACAAACGTATTAGTGTATATTTGGAGTGCTCATATTTGACCAGTACAAATAGCAGAATTTAAGGCACAATCTGAAAATCTAGAATAAAAAAAATTGCAGTGTATGTTCATTTGATATCTGTGGTTAATGTACTGAAAACAAACAAAAAGTCACCTAGTTTTTAAAAAAATCCCATCCAGAATTGTATTCTGATATCTTGCCAACCTAGCAGTTCGAAAGCACCTAAATGCAAGTAGATAAATAGGGACCACTTCGGTGGGAAGGGGACGGCATTCCGTGTGCTACGGTATAGAGTCATGCCGGCCACCTGACCACGGAAGCTTGTCCTCGGACAAAACACCAGCTCTACAGGCTTAGAAACGGAGATGAGCACCGCCCCCTACAGTCAGTCACTGCATTCGGGGGAAACCTTTACCTTTATCTTGCTCCCATTTTCAGTAGAAGAACGTTCTAGTGTTTTGCTTGTTTCTGATATGTCTTGTTTGTTTCAGTGATATGGATCCTGAAGTGAAAAAAAAATCTGCTATTTTCCCAAATAGTGTCTTTTTTCCAACAAACATTGCGCTGGTAAATATTGAACTGAATTTGTAAACTGAATTTTCCAGCTGACTGCCTTGGGAATATATTTTTGAAGATTAAAATCAAATGATTTATATGACATGTTCTACTCTATCTCCTTCTGAAATGTTATAGTATAAGATATTACCTCTCAAAAGAATGAATTCTGCTGTAGAAACTTTCCATTGTAATAAATAACACACCAGAATATTAAAATGCACTTTCACATCTCATTGATGATAAAATATCTAAGAAGATTCAATAGGAATGTATTCTTTTTTTACAACACTGATATCAATATTCTACCTTCAAAATATATATTGTGTGTATTCAGTAACACAGTAGCAGTAAATCTATTGTCAATGGTCCACGATTCTAGATAGATCTGTGTGTCTGTCTGCCTGGGTAGGGGCATACAGATGTTCTGTGCTTTTAAAACAAAAACTATGTCAAAATCCATCGCTTCACATTGACACTGGAAATACAGAATTGCTTACTGCTGAGGAAAACCCAACAAAAACAAGAGACTGTGGGCCAAATCCTATTGATGCTAGCACCAGTGGTAAGTCCTTACAACTAGCGCCAATGTCTGAAAAGGATGTACTGCCAGAACTGGCCCAGCACCAATCCCCAGCACCCACAGGAGCTGACCCAGGGGCAGCAGGCAGTAAGTTTCACTTCTGGGTGTGGGAAGGGTGGAACTGGGTGAGGGGAGGAGTGGAGCAACGGTGGAACTGGAGGTGGCCTACTACCCTCCATGTTGGATCCTAACCTCCATATTGGGCTGTGCGGCATGATACAGAGGCCCTCAACATTCCCGCGTTGCACTCCGGTTGCTGCTTGGAGCATCAAAAAGCTGCTGCTCACTACTTCCACATCCCATTAAAGTTGCCCCAGCATGTACTGTGAACTATAAACATGTGTGTTCGTTCATAGTTTAAGCAAACTTCCTCCTTTTCTCCCCCTCTTCCTGATCCCTTGCTGAAAACTATTTGTGGATTCCTCAAAACTGTGTCACAAATAAACCAAAGTGGTGTTATTTTTTTCTGAAATTGACCTCAATTGGTGTCAAACTGTCGAAAATAAGCAAAAGTGGTGTTATTTTGCGATTTAATCTAAATTTTGTTTTATGTAGTGTTTTGAGTCAAAATTCTCATTATGTAGCGTTCTGTGTTAATCACCGAAAAAACCATCCCTATTAATGGAGGAAGAGTAGCTGTTCTTTATACCAACACAATGGGATAAGCACACTTTTAGCTGTCCATCCCCCCAATGAAGCCACGAGAGACAGTTGCATATGAGTGAACGGGCCACTTTATTGCAATAAATTACAAGGAAGAGGAGTCGGGGACCGATAATAATTAATCAAAGCAGGATAAATGGGCAAGGCCTTAACTGAAGGTGGGGGTCCAGCTGCCGGCCAGCCCCCTGGCAGGAGAAAGATCCTGACTCCAGGCCAGCCCCTTGGGCTGTGACCCTTCATGGTCTAGCCCCTGCAGGGGTAGAGGCAGCAAACCTGCACGCCCACCCCGGCTGGAGAGCATCTGGGGCGGGTCAAGGCTTGAGGCTAAGAGATTCCCTGCCAGCCCCACGCACCGATCAGCAACTGTGGGCCTGCCGATGGGTAACTCAGTGCCTTAGCTGACCTTCGGATGCACACTCCTTCCCGCCTTTGTGCTCACGCTAACCTGCAATAAGTGACCGAAGTTGCCGTCTGTGCATGTTAAGCAAATCCCACTAATAATCCCCCCAGGGTAGGCAAAAAAACTGTCCACCAAAAGCCAATCAGGCAGACAGAAAAATTCCTACCCAGCCCCAAATATGGCGACTGCCAATCTTGGATTGTCAAAGAGGGAGAGTGGGTGGGGATTCGTTTTCCCTTGGAAACCAAGACAGAATGGCTTACAGGAAGCAACCTCACCACCAGAAGAGTTTCTGGTGACGCCCCCCACGGCCAAATGCCCAATCAAGGCAGCATCTGCCTCCCGCAGCAAGGGGGGAGCAAGCCAATGGTCGAGCAAAACAGCTATGCACTGGAGCTTGGAATTCTAGTGGGTGTTGCTCTTGCTGTTCTGAGAGCTGTGAGAACTGCAGCAGCAAGCAAGCTCTCAGCTCTTCACCAGCAAGAAAAAGGCAGGACACCAGAAGGAGGAGCAGTTCATCTGCATTCCCCTCCCAGCCGGCCTTGCAGCGGAAGGGGATGACTGAACAAGGCACTCACCACGAGGACCCTGGCAATAAGCAAGGCCTTAAATGTAAAAATAGCAAAAGGAATCATACTGATAGCTCCACAAAGTGCTGGCAGATCTTTGTAACAGGTGGCTGCTGTACCATATGTAAGTTTACTGCTCTATCACAAAAATATTTATCTCCAAAACACTGCAAAGATTTGCAAATAGAAGCCACGGCATGGTTCTGCGCATAACCGCCATACAGCAAGGTTTCTGGGTTGCTGTTTCCCATTTGGCGTATTTGTGACTTTCTCGTTCGTCTTTCGTTTAAAATAGGTTCACACCATTTGGACTCATTAACAAGCATATAATTTCAAAGCCACACAATAGACAAGCAATCAGCTCTGACAGAAACAAGATCGAGGACAAGCACTTCAGTCAGTCTGTATCAGGGAAATCGAAAACACAAAAAACAATCCCAGGCTGATTGTTGCTGGCATAATAAATCCTAGTGGAAGCTCAGTGAGGCACTGAAAAGTCCATTCAGATTTGGGCAGGGATGTTGCAAAGCTGCTCATTTGGCGAAAAAGGACTCCAATGAGTCCAAGGACACCCTGCCCCCTTCCTGCCCATAACCCCCCTAACATATCTTCCCCAGTGTGCTTCATGACAGCACAGCTCTAATGTTTATGCTGATTTGCCATGGTGGCTTGAACTGGCCTAGCAGTGCTGCACTCCACATGCTATCGCAGGGCCATGCAGGGCCTACGTGACGCACTTGAAATTGATGGCAAGAAGATGCAGTCCTGTTGTCATACACTCAAGGATAGGATTGGGCTGTAAGTAGGATGATTCCTGTATAGCGGCCGAGCGGGAGTGGTTTGCCTAAGGCCATCTGGGGAGTCCGTAGCAGTGGCAGGATTCAAACTGGGAAAACCTTGACTCTCAGCTCAATATCTTCACTGCATTTACATTACTCTTGCCTTGCTTTTCTCACCCCTTCTTTTGAGCCAAAGTTGCAGCACTAATTTGGTAACTAGGAGCTTGTTAACCTAAAATTAACCATGAGGAACCATGAGGAAAGCATGAGGGGAAAAAACATGAGGAAAAAAAACACATTCAAATATATGGTAAGTCAAACTTTTGAGTTGCCAGTTGGCCATTGGTCAACTAGTGCAGTGATTCTCAAACTTTTTAGCACCAGGACCCACTTTTTAGAATTAAATGACCATCTGTCCAGGAAACCTCCAGAAGTGATGTAATGGCCAGAAGTGCTGTCATTGTGATACCAGAGCCTGCTGCTTTCCTGAGAATTCAGCAACAAGATGGGTTATTTCTCAGCCATTTTACAACAGCAAAGTGAATCAGAAAGGGGGGAAAAGCCTATTTACAACCTTGAACGACAAAATTGAATTTACAAACCTTGAATTTACAAACCTTGAACGAACAACCCACAGCCCTCCCCCTTTCCAGTGTCCCATCATCCCATATTTTCAATGACAGCTGCCCTAAGTGCTATGTGATGCATTTGAAATTGGCTTGCAACCAACCCACTTAGTGGGTCCTAACCCACAGTTTGAGACACATTGATCTAGTGAGTTCACATTGACAGGAAACTGTAGTCCTCTTTGACATTCTAAAAAGGGGCACAGTGTACCTGGGTTAGGGGAAAACAGAAACATGCTACCCTGCCATGCCTGTTGTACTGATACACTCTGTTGCCTTGTCCCCTGATTTTCTTGGGTTCAGCGCTTGACAGCAGATAAGAGTTAAGTGTTGAATCTAGGAAAATGTCCTCACATTATGAAACCTTGAACAGCTAATGGGGAGAAAGTCCTTCTTGGGTGCAGCACCTAGGTGTACAGATTGTTACATTCCTTCTTCTGTCAGGTCTCCAAGGTGCTTGTATGCACTTAAATTCAACTGAATGTCACAGTCTCAGGTGAACAGTTTATAGTGGCTGAGTTTAGATGTTTCACTCTAACATTGTCTGTGCATTTCTAATCCCTTTTTCATATTGCCAAAAACCAGCTACATATTCGAGAAACAAAACACTGAAGGACCCTTTAGTAACTGGGAACAGTCATATGATGTCTGGTGCTTTGCAGTCAGCATCTCAAAACAATATCTTCAATAAATCCACATTAACCATGAAGATTATCTCCTAAGAAAATCCTTTCAGTCGCATCACACTGATATGAGCTTCTAGCATACAGAAGATGCTAGAAAGGACCCAGACTTATATCCCTATTAATGTGCCATGGATTGTGAAGAGTGTGTGTATCAGATCATTGTCAATAGATCTTTTGAAAATATAGTATCGTCTGCAAAGATTACAGGAATTAAAAGTGCCATTTTGCAAGCACAATCCTACTGTATTTAACAGATTTTATTGTATTATGCCTGTCAACTCCAGCTCTTAGTTCATCTTTAAACTTGAGAAAATAATCTCCTTAGCTAATGGAGCTCTACTGCCACAGTTGGCAAGTGGGGACAGTTTGTAGGCAATGTAATGTGGATAGCATCTGACTCAGCTCAATCCTACAGGCTCTCAGCACTAGTGGACCTAGCATTCCTAACACACGGAGTCACGTGCTACTGTGGTACCAGCCGGATGTTGGAGGATCTCAGATCCTTCCAGGACCTTTGGAAGAATTGCTCTTGATGGGCCAAGGCATCTTGGGGGGGGCCCCCCCACGGGGGCCCCATTTCTTGGGGGGGAACAAGGGCAGGGGAGGCAACAAGGGGTAGGGGAAGGATGGAACAAACACTACCATCCAATCAGAAGCGGAAGTTGGGTGAAGATAGCATATTAGTTGGTTACTCAGAGGAGATTGGATGGAGCTGAGAAAGAAAGAGCTGCTACATTTATTAAAATGCTCATAAGTCCTTTCACAGGCTTCTGTAAGACACATCTGGTTTGCTGAAAATCTGGAAGTGACTCTTCCTGCATGGCCTCCCTGTGCCTCAGAAGGCCTCATGGAGACTTCCAGTTGCTTTCGGAGGTATTTTGAGGTGTGAGGAGGCCACACACAGCCTCCTCGTGTGTGCGCGAGGCCTTTCTGGTTTGTAAAAAAACCAGAAGCGCCTCTCAGAAGTAGCTGGGAGGATTTCTGAGGTGCAAGGTGGTTGCACGTGGCTGCCTCACACCGCAGAAGGCCTACCAGGATCTTCTGAGAGACCCTTCGTTTCTCTGCAAACCAGAAGTGCCTCCCAGATGCAACCGGAAGGCATTTCCGGTTGCATCCAGAGGTCCCCTGAGCCCCTCTCCTCAGATTCAATTATCCACAGATTTCATGGGGGGAGGCAGGAACAAATATCCCACGGATGCTGAGGGACAACCTGTATTTAAGATAATCAACTATGGTTATATTGTGTACTCTTGGAATTTAAAATTTAAAATACTAGCTTTGTGCTTTTCATCTTTTCTACAAGAAATGCTTTAGAAAATAAGTTGGCAATTTTTTTTTGGAAGGGGGTGCAAATAGTTAGCCTTGAGGAGGGCGGAAAATAGCCTGGTACCAGCACCAGGTATGCTTCAATGAGCCTGAACAAATGCCAGATCTGCTCTTCCCAGAAATGGAAGGCTTTGACATGTTTCATTCTAATCTTGCATTTTCCTGAATGCTGGATCATGGTTTCCCACCTCAAGAGCGTTTGGGAAGACACCACAGGCATCCAGACGCATCTTCTATGGTGGCAACAGATGGTGGAGATGGTGGGTTTCCAGACAGGCTCTGGATTTCATAACCTTCCAAAGACAAAGTGCTGCCCAAACAGCAGTCCAAGGATGTTTTTGACAAATGAGATGACCATCTGGTGGTACACAAAGATATACCATGCGTCAGAATTCTGACTCATTGATGAGCAGAAATGAAGGAGAGCTGAGCATAGCAGAGAGGCTTCTTCTAGGTTCAGGCTTACTCCATAAGAACACATAATGCTAGGCCATGAGTAGTGAAATAGCGCTTATCCCTCCAGGCGCAGGAAGTTCAGGGCTAATGTAGTCACAGAAGGGGCCAAAACATGGAAGGCAGAATTCTTGTATGCTGACATATTCCCCCACAGCTACAAGGAAAGTAGTGGGCCTAAGGTTGATGCTATGGGGGTGGTGGCTGTCAGTGAGCGCAGCAAGAGGTAGCACTGGCCGCCACGTATTTCCCTCTTGCTGTCTTCTCCTTCCTGCAGTATGTTTTGCAAGCTATGTTGCTGTAGTTTATGATGGAATAGTACATCAATAATGCTGCAAAGACGAGAAAAAGGACAAATTCATATTCATCATCCTTAAAAAGTGTACAGATTCTATAGAACATAGGAACACACACACACTCTCTCTCTCTCTCTCTCTCTCTCTCTCTCTCTCTCTCTCTCTCTCTCTCTCTC
>JAJKFI010000027.1:11644840-11662341 GCA_029204185.1 Lerista edwardsae | reverse complement strand
GAAAGAAAGAAAGAAAGAAAGAAAGAAAGAAAGAAAGAAAGAAAGAAAGAAAGAGCTTTACAACTGGTAAAATTTGCCCTTATATTTTTGGCACTTGCATACTTTTTAGACAATTGTAACATATGCCATGAAATGGTTTGCTCCGATTTTGCAATCAACTCAGTTGAATTTGTGGATATGAAATTTCCATTTCATTCCACAGAAGCATGAATTTGACACTAATAGGATAATTCTCAGTGAAGTGCACTGAGATATAATCATTTGTTTTCCTTTAAAACTTGTGTACCTGGTAATAATCCATACTACAACTGAAAAAGGGGCTTTTCAAAGATTTTAGGGAAAAGTAAGGAGTTTAAAAAAGTCCTTCAGAAAAAGTTTTTGTTGCTATTGCAACCACGCACATTTGCATTCTTACAGCTACATTAGTATTTTGGAGTGAAAGAGGAAAGAAGGCCCCACATTTTTAACAAGGCCTTTCCCTATTACAGTTTAATTGGCATATTGCAGCAATTATAGTGTTGCAATACATGGTTTCTCTCTGTATAGTCTTCAATCAATCAATCAATCAATCAATCAATCAATCAACAGGTACTTATATACCGCTTTTCAACACGAATTTCACAAAGCGGTTTACAGGCAAATAGTAATAATAAAGTTAAATGGCTCCCTGTCCCAAAAGGGCTCACAATCTAAAAAAAGGCAGACCGCCAGCAACAGCCACTAGAAAGACTGCGCAGGGGTGAAGAGGGACAGTTACTCTCCCCCTGCTAAATATAAGAGGAACACCACTGGAAAAAGTGCCTCTTGTCCAGTTAGCAGGGGTTAGTTAACAGTCAACTGTTCCATAAAAACTGGGATAAATGCTAGTTGCATTGGGAGAGTTTTGTGCTCGTCCTTACTACATCTGTACAGTGTCAAGAGAAAAGTGTGAGTTATCTTTTAGCTCAATAATGGAGTGCTTTTCTTGCAGATATGAAAATCGTAATATAGGAGACTCACTGGAGAACTTACACTGGAACTAGGCAAAAGTAATGAAATATCCAACATTGTTTCAGTATAATTGCCACTTTCTTTCTGTGTCAGTATATAGAACTCCATGTTAAATACTTATCTGTGTTTATTATCAATGGCATTCCTACAGTGGGAACAAAACACTGATTTTTGCTGGAGTTTTGCTCTCTGAGCTGTGAATGGTTCTGAAGGCAAGGGGAGGGGCCACTTTACTAGAGCTTTACAGGAGCTGAGGCTCCTGCAAAACTCAGCATTTTGCTGCTGACCTCCATAGGCACACCACTGTTCACTATTGTATGTAGCCCTTTCTGGCAAGTTTATGTACATTCAGTTCAGTCAGTTGAATTTCCCCCATAACTTCATAGCCATGGTGGAAAAGTTTCTGCTGAATCTGTGCTTGGAAAAATGAAAAAAAAGAAAAGAAAAAGCTAGGGAATATTCTGCTTCAGCATCAGAATGAATGAAGTTATTGTTCAACAGCACTATCACAGTTTACCTACACAGCAGCACAACCAAAATATGATACCAAGTAATATTTGCCCGCATGCCCCCAATAAAGACAGGAGGCAAGGTGTTTGAGATCAGTGACATACCTGGGGGACAAGGAGGCAAACGTCTAGGCACCATCCAGCAGGGGGCAGCGGTGCCTCTCTGCTCTCCCCGCTGCTGTCTCCCCAATTGGAGAGCTCGCTCTCCTAGGAGGCCTACTTCAACAAAAACTAGAAATGCTGTTTTGGGGCCTCTAGAGGCCTCAGATGACTTCTGGATGCGGCAGAGGGGGGGAGGTTGATCACCACCAGGGGCCAGGATCACTACTGTTTTGGATAAAATACAGACACACTGTGTTAATCCAGTGGTTCCCAGAGACTGTGTTGCAATGCCCTGGGGCATCACAGGGCACTTGCCAGGGCATCATGGACTGTAGGGCTGAAGGCTGGAGGGTTAGGAGGGCCAGGGCCTCATAGGGAAACAGAGGCTTGCTGCGGGCCAGATAGTGGCTTTCCGAGGGCCAGGGCTTGGAGACTCCTGATATAAATGAACATGTTCCTCCTGAGCATGAATAGAGAGTCTCTGCACTCGCACTTCCTAGAAAATTCTAGCATAATGGAGACTTTGTTTCATTACATGCTGCTTTGCTTTTTAAATGTGACTAATCATTATGTTTGGATTGTCATATTAACATAAGGAACATCATCTCCACCCCCCTGCCTCCCCAGCTTCATTCATGAAACAGAGATAGCACATAGCCTGCCTGCCTTTTCTTCTTTCTTTCTTTAGCACCGTAGGCAGATCTATCATTTCATTAGATTTGAATCGGCAGATGTTCGAAAAACGAAAAGAAGAAGCTTACTTGGCAAATTAAACCACAAGCCATGTGCTAGGAAATAAGGTTGCTGAATAGTGTTGATAATGATAGCAATTTGTTTCAAGGTCTAGATTTTCTGTCTTGACTGTGTGTAGCACTGAGAAAATTAATGGTATAAAGGGATACAGAAATTTATACTTTGGATTTTAGCAGAGGAAAAAGAAGGCTTCAGTTAATCTATTTATTTAAAAAAACAAAACAAAAAACAAAAACAAACCCTGTCTTGCTCTCAGGAGTCTGTCCCCAGATCCTGCTTGTTGTGCTGAAGGTGAAAGTGCTGCCAACTAGACTCAGCTGCATTGTACCTGAATTGCTTACAACTTCCCAGGAGCCCTGATTAAGAATGCTATGGGCAGTTTGGCCTTCTGTTTCAATTACTTTTGCATGCGTATGCCTCTTTTAATCATTCATCTATTGACAATTCAACTCGAATATTTTCTTCACATGGGCAAACTGTCTCCAGTGGAGGAAAAAAAAATACTATGTATCAGTTAGCACTGTACTGGATGAAAGTTTTGTCTGTGCTGATAAACTATGATTTTTCATCCCCACGTGCAGTATCATCTGTTGCCACTATGGTTAACTATGAGTGTCAAAAATGAACAGGCGCTATATACTTTCCTGATCCCTTGCCTAAGAGCACAATCCTAACCTGGAGTTAGGCCAGCGGAATTTGGCTGTCACAAGGGACACTGTAAAGTATATTTGGACCACTCTTGGAGTCAGAGAGGCCTGCACGCAGAAGTACGCTATCCAGTGGTGTCAGCCTACCGGTTCGCTGGGCGGAGTTTTCGCGGTCGCTAGGCGGGTTTCCACGGTGATTGGCAGCGTGCTCGCTGTGTCCCGTTGCGTTATGGCGAAAGCACGCCCGCTGCAGCACGCTGCCAATCACCGTGGAAACCCGCCTAGCAACCGCGAAAACTCCGCCCAGCGAACCGGTAGGCTGACACCACTGGCACTATCCTCCCTGACTCCAAGAGTGGTCCAAACATACTTTACAGTGTCCTTTGTGCCAGCCAAACTTTGCTGACCGAATTGTGCCGGCCTAAGTCCAGGTTGGGATTGTGCTCTAAATCTTGGACTTCAAGAAGAGCCTTGCTGGGTCAAACCAAAGATCCATCTAGTCCAGAATCTGGGCCCCCATAATGATCAACCAGCTTCCTCTGAAAAGTCTCCAAGCAGGGCATGGGAGAAACATGACTCTCTTTTATATTGGTTCCCTGCCATACTCTGAGCATAGAGATGCTATGTAGCCCTGATAACTTGTAACCTCATGGATAGAATTGTCTGGGTCTTTTAAGGCCATCTAAACCATTGGCCACCCCCATGTCCTGGGCTGACAAACTTTCTGAGATTTGTACTCTTACAGCTGGACATATCTGGCCACAGCAATATCAGTCAAAACTGAACATATTTGTATGTGAGACATTTTAAGTATAAACACACATTCAGGATCAGAAAAAAGCTGTGCTTCACAGCAAAAAAGAAATAATCCACTTGACATAAAAAAAAATGCTGGTGGTTGTGCAACTGGTCATTTATCTGCTCTCTCTGCCCTTCATACTACTATAACATGAATACTTTATTGCTCTGGAAGTACTGTTCCAAGGGGCAGACCCTGAGGGTATAATAGACAGAATTTTTTTTTCTGAGGGTTAAGTGCATATTGGCTTCAGACTTAGAGTAGTACATGGGAACACAGCATGGAAGACATTAACAGCGCACTTCAGATTTGCCAGGCCACATGACTAACCACATCAGTTTCGAGGAGCAAGCTGAAATCAGCATCTTCATTCAACAGACTGGCATGGCCTGGACTGGTCCATTCATTAGGGGCCCAATCCCACCCAACTTTCCAGTGCTGGTGCAGCTATGCCAATGGGGTATGTGCTGCACCGTGCTGTGGGGGAGCCATCACAAAGTCCTCCTTAAGGTAAGGGAACATTTGTTCCATTACCAAGGAGCTGCATTGCAGCTCCATCAGCGCTGGAAAACTGGATAGGACTGGGCTCTTGGTCAACAGAGGCAGTGAGCAATGAAATGCACTCTCTGACACTGTAGCTCACTGCTCTTTTTTCCCTTTCTGAATCTAGGAGAGGATGAGAAAGAGGAGTGGCAGAGGTGTTGCCTATTGGGCAAAGTGGACATCATTTGATGCCCTGCCTCTCATGTTGGAAGGTCCTGGACTAACCTTGGAGGCAGCTCTATTATTTAAATTTAACCGTAAATTTGCAGTGTTGTATAAATCTGACCAACATCTGATACAAATTTGCCCATTAATTGCATGCAACTTGCTTACTTTATTTACTCCTTCTCCGCAGTGTAGCTACTTAATAATAACTTGAAAATTAGAACAGATTCACCAATGTGGCTAATACATGATTTCTTTTTCTTTTTTTAAAAAAAATAAAACATTCATGTTTGTTGCTTACAGTTGTCATAAATGGAGCCATATTTATTTGTATTTGCACTAATGAAGTTTTTCTGTATGCATTTTTTGACCTTTCAAGGGCGAACAGAATCATTAGCGGCAATACTTTACCATATGCCCTATTCTCTGCTGAAACAGTTTGTTAATAAGGACCTTTTTTCCCCAGTGCTAATTGGACTCTCACAAAGCCGTTTGGTTTGGAATTCCTGTTTTTCATGCCACCTTTAAATTTAGTTGCGGTAAACGCCATGTTCTGCTGCAGATTTTAATCCGAGCACAAAAAAATTTAAACAGGGAGAGTAGCAGGGAATAAGCAGGTGCTCAACAATGGGAGCCCTTGAATGTTACCCTAGCTGTGTGGGAGTCACTTGCTTGGATTACAGTGACTGGATTCCACACGTCTGCAGCATGTTTAAATAACACACCAACATTAGTGTAGGTTGACAGAATAGATTCTCTCGGCAATGTGTCGAGACACAATCAAATCAGCTCCACCTGTGTAATTTGGCCCTTTACACACCATCCTGCTTATGCAGGAGTTGCCCATGGAAAAATAACTAGAGCAGTGGTTCTCAAACCTTTTAGCACCAGGACCCACTTTTTAGAATGACAATCTGTCCAGAACCCACCAGAAGTAATGTCATAGCCACAAGTGCCATCATTGTGATGCCAGAGCCTGCTGAGAATGCAGCAATAAGTTGGGTTATTTCTCAACCGTTGGGAAAATTTCTCAGCCATTCTCTAATACCAAAGTGAATCAGAAAGAAAAAAAGCTTATTTACAACTTTGACACAAGAAAAACCATCACACAGACCTCCCCCTTTCCAGAATACCTTCTTCCCATATTTTCAATATGGCTGCTCTAGGTGCTTCGCGACCCACCTGAAATTGGTTCACGACCCACTGGTGGGTCCCAACCCACAGTTTGGGAATCACTGGACTAGCGTAATATTTAACATTTGCCTTGCTTTGCCATAATTGGCATTAGAAGTAGAATCAAACTGGAATCTGGGTGATTGAGGCTTGGGATTGCACTGAATGGATATTGCTGAAGGATGAAATGAGAAAAAGAGAGAAGGAAAAGGAAACTTATAGTCAACATACTGTTCCTGAAGCCAGTGGCATTCCTATGGGGGGAAAAATACTAAGTTTTGCAGGAGCCTGTGCTCCTGTGTAAAGTGGCCCCTCTCCCTCACCTCCAGAACCATTCATGGCTTGGAGATCCTGTGAGATGTTTTGCTCTCACAGTCATGAATGGCTCTGGAGGCAGGAGAGAGGAGACGCATTACACAGGAACATTCCCCCCCCATAGGAATACCACTTGTTGAAGCCCAGGATAGGCTACTTGCTAGCTGACCTTGAGCTGGCCTTGAGGTACAGCTACATGTGCCTCTTTGCACAAAACATCTGAAAAAGGAGGAGGCTGTACAACTTCTCCACTGCCAAGCATCTTGGGGGAAGAGAGATGGTTGATTTCCTTCATTCCCATTCTTCATGACACTCAGTATGCAGCAATGACCTTCTCTGTTCGCATGGACTGGAAAGTAGAAGGAAACTCAATGACAGACAGCCAAACGAAACGGCAGCTGCAGCTTTTCGCTCTACACCACTTGCCAGGTCAAACATCTGTTAGTCGAAATGAGTCCATTCTTTCCCAGAGTTGCTTAGGACTGTTTATTTACTCTCTTGTTTTTCTTGAGTAATGTGGAACAATGAATGCTTTCTTCATTAGCTAGTGAATCAAATTATTTAGGATGGTGGGTTCTAGCTAAACCTATGCATTTAACAGCCAAATCCTACTGGGCACTAACGCGGATGGAATCTGTGTTCCACCAGTGATGATTGCCTTATGATAGTCATAAAAGGACCCCTAGCAGCACACAGTGCCACGTGCTGCTGGAGCACCAATGGGAAGGCCACATGAGCTTCACACACAGCAGTGATGCTGGACCGGCCTGCTGACCCAGGTGTCAGTCAGTGAGGGAGGTGATACAAGGTGAGGGAGGGTGGAACAGGGGCAGGGGAGGCAACAAGGACAGGGTGGCCATGAAGGGATGGTTTTGACAGCAGTGGCAGCTGCTGAATCTAAACTCCCTTCCCAGACCTGATTCTGTGGCCTGGGTCTATGCAGACCTATGCCAACAATTCTCTGCACCATGGAATCTTACTCCTGTGTAAGCTTTCCTTGAGAAAATGTAACCCAGAGAAGAATTCTGAGACTGTGAGGGTTTGCAGCAGAAGCCATTGTGGGGCAGAAACCCAGGACTGAGCTGTAAATAACACACATTCCAGTTGTATGCATGTTTACACACACTTATGACAGCATTCAATGGATGGTACTCCCAAGAACATGTGTTTAAAAGGAGGGCAGGAGGTGTGGTCTGGTGGCTGAGCTGTTGCACTGCCTGAAGATAAGCAGGAACAATTGAATTGTAACCTGGAGTAGAGGCACAAAGTCAACTGATAAAGTTGCTATAACCCATTGAGGGCTGGATGGAGTCTTTGATGTTCTACCTGCGGTGGGAGTGTGGGGAGGTCAGCTGGCAAGAATGGATAAGAGCTTGAGAACCTCTGTGGCTTGATTTACAGTTGCCTGCGGAAGCTCAAAGGCATTCAGCCAGAAAAGAGAACCACACCATGAAGGAAAACATCTGGTAAACTGAGGGTTCTGTGAGTGCTTCTCACAGAACCATAGTGTAAAAACAACCCATTGAAAAATGGTGGTTTACATTCCCCTGCCTATGTAAAGCACCTTGAATGCTGTGTAAACAACATAGAAGGCTAGTATAGAAATAATAAATAAATAAATTTCAGCCTTGGTGTATTTTCTAAATTGCGAGATACAACTCAGATAGAGGCCAAAATACTTTCAGTGGCAATAGGAAAATTCACATTGTTGGAATTGAAAAGGAGAGACTTCACTCTTGGGCACAGGCCATCTTGGAACCTGTGGCAGATGTGTCTGGACTGGGCCACATAACAGGAGTCTTTAATTTATTGAGCCAATTGAAGTAGGGAAGTGGATTGTCAGAGAGCAAGATTGTTCACAACTGTAGGGCCAGAACTGTACTTATATTAACTGATCTGGATTAAGAAACATAAGAAAAGCCCTGCTGGATCAGGCCAAAGGGCCATTACTTCAGCATTCTGTTTCCCACAGTGGCTCACCAGTTCCCTCTGGGAAGCCCACAACCCCATAACAACTCCAAATTGCATTGTCCAAATGGTTGAAACACCCAAATATTGCTTTATGTTGTGTATCATAGCACCAGGGGAAAAAAGGCCGGCACAGGAAAGAGGCCCAAGAATGATATCATTGCTATATCCCATTTTATAGCACTATCAAGGGTAATTGCTTTATAGCTGACCAGGAGAGCAAGTTTCTTTCTTCATATTAAAGAAATAGACTTTACAGATGCAAAGCTGGAGAAAACTGCAGAGTCTTCCTTGGCCAGGAGCCACAGAAACTGCTTTCCTTCTGGATAGTAATTAAGATTTTTAATCATGCATTTGGAAACAGTGCAATAATTACAAACAAAGTGAGGAGATTCTTTGATGAGAAGACAATCTTAAACGCTAACTGAAGTCGCTTGCAGTTCCAGAGTAAATTTAATAGGATTTTCTCACTACAGTACGCGATGCCATTAGCTGAGGAGTGAGGAATGATTGTGTAGAACAGCAGGGCGTTTTGTATGGGTGTGGGTTTTGTTTTTGTTTTTTGACAGAAATGTACAAGCGCCTGCTCAATGCAAAGAACTCTACTCAGAGAGAGAAAGAGAGAGAGAGAGAGAGAGGAGAAATTCATCTATCTCTACCCCTCTATCCCTCCCAAGTTTTGTCTTCTAAAATAAAATCAAGCATTGTTTATGAGGAACAGCTCAAAAATAAAGTATCTGACAATACTGCGTGCAAAGCAGCTTCATAAAATTCTTCTACTTACCAGTGAAAATGAAATGTATCGCTGATACCATTGGATTATATCCTCACTGTGTCTTCTGAGTCGAAGGCAGTTCAAGAAGGCAGTTTTCACAATCTCCTTTTGAGGGAAAAGGAGAAAGAATCTCCTTTTCTCTCAGTGCTTAAGCTCCTGTTGTAAGATTCTCCTGAGCAGGGTTGGGCAGCAGGTGTAGCAGTGTGCTCCAGAGGAGCAGTGGGCGACCACCAATCACTTCCACTAGGTGAATGCAACTGCCTTCTGTGCAGTATGACTTACAACCCAATCCTGTACGTGTGGTATGTGGTTGTGGCAGCCTCTCCACTGGTCTGGGGAGTGCTGCAGCTGGTGCATAAGAACATAGGAAGAGCCCCACTGGATCAGGCCAAGGCCCATCTAGTCCAGCTTCCTGTATGTCACAATGGCCCACCAGATGCCTCAGGCAGCACACAAGACAACTAGTTACCTGCATCCTGTTGCCACCCTCTTGCACGTGGCATTCTGACGTAGCTTACTTCTGAAGTATGGAGGTTGCCTGTAGCCCACGATGTACTTTTCCTTCAGAAATCTGTCTAGTCCCCTTTTAAAGGCACCTAGGCCAGCAGACATCACCACCTCCTATGGCAAGGTAATATTGTGGAATTACTTGCCCACAGTAATTCCCGCTTGGTAAAAACGTATTTCCTTTTATCTGTTCTAACTTTCCCAGCACTAAATTTTAGTGGATGTCCCCTGGATCCGGTGTTGTGAGAGAGAGAAAAGAACATTCCTCTATCTACGCTATCCATCCCATGCATAATTTTGTACATCTCAATCATGTCCCTTCTCAGGCACCTTTTTTCTAGACTGAAGAACCCCCAATGCTCTAGCCTTTCCTCATATGGGATGCAAGGCCTGGAAGGCAACTCACCACTGACAGCACCCTGTAGAACGGTCTCCACCCTCTGTGCACAGCCTCCACTGCACAGAGATGGGGATGAGATGGGGCAGATCTCAGTGGCACTGGCGGCTGCCAATTCCTAGACACACACCCCATCCTCAGTCATAACACGGTGAATTTGTAGTGGGCAGGAGGTGTGGACTGAAGGTTGAGCTGCTGGTACTGTCTGAAGCTAAGCAGGTTATCTGTGGTCTATTTTTGGATGGGAGATGGAACGCCAGGCTGTGACAAGCTGCAGTACCTGTTGTGGCAGAACAGGGTCACTGTGGAGCTGATTAGCCAGTACAGGAATGTTGTGAGAAGGCCAGCTGGCAAAAGAATGGAGTATGACCTTGAGAACCTGTCTAGGCTGGACTTACGATCACCTGCTGAAGCTCCATGTCACACGGCCAGAGGAGAGAACCACATCTGGGACTGAGGATTTGGTGAATCGCAGAATACTGTATATTTGTAAAAAAAAAAAAAAATGAAAAAATGGTGGTTTAGACTAGCCTGCCCATGTAAGCCTCCTTGGGCATTTGCTTCGGCATGGAAAAGGTGGGGTATAAATTCTTCAAAATAAAAAATAAATAGTGAGCAATTTGTGAAACACAACCACCTTAACACTAAGGTGTTGTAGCATAAACAATGTTTTTTGGAGCATTATTTTGTTTTGTTCCAGAAGAAGATTGTTTGTTCTTACTTCATAAGAGCCGAGTTTAAAGAGTACAGCTTATAGCCTACATCTTATAGCCCCGAAGAAGCACTTGAATGTCTTTGCAACATTTGTGCTGACTGGAAAACAAAGGAACGGTAGAACGAGACATTGAGCTAACACAGCAGCAGGCAGCAGTAGGAAGCCCAAACAGTTGGACGCAGTTCGACAGGCAAAATTTACTCTGGCGAGTACCGGAGACCAAAACAGTAAATCTGACAGCAAGGAAGTCAAAATCTGAGAGTCTCAATCCTGAGTCAGAGCTGTTCACCAGCAGGAGTCTACAAGCTTGATTCAACTTGATAAGAAATTGTAGGGGAAACCTAATCCCACCCTTGCTTTCAGTTTTTGCAGCATCTTAAAACGTCAGAGCCTTAACTGTCAATCTTGCACTTTGGAAGAGGACCTCTACTGCAACCTGTTTGTGCGATGCATATGGGCAGAGGCGTTTCTACAGGGATGGCAAAGCTCTAAGTCTTGCAAGAAGCCTTACCCTGTCATGTAAACCCCTCCTCTCCCTTGCTGCTGTAGCCAGTAAGCAACACCAAGATGTTGCTTTTCCCTGTGAGGATTGGCTAAAACGGTGCAGGAGAGGAGTGATTTCTACTGCAAGGTAAGGCTTCTTGCAAAACTTAGAGCTTTGCCATCCCTGTAGAAACGCCACTGCATATGGGGACTCTGCTGAAGACACGGTTGGCTGTAAAGTATCCAAGCGATTTAGAATCACCCTTTAGCCTTTGGTTAGATGTATTTTATTTTATTTTTAGATTCCTTACAGGGAAATATCAAAATGCATTTTTTGAAGGAAACTGCTTTACTGGGCCTGATGAATGAATTGCATCTAAAGTTAGGAGATGCCCAGAAGCTTACCACATATATGACTTTTGTGCTCTTCAAACATCATTGAATAAACGCACGATAAAGTGATGGCAAGCAGCACACACATCACAATGGTTGATGTTCTCTACAACATGCCTACTACTCACCAACACTTGTAATTGTACTATATACAGTGTATGCAGGCATAGCACAGAAGTGCTGCAGACATGCAGGAATGTTGCAGGGATGCCAGTGAATTGGTACAGTAAGTGGAAGCGCCTATGCCGGAAGTAGTCAAACTTTTTAGGCTGAGACCCACTTTTTCGAATGGCACTCATGTTGGAACCCACCAGAAGTGATGTCATTAACCTGGAAGCAGAGGCAGATCTAAGGGAGGGCAAAGCTCTAAGTTTTGCAAGAAGCCTTACCTTGCAGTGGAAATCACTCCTCTCCTGCACCGTTTTAGCCAATCCTCACAGGGAAAAGCAACATCTTGGCGTTGCTTACTGGCTACAGCAGCAAGGAAGAGGAGGGATTTACATGACAGGGTAAGGCTTCTTGCAACACTTAGAGCTTTCCCCTCCCTGTAGATCCGCCTCTGCCTGGAAGTGATGTTGTGGCAGGAAGTGACATCATCAAGCAGGAAGTGCTGTCCTTGTAACATAATAAAATGACATTACTGGAATGCAAACTGGCATTCTTGGACTGCAGCAATTGTACAACCATGAAACAGAAAGCAAGATTAGGACAAAATATTATACATAACAAGAGTAGGTTCTGCAGTATGGCTGCTCCCAACTCCAAGATGGCTGCTCCCAGATTATAATGGGGCTTGCTTCTGTATAGACATGCATAGGTTTATGTTCCGAGTGGTGGTAAATGGCTGGTTTCTCTCTGCAAACAGAGCCATTCTTGGCTTTCAGCACACCTGGAGCAGGGCAGCATCATGGTGCCCCCAGCATGGTTGCCCTACCCTGTGCATTGCCTGGTCACACCACCCTGCACCCGGAATCGCTCCATTAAGGAGCGATCCAAGCACAAGGGAGGGGGGATGAAAAGTGCATGGGTTTTCCCATGCTGTTGTGCCATGCCGCAGTGGGTGCCTGATGTGCTTGCCTTCTCCAGTGGCACCTTCCCTCTGCCTCTGTCTACAAAAATCAGTAATAGACACTCATTAGTGCAGCTGTCCTGTGTTTCAATACAGCAACATTACAAGGAAATCTCAACACTGTCATATTGGATAACAGCTGGGAAAATGTAGTCTGATGTATAAAAGGAAGACAAGGCATAGCACTACATAATTTTAACAGAAAATGGAGGATGAAGGTTTCTGTCTAATATAGAGGCTTGAGTCCTTACATCAATTTTGTAAAGCGAACAGAGGGGGGGGGCTTTCTTAAACTTTAAGCTGTTTAAATCTGATTTATTGCAAATTGGCTTGCTTTCCATATTGTTTGGTTGATGTATGCCACATTGGGCAAATGCTCAAGAGAGATGATATATAAGTAGGACAGTGGTTCTCAAACTTTTTAGCACCAGGACCTACTTTTTAGGATGACAATCTGTCTGGGACCCACCAGAAGTGATGTAATTGCCAAAACTGCCATCATTGTGACGCCAGAGCCTGCCGCTTTCCTAAGAATACAGCAATAAGTTGGGTTATTTCCCAGCCATTTTTCCAATAGCAAAGTGAATCAGAAAGGGGAAAAAAAGCCTATTTACAACCTTGACACAAGCAAAGCAACCACACAGCCCTCCCCCTTTCCAGCATCCCACCTTCCCATTTTTTCAATGATGGCTGTGCTACGCGACCCACCTGAAATCGGCTTGGAACTCACCTAGTTTGAGACCCACAGTTTGAGAAACGCTGAAGCGGGGTAATGAATGGTATAAGGATCGTTCAATTTCAGTGTAAATATAGGATGAATAAAGGCGGCAAACTTGCTTGGTAAAGTTTCTGTTTGCTGACCTGCATCAATTGTATTAATGCATAAGTGGTGGGATGTTGTTTTCTTCTTCACCTTACCAGGGAGCTTGTTCTTAATTTCCCCATGTTTGCCACTTTTGAACTAGGCCAGTTCAGTCTGATACTTTCAGTTCAGCCCCGGCCACCTACAATAAATATCTCGCAAGCCCCTAGAGCGTGCTTCCCTTGCTTCTGGGGGAATTTGGGTCAGCTCCCTTAATCATGTCGCAGGCCAGTTTGTCTGAACCAGCCCTCCTACACATGCTGATATATGTACATTAAAGCAGGCAATGATGAAGGGAAATGGCCCGCATTCTCCTGAATTCGAGGAAAGGGGCCAGGCCGTGTCTGTGCCAGGAGCAGACATCGCTTTTATCATATGGGGCTCATTCCGATTTGACAGTGTCATCCAAATGGGTCATATCTATTCACCTGCAATAGCTCAGATTTCAGGGATGGGGGATCCAAAGCTAATACAGAAAGAAAGATCATTAAAATGCTATCCAACAAGGTCCATTTTGGAGTGAGGCTATGCCAGATAGGATATCAACTTTGTTTCAAAAATTACAATTTTTTTCTAGGTCATCTCATTTTCCCAGTATCTATCTTCCACCTTCCAAAAAGACTCTCCTGCATCGGCAAGGACTGAGCAGAATTTGAAATGTTCAGCTTCTTTATATATTCTGGCCCATTTCTAAAGATTTCTTCGTGACAATGGAGTATAATTTACTCACATTATGCTACTTTTAGTTAATCTGCGCCATTATTACGTGTAATGCTTTCTGTGCATGTTAAAGCCTCTGGAAATCGTTTAAGTTATTCAGAAAATCTCTGCTCAATTGGAATCGCGGTAGAAGTGCTTAGTCATCAAAATGCATCTTTGTTACCACTTTTATAGTGGCTGCTTGTGTTAATGCAATACAAATTAGGACTGCATAACACCACTGAAAATGTTCCGCTTTGTTGTGACTGCTCTGTGCCAAGTGTAGCTAATAACATCCCTTCTTCTACTGTTCTTTAAGATCTTCAGCTCTCTGTTTAAGTTCTTCACTTCTGTGCTTTTCTGTTCAGAAAGATAAGGACTGAAAGCCAGAATAATGGAAAACTTCACTGTGCACAAATGGTCTGCTAATAACACAGTTATGTTCTTACCGAAAGACCAAACTACATGTTGTATTCTGACATATCTTTATTGAGGCCAGCTGATACGACATTATCCATTTCAGGGTCAGCCATGACATTTTGCCAAATGATTCCCCTTTCTTTCCCTCCCCCTTTCCCCCTATTAAATCACACCCCAAATTCATTCATGTTTTAGATGTCCTCCCTTCCTTCCTCCTCTGTTAGGAATGGAAGAGGAAGCTCATTGTTGTGCCATTTCCTGCTTTCTTTCCTTTGCAGACTATCTACGGGGAGACATTGGGTGGACTATCATGCCACAATCTGCTGCCTGCTGCTGTACATAATTTTGAGAATTAACATTGCATCAAATGTTCACAGTGTTGAAAGGCTTCCCTCTCCTATGCTGACAGTATTTTAAGCATTAGATCTGTAATGGCCGTGCAGCACCTCTCCCCCTCCCCCAGAAGCATCCGTTGATTTGAAATATTTATACCCTGCCATTCAGCTTTCCAAGAACATTCACAAGATGGCTTTCAGATTAAAGCATAATTAAATAGAAAACCACATAAAAGCGACAAACGTGCAAAACAATGCGACAATAAGACATCAGACAGCAGCATAAAACGGGAATAAAATAGCAATAAACCCACATAGCAATCAAATACAATAGCCGTGATGAGAGTGACTGTCATTGTTCATTAAAAGTACAAGTAAAAAGAGCTGTTTTATAAGGGGTGTGTAAGGGAAAAAAAAACTCCATTGTGGCATTCCTTGTCATTATTAACTCCTACCCACATGTTTAGTTATTCATTCATAAAAATCACATAAGTGTCATTGTCAATTTGCATCCTATATATGTTTACTGGCAAGTTGTTCCCACTTTGGGGCTGAAGTCCTATGCACACTCACCTGGGAGTAAGTCCCACTGAACTCAATTGGCATTGCTTCTGAGTAAACCTGTATTGGCCAGCACTGTTAGTCTGTTTTTATGTTCTTATTCATTTTTGTTAAGGGCAGAAGGAAGCTTACCAATGGCCTGGCCCTAGTGCAGTGATGTCATTCAGGGGGAATGGACCAGAATGGGCGTTCCGGATCCTAACGGGCTCCGTGGCTGGTTCCGGGTTCCCGACAATGCCAATCAAAAGTGATTTCCTGTTCCTAAATCATTTGAATGACACCACTGTCCTAGTGGCTGAACAACAAAAGACTAGCAGAGCCCTCTTTAGGAGCCCTCCATAACGCTATGGATGTACTGTGGATGAAAAACAAAACACGGAGGTCCTCCCTGGTGGCCTACATATTTCCCCCAAATATCCTGGAATGATGCTATCTCCAGAGCATCCACGCTGATGCTACAGAGCAGACTTTTCCTTTTGAACTTTAACTAGTTAAAAGATAAAATAAGAAAATCTGCCACACTCCCATGTGACAGGGAATAGCAATTGTTTTGAACAAAAAGCAACTGATTTTTTCAGTATTTATATCAGCAGTTCAAAGATACTTCCATCTGTCTCGAACTGCAGTCCCAGGTGTTCTTCGGGCTTTCATAGGTGGCAGCTTTAGCACTCATCCAGAGCCAGTCCCAGCTTGCAGTGCGCCCAGGGGCAAGGTGTTGTCACTGCGCCCCCAGCCCAGCTGCCCCGCCCCATGTGTCGACCGGCCACGCCTCCCTGTGCCCAGTATAGCTCCATTAAGGAGCAATCTGAGCACAAGACAGGGCAGCAGGGCCAAAAGCATGTGGGTTTTTCTGCTCTGTGGCACCTCGTCACAGTTGGCGCCCATCATGCTGGCCACCCCCCACAGCACCCTCGCTCTGCCTTTGCACTCAGCCAGACCTTCTGTCCAAGTAAATCTGGCTTCCAGCAACTCAGATGGTATAGATGCTATTTGGTTTAATCAGGGACTTCTTTCATTCCGTTTGTAGTAGGAACATACTAAGAGACCAGCTGGATTGGACCAAAGGCACTCTGCCTCCCACAAAGGCTATCCAAATGCCACTGGGAAACCCACAAGGCTAATAAAGGGAAAATAAAGAACCAAGTGTTCCAGAACTGTTACAAAATGAATGCACTCCCCTACTGCTTTAACCGGATGCCTGAAACTTAGCCAAGTTGGTGGCCAAGCAAAAGTCTCTGCAGGGGATGTTTGACAACTGGCATGCCACTATAGACAAGGATCCTATCTCCACTCACCAGCTGGCTCATCTCCAAGGGAGAACGAGGCGCACCTGAAAAGGGCTTCTGAGGATGAACACAACTGGGCAGGTTTATACATGGCAGCTGTTATGACTATATTTGATAGGTAGAAGTAGTTTATATTTGAAAATCAGGACATATAAAAACACAGTTCTGGGCCTCAGAGATCTCATTGAACCAGTCCAGGATCTCTGACTATACCCCCGTTTAAGGGTGCTTCAGTGATTCCCAGCTAATACCTCATTAGTCACCCTTTTTCTTAGCCTTTACACATGCACAACTGAGGAGTGGTTCTCATACTGACTGGATAACCTGAATACATCACTTGCGTCAGGGAAGGACTGCAGCTTAGTGGTAGAGTTTCTGCTTTGCATGCCAAATTAGTTCCTTGGCATATTCAGGTAGGGTGGGAAAATACTTATGTGAAACCTGCAAAACTGTTAGCAGCCAGGGTTGAAAATACTGCACTAGACCAGGGGTCTCCAAACCCCGGCCCAGGGTCCAGATGCGTCCCTCAAAGAGCCTCTATCTGGCCCACAGCAAGTCTCTGGACCCTCATGAGCCTCTGGCCCTCCTGACCTTCTTGGCATGGGCTGCATTCTCCAGGCTGTGCTCTGGTTTGTGTGGAGGGTGTTCTGATGGCCAACGGGGGCACATGCAGCCTCATGCCACTGGAAGGCCAAAAACAGTCACTTCCTGATTTTCTCAAAGACCTGGAAGTGATTTTTAGGCCTTGGATGGCTTTCTGAGGGTTGGGAAGGACTCCCAGGCCCTCAGAACATGCTGTGGGTGTTTCCTGTGATCTGAGATATTTACTCCAGCACATTTAAGTAAGCTGCTTGTGGGGTGGGGGAATGGGAGTCCATTAAAGCAGGTGCTATATTTATGTGATATGTATTGGTGCTTAGAGGAATCCTTGAACTTTGAGCCCATTCATTCAAGTTCTGTCTCTAATGCATTTGTTTACATTATTTAATTGTTTGTTTGTTTGTTTGTTTGTTTGTTTGTTTGTTTGTTTGTTTG
>JAJKFI010000027.1:11615207-11638226 GCA_029204185.1 Lerista edwardsae | reverse complement strand
CTCCGGAGCGAAGGAACGAAGCGATCGCTACATTTCAATGTCAAAGTCTTTATTGGTTTCAGTAGCGAAAGTGTGAAAGGTGAAAAAGTTCAAGCTGCCGGTTAGGAAAGCCGGCGAAGGCAGTGCCGCGCGCAGGCGGCTCTTCAGTGCGGTTTTACATCTTAGTGCACACACAGTGAGAAAATTCTACTACACAAGAACAAAAGGATGCAACCAGAGTATATCTGGTAGGTGGATACCTGAAGACCCTTGTGCCCCATTTTACCCAAATGAGGTGCCCCTTTGGACACTATGATCTCATGAGAAAGCAAAGTGTTTGTAGCCAGTTCTTCCCGTGTGAAATTGCCTGCTTTCATTACACTATCGGAAAGGGAGTAAAGCTAGTTGCCCTAACAAGCTTGGGAAGCTGACCAGCTCAAGGACTCACAGGTGTCTATCTGATCTGGAGAAGCAGAGACGGAATGCCAGTTTCAACCAGTTCTGGACTGTGAGATGTGAAACTGCAACACCTTTCTCATACATTTTTCTCACATAGTCAAATAGAACAATGCAGATTAGAAACACGGAAATGGCCCGTATCAATTAGCATGATTGTAGCAGTATTTTTCTCCAGCTGCTGCAAACACAGGAATTGCTGCTGGGCTGATTCACAATTGTCTGATCAACATTTTAATGTTGCTCTCCATGCATACATGCCATGGATGGTGAGACTGTATTATACATGAATGGGCCTTGGCTGTCTTTACTTCTTGAACTGTGATTTATTATTAGCATATGCATTATCGTATTGATTTTTGTCATGAAAACTGACAATTACAAATGCAGTACACGAAGACATTAGTAAGATGACAAACTTTGTACTTTGCCCACAATGAAAATGCAAAGGAAAAAAAATGCAATACAGAAGACTGTACAAATATCAAAGTGTATCTCAAGGACACTGCAATTGTGATGCCCAACTCCAGTATTTGATTTCATTTTTGAGCCATATTCTATTATGAATTTAAGGTGCTGAGTTAGCCAGTTTTACAATTCCCTGCAGCCTGTTGAACTTTTAATTAATTATCAGCTATGAGAAGACTCCCCTTTAGATGCTCCCAATGTGTTTGCAACACAGGAAGTTTCCAATTAGCTTTTATTTATTTGCTCATTTGTTTGCTTCTCAAAATATGCATATCTCTTATCTACACCCCAGGATACATTTTGTGAAAACCATCATAGGGCTGACACAGGATCTGTTTGATATCTTTAATTCATCAGGTAGGAAGTTATTCAACATCAGGCAGGATCATCCTGACTGACTACCTGTGCCAGTGAGGTGGCTACCTTAGGAAGTGGATTGACAGGGATGCTAGTCATGCCTCTGCCCATATCTATCCCCTCCTCCTTTTACTTTGTTATTGAAAAAGAAGAAGAGGGAAATGGTGCAGAAGTGGGAGGGACGAATGCAGTGGTGGGCTAGAGGAAGCAAAATTTAGGGTGCAATCCTAACCTGGAGTTAGGCTGGCACAGTTAGGCCAGCAAGGTTTGGCCAGCACAAGGGACACCATAAAGTATGTTTGGACCACTCTCAGAGTCAGAGAGGCCATCATACAAATGTACGCCATCCTCCCTGACTCCAAGAGTGGTCCAAACATGCTTTACTTTACCCTTGTGCTGGCCAAACTTTGCTGGCCTAACTGTGCTGGCTTAACTCCAGGTTAGGATTGCACCCTTAAAGCGGCAAGGCACTAAGCATGCTGCATGCTATTGGGGGAGGGGAACTGGAGATATAAGATGGGCCTGGAGATATAAGTAAAAGTTTTTTTTTCTTATCCCCTATAGGCTGCCTGGCCACAATTCCACTGATATTTGCCAGCTGGTGTATATCCAAGAAACCTTAGAGGTCAAGTCCAAGCTGGGAAACAGGGATGGGGTCCTCTCATTTTTCTCTTTGTTTTAAGAAATGATCGTGCTTTTTTTCTTTTAAGAACGTTGCCTTGGTCTTTTTATTCCTATTGTGGGGGAGGAGTCTAAACAATCGTAATCCAAGTCATTAATGTTAGGCATTGAAGTGAGCGTGGGTATTCGGGCCCAATCCTATCTCACATTCCGGCGCTGATGCAGCTGTGCTAATAGGGCATGTGCTGCAATATGGGGCAGTCTTGGCAGCCTATTCAAGGTTTGCTTCCTTACTTCAGGGTTACATTGTGGCAGGATTGATGCTGGAAGGTTGGACGGGATTGGGCCCTGAGATTCTTAACTAATGGAGTAGTAAGTATAAAAAAAACATTTGCACTGGTTAACTGCTGTATTTGAACTCTCATGCATTTTTCTTGTAGACCAATGGTTTAATTCCACAGCCATTGGAAATAGATGATCACCATAACATGCAATATTAAAACCAATAAGTATCTCTTTTTCTGTTTCCGCTGACGAGATTTTTGCTTAAGCAGAAAAAAGGGTAAAATCTCTTTCATTGCAAATCCAGTCCCAAGAATGCCTGCTATATTTACTTCTCAGTAGCAATATCTTTCATAAATCCTTTCACAGTAGCTCCTTTGAACATAGTAGCAGGTCTGAAATGCCCTGTGATTTAAATCCAAGTACTATACAAAGAAATCTTCAAAAACTGACTTCTGTTTAACTGAGCATTAGAAGCATTTCCGCCACCCTAAACATCTGAACTGGAAAGACAAATCTGCAAGTGTTTGTAATATCTCCGTTCCATAACCACACTGGTTGTTAATCTCTAATCTTCTTTGCTCAACTTTTCTTTTTGAAAACTTGGCTGCTCATCCTAGCTGGAGCACCTGTACATTTTGCATATGATAAAGTTTACAGATGTACAAATTGGACCCAGAATGGTCACAGAAAGATTCTTTCATCCTGTACCTATCACATGGATTAAGGACATCAAACTGCAGCCAGTTTGCTTAATAATGAACAGTAATGGTGTGCATGTTTGCATGAATGCTGGAAAAAGATGCAAAAACAGCAGGCCATTTTGCTCATTATCCAATCAATATGGATAATCCCCATTTTGTTACATAGTCAATATTTCATTTTGTTTAATTCAAAATGTGCAGGAGATGCGCATCTAAACACATGCACTTGTTGCTAAAGACAGTCCAGTAATGTGTCTACAGACGTGATTCGGAATCCACGGTTTCAGTTATCCATGAATACAATGGATACTGGCACTTCTATTAAAAAAAATAGGTGAACGTTAAACAAATCTTTTTTTTTTACCTTGTTGCAACAAAACCAGTAATGTTCCCCTGTCTTTAAAAAAGCATCCCTAATATCCACGGATTTCAGTTACCACGGTGGGGTCCAGAACAGAACCCCAATGGATACTAGGGCATGCCTGTATTTATGAAATTGATGACAAGAGGCCACAGATCCAAAGGCCAGAAACGGCACACTTTTCACTGCACTATATAATCACCCCCCTCCTTAATTAAACCTAAAGGAACCTAACCCGCCAAATTCAGGGCACAATCCTAACCTGGAGTTAGGCCGGCACAATTAGGCCAGCAACTTTGATGGCACAAAGAACATAAGAGCACAAGAAGAGTCCTGCTGGATCAGGCCAAAGGCCCATCTAGTCCAGCTTCCTGTATCTCACAGCGGCCCACCAGGTGCCCCAGGGAGGCATGAGACAACAAGATGCTTGCATCCTGTTGCCACTCCCTTGCACCCGGTACTCTGAAGTAGCCCACCACCATTGTGAGGAGGTTGCACAATCCATCATGGCCTATAGCCCACGATGGACCTTTCCTCCAGAAATCCGTCCAATCCCCTCTTAAAGGCATCCAGACCAGATGCCATCACCACCTCCTGTGGCAAAGAGTTCCACAGATTAACTACCCGCTGGGTAAAAAAGTACTTCCTTTTATCTGTTTTAACTCTCCCAACCCTCAGTTTTAGCGGATGCCCCCTGGTTCTGGTGTTTTGAGAGAGGGAAAAGAACATCCCTTTATCGACTCTATCCCTTCTGTGCATAATTTTGTATATCTCAATCATGTCCCCCCTCAGGCACCATTTTTCTAGGCTGAAGAGCCCCAAACGCTGCAGTCTTTCTTCATAAGGGAGGTGCCCCAGCCCCATAATCATTTTTGTCGCTCTCTTCTGCACCTTTTCCAGCTCCACTATGTCCTTTTTGAGGTGCGGCGACCAGAACTGGACACAATATTCCAGGTGCGGCCTTACCATCAATTTGTACAATGGCATGATAATATTGGCTGTTTTATTCTCAACCCCTTTTTTAATGACCCCAAGCATGGAATTGGCCTTCTTAATTGCTGCCGCACACTGGGTCGACACCTTCATTGAATTGTCCACCAGCACCCCAAGATCTCTCTCCTGAGCTGTCACAGACAGCTCAGAACCCATTAGCCTATAGGTGAAGTTTTGGTTTTTGGCCCCAATGTGCATCACTTTACATTTGTCTATGTTGAAACGCATCTGCCATTTTGCTGCCCATTCCCCCAACTTGGAGAGATCCTTCTGGAGCTCTTCACAATCCCTTCTGGTTTTCACCACCCGGAAAAGTTTTGTGTCATCTGCAAACTTGGCCACCTCGCTGCTTATCCCTGTGCTGGCCAAACTTTGCTGGCCTAACTGTGCCAGCCTAAATCCAGGTTACGATTGCGCCCTCAGTGTTACTGGAGATCCCAGACATTAAAACTGGAAACTTCTACATGTTGTTCCACTAAACTACAATTTGACCCCCTGAAGTATTATTAACCCCATATTGCAGATCGATGCCAGATTGATGCAGTGGTAGCTGCTTGGCTACTGCTGCTGCTGTAGGCAGTAGTGCAGCTCTGGACTGGGCTGTAAAGCTGTAGTGGAAACACAGGCCTGGCTAGCTAAGAATGCTCTCTCTCTCTCTCTCTCTCTCTCTCTCTCTCTCTCTCTCTCTCTCTCTGTGTGTGTGTGTGTGTGTGTGTGTGTGTGTGTGTGTGTGTGTGAAATTTGTTCTGTACTGTATAGTTTTGCCACTGCCCCCGCCCCCTCCTCTCCTCAAGCCTGACACTGTTCAAATTTCAGCTTTCAGGGAGACCTCGAGAAAAATTAAATGTATGTTTCAGAAGGTCATTTCCAGGTGGAAAAAATGTTTTTAAAAATTAATAAATAATGCAACCTGGAGGCAAAACAAACAATTCCACTTTACCACACATAGTATATAAACCTTCAGTCGCTTGTCCAGGAAGTTTCAGTCCAGATCAGAATAATTCAGCACGATACAGTACGGAAAGGAAGCATATAGAAAATATTACATTTGTACATGTGATAGGTCAGGACCTAGGGTTACCAGATACAAACTAGAACAGAGTGCCTATACCTTTAACCATTGTATAGCAGCGGAAATTTGGGCAGGTGCAGCTCATCATGGACGTGTTTCAAAAGCTGCACCTGCCAAAATTCCCTCTTCTGTACAAGGTTAAAATCATAGGCACTCTGTCCCAGTTTGTAGCTGGTAACCTTATCCTAACCTTCCAAGTGCCAGAACCATCAAGGTAGCCAAAAACAAAAGTCATAGCCAGGAATTTCAGGCAGCACCCCCTTGTGTGTGTGTGTGTGTGTGTGTGTGTGTGTGTGTGTGTGTGTGTCATATCAGAAAATAATAGAACATTTTGTTTCTTTTGAACTTTATCCTTGATAAGTTGTTTTTATCTGGATCAAATCCTTCCACATGTTAAAAAAATGGATTTGGCTGCTCAACATTACAAATGCAGTCAACGTTGTTATTCTTGGAGGTTATGAAACGCTAGGAAGCCTATCATCATCCATTCAGTGTATCTATTATTGAATAGTGGGAAAAAAATCAATCTGATGAGACCCAAACAACACCTTATAAGGAATGCATGACTGCCTCTGTGCTACGCCTCCCCCCCGCCCCCAACAGCTCACCAGTAATATTTTGTCAATTAGATCAGTGTTTCTCAAACTGTGGGTCTGGACACTCAGCCATCATTGAAAATATGGGGAGAAGGGGCACAGGAAAGGGGGAAGGGTTGTGTGGTTATTTTGCCTGTGCCAGGGTTGTAAATAGGCTTTTTTTCCCTTCCTGATTCATTTTGCTATTGGAAAATGGCTGAGAAATAATCCCATTTATTGCTGCGTTCTCAGGAAAGCAGCAGGCTCTAGTGTCACAATGGCCATACCTCTGGCCATAAAATAACTTCTGGTGGCTCTAGGACAGATAGTCATTGTAAAAAATACATTCCACTCCTAAAATGTTTGAGAACCACTGAATTAGATGTTACATGAAATCCTTGTGCCCAATGCATGCCTGACATCATGCTACTTTATTGGCTGTTGTTTGGGAGGGGGGAGGGGGAAGACTATGTTGAAGTCACATCACATTAAAAAAAAAAACATGGAAAGGTGGCACACAGTTGCTGTAAGCAGAAGTCTCAGCCAATTCCAAGGCAAGGGAGCTGAGATGGCTTTCCCAGAGGAATTGTTCACTGCAAGGCAGGTAGGAGTGATTGAGCTGTGGTCGTACTCAGGGGAAGGGTGCAGAGGAAGAAGGATGATGAGAGACTGGAAAGACAAGCGAACAGCCTGACTCCCTAGGAATGAGACAAAAAGAGGAGCAGTGGAGATGGGTGAGCAGATGAAGGTGGGTGACCAACCCTGGCCAATCTGCTGCTTGAGACAACCAGCTCAGGCCACCTCACAGAAAATCCTGCCCTGTTGGAGAGCACCTTAACTATTGCTAGGATGAAACGGGATGATCCTTTGGTCTGCTGCCATTAGAGGAAGGAAGATCTGCACGTATCATACTCTTAAGGAAGTTTGTATTGGCTCCAACGAGTTTCTAAAGATGTGCAAAGGTTTAAGTAGATGCATTTTTGTTTTCCCCTGGATTCCTCTTAAAAATCAACACACTTTTCTTACTAAGGAGAGGCACAATGTAATGGGTGTGCAAATACTGATGAATTTGAGTCTTTGAGTCACAGGCTGGATTCAGGAAAAGGAAAATAATGCATAAAAGAAGAGCTTAGGTGCAGAAGTATCCTGCTATCTTGTTGAGTCACAGATCTCCGAGGACACTCAACTCTGAACTTATTCTGTTGGTTGCTACCAATTTTCTAGAGAGTCATTACTGCCGAAACTCCAAACTGTAGATTCAAGCAATCAGTGCCAAGGGCAGGAGAAAAACCTGTTCTGCTCCACTGGAGTATCTGTCACTTCCAGTGCTTATCCCTGGTCAAAAGAACTGTATGTAGACGGCATTTCTCAAGGCCCCAGCGTTTCAGGTTTATTTTTGCACAGTTCTCTTCTTGGTGAAACTCTAGGGGAAGAGTGTCACTTTCACAGTTCAAGAACACCAGAAATATAGATGTTAAAAATGATATTCATGCAATTGTTCTGGAGTCTCTGCACTTTTATTTCTTAATATGATTGGGCTTTTTTTTTTAAGTGTCAGAAGAAATTTGTTTCCATATTTTTGTTCATCACAGTGAAGATGGATGCTCTTTCTCCAAGGAGGGAAGAAGCACTCTGGTACAAATTTTCCTATTGTCCTAATGCAGCAGTCCTCAGCAAGTGATCCAAGTCTATCCTCCTCTGCTCCATGCCAGCTGCAATTGTACAGTAAGGATGAGTGTAAAATATGATGGAGATACCCACTGTAGCAGTGCAGCTGGTCACTTGATGAACTTGCTTCTCGATGGATTGTCCCCAGTCCTGACCTCATCACATAAGACCATTGCTGGATCAAACCAAGGTCCATATAGTTTAGTATTTTATTTCTAAAAGCAGCTGTTTTTGCACTCCACAAGAAGGGCATAAAGATGACGACCATTTTCTCCTATTTTTCTCTAGAACTTGGCATTTATTTATACTATCTGTGTCCAAGAAGATTCTTGGACTGGCAATTACCAGTGATGGGAACTCAAGTCACGTGACTCAAGTCCAAGTCCCAAAAAAGACGCATTTTTCATTATCTTGTGCACACTCAAGTCACGTTTGTCAATGACTCAGGAGTGACTTGAGACTCGGGTCCACTGCTTGGAAAATGAGTTGTGAATCTGAAAAAAAAACACCTGAGTCATGAAGACACCTATATTTTCTCTGTGACTCTGGGTAAGCTCACTTACTTTTTTTTGCCATGTGAAAGTCCTCGTGGGGCCATCTAGAAGCTGGCATTCATACTGGTACAAGCAGTGGGGTAGGTTAGTTCCAGGCAGGAGGAAGGGAAGGGTTAATGTTTTTGTTTTGTGTAGCTGCACCAAACAGCTCATGGGGGAGAGAGAGCCTATGTTCCTTGCCAGAGGAACAAATGACTGGAAAAGCCTAGGGAGGGGGAAAAAGAGGAGGCAGACAAGTCAAGAGGTAGTTCCTTGTGATAGAAGAGGAATGCACTCCAACCTTGTGGCTCGTGCAGGCAAGGTGCAGTTTTCCTATCCTTTGTTGTTACCTGGAAGGAAGCCTCATTGAATGACTGGCCAAAATGGGACTACTTCTGAATAGAGCTGCAATTGGGCCATACTGGTAAGCCTCCCAGCTGCTGCATGTAACCTTCCCATTTGCAACTTCTGTCCCCTCAGGCTGTCTGTCCAATCCCGTCATGTCCTGCCAAGCTCAGATGCCTCTCAGTCCCTGTTTGTCCATGATGTGATGTGCATGTTGCTCATCCTGAAGACAGAATTGGAAGTCATGATGTGAATTGGGTGTGTGAGTGTGTGTTTCGTCACTGGAGTTCGTATGGAACCAATTGTTTTTCTTCATTGCACTGCTGCACTCACTTGAATCATAGCACCATGGCTTTTATTTCTATAAATGGAATGGTAGCTGACAGAAGAGAAGGACTTCAGCAAATCACTGACTACAGATGGGATGGGAACATCAGGGGATTGTAAAATGACAAAAAACCCCTCCCCACAGTTGTCCTTTTTCCATGGAGTCACACCTGACCTGCGCTGCAGTTCACTTCGCAAAAGAATCAAACTCGAGTCAAAATGACTCGGGAATTGCAGGCGGGTGAATCGCCAAGGGCGCATGCTATGACTTGTGCACAAGTTGAGTCACCGGGGTGAAACCTTGCAAATGACTTGCAATGCCAGTTCAATGACTCCAGCCCAACCCTGCCAATTATGTTGCCTACTTTTATAAAAACCATCAAAGCTAGTGACCAAAACCACTTCTTTTGGCTATGGATTACTGTGCATACATTAATTGCATCCTGTATGAAGAAGTTGTGGTTTTTTTTTTGTGCGAGTCCTGAATCAGCTTCATTTGTTGACCACAGTCTACTTACAGCTCAATCCTAAGTGCTCGTTGAGCTGGTGCAGGCCCATTGTGCCGATCCATTGTGCCAACCTGTGCCGTAAAGCACATTTGTGACAACTATGGAGTCAACTGAGCCAGCGCAAAGATGTCCACTCGTTAATGGAGGCCAAATCCAGCCTCTTCTCTGCTAAAACCCAGTACGTTTGCTCCAGCCAAGGACAGCCAGCATGGGGGTTGGAGAGGGTGGCAGGTGGGTGGAGTGGGTGGAGCAGGAAGGCGGAGAGAGGGAAGACTTGTTGATGGACCAGACCAAGGAGTGGTGGAATTGGCATGGGCAACTTAGGCCAGATCCTAACCCCCCTCCTGGCCAGCCTGGCATTATAGTGCACTGCTTGGATCTAAACCAGGGATTTTGCTAGTGCAGATGTGGGTAGCTCCCATAGGGGTGACTGCCATGAGATACAGGGTAAGTAAGGGGTAATACATTCTGTTACTCCAAATTGCACAGCAGCCATCTCTGAACCTGCACTAGATATAGTGCAGTCCAGTTGGCCTGCCTATTCCAGTGCACATTAGGATTGGGCTGCTTGTATCTATGGATTTTCAGCTACTCCTTGAAAAAGGAAAACCACTGCGAGGACCCTGATGTAAACTGAGTGGATAGATGATGCCACGGGTATAAGTACAATCTACAGGGCTGGCTGCAATGCTATGTTTGGAATCAACGTGAGAGCAAAGGCTTAAGCATCCATGCCATGGGCTTGATGCAAAAAGCCCCACCATATCTGATTTTTTTTTAAGGAAAAATATGTGGGGGTCCTATACATTTTAATGGTGCATACACACTTTCACAGAAGGTTGCCACTGACAGCTGAGGGCCCTTGCAGATATCCATGTTCATTTCCCATGACTACAAGACAGTTATTCAGAGTCCTTAGAAAGGTATCCAATTCTTTCCAAAAGCCATATTCACAATTTCAGCAACACTTGATTCACATTCACATTCCCGAGGTTTCCTTCACAAGTGCAGCAACTAGGGACTCCTGACAATGAATCTGAGATTCTGAAACATAACATGTGATAACTTTTGGAAAGAAGAACCTCTTTGTTGCTGCTCTGCCTTCCAATGTCAGATCTGTTTCTTACTACCTTAAGAATTCACTTCAACTTTTTGTCTGTAGCCATTTTGACAAGGATTAATGTTTGTTTTCAATGGTATTGAATAAACTACAGAATTTTAGTGTGAAGATGCAACTGCTTATTAAGTTAAATGCAATTAATCAGGCTAAGTTCAGAAGTGAATTAACAACACACCAGTTGAAAATTTCTAGGTTAAAGCATCTTTTATAGGAGTGTAACCTGCTGAAAGTATGAGGACTTCCCTGTATTACCAGGAAGGCATTGCAAGAATCATTTTATAATGTTGCATTCAAATATACCAATGTTAATGACTGTTAGAGCTAAAAATGTTAGAGCTAAAAATGCCAGGGAGCTGCACAAACCATTATTTTGAACTCTCCACTTGGTCTATCGGCAGGAAGTTCCAAAGCAAGCTTTTCACTGGGTGACTTCCTTTTGGGGGGTGGAATATGGGTGGAGCTTCTTGAAATTTGTATGAATGCAAAGGTGGAGTTAATGGGAAGCAAGCACTCACACAGATAGTCCACTGCAGTGGTTCTCAAAACTTCTTAAAATGGCACTCTTTTTAGAATGGCACTCATGTTGGGACCCACTGGAAGTGATGTCATTAAATTGAAAGTGATGACATCATGGCCAGAAGTGACATCATCAAGGAGGACGTGTCATCATTGTGACGTTATAAAATGACACTCCTGGAATGCAAACTGGCATTCTTGGACTGCAGCAATTGCACAGCCATGGAACATCCCCTACTACAAGAAAGCAAGATTAGGACAAAATATGATGTAAAAACACTGAACTAAAAACAAAATAAAAGAAACCCCTCACTTGAAAATTCAAACTGTTAACACTCACAAAAGGAATATAGCAAGAGTAAGGTCTGCAGCTTCCAAGATGGCAGCTCCCGGCTTTCCATGATCCACCTGACATTAGGCCATGATGGGTCCCAACCCACAGTTTGAGAAACACTAGTCCACCGGAAACATCATTTCGGTTCTGTGGCATCCTCTTTAGGAATTGTATCTAGGAGCCAGAAGCAATTTTTGAACAGCTCCAAAACTCAGTCTCTCTCTCTCTCTCTCTCTCTCTCTCTCTCTCTCTCTCTCTCTCTTCTTTTCTGCTCACTTGCAATGACAAAACAGTTTCTTTTGATTCTACCCAAGCCATTTTGGTTTGACGCCAATGAATCGGACTCCATTCATTGGCTCTCTCACGTGCCAGGTTATACAAAAGGGTAGGGATAGGGCTCTCTTTGCCTTCTCAGAAGTATTGAGATGGAGGAGGAAATAAAAAAATTAAGCATGTTGAAAACAAATATATGAAGAGGATGTTATTCAGCAGAAGGAAAAAGAATGAGAACAGAATAAGGGTGCAATCCTAACCTGGAATTAGGCCAGCACAGTTAGGGCAATAAAGTTTCCTGGTACAAGGGCCACTGTAAAGCGTGTTTGGTTCATTGGTCTATGTTCATTGGTTTGGTTCATTGGTCTATGTGCTGGGCTCTCTGACTCCAAGAGCGTCTCTCTGACTCCAAACATACTTTACGGTAGCCCTTGTGCTGGCCAAACTTTGCTGGCCTAACTGTGCCAGCCTAACTCCAAGATAGGATTGCGCCCTAAAAGACGGCAGGGAAAACAACGACAGGAAACAGTGAGACATAAGGGGTTCAAAATAGCAGAAAGATGGTTCTGCGAATCCAAAGAAGCAAATTGTCAATCAGTTTGATCTATTTCATCTTTCCCGTTCATTCTTCTTTTTTACCAATTAATTTCCTCCTTACATATTTGTTTTCATTGTGTTAAAATTTTGACTTCCTGCTTCATTCTCTGAATACTTCTTGGAGAACAAACTGGCCTGTGTGATCTGTGTGGTGTTTTTTTTTTTCCTTTTTGTTTTAATCGCTTGGCACTGGATAGTGGACAGTTCTAAAATAACTGCCGGAGATAATTGCAAGCGCCATCGCTCTGGAATAGTTTACCAAAATTAGTCCTCATGATTTAGTTAGCTATTGTCTTGCAACCTGTGGATGAATATTTCTTTTTAGAATTTCAGTCGCAATTGTAGCCATAAGCGCCCAGTGGTGGATGAAGGGCAGAATTAACATCACTATAGATGCAATACATACAAAAAAGGAAAGTTGTCCAGAAAGTTGAACATTGTCATATATTTAAGTTCCAGGGAGGAAAGTTTTTTTTTAATGAAATAAATGGGCATTGAAAGGAATTGTAGGGGGTTATGAGCTTGATCCCATCCAGGCCAGTGCCATTGGCACTGCTGCAGCGCTGTCTCCGGGTACCATAAACATGCCGTAAAGCCCATTTAGGACTCCCAGCAAGGAAGGAAGCACTGGCACTGGGGCAGTGCTATGCCAGCACCAGTAGACGCTAACCCCCAGCGCTGCATGATGGCTCAACTGTAGCTGCTGCAGCGCCATTCCCCAGTAAATGTTATCGGGGCAGGGGTGAGGTGGGGAATGGGTGGAATGGGGTGGAGGGAAGGCAAGGGAGGTTGGAGCTGTGCAGGGGGTGGGGACAGCAGCAGCCTCTGTCGCTGGATCCCAACCCCCACGTGAGCCTCCAGCATGGGTCTCCTCAACTCTGCACCTGCTAAATAGCAGGCACAGAGCTGAAGAGACCCAATGGCGCCACAGCAGCATTACTGGGGGGGGGGAGGAGCAAATGCTCCCTTACCTTGACAAGACCTCAACAGTGACCTCTGGATGCAGCCTCTGGATGCGGCGGGTCACCATTTTGGCACTGCTGCTTCACCAGGCGCTGCTGAGGATAGGATTGGGGTGTTATGTAAGGCGTGTTGGGGGATTAAATGTCTTTGGAAATTTGGACACTATTTAAAGTCATTAGAATGAAAGTTTGAACAAAATGTATACCATGGATGTTTAAAGATATGGACAAGTCTAAGAGGATACCAGTTTGGCTAACAAAAATAGTCAAGGAAGATAAATAAAGGCCAAGAAAACCATATTTACAAATGAAAGTGTTGGCCAACTAAAGACAAGAAAACCAGAAAACTCTCTCTCTCTCTCTCTCTCTCTCTCTCTCTCTCTCTCTCTCTCTCTCTCTCTCTCTCTCTCTCACACACACACACACACACACACACACACACACACACACACACACACACACACACACACACCCCTAGGCTTCATTTGTAATTGGGGCAAGCTGAAGTAAAAACTGAAGTATTTCCAGTGATGTCATGTAGCCAGGACGCTCCGGAACACCGTTCTGGTTGTTCCATGTAGGGCTGGCTCCGCCACTGCGGTCGTTGCTGCCGCGCGCCCCTGCAATACACGAATGGGGCTGGCCGCGCCTGTGCCCTGCACGCCCGCAGCCGGAGGTTTCAGCTAGGCAGGCAGGCAGGCAGCGGACCGCGGGGGAAGCGAGGATGCACAGAGGAACTGCCAATCATCCGTGCGTCCCGGTAGCTACTTCCTGCGTTCCGGTTGTTAGCGCAGGTAGATTCCACCATTGAGTATTTCCCTAAAATGGTGGGGAATTTAGTGGTTATTTCTGAGCCCAATTTCAGGCCTGTTTGGCAGTAATTGCACTCCTGGAGCATAAATGGGCTTTCTCAAAGCTCCGTGCTCAGATTATGATGCAGTTTACATCCAAATAAACACAGACAGTACTACCGGGCTGTAAGTCAATCATTTCACCTGTTTGCTATATGAGCTCGCTTTCCTTGCTTCTATTTATTACTTTTTAAAAATGAGGTGTCTTTGTTTGTATTTTTTATTTGCAAGTTTGTTCACCTTTTGTATTTCTTTGTTCTCTGCTTTCTGTACCACCTTGTCAATCAAACTTCTGTTTTCCTTTTGGAGCCTTCAGTTTATGCTTGTTGTCTTTTCTCTCCTTGTTTTGTGTTCTGTAATTGTCCACTGTGTGTGCCTCCTCTCCCATTTTTATTGTTTTTATCTCCTCCTGCTATTTGCACTTGAGAGTTTCAAGAGTGAATTAGAGTATTTGTGCTTGCTTGACTGGGACCTTACAGTTTAGATATACTGCTCAGCTGGAGCGATAATACAGAAGGAACTGTCAAGCCAGCATAGCCTGACAGACAATCTTGAAGACAGTCATATTTCCTGTATCAAATGCTCATACCCACTAACAATACTCAGTGTTGAACCAAAACAATAAAGCCCAAATCAGACCTTTTAAATTCCTCTTATTTCAATGGGAAAGAGTAAAACATCATTTTACCTCTGTCAGCAAACTCAGGGTGCAATCCTAACCAATTTTCCAGCACCTGGGTAAGGGTATTGCAGCCCTGAGGTAGGGAAACAAACATTCCCTGACTTTGTGGAGGCCACAGTGACTGTCCCCCCAACTGCAGGATGCAGCACATGCCCCATTGGCACAGCTATGCCAGTGCTGGAAGGTTGGTTAGAATTGCGCCCCCAATGACATTTACAGTCCAATCTTATACAGAGCCTAGGGCAGTGGACATCACAATATACTGCTGTAGGTCCTGTTATGGCAGTATGAAAGGTGCACCACTGTCATGCACACCAGAGCCACTGGCACAAACATCCAGATTCTGGATGTTCACAGGAACAGGTATGAGACAGGGAGGGACTAGTTCTGAAGAGGATTTGGAGGAGGATTGGAGCAGGGATTGGGCTGAGGAAGGGGCAATTTGGGGTGGGAGGGGGAGAATCTCAACAGCACCCCCACACACCAAGATCCTATGTCCCCTTCCTGGCCCAGACCAGCCCCCTGACTCTTCTCAGGTATAAATCTGAGGAGACCAATTGGCAGTCAAGCAGCTTGCCAACGAGGTAAGTAAAGTATATTTTTATTATTTGTCTGGTTGTCCCCACAACCATTGGATGCAACATGAAGGATAGGTTTTGGGCATTAAGCATGCGTCCTTTGATTAAATCATAAGCCCGGTCAAGTAAGAGTTTTAATTTGGAAATTCCATATGGCCAGTTCAGTGTTGCCACTAAACAATTCTGCTTAAATATAATTGCTGTATGATAGACCATCACTTGATGGACCAGTGATATCGTCCAAACCAATCCTTTGCTGTGTTAACTTTGATCCAGAGTTCCCCAGAATCCCATTTTGCACATGGGACATTGAGCAAGCAAAGCGTTTCCCAATCTCTTCAATGTTAGAAAGTGGCACTCTGTGCAGCAGACCCATATGTATCCATTGACACTACGAGATCAGAGCATTTCATCTTTTCTTTGCCATTATCTCTGTGACGTAGAACATTAGAAGCAGCTATTTTTCGCCATGCTCAGAGGAACCCAGAGGCTATATAGTTATTCATGAGTTAAGTGTGAACATGTTTGTGTGAATATGCTCATCTTATGTTGAATTGTACATCACTCTGGGAGGTTTGTACTCAAGGATGGCCTGTAAAAATCCTAAATAAAGTGTAACTGGCATAAGGCCCAATCCAATGGGCCTTACCACAGGTGGCATACTCATACTGCCTGGGCAAATGTTGCACAATGCACTATAAAGCACATCCAAAGCCAGCAATAAGCTGTTACCAGCGACACTAGGACGGCGCCATAGCAACAAAGGCCATGGGCACCCTGAAGGCATCCCCTCTTGCCAGTGAGCGGTGAGTCTGCCATTTGCCAGGAGAGCATTCCAAGGCAAGGGGAGGGTGGGGTGGGGTGGGGTGGGGTGAGACAGGACTGGTGATGACTCTTACCAACAGTCCCCAACCTCGAAGTAAGGCCAAGCAGACTTACTCGAGAGCTTTCGCGTCTGTCCTGGTAAAAAAGCTGGTGCAGGAGACAGTAGACCTGTTGCCCACCCTGCGCCCTTATTGTGGGGAAAGGGGATGAATGCCCCCTTTCCCCGCAGAGCCTCCTGGGGTTTCCTGGCTGCCACAGGATGCAGTGGTGGCCTCCTGGCTACCACTGCATTCCTGGGTGGTTGGGCAGTTCTGCACTGGGCCCATAATCACATCAATAATAATATTTACCTTCCTCCTCCTTCCCTATGCGTCAGTATTTAGATTGTAAGCTAAGCTCCCCAAGGGAGGGATCTGTCTTTTTGCTCACTAAAAAAGGTCCATGCACCCTGATGGTAACAAAACTTTAACAATCTTTTTTAAAAAAATCATATTACATAATTCTTGAATGGTTAGGAGCTACACTTCTTAGTCATGTGAAAGGGGCTTGTTGATCCTTATGCTATATTAGAAGCAGCTTTTGAAACCCGCCTGAATATCAAAAGCAGTGTCCCATGGGGTACTGGGGTTGGAGGTACTTTTCAAGAATGAACAATTCACGGTCTTGTGTGCAAAGAACTAGATGGATAGGTTTTGGTTTTTCTTTTTTGGACCTTGGCCATTATCACCGTCCTGGAGCTTCGCTTCTTTCGCTCTGAATACCTGTTGACAAGTCATTGAACCGCATTTTGTCATTCATCAGGCGCAAAAGAAAAGGATGGAAATGCATGTAGCATTTGCTTTTGATGAGAACTTGTACTTGCTTCTTTTTGTAACCAAGCAGCCATTGTGCGTGAGTCCATTCATCAACTAAATTTAAATCAGAGCTCTCTTTGTCTTGAAAAAAACAACTTTGCGATTTAATTTATACTTTAATTGTTGCCACCTGCCAGTTGCTACTGGAATGGGTTTTGAGTTGACCTTATTGCAAACCTTTAAAATAACTTATTATGCTATGGAGCACACTATTTATAAAACATCTGTCCCACTTTTGATTGAAAGAACTAGCAAATTACTTGAAGTTTTACTCATTCAAAACTAATCTTCCACCTCAAAGCCTGTCGGCACAGCACATCCCTTGATAGTTATGTTTGTATCCTATTTGGCAAAAATGAGAATAATACATTTTGACTCCAAACAAAAGAAACATTTTCAATACCATGTTTTGAAGTGTCTAGAAAACAACAAAAAGAAACTATTTCTTTTAGTCTCAGTAGGATATTACAAAATATTAATCTCTTTTATAGCTAAATGCCATCTGTGTAAAACTGGACATTTTTTGATAACTTAGAATCAATCAGAAACTAATTCTATTTATTTTGTATCTTCATGACAGGATATCTCATTTGACTTCTTTGTTGTTATTGTTTCAGATTACATCCTTACTCATCTCATTTCTGTAACACCTAAAAATTGAAGGGTGGTTTCCCCCCCTCCTTTTGGAGCATTTCAGGTCTCTAGATGCATGCACATATTGAATGTGATTTTTGTTCTCTTGTATACAGTGGGTTCCATTAGTGACAGATGTGTCCACTAAAGATTGTCTTATACTAGATGAGAAGCAGTTATTTTCAATAGGTACAGTTTATTATAGCTATGTTTATTGCAAATCAAATGAGTTCTCCCCACTGCAGATTGCGGTCTGCATTTTGGTGACTCAATTTTACTTTTCATCAAACTTGAAAGAGCCTGACACTAGCCTTTTTCATATACCATGGCCCCATGGAGGGCCAACCATAATAATGTTGACTAACCATGTCTCCACCACCAAAATGCTGTTTGGCCATGCTCTTCCATGTTGTGATGAAATAGTTATGTTTCATGTACCTATTTCAGATCATGGGGATGGGCTAAGACTCTCGCTCTCTTTCCTGCTGGCTTCTCTACAAGATGGCTGCAGGGAGAGCTGCTCTGTGAGGAGACAGAGGGGTTGCTGCTGGGAGAGGCCTAGCAGTGAGGAGATTGAGACAGAATCTGAGTGGGAGCAAGATCCCATCAGGTTTATGGTTATTTTTCATTTCATTTCATTCAACCTTTATTGGCATATACGGTTATTTTTCTTCTGCATCTTCCTAGGCCATATGCTACAACCCCTTTTCTCGTTACAAACTGTTAATAAAATATTTTCATAAATCAGTCTGCCTTGTTCTGGATTCCAGTGGAGAGGAGTTTAGCCCAGGAAACTCCTCTGGTAACTTGATACCTGGGCTGGTGGCAGCGGATTTAACCTACCAAGGTATTTCCCACTAAGCTGCGAGTTCAAGCCAAGTGGGCGAGTAGGGGGGGTCAGAGGTTATAACCCCCCTTTCGTTCATGACACATGTGATCAGCGCTTGACTGCAGAGGCAAGCAGTGGAAGTAGGAAGGGCTGACTGGTGTGGTCAAGGAGGAAGGCTAGGGGTAATGCTCCCATTCCATCCCCTCATGCCATGCCCCTCCATAGGACCATGATGTATGAAGAAAGCTATTATGTTTAGCAGATGTAAATTTCCAGTGGGTACACAGATAAATAAATGTACAAAAGAGTACATAACTCATGGGCAGATGTTATAATTGTTGGATATATAGGCAACTCTGTCTGCTGTCCAGAGGGGGCAGTGTTGCATGTATATACAGTAAAAGATAGCACCTCTATTTGATTGGTCAGACACAACTTGTTGTTTTAGAATGCCCAGATGGGTGTGGTCGGTAATGACAGTTTAACTGAAGAAGTTGACAGTTGATTTTTTGTTTTTTGTTTTTTTTCTGTCTGCTGACATGTGGGAGAAGGGAGCAATCAATACTAGCTCTATAAATCCTGTCAGGAAAGTGAATGTAGATATATATGAAATGCAGTGAAACAATAATTGTAAATGTAACCAGTTAAAGTATGATCGAAGCTAAGCAGAATATGTTACAAAAGTAAAGAACGTTTTTTGTTACAAAGTTACCAAGTGCCTATAGAGTACTTCTTTCAGTCTAGCAGCAAGAAGTGTGTGAGAGAGAAACGTGCTTGTTTTACAGGGGAATTCCGCAATGCTTTAATCGACTCTGTTTTCCCCTTTCTTCAAGCACACAGGATATATACCATATCCTTGTAAAAGGAACATATATCCCAATAATAATAATGCTATTGGCTTTATTAGCATACTTTATTAATAACACATTGGTTTGACTTGTCAGTATATCTCATAAATCCAAATGTACAAGTCAAACCAATGTGTTATTAATCTAACGCATCAGTATATGATAAAGCTTTCTCCTCCATGTCCCATCACACTTTCTGAGTGTTGTTACATTGTCTGTTTACAGTCTATCCCAGTCAAGGAGACTAATCTGGGCTAATTTTCAGATACGTATGTTGGGCAGCCCAATCCTAACCTGGATATGGCTGGCCTCCACCATATCCAGCACAGGTGGAGGTGGCTGCCATAGAACTCATGGAACTATCATGGTGGCTACAGGTGGAGATGGAGTTGGGTACCATGCAACTCAGAGTAAGGGAATATATTATCCCTTACCCCATGTTGCGCAGTAGCCACCGCTATGGGACTACTCGGATCTGCACCAGAAAAATTGCTGGTGCAGGACTGAGCAGCCTGGTGTAATGCCATCGGAGGGAGGGGATCCAGCCTAAGTCACTCAAGCCAGTCCCACTCTGGGCCTTCCAGGCCTGATTCCCCCCAAGAGACTGCCCTCCCCCATTTTCCCTCTCTCAAAAACTGCCTTCCTGCCACCCTCTCCAACTAGACTTGCCAGGTGTCCCTTATTATAAGGGACTTCCCGTATTTAAGATTTAAAAACCATGTCCCATATCAATGTTGAACGGGACTTTAAAAATCCCATTCTAAAATTCTGCTGCTGTTGCTGCTTGCTGCTGCCTCGCCGCGGCTGACTGCATAATTTTTATATTATTTCTGGTAACCATGGAGTGGTTTGATAGAAAGCAGTATCCCGATACTGTGTGTCCCTTATTGTCATTTTGAAAGCCTGGCAAGTCTATCTCCAATACCTACACTGGCCACCCTCAGCTGGCACAAATGTACCAGGTTTTGGTGCAAAGGAGGCTGGATTTCTGTGTACTGGCTCAGTCAACACTGGAGTAGTTGTGAACGTTCTTTATGGCACGTTTGCTTCATTTCCGAGTCAGCGTTCCTTGCACCAGCCCAACAAGTGCTCAGGATAGTGCTCTAACAGCACAAACCTATACCCCAGCAGCCCACACCATGCCTCACCACAGAGTGCATACTGCATACCATGGGGGTGGGGGTGGGGAAACAACCAGATCTTTAAACTTACATTACCGTAGGCTGCCTGGATTCCAATGGGTCTCCTTGGACCTCCTACACCATCTCTTTTGCTGGTGTAAGTCTGAGGAGAGTTCTGGAGTGGGTCTGGCCCAGGAAGGGGGAAACCTATTATCCAATCAAGGCAAAATATTCAGGTTTAAAAGACACTCTGGTGTGGAGATATGTTCTGACGGAATCCTGAATATGGTGAAGTGCCATGATTTCTAGCACATGTTCATGATTGTTATCTTTCCGTCTGCTCCAGAGAAATGTAGAAGATCAAGGAATTTTCAAAAGGTGGAATGGCTCCCAATTATTAGGCAAATGGATGTAAAAACCATCATATGGTTTCCATGAATTTGTTCACCTGAGTTTAAATGCAAATCATTTTCTTATCAAGAAAGGCTGTTCCTCTAATGGTTAAAATCTTCCTTCTGATCTTGCAGCTATTTATATATTTATATTTATATTTATATATTACATACATAGATATTACATATATACATATATATTACATTACATATACATACACACACACACATTTTAAAAATGAATTACTTGTCTGTCTATGAACTTGGCATATTTTTTCTTTCAGTTTGTGAGAGCTTAAATTTGAGTAGGAATATCAGACTTACCTGATTGGTTTTGATGTTCTTTCACACAAAACGTTATAAAGGTTACAGCAAAAGCAGGGTAACATATATGTCAAGCATGCGATCGAAAATGTTATCGAAATGTAATATTTTCCTACTCGTTAAACTAAACCGGCAGCTAATATTAGATTATTTAAAATAAAAAAAACTGTGCAAGTTTGTGATTTTTTTTCTTCTCTATGTCTTCTATGTCACCTGAGGCTGCCTTTGATAAAGGTGGAAATAAAGGAGAGACAACAAAGCAGAACTAACCATCTCCTCCCCGACCCAATAGTGTAGCTACAGAGAGGCACGGTATGTATTGCAGTCACCTCAATGGGCCATGTAGGAGTCTCCTTCCACTCGCCATCTCCTTCTACTCACCATTCTGGATAGCAACAGAAATATACCTCTACCACCCAGCAACATAATGCCTCCCACCTGCCGTGCTGTTTAAGCTAGACTGTGTCCCTCCCTGCCAGCCCTAAGACCGTCTCTGGGGAGGGAAGAGAAGAAGAACCTGTAGAAAAACATTGCAATCCATTCTGATGCCAGGGGATAATGATTTTATTTTTGTGATTGTTATAATCATTGTTATTAATGATCATAACAATCATAATTGTTATTTTGGTGAGCTGCCAAGCTGACTTCTCTGGATACAGAACTGTGAGATGGAGAGAATGGAGACCCTCTCGCATGTGGTCTTGCACTGCCCACTCCACTCGGCTCCTCGTAAGAAATTCTTAGCACCCCTGCTGAGGAAGTGGAGCAGCTACCCTGACCATGTTGTTCAAAGAATGCCTTGTCAGCAGAGAATCCTGTAGTTGTTGAGAAGGCAGCAGTCTTTCTTGTGAAATATCAGAAGCTACATCCTAGAGACAAGCTATCTTAGTATCATTTCCTTTTCCTTTTATATCTTATATCTTATATTTCATTTTTATTTTTCATTTTATATTGTTTTATTTAAACCCCTTGTATTGTGCATTGTCTATTATCTCTTGTGTACTGTATGCCAATAAAGGTTGATTGATTGAATTGTGGGGTAAAACTTTCTTAAATGAATTAGGACATGATGGCAGCACTGTTAGTGAAGAGGTCTGTGTAACCCGCAGTGCTGTTTAAAACCCAGATTAGATGTGCACATGCCAGAGGGAAGAAATGGTGTACCGGAATCCTGTGTCTAATAGTGTGTTTATGTAATTTGACAGTATGGCTGAGACCATATTACAGTGAAATACCCAATCCTACCTAAATCCAATGTATCCCATGAGAGATTTTTGGCTGTTGGAGGTCTCCTTGGAGAAAGCCCCAGAAGCCGCAATGGTTCAACTTATTATATATCTGGTGTAAGTCCACAGCAAGAAGGTTAGATGACCGGAGAGGACATGCCTTAAGAAAAGATAGCAGCCGAATGAGGCCAGGGGGCGGGCTTAGCAGCCATGTTGTCGTACTCAAAACATTGCTCATTCCAAGCATTTCAGATTGCTTTTCTGGTACTGTTTAGGACTGAATAGTTTACTCCTGAAGTAAAAACTTACCAAAATAAAAACGTGTGATCGTGGAGAAACATTATTGGTAACCTGATTATGATTTAATACGCACTTACAAGGTTAAATTCCTCATAATTATATTACTGAACATACCGGACGAAATGCAATTTGCTGTCTATTTAAACTCAGATTGCACTGTTTTCACAGACTTATTTTTTGAAATCTACACAAGCAAAAATAAAACGGCCATGCCCCATAAAAAAAATGTCTGTTAATGTTCAGAATTTCATAAGTATTACAGTAGGAAAATTACATTAAAATCTCTTCATAACACAAGTAGTTGTCAATATGAGAGTAATTCTTTTTTACTTCTAGACTATTAAGAGTATTTTTTTTAAACTTCTACAGAAATCTGTAGAGAAATCTGGTGACCTAAGAAAGGCGGTATATAAATCCAAGTATAATAATAATAATAATAATAATAATAATAATAATAATAATAATAATAATAATAATAATAATAATAATAATAATAATAATATT
>JAJKFI010000027.1:11591471-11615107 GCA_029204185.1 Lerista edwardsae | reverse complement strand
CCCCCCCCCCCCAAAAAAAACACAAATTCTGTTAATGTTCAGAATTTCGAAAATATTACCGTAGAAAATGGAAGGTGGGAAAAAAGTGTAAACGGGAAGGGGGGAAAAGGAGGGGGGAATATATATATTTTTTCCTTCTAGACCATTAACAGTGGGTGTCTGAAAATGGTGAATAAGACTGCTAGGAACAACAAGAAATTACACAGCTTCAAAAAAATGCACTCACTGAACGGTAGTTTTATTGAACCGACGTAATGTGAATACATGAATCTTTCCGTGGAAATTAAATCCCATTTTTCGTACAGCGATTCGCATACCCGTATTCAGAACACACAGGCATGCTTTAAGACGTTGAGATTAACTTTCACACGCGTGCAGGGAGATTTTTATTCGTGAATTCGCGGCAATCCTCCTCCTTGGCGGCAATGATCTGAGTCAGCCATATTGTAACACCCATGGCTTCAAGATACTGATGTCATGTCCCCTCCTGTCATCTAACCTTCTTGGTCCACAGTGATCCATGCAGGCCCAGAAAGGGGGTTTGGATAGGGCATGCATGGGCGCTATAACTCCAATCTCTCCCCCACTCCCAGGCCCAATCCTGAATTGAGGGCTATGGGCAAGGAATGAGCTTAGGAACAAGCTGCAAAGTACTAACCCACTTACAGTTCATGAGTCTGCCTATTTTGGGAAGTAATCTCGGATGTATCCTCATCCTTCTAGATATGATTGGAGGAGATTCATGGGAAGGCATTTTCTGTGGCACTCTGCGGTGGAATTTCCTCGCAATTTAGATCAGCACTGATCCCTCTTTATTGGCATATCTAAAGAGTTACATTTTTTTTGTTCTGCCAAGCCTTTGATTGTTTTATGTTTGCTTGTTGTTTTGCTCTAATTAATATTTTTTTGATCTGTTGGTAGTTTGATTTTAATTGGAATTTTGTTGCTGTTCTCTCATTGTTATTGGCTATTAATTTTATTTCTGTATGCCACCTTGAGCTTTAGAAAGGTAGTATATAAATGCTTAAAAATAAGTAAAATTAAAATAAAACTAACCCAGCAAGGCTCACCTTTGAACTGGCTCTTCCCTGCTCAGGGCACTTGGTACGGATCTGAGTCATAATCAAAAACTATTAAAAGGAAAATAACATAATCACAAATTATTAAAAAAAATTGCAAGTTGGGAGCTACAATTACTAGATATAAACTGGGACAGAGTGCTTGTACCTTTAATCATTGTATAGAAAAGGGAATTGGGGCAGTGCAGCTCATTATGGAGGGGTTTCAAAAGCTGTACCTGCCCAAATTCCCTCTTCTATACAATGGTTAAAGGTATAGGCACTCTATCCCAGTTTGTTTCTGGTAACCCTAACCATTACCAATATCCCATGTGGAAGGTAGGTTAGTTTGCCATTGTGCCTGTTAACCTTCATAATGAAGACATCTAATTATGCTGTCTGTACTGTTATTCATTCATTTGTTTTAAAAAAAGGGGACACAAAAATCTATAGTTGGCTTTTTACTGAACTGGTTTTCAACTGGATAATTTCTTTTAATTCTTTATCATTTGTCTTTTTGGAGCTATTATAATTAAATTGACTATGGCATTGGTCTTTTTTTAATGACCTGTTCAAGAAACTGTTTAATGAACTGTTCAGGGAACAAGTCTACTAAACAAACCAGTCAGCATGGATCTTGCGTAAGGTGGCCTCTTGGTGGTTATATTGTTCCAATTTCTTTCACCAATGCTGGTTGTGGAAAGGAATGAACATGTGAGGAAATGCCATGCTGGCTATGAGAGCCAGAATACTACTTTTCTGACATATACTGTATTGGTTTTCTCCCAACAGCTGTGCCCATGTATCTCCATCCAAAATACTTAGTTCAATTGTAGACCTTTGCTGTACACATTGCCAGTTGCACAGCATGTTAACAAACAGCGCTAACTATATGCACAAACACACACACATAATTATGTTAAGACCTCACAATTTGGCACAGTGTTTCTGGACCAAGGGTCAGATTTAAATGTGGAGGTCCAGAAGAGTTGACCAACTGTGTCATCCAGTTGCCTTCAAAGGCATAATCCTATTAAATAAAGCACGGAACTGAGACATCCCACATGGTTCCATTTGAATGACATAATTCCTCCAAGCAGCTGGATCTGAGATGACAGTATTTCTGCTGTACTTTGGACAAATTGGGAAACGCCACTATATTTCACTCACCAAAATTAAGTTGACACCATGAATTTGTCTCACGTTTTGTGCAAGACGCCACATTGTAAAACATGATTTTGACAAATCTGCTAATCAATTCCCTTAAGCTATAGCCAGAGTCAATAAAATTAAGAGCTACATTTGTATTAATTGTGGATTTCCAGGAGAAACAGCTTACCTTCGGAGTATAAGCGAAAAAAGTCTTAAATTTTCATTCTTACCACTGAGTGGTCCTTAAACCCAAGTCTGTACTTAGAACACCTACCAGGAATGACAACTTGTAGAGATTTGTCATGAAAAGTGCTTTAACTACCACCTGCTTTCAGCACCCAAGGGGGAAAGTATTTCTCAGACATACTTAAAAGGAAAGGCTTCAAAAGACCTTAAAGTTAATTCAGTTAACCAACCAGAGGAGAGGGAACATTACAATATTAGCATGGAAATATTACAACTGTAAGACATACAATTATGGTAATTTTATAGAATATATATGTTTTTAAGGATCTTCCTGAGAATATGACAGAGAGACAAACCCTTCAGACACAAGAGCCCTGCCCTCCATACTGGGACCGGCAGATGAGGTGTTCTCAGGAAGAATTGCCGCTGATTAAAAGCAAATAAGGCCGAACATTATGAATAGTAAAATCCTAGGATCCTGGGCTCTATTGATTTTAATAGAAGCTCAGTTACTGACTCCAGTGAAGTCAGGGTTTGCCTCAAACATTTGATTTGGAATGAAAAGATATATTCAGCAGACTAAATCCTAAATTTGGGATGTGATTTTCAGCCTTCCAATGTCTATCTTCAGTATAAGAATATCCTACATAGGGAAGACCTAAGCATAAGAAGTCATCCATTTCATTAGGCTACACTCCTATACACCCTTACTCACTAGAAGTTCAGTCCTACTGAACTGACTGTTGTAGTAGACATGCAGAGGACTGTGCTGTTAGAGTCAACTATATCAATCAGGATGCAATCCAAATCTCCTGGTAGGCTGGCAAAAATCCCTTGTGCTGACCTACAAGTGTGGCAAATGTGCCGTAAAGCACATTTGCGATGACTCAGGAGTAGGGCATTGCCGGCGCACAGACATGAGTCAGCTTCCGTAAGCCACAACCCGGGCCCCTACCAGGTAAGGCCAGCCTAGGGAGGCTGATGCAGGAGGTTGCAAAAGGAGGGCAGGGGAAGCAGAAGAGGAAAGAAGAGGCGGGAGGAGGGCAGACCCATGGGAGGGGATGGAGCCAGGATCTGCACTTAGGCTGGATCTTAAACCCTGGCCCTGGCAACCTTCCATGGGCCACTCAAGTTGTGCCAGCTATTTTGCTGGCACATAGGGGTGTCCTCTTATTGCAAGTTGCATCACAGCTGCCTCCTAACTGAGCTGGATATGCCACAGGTGATTGTGGCCTCCCTATTCCAGCCCTGGTTAGGATTGGGCTGTCATGGAGTTATGGTTACTAAATACGGGGGAAAGGAATCACATGTGCAGATAGATGCTTTGAACAGGATACCAAAAAGCTGTGTTCAGGAGCTGGGGCTATGCCTCGGAAGTCTGTTTAGGAGCAACACCAATCATGTATGGGACCCCTGTATATACTGCTTTGCGTTCGTTGATTGAAAAAAGGGCTGTTGAGTTCTCTAGAACTTCTTTCTAATACAGTGGGCCCTCATTATCTATGTGGGTTCCATTCCCAGACCCCATACAGATACAGAAATCCATGGATAATTAAATATGTGGATTTGGGCCCCAAACCTTCCTAATGTGACCAGAGCTATGCAGGTTCAGACCCCCAGGAGGATCCCCCCATAGGTTGGGACCACCTGGATGACCCGTCCCCACAGGTTCGGACTCTGTGGGTACCCAAAACCCTGAGGACCAAATCTGCGGATGAGGAGACTTTTTACACCCTCATAAGTCTACTGGCCCTACAATTTAGTTCTAAGGAAGCCAATAATGCAATCTCATACATTTTTCCTTAGAAGTCCCACTTGCTCAATGGGGCTTATTCCCAGGTAAGTGTGCATAGGGTAGCAGCCTCAATATGCTTTAGTAAGACCATTTTCCATTTCAGCAGAAATGACATTTCTTCATGCATCCTATAATTATCAATCCATGCTATAATTATCAATCCAGGATAAGTTAAACATGTACATACACACAATAGTTACTATTAATCATTTCTGAAAGGAATTTAAATATCGCTTGAAAACTGACCCAAACATACAGTATCCAATCCCTGTCAATACAAAGTGTGCCTGCAGAAATACTGCATGATTAGTCCATAAGTAATCTGTTTTCCTTTTGCTGCTTTTATTGTAAAACAGGCCTTTAGAACAAAAGGCCCACAGGCCAAATATGATGCTCTCCTCTTTAACCTGTACTTCCAGCCCCTGCGAGAAATATAAACAGTAATTGTTTGCAACTCTTCTCAGTGCTTTGTGGGAACATTCAAGGCCTGTCCAAGCTTACCAAAGATGCAATATGGTCCAGAAAATGCGAGATGAAATTGCTGAATTGTGAGATCTGCCTTTCTGCTGGGTGCCTGGGTGAGCAGGTGCCCCCTCCAAGGCAAGGGAGAACCGCGTGGCAAGCGGGAAGAAAGCGGAAGTGAGTGGATGGGCTGTCGATCACACTAAGTCCCGCCCAGCGTACCGTCTACTGTTGAGTAGATGACACCACTGGTATGGGGTGTGTGCAATCCACTCTGCGGACTTTCCCACTGCTCAAAACAACTTTTTGCTGAGATCATGACCCGCTTCTATTTGCAATTGTGAGCCCAGAAGTAGGTTGTGATAGCAGAAAGGAGCTGTTTTGAGCAGTGGGGAAGCCTGCAGAGGAAATTGTGGCCCGACTTCATCCTCTGCATCGCCAGCACTACTTCAAGTAATGTAAAGAACCCCCAACACTGGTGGCATGATAACTGTGGTGCCATCACTGTCATTACCACTGTAGCCACTCCCCTTAAAGGGGAATACAGTGGTTCCAGTTTCCCTTGGGGGTTATGACCTTCAAGTTGGGAACCATTGCTTTAAGGCAGTGGTATTCAAACTTTTTAGACCAGGACCCACTTTTTAGAATGGCACTCACGTCGGGATCCACCAGAAGTGATGTCATTAACCTGGAAGTGATGTTGTGGTAGGAAGTGACAACAAAAAGCAGAAAGTGCTGTCATTGTAACATAATAAAATGACACTGAAATGTAAATTGACATTCTTGGACTGCAGCAATTGTACAACCATGAAATATTCGTGACAAAAAGCAAGATTAGGACAAAATATTATGTAAAAGCACTGAACTAATTTTTTTTTTTTAAAAAAACCCTCACTGAAAATTCAAGCTGTTAACACTCACAAAAGGAATAAACAAGAGTAAGGTCTGCAGTTTCCAATATAGCTGCTTCCAGCTTTCCACGACCCACCTGACACTCAGGTCTTGACCCACAAAACGGGTCCCGACTCATGACCCACAGTTTGAATAACATTGCTTTAATGGGACAAGGCTTCTTGGGGGGCCAGCCAGAGAGCAAGAATCTGATTCCTAATGTTTATATGAACACTGAGTGAATGTTTTCCATATGAAACCATCATAAGAGAGTGAGCGTTAGAGCACCAGAACATTAAGTAGTGGCAGATGCCTCAGGACATTATCGAAACAAAATGTTTGAAATGTGAATTACTAGAACTCTGATTATCTTCCATGCTGGCTGAGTGGAACATTTCCCTGAGAATGACCCCAAGGGAGCAAGTAGAATTCTCTAACGTGAAATGAGAACCAAATATATCAACATCAAAGGCTTTGCTAAGTTGGGAGCTGACAACCGAATCTGGGAGGTATCCCCTTTGTAGTGCGGGAACATGTACTAACAATTAAATATTAACTAAGGGGAAAATTTAGCAAGCCAAATGCAAACGACATGCATTTAAATAACAGAAATAGGCTGGAGTCAACCTGCAAAGCTACCACGGTGTCAATGGTACATTTTGCAAAACGTTCAGGATTTTGGTGACCCTAAGGCAAGGAGTTCTCCAAAGGTGATGTTATTTGAGTGTGAAATATCGTTTTCAATTTTGAAAGGATCAGAAGGATAGGGTGACTCCAGTCTATGAAAATTGGAGACCTTTATCTAGATCCACAGATGACACAAAAGAGGACAATTAATTTCTCTCTGTGTGTGTGTGTGTGCACGCATATGCGCACGATTGAAAAAGCATCCTATGGGAGGCAATGAAGTATGAACCCTAATATGTATTTTATGTATGCTATTTTTAAAAGGCTATGATGGAACTAGTGATTTTCTTTCAAAAAGAAAGGAAACCTGTTGTGGAACTAAGCAGGCTGGTTTTAAAGGAAATAAATAGGAACGAAAAAGCTCATTTAATTACCCACTCTATTAGGCAACTAAAAAGATGGGGAAGGATGACAAAATTTCATTGCAAATCCTTATTTCCCCTCTGTTTTCAATTGCACATGATTACATTTATCACCATTGGAGCCCTATGAGAAGGGTCATAATTATTCGCACTTTGTGGAAGGAACCCAACTATCAATGCCAGGAAACTGGGTATCGAGCAAGAATACATACAGTATATGTTTGTGCCTATGAGGGGGCAAGCTGGAATGTGAGTGGTAAGGCTAGATTAAAAACTGAGGACAAAGATGTAAGGAACTGATCACATAGAATTCAGGCACCTCAGGGCAGTGCAAGCAAAAGAACTGCAAGAAGTACATCTAAAGAACTCTGCACGGAAGCAACATGCCAGTATTCCCTTCCTGTTTCCTGTTTGTTTTCTTATAAAGGTAAAGGTTTCCCCATGACCAAATGGTCTAGTCGTGACCAACTGTAGGGGGCGGTGCTCATCTCCGTTTCAAAACCTGCAGAGCCGGCGTTTGTGTCCGATCATGTGGCCAGCATGACTCTACGCCGTAGCGCACAGAACGCCGTGACCTTCCCACCGAAGTGGTCCCTATTTATCTACTTGCATTTTAGGTGCTTTCGAACTGCTAGGTTTCTTATAGCAGCTCTTAAAAGCTGAAGCCAAAGAAGAAAATTCAAGTGACCTCAAGTTGGCACTGCCCGGTTGGTGCAGGACATTGCCGAGGGCATTCCAGACGGGTGCTGGGGGCATAACATGGCAACACAGTGGGCGGTGATGGGGTGGGGCAGACGATGGCCCTTGCGCTGAATCCTAAGCCCTGTCCCTGGCCAGGGTGGCCCCAATTCAGGCAACTGCTGCTCATGTTGACCTGCACGCACAGATCCAAGCAGTTCCATAGGGTTGGCTGGAGCTTACCTGGGTGTAAGGGGAAAACCTCCCCTTGCCCTGTGCTGCTGCCACCTCCTAATGGCCTTAGGATGCAGCCCTGCTGTGCCAGCCTTGCTATGCCGACACAGCTTAGGATTGGGCTGCCCCGCAGTGTGAGAGTTGGTAGGAAAGGCAGTATAGAAATACTGGATGATGATGACAATGTCGTTGTCACTGGGTTCAGTATCTCAGACAAATGCGACCAACGTGTCTCGCTACTGTGGTCAGCATGAACCTGTTTCTTCACCAGCTGAATACATCATGCCAAGAACATGGCAAAAGCCCATGTGATTTTGAGCGCTTATACAAATCCCATAGAGTTTGGTGCTAATTTAGCAGAAAACAAAGCAGGCAACCTTTGAGATTGAAAAGAGGACTTTTCAGGGACCATTCCTAAACTTTCCTGTTGGCCAGATTGAAAATTCCAGTTGCAGGTTTACAAATGATACCCACAATGAATTATCTTGCGTGACCAGAGGATTATCATCAGTAACAAAATGGTGCAATCACATCAATAAATCTAGATTTTGTTTACACTGTGAAGCGATGTCATTGTTCCCATTTTTCTCACCCATATCTCAACATAACAATTACCATTCTATAAAAGCACACAAAAAACCTCCTCTGAGGAAATGCTGTTGACTTCTTTATCACATTTGCTGCCAGTTTCCTTGTTTCTGTCAAAGCAACAGCAATCTTTTCTGCATTCAGAGACAGTTTATTATATGTGTGCCAATTGCAATTTATAAGTATCAATACACATACACCCCATATTTTGGCTTTAAAAATATATATACATTTGAAATATTGAACAGGATGATGTGGGATTTTAATCTATACTAGTGTTTCTCAAACTATTTAGCACTGAGACCCACTTTTTAGAATGACAATTTGTTCAGAATCCACCAAAAGTGATGACTGGAAGTGCCGTTATTGTGATTCCAGAGCCTGCTGCTTTCCTAAGTATGCAGCAATGTTGGGTTATTTCTCAGCCATATTCCAATAGCAATCAGAAAGAATCAGAAAGAAAAAAAGCCTATTTGCAACTTTGACCCAAGCAAAACCACCACACAGCCCTCCCTCTTTCCAGCATCCCATCTTCCCATATTTTCAATGTGGCTACCCTAGGTGCTTCGTGACCCACCTGAAATTGGCTCATGACCCACTGGTGCGTCCTGACCCACAGTTTGGGAACCACTATCTATACTGTTTTAGGAGCAGTTGCTTTCTTTCCCAGTAATAATTCCCTTTTAGGCAGCAATGAAGCCAGAAGTGTCCTGTGGAGTAGGTACTTGTTGCACCCCACAATGCCGAACCAGATTCTTGTTGTGATCCCAGGAATTCTTGGACGTTCCTCTTTCACTCACTGGATTTGAAGCAGAAGATAGAGTGGAGGACAGGAGGAAACGTGGAAGGGAGAGCTGAGCTACACTATTAGAGAGTGACAGAGACCAGCACGTCATCAATCAGGGGATGCAGTGATTGGCATGGTGCCCAATTGGGCTGGCCCTGAGTGTACATTTTCAGTGTTCCCTTGCTTTCTTTTTATCTTCCTCCACCTCCATTCTGTTGTAGCTGCTGCCAACGGGAGGAAATGAAAACAAAAGGAACACAGGCCTTGAAAGCATCATATGGATTGCTAACCATTCCAGACTTGTTCCTTCCTATTGTGTTGACTCATCATACATGTAAAATTGAACAAAAGAAATCCAGTTAATAAATGCACACCCCTAGTAGACAGCAGCTTAGTTTTTGGTCCAGACCGCTTGCCTGGTGTGCTAATGGTTCCTTGTTTTTGTTTGTGGCCCTGGTAGTGGATGTTGTAAAGAGACAGAGGGTGCAATCCTCACCTGGAGTTAGGCCGGCACAGTTAGGCTAGCAAAGTTTGGCAGGCACAAGAAAACCGTAAAGTATGTTTGAACCACTCTCAGAGTCAGAGAGGCCGGCACACAGATGTGTGACATCTTCCTGACTCTGAGAGTGATCCAAACGCCTTTCATGGTGGCCTTTGTGCCAGCTAAACTTTGCTGGCCTAACTGTGCCGGCCTAACTCCTGGTTAGGATTGCGTTTAGACACTGGTTGCCAAACACTCTAATTCAACTCCATTGAAGCCTTACACACACCCTCCTTGGATTAAAACTCATGCCCCCGAACCAAATCCATTTGCACAATTGTAATTATCGCAACCATTCCCCTACTGCAGCACCTGGCTTTGGTTGACTACAAGGGTGTCCTTCCAAGGGATAAATCACACTGTAGTGCATTTTTGAGCTCTTCTGGAATTTATTGCAATGACACCAACCATCAAAGGGACTCCAGATTCTCGCCATTTAATCAAATGAATGAACAAACAACAACCCAACCAAATGTTTTCTTTCCCACCTAACATGAAATTTACACTGGCTTACGGCCCAGAACAAGCATATTTTCGGCTGCACCTGTGACAATTTCAAGACTATGATCTTGGGACGTATCAAGAAATGGAGGCTTGGAATCAGAAAAAGAATGACTTCACAGTCATTGGAGAAAGTACAGGGGAAAAAAAACATATGATGTGATAGTTTCCAGAGTACCAACACTTATTCCCCCTATCCAAAACATGTTTGCTGTTAATCTTATGGCAGGACCAGCATAGAACAATTGATCTTTCAGGTTTCTCACTTTCTTTGCTTCTTCTGATTGATTGCCTGTTGATTGATAGATTCTTAATATAATACAGGTGCTTTCAAACTATGGCCCAGGGGCCAAATCCAACTCGCCACAAAATTTTATCTGTCCCACAGCACCTTAAAATATTTACATTTTTACTCATTAAATATCATTTCTCCATTTAAGCATGTGTAAAGAGCAGAAGAAGGCTAGGCCATGGTTTAACTCCATTTTGTCAACATGACTCCATTTCATGGGAAAGAGCTGAAGCTGCTAAAATACCAGCTGGTGGTAATCAGCTCACTTTCTGACATAATCAGGAGTGTAATTTCCTATGTGCCTTGCTTTCTGCAGAAAAGGGTGAGGTCATAGTTGGGGTCAGGGACACTGAACCACCAGCTTGCCATCAGGAAGGCTCCATCCAGCTAGTGCTGCAATCAGGAAGATTCCGCACAGCTGAGACCCATCATGTAAGTCGTTTATGTAACCTTTTCTGACCATTCTGTGATCTCCGAATGATCCATCACCCCGTCAGGAGATGGCCAACCTTTACCCTGATTGGATAAATGATTGTGCTAGAGGAGTATAAAAATACCCAGTTTTGGGGTACAGCCATCACACTCCATCAGACCTTCAAGACTTCATCAGACCTTCAGATCAGCACACAGTCCATGAAGTCACCATCAGACCTTCAGAGACCTTCAAACCTCCAAACCTATGGTCCAAGATGCCCAGCATGGACCGGCCGCCTGCTTGGACCAAGAAGGAGGTGAACCAGCAAGGCTAGCAACCTTGTAGGTACTAGGGCCTAGTTTAGAGTTAGGCATATAGTTGTTTTGTTGTTTTCAGGTGTATCTTAAGTCTCTGTTAGTTCTTTTAAGACTTCCTAGTTTTGAAACTGCTTGTTTTATTAATAAATCATAGTTAATCTGTAAGCTTTGTTTGTGACTATTTGGAACCAAACTAAATTCAGTTTTGCTGCCTGGGCACTCTACCAGTTTAAAGTTAAGCTTTATAGCTTTGGGATAGGTCCCTGTCGTTGGGACTAGTTTAGCCTGTGGACTTTTTAAGATTTAAGAATCTGTTCATTCCTCTGTTTGAGGCTGTAACTCTTAGCTGTGGTCCCAGGCTGGTAGCAGAGGCTGTGTGCCTTGTGGCCTTGGCTTGTAAGCACTCTGCTGAAAGTTCACAGCTCATATGGGCCCTGGGCTGGTTATAGGGCATATGAGCCTGTGAATCACAGCATGGCATTGTTTCTTTGGCAAATTTCTCTTTTGTTCTAAATCATATCATGCTGATTACAAAAAAGATTCAAGTAAAACCTATCCATTCATTTAAATTTCATTCATTCATTTATAATGTTTTTTTTTTGTCCCACAAAAGTCTGTAGAATATATGATGTGGCCCTCAAACTGAAATGTTTGGAGATCCCAGATACTCCTGAAATTAGGTGAGCAAGGGATGCTTCTGAAATTGCCCTCACCTGAATCTCTCAAGTTCTGGAATGCCAAATTATTTCATTTCTAAACTGAAACTGATGCCTTGAGGAATTGTCCATGGTTCTGTTATGGGGTGGTGGTGGTGGTTTGCTTTTTCTGAATTTAGTACAAAACAGAATGCATGTGAAGTTTGCCTCATGTCTCCCGCCCAACATCTTCGGTACACATATGCATGTTGATTAAATACTATAGAAGAAATATCGGGCATACAAATATCTTTTTGTATAGCACTTTACTGATTCACATTCAACTTGTATGAACTAATAAAGCACTGGAAAAAGCTCATTTGATACGATTGCCTATATTATGCTTGTATCAAAATTATTAAGTGTAGTACAGATTCCCAAACTCCTGCAGGGTAAGTGCTTGCAGGGGAGGGGCAAAGGCAGCTCTGGTGTAGTATTTTACACAGTATCTGATCATATCAGTAAAACACCACACAAAAATAATCTCTATGCACTTATTCATATGATAATGTCAAGGTGCTTTCTTTCCAGTGTTTTGTCAGTGTGACCGCCTCCTTTCAGCCTCTTATAGTCAGGAAGTTATGTTTTAAGAATTATGAGTTGTGCGTGGAATTGGATATTGGCTTAGTTAATTTTATAAAGATAGATTTGCTTTGCTTTATATGGATGTAATTAAATGGATTTTAATGTTATTGTGATGAAAATTATAACCAATGAATATGCATTAAGGAAGGAAAACAAAACCGGAAAAGTCTAGAGAAAGTCCACCATCTACTGAGCAGCCTCTAAGGAACTCTTTCCCTGGAAAAGAAATCCTGACCTCCCGCTTTGCTTCCCTCACTGGAACAGCTAAGGTTACTGTCTACTAGTGGTCCTGGTTTTGCTTTTCAACCCCTTTTCTTCTCCCCCCCCCCTTTGAACCTGGAGATCATTATGTCTTGGATCCCCCAACTCCACAACCTCTGAAATGCTAAATGTTCACCTCAGGAGATACAGAGCACAATCCTAACCTGGAGTTAGGCTGGCACAGTTAGACCAGCAACGTTTGGCTGGCACAGAGGATGCTGTAAAGTATGCTTGGACCACTCTCTGAGTCAGAGAGGCCAGCACACAGACGTGCGCCATGCTCCTTGACTCTGAGAGTTGTCCAAACGTGCTTTACAGTGGCCCTTGTGCCAGCCAAACTTTTCTGGCCTAACTGTGCCAGCCTAACTCCAGGTTAGGATTGTGCTCACTGAGAGATAATTTTGGCCTTTGGTACCGTTTACAGTTGGCCCACAAACTTTCTCAATCTTCTGAAGTCAAATTGATGACACATTTACAGTCCAATCATATCCCTTTCCCCTCCATAACATGCAGCTGAGCCAAAAATGGACTGCATTGTATGCTATGGTGGGGGAGGGGCAAATTGGGAGGCTTTTGAGGAGAAAGGGGAAATATTTTCTCTTATTGCTCCATAAGCCTCCCAATTGCTAGTGAGTCTCCTCATACCTGCACTACCTTTTTAGCTGTAGCAATTCTGAGGAGATAAAGAGGGTACGTTGGTAGGCTAGGAAGTGGGGAGCAGCCAGTGCCCCAGTGCAGTGACCTGTGCCAGGGGTTTGGGTCTGTGTTTGCCTTTCTCAAAGATTTTTCTTTGACCAGAAGTGACATGGCATGTTAGAGATAATCAACTAATCGCCTGTTGTGGTGTTCACCGGATTGCTAAAACGCAGAAAAAGAAAAAAAATAAGGGAAAATATAACCATGTCAGTGAAACGTAAATACTACATTTGACGGGTGCTGTGGATTTGGTACTTCATTTCTAACAAAGACACTGCCCAAATTATCATATTCTTAGTCAGGAAGAATTTCAGTACCATATTTACTAAGCATTTAACAAGGAATGTTTTGTTGTCGACACTTATTTTCAAGGACTCCCACAGTGACTCCAATTATGATAGCTCGCAGACTATTAAGAAGCCTTTTATACCGCATAAGCAAACTGCTCTTTGGGGAGAACCTTTATGTAACACAATAATAAATCTACTTTGGGCATAATTAATGTTGATGTATAAAACATAATTCTTTTAGAATATGTTCAATACCAAGGATTGCAATGTTTTTGTACTGAGTGAACAGCAAAGAGGGCGTTAGAAATAAAATAGGTTTTTTCCTCCTCTTTGTGGAAAAGCGTTGCCTAATAAGTATCTTTTCTTTTACAAAGTATTTAGTTTTATTTAAAAATAATTATATTTCATAACAATGGATATACTGTGCATCCAGTACGTACTTCCAAGAAAAGATCTAACAACAGTCAAAATGTTTCATTCAGATCATATAGAATGAATGTGAAAGATCATCAGAAAAATGTGACTCTTTTGCACTAACAGAATCTTTCTTTCTCTACGCCCTCTTCCCCTTGAATAGGCTATTTATTTTCCCATTATTGTAGGATAATATGTATTTTTCACTCATCCACTCACAGTTGGAGTCTCTCAATTTCCAATGTTTAGAGTAACAAATTCTTGCCACCAGTAACATTTAAGAAATCAGCTGTATTTAGCAGTGGCATACAATCAGGGGAGGCAGAGCCTTCCCTAATCCAGCAAGTTAAAAAAGTAGAGTACCCAACAAGTTTTTTTTTTTAAAAAAAAATATCATTTGCTTTTCACATGCTGTTCTTTTCTGTTCCAAAAGTCTGTTTAAAGCAGTACATACAGTACATAGAGGGATGAAGGAGACCTCCCAATCAGCTCAGTTGCTATGGTGGCTTGCAAGGAACAAAACAGGCAGGGATGCCGGTGCGATTAAAGCCACCAAGGAGAGCTACCTCTGCCCAATAATAAAAAAAGACAGAGCTTGTATTATCAATTGCTGGGGAGGCAGTAGGAAGACTTGCATCTAGCAGGCTGTACTCATGGGTGTCTTCCAATTTTTTTTTTTAAAAAAACATGCTTATTCCAAGCATTTCAGATTGCTTTGCTCGTACTGTTTAGGACTGAATAGTTTACTCCTGAAATAAAAACTTACGAAAATGAAAACGTGTGATCGTGTAGAAACATTATTGGTAACCGTATTATGAGTTAATATGCACTTACAAGGTTAAATCCCTCATAATTATATTACTGAACATACCGGATGAAATGCTACTTGCTGTCTATTTAAACTCAGATTGCACTGTTTTGACAGACTTATTTTTTGAAATCTACACAAGCAAAAATAAAACGGCCCTGCCCCATAAAAAAAAATTCTGATACTGTTCAGAATTTCATAAATATTACAGTAGAAAATGAAAGGCGGAAAAATAAAGTGTGAACGGGAAGGAAAGAAAAAAATGGAAGGCGGGAAAAAATGTGTAAACGGGAAGGGGGGAAATATATATTTTTTACTTTCTAGACCATTAACAGTGGGTATCAGAAAATGGTGAATACGACTGCTAGGTACAACAAAAGGAAATTACACAGCTTCAACAATAATGCACTCACTGAACTGTAGTTTTATTGAACCACGATAAGATAACACGCAGTCATTATTAAAGACGTTGAGATTACCTTTTACACAAGTGCGGGCAGATTTTGATTCATGAATGCGCGGCAATCCTCCTTGGCGGGAAAGATCTGAGTCAGCCATATTATTACGCTCATGGCTTCAAGAAAATGATGTCATGTTGTCTCCTGTCATCTTACCTTCATGTGGCTGGCTATCCAATCAAAAAACTGCACGATGCCTGCATCAGCAAGCTCTGGTGAGGCAGCAGGAAAAGTTGCTTCTCTTCTATTTTTTTACAGCAATGAAAAAAGGAAGGAGCCTGTGCAAATGACTGCTCTGTATAGCACTAGGGAAGGCAGCATTTCAGTTGCTTCAGGGGGCCTGTGCTGAGTTCTCCCTAGTTCTTAGTGGGGGAGGAAGAGCTGTGTTTTAAAAAAATTCAGGGGGGGAGGGGAGAGAGAGCAAGAGCGAGTGTGTGTATGTGTGTGCCAGAGACTGATCTTAATGTATTTATTTCTGAGTGGGAGTAGGGTGGGAAGAGAGTGTCTTTATATAAATAAATTTGAGTGTAAATAAATTTGCCATATGGGGAGGTGTCAAACTTTTATGGGCCCTGGATGTCAAATGACCTAGCTGCATACCTGCTGTGTTCATTGGAGCATATTGAAATATGCAAATACAAATTGGGTCCTCTTGTCTCCCCTCTTCCGGTGTCAGTAAGTCCACAAATTCCTTCTGGACCACAATTTCTTCATTAATAGTCAACTGCTTTGACTTCTGAGATCATGGTGAGTGGTTTTTAAGAGTATAGGGTTTGGCGCTTTTTAGTGCTTGGCGCAAGGGAGGCGCCACCTTTGAATGGGGCGGGGGAGGGTGTTTCTGGGTGGGCAATGAGAGGACTAGCATAAGGCTGAATCCTAGCCCCATTCTGCTGTTTAGCAGGTGTAGATCCGAGGAGCACATGAACGTGCCCTTGCCGTGGGGAGGCTCCAGCCTATTCTATACTGTGCTAGGATATGGTCAGGCCAGCCAGCCTTGTGATTCTGGCGCAGTATAGGATTGCATCCTGAGTGCAGTCAACTGGGAAGTTTAGCACTGTTGTTTTCCCTGGGATTGGACAGATTTCTGGAGGAAAGGTCCATCGTGGGCTATAGGCAATGATGGATTGTGCAACCTCCTTACAAAGGTGGAGGGCTACTAGTACTGGGTGCAAGGGAGTGGCAACAGGATGCAAGCATCTTGTTATCTCATGCCTCCCTGGGGCACCTGGTGGGCAGCTGTGAGATACAGGAAGCTGGACTAGATGGGCCTTTGGTCTGATCCAGCAGGGCTCTTCTTATGTTCTTATGTTCTTACGAATAACTAGAATGGATTGAGCAGGTGTAGTCTCAGTCCACCAGCTGTGGGGATGGTAGAGAGAGATGGGGAAAGTGGGGTCTCTTGCTCCAGCCTCCAGCAATGCTGTGTGAGGTGGAGGGGACAGAATGGGAAGGGATTCTGTTGGTGGAAGGGTGGATGGGTGGGAGAGAGTGAAAGAATGAGTGTGTTTCTTGGGTAACCATAAAGGAGGACAAGACCCACCTATCAATATTATATATGCATGTATTTAGTACACACACGCACACACACACACACACACACGCACACACACTTTACTAGGCCAGGAAAAAGGGAGATATTTCATTTTCTTGCTGCAATCATGCCAAAGAATAAGAAAACCTGGAAAGAAGCAAATATCATTCCTATCTTTATAGGGGGTGGGGAGGAACATCCCGGAACTACAGATTACTACAGTTAACCTGGCCTCTATTCCTGGAAAGATCCTGGAGCAAATTATTAAGCAGAAAGTCTATGAGAAAATAACTGAGTAATTTCTGTTGGAGTAGACAACAATGTGATACTATTGCATCTGCACTCAGCAGGGGGCAGTATGGCCAGGTAGATAGTGGTAGGAAGACAAAGTGTTCTCTCAGTTTTTCCAGCCTCTGGTAATACATGCTTGTTGATTACCCAGAGTGCTATTCTTAGGCCTTGCATCCTTCCTGTCCTCTCTCTTGCCCTTCTTCCTGAAGAGAAGATTTGTAGCTTGACAGACCAGCTGCAGCATCTACTTCCATCCTCTCCAACAGAGATTTATTTTCTTGAAGTCATCTTCACTTTTGAACACAAGCCTCCTGCAAAGCTTCCTATCTGAACTTTCCTACGTCATATGCCTTTTGGTGTTTTATTTCTGCCAACAATTTCTAGGAGCCGGGATGAGTTTGTCAAGAACAAATTGTGCCAGTCGCATCTTTTCTTCTTCTTGGATAGAGTGACTAGTCTGGTAGACCATGGGAACACATGAACCTAGATTTCAGCAAGGAATTTGACAGTCTCTCATTATATCTTTGTGGATAAAAGGCAAAAGTGCGGGCTAGATCAATGATGGTGAACCTATGGTATGCATGTCAAAGGTGGCATGCCACATTTTGGGTGACACGCCAGCATTCACCCACAAACAACAACAACTGAGTTTGTAATGATTCAATATGTGTAATGATTTGATGTTTCTTTATATAATGCATAGCCCCACACATGATTGGACTGTATTTTTTTGAAAAAATAAATGAACATGTAAATGTTCCTCTTTCATCAGGGGTGAGGAGTGACATGCTAGCAGAGTCAAGTTAGGTATTTTTGGCAAAGCAAACCCAAATGGTTTGCCATCACTAGGCTAAATGGTACTCCTGTAAGGTGGAGTCCAATCTGGTGGAAGACTTCACTCTACCCCTATCTACTTTTCTGGTTTTCTTTTTGCCAGGCAAAAAAATCAGTTCAATGGGATTTGCTGTATTCTTCTGGAATGCATTGATCTTGACATGAAGGTCAATGAGTTGAGTATTTCGGTCATAACAAGGAAAATGTATAAATCCACCATACTGTTTTCTTTCTTCTTTGACATTTTCCCTTTTCTTCCACAATGCTTCTGTTATTTTTCTTCTGTCTTTATTCTAGAGTTGTTGTCTCATATCTCTTCCACGGTCTAGCTCTTTCTCTTTATGAAGAGAGAACTTATCGTTTGTCATTGTCACCATTTTATGGGTTTTTCACTTCTGAGAACAGACCTAGAGTGGAGCATCTCATCATTATCCTGATGAAATCTATTGTTTTCACTTGCCACTTGATCAAATATGTGACAGAACATATTCACAGCTATTGTAGGAATTCCAATTGACAGGTAGGTTTATTTCAGTCAAAGCCTTAGCTATCAGATATCATGAGAGCCTGGTTCCATGTCAGAATATCTTCTAAGATAGGTTTGGTAATTCTAGACCTAGAGTGGTTCCAGATTAGGCACACTGGTATATCAGGACTATCAGTTTTCCCAAAGGTCTCCCTGGGGGCTGGGGGCAAACTCATAGGATTGGAAGTGAATTTCTGCTTGCCTGGCTGATGGATGAGTGACATGTAGCTTGTTCCCAGTGGCAAACACCTACCCTACTGCAGATGCTTGTTAAACTCTAGGCTCAAGTTTTGTATATACTATCTGGCTAGCTGCACAAGTGCCTCAGTTTAACATTGAAACAATAGACAGGTCATAGATGCCTTTAGAGGTCAGACATTGGAACTGATGTGTGACATGAAAGCAGGCAGGAAAACATGTGTCCTTCCAAACACAGAGATGGTTAAATGCATGCTAGGGGTGTTGTTGTTGAAAACCGCTTTTTAGTGGTTAACATATCTGAATAAAAACACTGCATTTTGGTATTTAAGATATTGTCCAGAAATTAAAACAGACTACTTTTTCAACTAGAAATAATACTGTAGCAGCATCTGCTGACACTATAACGTGTATATCATCTACCTAGTGTACTTTTAAAGCATTTTAAATTAATAAAAATGAGAACTTGGAATGAGAATGTAGAATAAAAACACATAACACTGCCATTTGTTATTGTAATCCAGAAATTTTGGGGAAAAAATTCATCAAAAAATATCCCACTATGCATTGCTTATTCCAAGGGATGTATAAACATTTCCTCCATTCCCAGTTCTCAAAATGGATTGTTCCGATCAACTATAGATCTCAGATCACTCTGTTCCTTTGGCTTAACGGGGAATTACAGATGTTCTCAAAGGCAGTAATGGCAAACTTTATGATTTTGACTAGTGTAGTCCGTGTTTTATATAAACATTCCTATCCATCCTCAATTTTCATTGTGGTCTCCTATGGAGAAATCTATATGTAAATTACTGTCAAGCACTCAGCTTGACAACTACTGTCAATGACCATTCAGCTTGCTTTGAAGCTGAATGGTAGTTATGTAAAATCATAGGTATTTCTTCTGCCACATCTGTTTAGGACAGTCAAAGTCATGATCACTTTGAAACATCAGAGCAGGTTTTGTTTTGCCATACTAAGTAGATAATAGTAAATACCTGTTTTTTTAATGCAACAACTCACTAATGTGAGTATTTGTGACCATATCCCCAATCAAATGAACATTTCAAAAAAAATAAAAATAAAAAAGTTACTTATCCTAAATGAAAGTTTATATGCTATATAGGACTCTCATCAAAACAGGTTCTATAAGAGATTACACTGGAGTGTTTAATTTATTGCTTGAATTGGGATTTTCTGTACTGCTTTTCTACTATTACCAATGAAGGTTTTTAAATGTTTCATGTGCTCTTGCATTACATTTCTCTGCCATAGAAATGTTCTTGCATTATATTTCTCTACATTTGTTGCCAGGGGACTGCTCAACTCATGAAATATGTCCCTATAGTTTTCGTTGAAGGGCAGTGTATAAATAATGAAATAGATAAATAAAATATGTCTCCATGGCTTTATTGTTCTTGTAGAATAAGGGGAAGCATCCGATGTGGGAAAACAGACTGAGCTCAAGTCATATTGGCATCATCAATTGATAGTGTGAATCATCAGAGCTATTCATGATGAGTCTTTCTGAAGTTCATTAACTGATTTTCTCCAAGTTTGTATGTACATTATTTTATGCGCACACACGCGCGCGCACACACACACACACATACACACACTATAAATATATAAGTACATATATATAAGTATATACACATGTATATACCGTATTTATATATTTACAATATATAAATATATTTATATATTTATGAAGTGGCATTGCTACAGGGGTGGCATGGTACAGACTGCAGACCACAATGTGCTGTTTGGAGGCCCCTCCCACAGTGAATTCTACAATTTATTTATTTATTTGAAGAATGTGTACCCCGCCTTTCCCATGCCAAAGCAAATGCCCAAGGTGGCTTACATAGGCAGACTAGTCTAAACCACCATTTCTTCAATGGGTTTTTTTTTTTTTTTACAAATATACAGTATTCTTGTGATCCACCAAATCCTCAGTCCTAGATGTAGCCTTCACAGTATGGTTCTCTCCTTTGGTTGCATCCCATCAAGCCTCAGCTGGCAATCGCAAGTCAAGCCTGGACAGGTCTTCTAGATCGTATTCCGTTCTTTTGCCAGCTGGCCTTCTCAAACACCCCCTCCACAGCTCTCACTTGTGGTGAGTAATCAGCTCCACAGCGACGCTGTTCTGCCACCACAGGTACTGCAGCTTGTCACAACCCAGCCTCTCATCCAAAAACAAGCCACAGATTATCCTGCTTAGCTTCAGGCAGTAGCAGCAGCTCAACCATCAGTCCATACCTCCTGCCCACAAGTGTTCCCCTTGCTGTTGGAGCCATTCTGGGCAGTGATGGCAATGCACAGGCCAAACAGCCAGCAGCTGGGCATTGCTGTCACTGCCTGGAATGGTTCTGACTGTGAGTGGGGCACCTACAGGACCTACTGAGCCGCTCACTCTGGCTACATTACTTCCAGCAGGCATCCTGATGAGTGCCTTCCTTCCAGCACATTTGGGCTTTGCGTTGTCACAAACCACTTTACTGCACTTTGTGACAGTGTGCACCAACAGAACAAGCGTTTTGCAGGTGCAGACCTTTTTTAGGATTGGGCTGAAAGGAAGTTCCCCATCCCTAGGGCAGAGGTGTATTTATCCTGTAGCCCGGGGTGGCTCGAGCCATGGGTGCCGGGCAGCAGCAGGGCGGTGGGGCGCCATTGCGCGGAAACCACGGAGGAAACTGCGAGCCCACCCTCCCCGCCTCCATTAAACTCCGAAATGGAGCTATTCTGGGCACAGGGAGGCATGCCTGGATGACACACAGGGGCGGGGCGATGTCCTGGGGGCGCGGTTTTATCGCCTGCCATGGGCGCGCTCGGGCCTCCGTTCGTCCGTGCCCTAGGGAGAGGTCCTAGAATGTTCTCCGTATATCTTGTGAATGTCTATACTTCTACTGTGTGCAATGCTTCCTGCTCAGATTCCACTGGGGACGGATTCTTGTCCCATCTTCTAAGTCTGTTGAATGCTTCATGACCCTCCAGGCTGAATTCAGCCCATCAGCCTGCCCAATTCAGATGCTTGGCTGTCCCTCTGTTTCTGCTGTCTCAGCTAAATTGGGAGTTTGATGAGCTCTTTGAGGAACTCGCTGAGGCCTTTTTTCATCTAATCCGACGATCTAAATAAAGTCATCTAAACAGTTGTAATTCCAGAGCTATTCACCAAATTTATCCATTATCATATAAAACAAAGCATCTCATACTTATTATCCAACCCAAAGTAATAGCCAGTAAACACGTCTCATCTGTTCAAAGGTAGGATTTGTAATGCAGTTAGAAGTTCTGAAGAAGTGCCTTTGTCATTTGCTGGCTACCCGCCAGCTACCCCAGAATGATTTAATTGCTATTTCCACACCTGACCACAATGCTAAGCAGTCCATCATTGCTGATATTACCAGCCTAGCCTTATCCATTAGTTTGAAACATACCCACTTGCACTAATCACCTTTAAAGTAATGTAAGAGCAATGTCTAGCTCATTATTTCTCAAACCATTTGGGTGTATGTGCTTAATATTCTGAAAGGCTTTTTTAATACAAGGTCATTTGAGCTAACAATTTTCATAACCTTGTGAAGCAAAAGAAAAGAAAAAGGAAGCGAGGGGAAAAAAAAACCCACCCTATATACATTCTGTAGCTATAGAGGCCACTTGACTTGCAAGTGACAAAGTGTCAGGCCATTATGTGCACCTTTGCATAAGTGTTAGCAATTACCAGCTAAATGGCCGTCATGATGATGAGGGTGGTGGTGGTGATGTACATTTAGCAGGCTTGCATAGTGCAAAGACTTTAGGACAGTGCCCTGCATCTCTGTGCAGAGACAAGTAGCACCTTTGTAGGATCTTGTTAGTAAAGACTGGAATCTTAACAGATGGTTCTGGGCAAATAATAATCACAGTGGGCCTGTTCCATATTAGAACTGCAGGAACAACAAAGAGTTAAAGCCCCCTTTCTCAGATATAGCGTCAATCCATATTGGCCCCCATTCATTAGAAAAATCAAGCACACGGGCCATAACCAGTGATGTCATGCAGGGGGTACGCGGGGGTACGCGAGTACCGGTTTCTAGGATTACAGCTGGCCCCACCCATTCACCCACCCACTCATCGACTCCACCCCCTGCAACGTTTGAATTTCCTGCACGTTTGAGTTGCCTGCATGTTCTCAGAGCCAGGAAGGCAGCGAGCGGAGCCTTGCCTTGCCTTGCCACTGAAAAATGAGCTGCTCTGGCGTTTTGGAACTGTTGGGTCACTTTAACATGATGCCAGGCCTCCTTAACGTGTTCTGGGGGTGCTGTGGAATACTGTTGCAACTGTTGGGTCAGTTTAAAATAGTCTGAGGTCTCAAAAAGGGCTTTTTTCATGTCACTTCCTGCCACGACATCACTTCCAGCTTATGATGTCACTTCCGGTGGGCGGGTCCCGACACGTGCCAATCAAAAGTGAGTACCTGTTCTTAAATCATTTAGATGACACCACTGGCCATAACTATATAATTGGTATGTTCTCTAATTGAACCTTATAGGCAACCTTCACATTTGCATGCAAGGGGTCTATTTCAAGAACTGCACTGATCTGTAACTCTGCTGATCAGGAAGATGGAGGAATCGAAAGAAAAACCAGGCATAAAGTTGAGGAACTGTATCTAAGGGCAAAGTAGCAAACCATGCCAGGAGGCCCCAAGTTTTTTTTTTTTTTAAAGTCTAAGTTCACTGGATGTGTTGTTCTGACCTGGGACAACCAATGGCCACACTATCTGTCTCTATGTGGGTCAAGAGCAATCATTTGACTCCTGAACACAAGTATGTACTTATTATGGATAAGGAGTTTCCAGGGTAAGAATTCAAGGATAGTTTTAACTCAGGCGACCTGCCTTTGAAGGGCATTTCAAGTAGTATATTTCCTTTCTGGAGGCTGAGATGCAGGAGTGGCACTATTTGGAACTCCACCCAGTGGTACCGTGGGTCTGCTGCTGCCTCTGCACTACAAAAAAGCTCCACATCTGAGTTTCATTGAATAGATGCAAGTGCCAGACTTCTGGTTTGTTTTATTTATTTATTTATTTATTTATTTATTTATTTATTTATTTATTTA
>JAJKFI010000027.1:11579322-11591461 GCA_029204185.1 Lerista edwardsae | reverse complement strand
TTATTTATTTATTTATTTATTTATTTATTTATTTATTTATTTATTTAAGAGATTTCTACCCTGCCTTTCCTCTGTCAAGGCAGATGCCCAAGGCGGCTTACAATTATTGGAGAGGGGGAAAAAAAAGTACAGTACATAAAAATAATAAAGCAATAAAATAAGCAATAAGAATACAAATAAAAACAGGGAAAAAAGAATTTGGAGGGGGGCAAAACTATTTACAATGCAGGTTTTGCTGCAGAGGTACAAGAGACAGACATATCAAGAACAAAATGCTAGAGGAAACAGAAAAGTCTTGAGTCCTTGCGAAATGCCACGAGGGAGGAAGAAGATCTTAGACTCCCCAGTAGGGAGTTCCATAACTGTGGTGCCACTACTGAGAAGGCTCGCCCCCGTGCCGTCAATCCCCTCACTTGGCAGAAAGGCGGCACTTGCAGGAAGGACCACACAAAAGAAGTGCTTTTTTTGTTTGCACAGTCCTGTAAACCGAAAGTCCTGCACTTCAGCATTTGAAGAAAACACACAAGGAGTGCGGGCAGGAGATGGATGAGCCACTTTCTGCTCACTTTCAGTGAGTAGGCAATAGATGGATGTGTGACTCATGTCCATGGCATATTGGAGAGAGGTGGCAACAGACTTAGGGCGCAATGCTAACTTGCTCTAGAACAGGCAGGTTGAGTTGCCTCCACTGTCTCCAGCACAAGATATGTGTGGGCTGGAACACAAATAGGAGGAAAGGAATTTTTTTTACCCCTTACCTCATGTCAGGCACCAGCCAGCCCTATGGGGCTACTCAGAATTGTGATGTCATAGGCAGAAATTGGAGTAGCCCATGTAACTATGGTCGGGTTGGGAATGGGGGTTAGGATCTGGCTTGCTCTGCCAAAGCCAGTCCCACCCCATCCTTGCCCTGATCCATCTCCAAGTCCCCTCCCTCTACCTAAAAAAAACACCCCTCACTACCTCCATTCCACCCTCCTGCCACGATCTCCCACCCTCTGCGCCAGCTTTTCCAGCCAGTCAACACAAACTTGCCCTGTTTGGATGCGGTTCTAGCACTGTTAGGCCAGGGCATGACCTTGAGGTGGCCTAGCCTGCCCCCTAGCAGCCATGAATGTGCATTACGCAGGCACCCAATAGGATTCCATGCCTTCCCAGTTTCCTTGTGTAGAAGTGGGGCAAAGGATTCCTCCCTCCAAGTTCTTGGTAGAACTTCCATATTTATTGTGGTATTCAAGCTCAGTTGCAGACCTACCATTGGGCGAGGGGGGGCAAAGCCCTGGGAGCTGGAGCTCCTGAGGTGGGCGGAAGGCGGCGATGGGGTGGTTCGCGTTGCCTTGAAGTGCTCAGTTTTGGCCCTCCTGCCTGCCCCTGCCTCTGTACGGCTCCAAAATGGAGCCTAGCGTGACATGGGGGGCAGAGCGGAGCAGCACGTGGGGGGAACAAGAGGGAGTGGACCTCCTCCGCCTCTGTCCCTGAGTGGGTCATTTGCTGGGTTCACAACTGTTCAATCTAACTCTCATCCCAAGTGCAGACCAAAGACAATTTACAGGCCAAATATTGTTGGTCGTGCACAGATGCTTCCTTCTGTCATGAGTCACCAGTAAGCCATGAAGAACATTATTTTTTCCAACCTTTTTGTTTATAATTGACCACCACTGTTAGTTGTTTCAGTCATTGCCCATAAGACTGCTAGAAAGAACTCTATCCTGTAACAAACATTCTCAACATTGTTTTGAGCGCCTAGCAGTAGATCAGGTCCATCAAACCTTTTTGTATGTGTGTTGGTGGAATTTTGAGGTGCAGTTCTCAATGATTACAGTCTTCATGCTGATGTTCACTTAAACCACAGAGGTACAGTCAGTATCTGAATTGATTTTAACATCCTGTCACAGGTGGGTATCATTTGTCTTTAAGTGCCCAATCTCACTTTCCTTTTCTAAAACTGAAGGCTATAATGACAGATCATTTGTAGTCTGTTGCCAATTATGATTTGTGCAGAAGTAAGCTACCTGAGCATGTGGTCTCTTCAGAAATTAATGGGAATGTCCAACTGTTTTCCATTCCACATAGATTCCAATCTGGATTCCAAACCAGAATACTCCCGGTCTGAATTGCTAATAAATTGCTTATTAAGGATGTAGCATTACACTCTTGCTGCTTCTTGACATTCCATAGGCCTTAGATGCTGTCAGCCATGACATTTTATTAGAATTTTTGCTTTCCATTTTAGCTCTACACTTTCACTGATACCTTTCTAATTGGTCTCAGCTACTTAAATATGATTGGCTTCACGTCCTTCCCATCTGCTCTTCTTGTTTGCATTCCTCAGTGTTTGTTTCTTAACCATTTAATCTTCCTAATGTAAATGATTCCGATTTGAAAATAGCTATAGCGTTCCAAGCTGCCTTATTTTGGGTCATGAACCGGTAATTTTTTTTTCCTCCTGTGTGTGCATCGTCACACGTGCACATAATTTATACGATAAATCTTGTGTTTTAAAAAGATTGTATATTTTCCCCACAAAACTGATCAAAAATCCTGTCAATTTATGTCACGTGTAGAGTGATATCTTCGTTCCATATGAACAGAAAAGCAGATTGCTTTGTTGTTGCTGGATTTGAGAACCTGTTTTCCCTCAATGGTAATTATATTTCAGAACATTAAACTTTTCACATGCATTTCTGTTAAACTGATGGTTGAAAACTTTAATAACTGAATCCTTTTTGGATGCCAGAGAGGTCAGTTATACCCTAAGCCCACCACAGCCCATCTAGCTGTGGGCCCATCAGCCCTTCCCAGAGAAGCCAGCAGTGTTCATGGAAACCCCCAAACAACCTGTTACCCATAGCAGCTCATCATCAGTTTGATATTGGCATGTCATCAGAGTGACTATGGGGGGATGTCCCAAGGACCTCTCTCTCTCTCTCTCTCTCTCTCTCTCTCTCTCTCTCTCTCTCACACACACACACACACACACACACACACACACACACACACACACACAGGGCATGACATAAGGATACCACCGCCACCCTTCTCCTGCAGAGCTACAGTGGTGTCAGCAACAAAACGGAAAAAGTCAAGGCCGCAAAGACACCCCACACCCAGGTTTCAAGTCTCCTTATCACACATCCTAGGAATACTTTCTGGACCACAGCACAGCAAGGATATAAAAGATGTGCACCATCCTCCCTGGCTCAGAGAGTGGTCCCAACACGCTTTACAGTGGCCTTGCTTCTGGCCAAACTTTGCTGGCCTGACTGTGCCGGCCTAACTCCAGGTTAGGATCACCCGCTCAGTAATGTCAGCTAAAGAACCAAGATGGAGAGACTGTGCATGGCTTGCAATGTGAGGTCATTGGCAGCAACCTAAAGGATAAATCATTTCCTCCTTGTGTAGTGGGGTCATGAGGCTGTACTCTAGTAGGAATCAAATTATCTAACAGCCCTATCCTAACCTTACCTGGGCCGGCACAAGTCCCTTGTACCAGCCCAGGCAGGTTACAAACACGCCATAAAGTGCATTTGCACCTTTTGCAGAGGTTTTAGGCCAGTGCATGCCTGTGCATTGGCATCGCTGCCCCGTCGCCCGGGCCCAGGGCCAGCCTTCTTAGGAGGGCAGTGGGAGGCATAATAGGGCAGGGGGAAGGGCAGAACAGGCCAGGATGAGGCAGGGAACAGGCAGCTCCCTGGGCAGCCTGGCCCAGGGAGAGGGAGGAGCTAGTATTTGGCCTTTGGGCCAGATCCTAACACTTGTTCCTGGCCCGGACGGCCCAGATTTGGCTGCTTGAATTTGTGCCTCCGATTTCTGCAACACAGCTTCGAGTAGCCCCATTTGGGCCACTGCGCATTACCTGGGGGAAGGGGAATTTTTCCCCTTTCCCCGGGTAGCGCGGCAGCACCTCTGAGCCCTGGCTAGATATGTGGCAGGCATGTCGATGCATCCTGATGGAGATGCAGGAATTGGAGAGATTCCAGGATTAATAGTGTCCATCCACCCAAATAGCCAGCCGGAGGTAACCTCACTTATTGCCGAAGACACCACATTCAACTTGCCTTGCCAAGAAGTCATCAGAAGAAAAGGTCTTCCAAGAGAAAACAGAATTCTGAAGGTGCTGAACTTCTATTGTTCCCTGGTGAGACGTAGCTTGAGGCAATCTTTAGCATCAAAGCTGCTCTGCCTCCTGAGTTTGAGGTCGTGGAATCAACTTGCCTGCCTGAGAGATGCTCAGTCCTGCAGACCTTCATTCCATCTGTCATAAGGTGTTGATAACTGAATGCAGAGTTATGTGCTACCACTAGCACAGTTAAGCTAACAGCAGGAGACACAGCAGCCAGTCAATCAGAGATAGATTTCTGACTGTGGCTGTCTGCTGTACTTCTTGCTGTTTGTCTTGGCTTCTGCCAGCTGTAGCATAGAGCTATCTTAAGTTACTATGGACTGCTGGCTGCCACCAGATGGCCTCTCAGTGGCTCTGCGCTTCACCCCGTGGCCTTCTACTGGTTAGGACAGGAAAGTGGAATAATCAGGAATGCTAATGATACAAAAGACAGGAGGAGAATAATGATTGTGCAATTATTGCATTTGTTTAGCTATGTAAACTGCTTTGTGAATTACTTTTTGTTGAAAATCAGTACAATCTTATTTGAAATAACTACCTTTGGGGAATACGGAGAATACTGTAAATCATCAGTTTATTATATGCATAGGGGGAAAAGTTGGGTTTTTTCCCCTTTTTTGCAAATAGTTGAAGGCAGTTTACTACCCCCAAACTGCTCTTTAACTGACTGAAAGCGCCATCCACCCACCCCCACCCTGGTTGGGCCAACACAAGTCACTCGTATTGGCCCAGCACTGTTGTGGACGTGCCACAAAGCACGTCAGAATTGCTGAGCCGATGCATGGAGCAGCAGCATCCCAGCACCGCTGGCAGGACTGGCAGGTACGTCGATCTTGCACCGGACAATTTCTGGGTGGGGGGAAGGTGGGAGGGAGAGTGGAAAGGGGCAGAGGAGGCCGTTCCCATGAGTGGAGCTGCCTGGGAAAGAGGGAGGAGCTGGGATCCAGCGCATATTCCAGATCCAAACCCCTTCTCCCAGGCCATGCGGCCCTGATCCAGGCCACATTAGTAGTTTTTGGACTTGCACCTGCTAAACAGCAGGGGCATATCCGAGGAGCCCCATTGCCCCATTGGCCTGGCTGGAGCTTACCGTGGGGCAAGGGGGAATTCTCCCTTTGCCCTGTGGTGAGCTGCAGCTGTCTCCTAACTTGTGTTAGGAAGCAGTGCAGACCTGCCCACCTGCCTGCTCCTGCTCATGTTAGGATTGCGACAATAGTGATCTACAGATATTGCACATTCAAACTCAAATAGCAAAGCGTTGAATAGAATACCGTCTAGGTTTTGAATGTATTTCTATATCTCCAACTCCACCTGGCTTTTACAATGTTCAAAAGACTCTCAAACCTTGAGCTTTGAAATAATGGGCCACTAAAACAACTAATAAGAATAGATTTAGTAATACTGGATATACCAGAGTCATGGCTGTTCCCTGAAGCTCTTATTTACCTCTGATAAATAGAAATGCAAGAGAAGTTAATATTCCTTGTTGTTCTGTACGATGTAGACATTGTTAAGAAAATTTATGCACAGCTTTAGTACCTGCATGTAAGCTTTCCAGTGTGCCATAAAATGGTGCATCATTTAATCAATTTTAATCGAGTATTTATTAAACTGATGCTTTCGACAGAATAGAAAGCTGAAGCTCTTTCTCTGCAGTTGAAAATGTAGCTAGCTGAGAAACAAAGACTTGAACCACTAGTTCATGATGGCTCAACGAAGCAATGAGACACGTTCCTGATTCTCTGTTAGATTTTTACTAATAGTGGAAAAGATTGAGAAATAGGAAAAGTTTGTTTTTAATTTTCCCATTCCTTTTCCAATTCCCTAAAAGAATCCAGTCCCCTTTGCCTCCAGCGAACAGTGTACAGTACCACTGAGAGGTTTGCATAGCCTGCTATGGGCTACCAGCTAGCCCAGGAGAGGTAAGTAAATAACATTTTCAGTTACCTCTGTAGGACAGTAGCATCCCTACAGGGGGACAGAGATCTAAATTCTGCAAGGAGCTTGCTATGCAAGGAACTTGCTGTGCAGCTTGCTGTGTAAATTGCTTCTCTCCCATGCCTCCATTGCCTATAAGCAACTTGGAGGCATTGCTTTCCCCATGAGGCTTGCCTACAATGGTGAGGGGGAGAAGTGCTTCACATGGCAAGGTAAGGCTCCTTGCAAAGCTTAGTCTTCACACACACACACCACGTAGGGATGCTACTGCTGTAGGCTATCTGGTCTCCAATGGGGACGCAATCCTAACCAACATTCCAGTGCAGGGATAAGGGCAATGCAGCTCCAATGCTCCAATTCAGTAAGGGAGCAATTCTTGAGGCGGTCTCCGTGATTGTTCCCCAACAGCAAGATGTAACACATGCCCCATTGGCACAACTGTGTAACTGCTGGAAAGTTGCTTAGGATTTTGCCCTGGGTGTCCTCAGACCTATGCTAGTTCTTTAGCTGGTGTAAGCACAGATCCCTTTGCTGAAAAAGGAGTGGGAGCTCAATTGTCCTGAAAGGTGAAAGTGTGCCCCTGCTGCCACTGGCTCTCATGGGTGCATACTAAGCACACACCGAGCGCCCAATCCTATCCAACTTTCCAGTGCTGATGCAGCCACAATGAAGCCATGTTCCCTTACCTTGAAGAGGCCTCTGTGATTGTTCCCCACCATAGGATGCTGCGCACACCCCATTGGCACAGATGTATCAGCACTAGAAAGTTGGATAGGATTGGGCCATGAGAAACCAAGAAGGATCTAGAGCAGTGATTCCCAACCAGTGGGTTGTGAGCCAATTTTGAGCACACAATATTGAAAATATGGGAAGATGGGATGCTGGAAAGGGGGAGGGATGTGTGGTTCTTTTGCTTGTGTCAAGGTTGTAAAAAGGCTTTTTCCTTTCTGATTCACTTTGCTTTTGGAAAATGACTGAGAAATAACCCGACTTATTGCTGCATTCTCAGGAAAGGAGCAGACTCTGGCACTTCCAACCATGACATCACTTCTGGTGGGTCCCAGGCAGATTTTCATTCGAAAAAGTGGGTCCCTCTGCTAAAAAGTTTGAGAACCACTGATCTAGAGTCTTCTTTTCTGGTGTTTTAGAAATGCACAGATATAGTTCCTATGATTCCTGTGCTCATAGCAGCTCGCAAACAGAATTCTGCTCATAAGACTGCAGACATTGCTGCCAGCTATATCCATGTCAATGCCAGCCTTTGGCACAATGCCTGAGGCCCCAAGCAGATGTGCAGAAATCCACAGGGTAATGGGGCATTTTCCATAGAATAGGGGCTCATTAGGATACACAACGCATGCAGGTTTCCTTAACCCGTGAGTTTCGTGCCACAGAATATCCAAGTTTCTCTTTGCCACTTTTGCCCTCCTAATCCATGAGTTTGGAGTCTTCCACCTGGGTTTTCGAATGTGTGGCTGTAAAAGATATGTGGTTTTCAATATCCTTAGGTCTGGTAGGCGAAACAGTGTATGAAACTGGCTGCTGGCAGAACCATTTTTTTTGCCAAGCTTGTTGTGTGTCAGAGAGAGAGCAATGAATGTGAAATTTTGATCTTTTGCTATCTGATTAGGATGGGGGTAAGAAGCAGGAGGAGCAAGCTAAAGCAGCTTCAATCTTTTTTCCCCCTGGAGAGAGCAGGGGCTGTGCTATCACCCTATGTATGCTGACTCAAAACAGGGCAGCCCAATCCTAACTTGCACTGGAACAGGCAGGCTGAGTCTGCAGTCCTATGCACACTTACCTGGGAGTAAATCCTATTGACTATTATGGGACTTACGCCTGAGTAGATATACATAGGATTGGGCTCTGAGTGACCTATGTCACTCAGAACACAATCCTAACCTGGAGTTAGGTTGGCACAGTTAGGCCAGCAAAGTTTGGCCAGTACAAGGGAAATCATAAGTATGTTTGGACCTCTCTCGGAGTCAGAGAGGCCAGCACACAGATGTGGGCCATCCTCCCTGACTCTGAGAGTGGTCCAAATGCACTTTACAGTGACCCTTGTGCAAGCCAAACTTTGCTGGCCTAACTGTGCCAGCCTAACTCCAGATTAGGATTGCATTCCCAGTGCAAGATAGATGCAGACTGGAGAACAACTTTGGGTAAGGGATATTTTTCCCTGTCATGCCCCAGCCTCCCCTATTGGCTACTCGGATCCATGCCAGCAATTTCACTGATTCAAATCTGAGTAGCCTGTGTAAGGCTGAAGGACCAGGGAGTACGGATTAGGATTTGGTCACTCTCAACACCCTCGTGGGCATGATGTGCCTCCCGGTCGGGCATGATTTCTCTCTCACCTGGAAACTTCCCCTCCCCACCTCCATTCTGCCATCATACCACCCTCTCACAGTCCCTCGTGCTGGCCTGCCTTGACCAGCATAAATCTATCCACTATGGGTCTTGATTCGGTCTCCAGATGCTGGTACTAGCCACTGTACTGGTCTAGCTGGCTCTTGAGGAGGCACAAATGTGCTTTACAGCAGGGGACCTGTGCCAGCTCAATAAGCATGCTGGATTGCGGTCTCAGAGCTCAATCCTAACCTGGAGTTAGGCCGGCATAGTTAGGCGAGCAAAATTTGGCTGGCACAAGGGACACCGTAAAGTTAAGTATGTTTCTACACTCTTGGGGTCAGAAAGACCAGCAGACAGACATGCCCCATCCTCCGGACTCCGATAGTGGTCCAAACACGCTTTACAGTGGCCCTTGTGCCAGCCAAACTTTGCTGGCCTAAATTTGCCGGTTTAACTCCAGGTTAAGATTGTGCTCTCAGTCTCATTGTGTTCAGTGAAGCTTTGTCCTGGGAAAGTGTGTATAGGATTGCAACCCAAGTTCCAGGAAAGGAGGCTTGCAATTTGTATTGCAAACAACCATTTCTCCATGTCATCCATCTTCAGAGTTTATCAGTGCCTGCATTCAATATGTGGCTCCCTTCCATTGAGCAAGTCTTCTTTCTTTCTACCCGATATGTTCAAGTTATGTAGCATGAATGAAAGTGAGGTGGGGAAGGGATGAAACTGATATATCTTTGTCTGTTTGACCAAGTGTGGATGTGAATCATAGAATTGGAATGGACCTACAAGGTCATCTAGTCCAACCCCCTGCCTGTAGCAGGAAGTCCTCCTAGAGCATCTCCAGCAGGTCCCTGTCAAGCCTCTGTTTGAAGGTCTCCAGTGAGGGAGAATCCACCACCTCCCTTGGCAAACTATTCCACTGTCGAACTGCCCTTATCATCAAGAAATTCTTCCTGATGTCCAGCTGGAATCTCCTCTCTTGCAGTTTGTACCCATTGGACCTAGTTCTACCTTCAAAGGGAGATGAGAACAGATTTGTCCCTTCCTTATGACAGCCCTTCAGATATTTGAAGAGTGCTCTCATATCCCCTCTCAGTCTTCTCTTTTCAAAGCTATACAGAACAAGTTTCCTCAACCTTTCCTCATGGGACTTGTTTTCCAGCCCCCTGATAATCTTCGTTGCTTTACTCGGAACCTGCTCCGATTTGGCTGCATCTTTCTTGAACTGAGGTGCCCAGAATTGAATACAGTACTCCAGGTGAGGTCGCACCAATGCGGAGTAAAGCAGAACCACAACTTCTTGAGACTTGGATGCTATGGTTCTATTAATGCAGGCTAAAATTGTATTAGCCTTCTTTGCAGCTGTATCACACTGCTGACTCATGTTCATCTTGTGATCCACTGCAACTCCAAAATCCCTGTCACATGTTGTGCTGCCAAGCCAGGTTTCCCCCATTCTATACCTGTGTCTTTGGTTATTTTTGCCCAAGTATAGAACCTTGCATTTTCCTCTGTTGAACTTCATCTTATTCTTTTCAGCCCAGTATTCCATCTTGTCAAGGTCTTCCTGAAGGCTTTTACTGTCTTCTATAGTGTTTGCTACTCCTCCCAGTTTTGTGTCATCCACAAATTTGATGAGGTCTCCTTGTATCCCTTCATCCAAGTCATTGATGAAGATGTTAAAGAGAACCGGGCCCAAGACAGAGCCCTGGGGTACACCACTTGAAACTGTCTTCCAGGTTGAAGCAAAGCCACTGTTGGGTGTGTCACTCATGAATGAGTGTAAGAGGATGGGAGGGAGCCTACTTTGGGGCTCAGTCCTATGTCCATTTGCTCGGAAGCTCCACACAGTTGCCAGGTCAGCCCTGTGCACTCTATGCAGAAAACAAACAGTATGATGTGAATACTGCTGTGATTGGCAAGAGCAGGCAATTCATTGCCTTCCCAAGGGCAAACTCCCTCCCTTTGGCTGGCAAATATTTCTTGGATACATGCAGATACAGGAAGTCTTCTGATGATTGACGGCATGGAGGAGGGACTAGCACAGCTGTTCCCTCCAGAAAGCCATGAAGTGGCACAGTCACACATTCCTGTTTCGTTGAAATTCACAGATGTGACTCACAGATGTATTTTCCCATGGAGTAGCTGCACGTTTGGGTTGGGCCTAAGCAGCGTCATTATCTGCAAATGAACTCCCAGAACGCTGGGAGGGACTTACGCGGGTCTTCTCCGTGATTGACTGCCCGCCTGTTTTGTTCCGCGGCTGCCCTGGCCTTGAGGGGTGCCTGCTCGCCGGGGGAGACAGGTGGGGGGCGCACCAGGTGCCTGGGCAAGCAGCGGGGGGGGCACGCCAACCGGGGGCAGCCCCCCCTCGAGGCCAGGGCAGCCTCGGAACAAAACAGGTGGGCTGCCAATCACACAAAAGTCCCGCCCACGTCCCTCCCAGTGTTCCGAGAGTTCATTTGCGGATGATGACGCTGGGCCTACGTCTTTCCTAGTGGAGTAGATCCCAAACATTTTACCACCAGGACCCCCTTCTTAAAATGACATTCTGCTGTGATGCACCTGGTTTTTCAGGACTTCTTAAAAAGTCTCTTTCACTTTGCCGGCTGCTCAAGCCTCTGTTTTTATGGTGGGGTTTGGAGTGCCGCCTTCTGGAACAATTACTGAGATCCACATTCATTGGATTAACACTATTCCAGTGGCCTTGTGTTCGTCCTCGCCTGGACTTTGATCTGAGGCAGGGCTGCCTGCTTGCGAGTAAGCATGCATGTGTGGCTCAGTTTCAAATTCCATAGGGCTCAATACGTTTTCCTCTCTTTCACAGAGTGACCTCTTTGCAAAGGCTAAGACTCCACTTTCAGTTTCCTAACTGTAAGATTTACCATGGAAGCCTGTAAGCGATTCATTACATGTGATGGTACTAATACATTCCACTGCATGTTTGTCATTTTTTCGTGCCTTTTTCTTTTTAATTGAGAGTCTCTGGCCTTCCGTTTTATTTATTTATTTGGGGCATGTGGGGGATTAGACTTCCATAATTGCCACCGCTCAGGAGTTTCAGCAAGGCAACACCACGGGCTTCTGCTACATATTTAAATATCTGTCGCTTTCTGATCGTGTAAGCGGTCCAGAGCGTCTTTCCCTCCCACGAAGAAATGCGTGAATGGAACAGCGACAAACAAGCCCCACTGTCATATTATGTTTTCACCTATACACGACTACACAGAAACGTTGGCCTCCAAAATGCATCTCATTACGCACAAACAACATGGTTGGCTGTTGGCTTTGGTTCATTGTAAAGGAGAATTGGAGCAGGATGGTCGATCGGAGGATGAAAGCGCCAAGACAGCCCCACAGCTGCATGGCCCGAAAAACAACTCCAGATGCATCGCAGTTGCCAGCCAGAAAAGGAACTAGTCAAGGAGCCAACTGAGATGACACTGAAGAGTTAGCAACAGACCCAGATGCTGCTGCTGGAAAAAACACATTTCAGACTTTGGCATCTGGTGCCGACTTTTGCCAAATATGCCCTGTTTGTTTCCACAGCTGTTAAATGTGTTTTCTGTAAAAGGATGAGCTGGAGGAAGAAAGGTCAGCCACTGATATGTCAGCGACTGTGGGAGACAGTCGGAAGCCAACATGCAATTTCACAACGCTAACAATTTGCTTTTGAAAATGTATTACTACTTATTAAAAGAAAGATGAGGTGTGCCGGGATGAGCC
>JAJKFI010000027.1:11538672-11552541 GCA_029204185.1 Lerista edwardsae | reverse complement strand
GTGTGTGTGTGTGTGTGTGTGTGTGTGTGTGTGTGTGTGTGTGTGTGAGGGAGAGAGAGAGAGAGAGAGAGAGAGAGAGAGAGAGATATGGCAGGATTGATTCGAAGCAAAACCACGTGACATGCAGTTGTCCTCTATTTCATGCTCCCACCCCTCAGGTTACTACTCTATTATTATTTTTTAAATTAACACCCAGGTCTGTTATTCATATAGTGCAGCATGTAACATTGTAACTTGGCCCTGGAGGTGGAACTAGACAGAAGACATGAATCAGCAGCTTCCATGTCTATTTTCCTTTGCTCTAATAGAACACAATGGGTCAGCTTGTACAATATTTGTCCAACTGACCCTCTTCCATGTGGATAGAGAGATCTCCATGGGCAGACAGCACCCCACCCCCCCAACCAGGATGCTCAGAAGCAGTTTCTTAGTTTGGAAGGCTGATCCTATCAAGGTCAGTTTTAACATCCAAGTCTGGCCTCAGCTGCAGATTCGCACCATCCTGATTTTAAGAATGTTACATGAAATAAGCTCATTGAACTAGTAGCTCCTACTTTCTTACTATTTATTGGGGAAGAGTGGGTTAAAACTCTGACTGATGATGATGGTGATGATGATGATGATGAATATTTATATACCACTTTTCAACCAAAAGTAGGTTTCCAAGCGGTTTACACTGCAAAATAAATCCAGAAATGGTTCCCTGCCCCAAAGGGCTTACAAACTGAAAAGAGGTGCAGAAGGGACAGCAGCAGCCAATGGAAAAGGCACCATGCTGTGGTGAAAAGGGACAGCTGCTATTCCCCTGCCAAACAAAAGAGGATGCCATTTTAAAAGGTGCCTCTTTGCCCCATTGGCAGGGCACAACCGTTGCTAGAATAGTAATTTTCAACAGGTGTGTCACAAAAGGACCGCATGTGCGCTGCTGGAGTTTGGAGCATAGTGGTTGAGAGTTGCCGTTCAAGTGCATTTCAGAAATGTACTTGACTGACCAGGTTCATTTGAATGCTAGGAGTAGAGTGTGTCCCACACCACAGCGAACTTTTTTACAATTAGGTATTATGACAGCAGTGGAAAATGAAAACTCTCTTAAAACCTCAGGTTTACAAGTAATGTATTATGGATTTTGCTTAAACCATTCGTTTTCTTTAAATTTCTAGGGCACAGTACAACCAAAAGTTAAGTACTTTAAAACCCCATGGATTCTGAAGGGAGAGATTTAAGCATGTGCTTAAGTGCTGTGGCTGGATCATGCTCTTACCGTGGAAGCAGAAATGTGCTTTGACCCAAAATATTCACACCAGCACGCTTTTCAGTGCCACTAATATAATTGTATAATGCTGGATCTTGCAAGGTTGTGTTGGATGGATGCCTGTGTCCATGGAACGGGAGCCATTTTATTTATTTGTATATTCCTTCTTGGAAAGCATTTGTGCGCTGCTTGTAGTTGACAAGGCTGCAAGAACGGCTTGTAGAAAATCAGAAGGAAAATCATTACAACAGAAAAGGCGCGTTTTCCTTGGAAAACATCTTTTACTCTTTTTATCCATTGAAGCAGACTTAGGAAGCAGCGTGTTAGAGTCTCCTTTGTGAACAGAGGATGAGGGCGCAAACCAATGATGCCCATGGCCAATGGTGGAATCTACCTGCGCTAACAACCGGAACGCAGGAAGTAGCTTCAGGGGCACGCGGCAGTGACAACTGCAGTGGGCGGAGCCAGCCCTTCACGGAACAACCGGAACGGCGTTCCAGAGCATCCTGGCTACATGACATCACTGCCCGTGGCCGAACACAAGCTGCTTGCAGTGATCTTGTGCTGTTGCCATAAGGCATGCCCGGGTCAGCGCAAATGGCTCAGGGCTGGCGCAGGCAGCAGCGTTGGCCATGCTGTGCTGAAGACAGGCTCAGGTAAGGCCAACACATGGGCTTTTCTGGGCAGGGAGGAGGGAGGGTGAGAAACAGGGTGAGGGGAGGGCGTTCCTGGGGGTGGGTGGCCCAGGGAGGGGGCAGGAGACCAGATCCGGAAGTTATGCTGGACTCAAACCCCTGTCCCTGGGCCATGTGGGCCAGATTCAGGCCTCTGCAGCCTGCTCAAACTTGAACCTGCTGACAGCTCCGAACAGCCTCATATGGGTGACTGGCGCTTGCCCCGTGGAGTCTTCAGTGGCTTCCCAACCTATGTACACTGCAAACCAGCCAGCCTGCCAGCACAGGTTGGGATTGCCCTAGTAGTCACATATTACACATAGCCTCCCACATTCAGATGTTACTTGGAGTGCCTTGACTCCTTGCTATCACTAGAGAATAATGGATCACTAGAGAATAATGGACAAATCACATCTGGATTTTTCCAGTTTTACCCACCTGACTTGGGGACAATAAATTTAGAAGTTGGTTAGCTTAAAGCAGCCTATCACAATTTTTTTTTGGGGGGGGAGGGGGGCCCTTAACTCCCCCAAACCAGCTAAAACAGAGTTGCCCCATCAAGTTGTGTTGGAGGCCCAAGAAGTCTGAATTCTAGTTTCTGATCTAGAAACCAATCAACAGACCTAGGACTCGGCAGGATGCCAGCCTCTCGAAGATGTGAGCCTTGCCACGACCGCCCATGATGGATGAAGACGTTTCCCTCCAATGCCAGAAGGATGGTGCAATCATAAGTGGTCACTGAAGCTGAGGAAGTTGTAGTTAGACTATTTAAAGTTTTAAAGTGTAATAAAGTTTTCCACTTTATTTTGGAACTTTGCCTCTTGATCACAAGAATCGAAGTTGGTTGTCTATCTTTCCCCCTCTAGTTCTATTTTGATCCCCTATACATATTTTCCTTGAGCTGGTTAAAACACCCTACCTAGCACTCACATCCACAGATAAATTGACCCCCCCCATCTCTAATGCCTTATTCAGTCTTGCACCCTGCCCAGAGAAGGTTTGTGTGTGGGGGTTGTGTGGATGAGAAAGGAAAGCCAGTCAAGACATTCCTCATCCTTTTCCCTTCACAGGTAACTCAATGCGAGTTTGGTGCAGGGGTGGAAACATGACACTTTATCCTATGTTTCTGGTTGCTGTAGCTCTATCTCTTGTGCAGCCGGAGCATCACTATACCCTTTGACATGATCCCAAGCTGGGAAGAAGTACTGCATTTCGTGGAACAGAATGTGGTCTTTCTTAGCACTACCCTGGAGGCTGTGACAGTGTGGGTAGGGAGGAAGGGGCATTTTATGCTCCATTGCCTGTTTCTTCTCCTCCTCCTCCTTCTCACAGTTGGTGGTTCTGTGCCCAGTTGAACCGAACTGTTCCATTTTTTTTAAAAAAAGCAGTATGTATCTTCTTGAAAAATTTTCAAAACCTTACCAGGTTTTGGCTCATTACTCTCAGTAAAGGCTGCAATTTCATGCTAAGAAATCCATAAGATTTATTCTGTATCATGGAGATCATTCAGCATTGTGTAAATTTGCCTATACAGTGACCCTTAGATTTAATGGACCTCAATTCAATGGACTTGGAAAATAATGGACAAGTTGAAATGTCTGCAGAGGTCTGCTAAATCCCATCTTAAGTAGTTCTCTTCCAAAGTACAATGTCTTAAGGGTCTGGGGAGGGGGGGGAGGCTCACCTACTTCTAGGATTCTTTCAGCGCCAGAGCTGGTGCTGCCACTCTGTGCCCTTGAGCAGGGCAGTCTAGGACTGGAGATGTTTCTGCATTCCTGAGGCTGCTCTAGGAGTGGCGCTTTGCTGCCGCTTGCTAGCTTTTAATGAGCATTTCTTAGTTTTTTTTAAAATGAATGTTATAGTTCATGTATTTTTTTTTCCGTTTGTGTATTTTGATTGGTTGTTAGTCACCTTGGGTACACTTTGGAGAGAAAAGCAGGATTTTTTTTTAAAAAATGAATAAATACTTAATTTGTCAGGAAGCAAGGTCCACTTCTTCAAGGTCCACTTCATAGGCCACCATTCCTATGGTGGCCGTAGGAATGGTGAAAATTCTCCATTCCTAGACCACCTTGCTTGAGGGTGAAAAGGAGAGTGCTAGTACCAGTGTTTCCAAGTCTCCTCCCAAAACTTAGGGCCCAATCCAGAACTGCCTGGCCACCCGGGAATGGCGGGCATTCCCGGGCAGCAAGGCTGGGCGGCCTTACTTGGAGTTCGGGAACCTGCTGCCCCTCTCTCTACCAGGGCACTCCAGGACTGGAGACATTCCTCCATTAGTATGCCAATTGGTATGGAGATCGAAGCAGAGCAGGAACTCTACTTGAGTTAGGGGCCTCAAGCGTATGAGTTAGGGGCCTAATGGGCAAATGGAGCAAAGGAGTGACGAAACTTAACAGGCTTGATGCATTACTAAACACCCCTTCCTCCTTATTAGTCTGGTAAATTGAGGGTGCACTGTATTACATATGCATTGAGGTCCTTTACCAAAAAAAAATCAGTAACTCTAAGAAGTCGTCTGCTATATAGCATACAGACAAACCCATAGGATTGTTTTTAATGCTCTGCATCAAAGATGTGCATGAGCTCCGGCTTTTGTAAACATGCTATACCGGTATCTGCTGGGGTTCTTTTTCTGGATCCCCCCCCATGGATACCTGAAACTGTGGATACTGGGGATGCCTTTTTAAAGGGGAACATCAGTGGTTTTGCTGCAACCAGGTTAAAAAAAAGAGATTTATTTAATGTTCCTCTAATAGGTGTCCCAGTATCCATGGTCTCCATGGATAACTGAAACCATGGATACTGGGCTGCACCTGTACTTAACTGGATAGGATAGCATGCTAGGATGTGCATAATGTAAGACAGATGCACTAAGATGGAATTGCGCACAGAAGGAATTAAACCTGTCTTCAAACAATATATACTTTATGAAGTGGTTCGCAAACCTTTTTGCACTGGGATTCACTTTTTGAATGACACTCATGTTGGGATGCACAGAAAGTGATTTCATGGCCGGAAGTGACATCATCAAGCAGGAAGTGACATCATTGAGACGTAATCAAATGACCCCCTAGAATGCAACTTCAGCAATTGTACAACCATGAAACATCCCTGACAGAAAGCAAGATGAGGACAGCAAATTATGAAAAATCACTGAACTAGAAACAAAATTTAAAAAATACTCTATTGAAAATTGAAACTGTTAACGCTCACAAAAGGAATATAGCGACAGAACGGGATTTTGTCCATCCCTTTCAAACATTTTAGCACTGGGACCCACTTTTTAAAATGACATTCTGTCTGGGACCCACCGGAAGTGATGCCATGGCTGGACATGCTGTCAATGTGACACTAGAGCCTGCTGCTTTCCTGAGAATGCAGCAATATGTTGGGTTATTTCTCAGCCATTTTCCAATAGCAAAGTGATTCAGAAAGAGAGGAAAGCCTATTTACAACCTTCACAAGCAAAAGAACAGCACAGAACCTCCCTCTTTCCAGTGTCCCATCTTCCCATATTTCCAATGATGGCTGTGCTGAAGTGCTCCGCGACCCAGCTGGAATTGGCTCGCAACCAACCTAGTGGGTCCCAACCCACAATTTGAGAAACACTGCTGTGTGCCTAATTCTAGACATCATCATGAGGTTGAAAGCACAATGCTCGTTAAATTGTCAGATGTCTGATTTGCAAAAATTTGGATCATTAAAAAAAAAAAAACCCAACATGGTACAAACACTGATTTCAAACATATTGCACGTCCACGGTCTCACTCTGCATCACTTGTGGCTCCATTTCCAGAAGATCAGAGCCTGGATCTGTGAAGGTAAGCTGGTTCAAAATTCCATCCCTGGTTTCAATTGCTGGGCTTCTCTTCCAAGGCCAGTTTTGAAAGTGAAGCCAAGAAAAGAAGATGTGCCTTGCCAGCTGGAAGAATATAAACTGTGCTGCCATTGAACATCCCTCTCGTTAGATGTCAACATTTTGAAAAAGCACAACTTTGGAATTTCAAGTGATGCTAAAGTGCAATCTTATCACTGCTAATGATGATGTGATTGTTTCTTTTCTAGAACCAACCAAGCAGAATCAGGGACAACTGGCACTTTGGCTGGGCTTCCTTTGCAGCAGATGCCCCGAGGCAAGTTTGAAATGAAGACCTGTCCTCTTCCAGGTGGCCTAGCATCTGCAGCTTATGGTGTTGAGCTGGTTACCAGTCCATTCACTGGCAGCAGGTGAAAAGGCTGATTGTTCCTGCTAAACCCCTTCCCGACTCTTTCTTATCAGCAGCTTCTGATCTGGGAGATGATGTATTCTCTCTCTTCACAATAAGCCAGGCTTCAGATCTCTTTTCTCCGGCTGCATTTGATATGAACCTCTGTTGCCAGGTGACAGATCGTACAAGGCTTCGACTGAGTAATGTCTCTTGTAAAAGAGTTCATAAACTATCCTTGCCTTTTTAATCACACTTCACGACTTTTCTAAAGCCTGGCAGCTCGCCAGGTTAGATCCTTCCCCAAGCTGGAACAATGGTTCTCAATGGCTACCTCATCGAGCTTTGGTCTGGACTACACCCAGACAATATTAAAAATGTTCAGATCTGGAGAAATGAGAAGGAAAAGAAACCCTTAGACTATGTTTTTTTTTTCTGCTTCAAAAAAAAATTGGCTCTACTCTCAGGACTTCCATCAACTTAGAGGAAAATAGGCATTCAATACAGTGATGGACATTCCTACCTTTTCAAATGTACCTGCTTTTAAATGGGGCAGAATAATGAAGTGACTAATATGATTTGAGCTAGTCGTCAAAGATGCCCTGTGAAATTCTGACCAGGCCTCATTGCCATTCTTCTCTCTCAACCCAGAAACTGCTCTACCAAGAATTATACTGATTCAAAGCCTATAGTGAAAAGAATGTCATATATTAGGGATAATCAAAGAATTATATTCAAGAGGCAGAATTTTTTGAGGGCACAATCCTAACCTGGAGTTTGGCTGGCACAGTGAGGCCAGCAAAGTTTGGCCGGTACAAAGGATGCCCTAAAAATATAAGAACATAAGAAGAACTCTTCTGGATCAGGCCAAAGGCCCATCTAATCCAGCTTCCTGCATCTCACAGTGACCCACCAGGTGTCTCAGGAAGCCCAGTAGACAACAAGATGCTTGCATCCTGTTGCCACTCCCTTGCACCTGGCATTCTGAAGTAGCCTACTATTAACGTAAGGATGTTGCCCAACCCATCATAGCCTATAGCCCACGATGGACTTTTCCTCCAGAAATCTGGCCAACCCCCTTTTAAAGGCACCTAGGCCAGATGCCATCACCACCTCCTGTGGCAAGGAGTTCCATAGTTTAATTACCCGCTGAGAAAAAAAAAGTATTTCCTTTTATCTGTTTCAACTCTCCCAACACTCAATTTCAGTGGATGTCCCCTGATTCTGATATTGTGAGAGAGGGGAAAGAACATCCCTCTGTCGACTCTACCCTTCCCATGCATAATTTTGTATGTCTCCATCATGTCCCCCCTCAGGTGTAAAGTATGTTTGGACCACTCTCGGAGTCAGAGGGGCCAATGCACAGTCATGACCCATCTCCCTTACTCTGTGATGCAAACGCGCTTTACGGTGTTCCTTTTGCTGGCCAAACTTTCCTGGCCTAAGTGTGCCGGCCTAACTCCAGGTTAGGATTGCACTCTGAATTGTAGTCATCTAATCTACATGTGACCAAGGCCTATGACCAACTGACCGTTCTCCCTTCTTCAGGAAAGGGCACAGCCTGACTATTCAGAACAAAGCTGGGTCCAGGGGCACCCACCACCCGCAGATGTCATCCAGAATAGCCTGCATGTCCAATCCTAAATGGGATTTTCTAATGACAACCATAATCTCTGTTTTGCCTTCATTAAACCTCTGTTAGCACACATTCAATCCTTCACTGCATTCAGGTGACGGTTCAGGACATTCGTACCATTCCGGATTCAAATGGAAGGAAGAAGAAGAGCTAGATGTCATCAGCTTGTTGATGACACCATATTCCAAATCCAGGGATGATCCCCCACAATGGTCTCACATACTGTAAGTATTAAATAGCACAGGAAGCGAGTCAGAGCTCTGCAGGATTCCAGAGGTTAATAGCCAAAAGATCAAGAAGTCCCAACCAGGCTATCCCAGAAGTCAATTTTTTACTGTGACTCCATATTGTGACTATTTGAATGTCTTGAAGGGAAGCTTGTCTATACTACTGATATTTTCATTGAGAAATCCCTGATGAACTTCTGAAAAGTTCCACTTTCCCAAATCACACTCTTGGGGCTCAATCCTCTCCAATTTTTGAGCACTGGTGCAGCCACAATGCAGCCCCACAATAAGGAAACAAATGTTCCCATATCTTGAGGCAGGGGTGTAGTTAAAGACGTGTAGGGGGTGCAATTGCACCGGGCAACAGGCTTTATGGGGGGGGCAACAAGCTGAGTTGACACTAGTGGCCAAAATTGTGAACAGGTATGTGAACAAGTAATTGTGAATAAGTATGAATAATACCATTATGTTATGCATCATTGGAAAGATAATTTAATGCAGAATGCACTGAAACAAACCAGAATGTAATATCTTTACTCTATCATATGTTATGGCTCCCATAATACGAGAAAACAAAAGTACAACTGTGATGTCACTTCTTGTTGTGATGTCACTTCCAGGGCAACGTTTTGCCCTCTGCACTGGGCGACACTTTTATTAGCTACACCCCTGCCTTAGGGAGGCCCCTATTCCCCCTGCTCCCCCCACTGCAGCATACACCGCATTGGCATGGATACACTGACCTTGGAAAACTGGATAGGATTTGGCCCTTCATGGTTTTGTAACGAAACACAGCTTCCACCTTTCATAAGAATGTATCCATTCATTCTTTCACACTCTACCATCTTACTGTGCCTGGCTCTGCTACTCAAAAGTAATGCAAGCAATAATGTATATGAGAGGGGTTTGGTTTTTTGTGTGTGCGTTGTGTCAAAAAGCCAGTTCTGATGGCATGACTCTCCTTACACGGCATAGCCTCTAATCTCTCACACTAGCTACATAATCTTTTATATTTTCCGCAGTTTTAGTGAGGTTTTGTAGAAGCTACCAGTATCCCAGTTATTATATCTTCAATTATCAGGTGCATATCAGGAATATTTGAGGGTATTTTGGACAGGAACGCAAGCATGGCCCCTCACACTGTTAAGCAAAAATTGCTGCTACTGTACTTTCAAATGCATTCTCATATATTTTGCAGCTGGTTTATAAATTGTGTGAACTTAATCAAAAGTTATTGATGTCTCAGCCTTTCATCCAGGAGTTTTCTTTCTATAAAGGTCAGGAATGTTTTGGATACATAATTAATTTAGAAGAGAGCTGCCTGTGCTGCCACACCAACAGTTTCATTCATTTTTGAACACCATTGTGTTTGAGAGCGCAATCCTAACCTGGAGTTAGGCCAGCACAGTTAGACCAGCAAAGTTTGGCCAGCACAAAGGCCACCACAAAGTGTATGTGGACCACAATTGGAGTCAGGGAGGATGGCGCACGTCTGTGTGCTGGCCTCTCTGACTCCAAGAGTGATCCAAACATACTTTACCGTGTCCCTTGTGCCCGCCAAACTTTGCTGGCCTAACTGTGCTGGCCTAACTCCAGGTTAGGATTGCACCCCCCAGTCTCAGCTCCTATACCAGGATGCTAATAGTATTTATGTGCCCCTGGAAGAATTTCATTGGCTGCCATAGGTCATTTAGAAAAAAATATGGAGTTGTAGTCATTCTAGACTCTTAATTCTATGTGCAAGTTGTAGATAAAGTTCGGAAAATCTAGAGTCACAAAAAGAGAACTTTGAGACTACCATGGCAACCAATGAGGGTGCATGCAGACAGGAACCCATGGCTTTTTGGAGGTTAGGGGATCCTCAGTTTATGCCCAGTGGTTCTCTGTAGCTGGCCCTCTTCCTGCATTTTTCTCTTCTAAGGTTTATAAACCTGTGAACGTGTCTGAGGACTGATAAACATTATCTCTATTGCCTGACAACATGTTGATTAGAGTAATATATTTGAACTGGCAATACAGTTACTGTACTTATCCTCATGTTATTAGTTTAGGTTGCCATTCTGTATGTTTCATGTCCTTGATCATATGCTGCCTAGTGAGATGAGTGCAGGCAATTAGCAATTTAGGTCAAGGTACCTGCTTAAAATGGTTGTGTGAACTGTTGCCTCCCTGCCTATGACCTGCTGATGTGTCCACCATTAAACAGAAGACTGAGCTCAGGTATGAATAATGAAGCAGTCAGCTGTTGGAGTGTGTAGCTTGAACTCAATCTATATGTAGCTACACTGAAATGAGTACTTCTGCATTTGCCTTAACTATTAAATATAATTCCATACCTCTAACCCTTAGCTATTTCTGGTCTAGGAGCAGATGTGGGGAGTGATGGGAACAAATTGACAGGCTGCATGGAAGAGGAAGAATTAAGCACCCTCTTCTCACCCACTGAGGGTGCAATCCTAAACTGAGTTAGGCCAGCATAAGCTAAGACAGCAAAGTTTGGCTAGCACAATGGCCACCATAAAGTATGTTTGGACCACTCTCGGAGTTGGATAGGCCAGCACACAGATGTGAGCCATCCTCCCTGATTCTGAGAGTAGTCTAAACACGCTTTATGGTGGCCCTGGTGCTGGCCAAACTTTGCTGGCTTAGCTAATGCCAGCCTAACTCCAGTTTAGGATTGTGCTCTGATTCTCCCCTTCAGTTTTCCCGAACCCTTGAATTTGAATCAGCATAGCAAGGCAAATGTTTGACTTGTAGCATTTAGTTGGATCTTCAGCTTCAAAATGGTGCCATAAAATAATTTCTGGGGAACATGGGGGACCCATGGTGGGACCCCAGGGGGGACCCCATGGACCCCATGGTGCCCCCTTTCCCTGATATAACTTTTAGTGCTACCTTGCTACCAGAATGGAGGGTTCAGTGGTCAGCTGGTCCAGTAGGTCCTCTGATGGACATAGGTTCTCAGCCAGTGTCCAACTTCTCTGGACCCTGATGCCACCCCTGAGTAACATGATTGGAAAGTCAGGTCCTTGAGTTGTTGTGCAATTTTGTTTTTTTTAATCTTAGGTATAAAGAACAGTTATTAGGTATGTCAAATGACTGATGGAGTTCTATACATTTCATTCAAAGACATTGTCATATCCTGTCAACTCATCAAATATTTTTGCAGCTTCTTTGTGTATTTGACAGTTCCTCAGCTGAAACATATGCTTCTAAAAATATCAGGGAAGCTTTTAAAAAATCCTTTGGGAATTTTAGAACATGATAGATTTCCCAAGCGAATTTAAAATAGCATCATGTGCATTTCCACTTCTCCCATACACATTTAGTACTGCAATAGCCTACGCTCTAGCAAACAGGAGCAAAAGCAAAATCCTGGGTCTATTCCTTGTATGAGGGGAGAAATGTAGCTTCACAAAGCTGGTAGAACTGTAATTTGCAATGCCCTAATTCCACAACATGCACTTTTATACCTTTTTTTTTCTTTTAAAGGAACTTGCATTCAGGCCTCTTGCTTGTAGCTTTTATGCAACTGGCAATTTTTGGCTGTTGCAAGGATAATCTCCTAGTAATAGTTTGATAGCTCTGAAAGGGCTGATGCCAAGACTGTCAGATTAAATAGGAAGCAACTGTGCTGCACCTTTAACAGCTGTAGAAAGGGACGTTTTTATAAGGTGTAGTCTGCTACCTTTTGGAAGCCTATGATGGGAGAAGATGCATTTTTCAAACTTTCTGCTGAAAGCATTATTAAAGGCACAGCAGACCTGTCATAATACTGACATCCTATATGTTTGGGAGACTTATTTTATTTTAATGTGAAGAATAGCATGCACAATAGCTCAACAACAAGAAAACTAAAAGCAAGGATTGATGTTTGATGCTTTAATTGTCAGGCGAACAGTATTTTTTTAAAAAAATAATTTTTACGTTCAAGTTATCCTGACTGCTGACAACTCAAATTTCTGCAGTTAAATTAGGTACAGACCTTGTGGCCTATATTCCAGAAGTAGGCACTATACAACTAAACTGACACTAGTTGCACAAATATTTTATTTTTTGTCCGGGGTACCCCCAGACCCTGGCCTTACCTGGATCCAAGGGTCGCCTCCACGGATGAGGAACGAGAGCAGCCTCCAGCCTCCCACCAGGGCCCAAGCAAAGACATCAGGGAAAGCAGGAGAAGGATTGGCCAGGGCAAGCCGGGCCAAAACCCTGGGGACGGAGTGTAGGATCAGGAGGGATCCCGCAAACCCCCGTGCCCTTCTGGGCAGCTAGGTCTGTCTCAGGCAGAGAGGAAGGGGTGGAGTCTCAGGGGCGGGGCCTATCCGTAAAAGCAGCCAGCAGCCAGTGATGAAGGCAGTCGGGGATGAGGAGGCATAGTAGGAGGTTGTGGAGCAACAGCCTCCTACTCCCAGGGTAAAGGACCAAGGATGAAGCAACCCCCTTTCCCTGTGACTGGGCTAAGGCTGACTTTACCTGCTTGAACTGGCCTGACCTTCCTGGGGCTCCCCCCTTCCTCTTGTTGACAGGTGCTGACACACCCAGTGGGGTACAAACCCCTTTGTACCCCTCGAGCCTGCCACCCCAGGACTGGTCCCGCCCTGGGAACGTAACATTTTCCTTCACTTTAAGTAGGTGATAACAAAGGTTTGCTTGCAGTCTAGCACCAGGTTTCTGGTATGGATGTGATAATTATGCAGATAAATGAATTATAACTCCAGCCAAGCCATCACTGATATGGTTCATCTGGTTGGGGGTGATCCCACTTCTGCTATCCTGATCACCTGTCCCTGTTTGTGTGGGTACATTTTATGGTGAGCAGAGTGGGAGTTTTACAGGCTATAGGCATTGATATATTGGAAAAATCACATTTGAGGCCTGAAAATGGTGGTCTATGCAGAAGCAATAGACAAGTATTGTAAGCAGCATGAATAATGGGGAAAAATCCTATTAGAAAGGACACAAAGTCTCAGGCATTGGAAACAAGGCTTTTAATAAGGGTCTACCGGCTAGACAAGATGTTTGGCAATTGATGTTATACATAGTCATGATTTGCTCTGCCTTAAGGGGAAAAACGGATTTTATCCTCATTACTTTGGAGTAATACTGCATGATTAAAAACATGCTATCTCAGACTCCAAACTAACAAAACACTTCAACATATAGCATAAAGTGGTGGATCAGGGCAGTGTAAAAGCAGACAAAGAATGAATGAGGTAATTTGAGTGGATCACAACTTTTTTTGTCCTGATATCAAAAATAAGAGTCATTTACATGAAAATATGATCGTAGGCATGGTGTAAAATGTTCACTAACTACAACCAAGAGATTTTGGAAATAGCAAAGCAAAAATCACAGTTACTGTTTTCTATTGTTAAGTGCCCAAGAAGAGCAGAAATTGAGGTTGAGGAGAAAGGTATCTCTAATAAGCTATTTATTTCAGGAGTCTAGTGAAAAATAACTGCAAATGATGATGCCATAACCACCATCTCTCTCTCTCTCTCTCTCTCTCTCTCTCTCTCTCTCTCTCTGACACACACTATGCTAAATTACAACATATGTGGTATATCACATTTATTTCAATTCATTAAAATTGTACTCAGAAATAATTGGACTACCAATTGCAGGGCTAAATGAAGTTGCCGGACCCAAAGTAAATTAACATTGATTGCAGGTGGAATAAATTGAACAGATTTGGAAGGTCTTGATTTATTGAAGTAGGAATGGCTCCTAAACCCATTAACACAAATATTTAATTAAAGTGTCATGGCTTTTAGCAGCAAGTACAGCAAGTACAAGAAGAGGTAGCCCCCCCCCTCTCTCTCTCTCTCTCTGTGTGTGTGTGTGTGTGTGTGTGTGTGTGTGTGTGTGTGTG
>JAJKFI010000027.1:11523006-11538572 GCA_029204185.1 Lerista edwardsae | reverse complement strand
AGTGTACATATATGTGTGTGTGTGTGTGTGTGTATATATATATAAGTGTACATATGTGTGTGTGTGTATATATATATATAAGTGTACATATATATGTGTGTATATATATACATACATATACACACATTAATATAATAGATACATATTAATATATAATGCATGTGCACTCACACACATACACTTACTATTAAATATTCACTACATAAGGTATATACACACTTATATGTACACACTTATTCCCCCAGTAGGCCACCTGGGCAGCAATGGATCTCATTGGACTTACAATGGCTATTTACCTGTTATACGTCCAGTTATACTTATACCTGCTATAGGGTCTATAACCGGTAGAGGGTCTATACCTGTTATAGACCCTCAGAGGGAACCACCACCAGTTTGGCCCAGTCCCTGCCCTACACGCCCAGACTTCCCCCTCTGCCATCTTACCTGCTCCAACCTGCCGTTTGGGAGCTGTCGATGCATGCACAGAACCTCCAGCCGTTTGCAAGGGTAGCTCTATAGTGCACAACGGTGCTGAAGATTTTACAATGTCATAAGAAGACTTCCAGCAGCAGATCATGAGACCACTGCTGTAAATCCTGTACTGAATTGGGTCCCCCCATCCTGCGTTCCTCTGTCATCACTTCTATGCCAAAACTAGGAATGGACTATCTGTACTGATGATGTGTATAATCCTGTGAATCAGGGACACCTAGGGCCTTCCAAAAGAACCCTCTTAGTTATAATCTTACTTCAAATGCTGTTCAGTTTTATAGTTTGAATCTGGGTGATTAATTATTGCTAATATCCTTTCAATGTGAACTACAGACAGATTTGAAGCTGATGCACCCTGCTCCCAGTGTGAGACTTTCTATAAATAGATGAAGACACAAGAGGTTCAGAATAGCTTGAGGAATATTTCTTAAAGTCATATACATAATCTCATCCAAATTAATGATCAGCGTAAATACCAAGATGGAACAGAAGCACTGCAGAAAGAATTGGCTTTTTCTCATGGCTGAGGCAGTGATTTCAAGTCAGTTCCTTGCCTTGTATCTCAGTTCACCATCTGCAGAAATGGAAACAATACCAGACAGTAGTGCTTTGACATTAAGATAATGAATGGTGGTGAAGAGCTCCTTGGGTGCTATAATGCTGTGTGAGCCCAGAAGGTGCAAAGAACAGACAATTTATTCTGTGTCTCTGCAGACGATGTCTTTTCTATTTTCATCTTATAGATCAAACGTACATTAAACTGGATCTTGTTTACACAGATCTTGGCTTACAAAGTGAACATTTTTTCCATTGCACAGAATTTCAATGAATATTAAGTTTATTATCTTAGGCACGGAGGATACGAATTAAGGACTTCAGGTGCTCCAGCACTGAAGATAGAAAAACAACGATGTTGCTTTTGCTGTTTTTTAATGGCATTACTTATATGAGACCACATGTTCAACGGCACCACCTGGACTTCAGACCATGTTTTGGCATTAAATGAGCCATGTTTATTGATGTATAACAAATGATCAAATTACAACTGAAGCTGGGTTCTATCTGCACAAACTCCTTCCCACTTATGTGTGGGCACCTACATAGAAGGAAGCAGCCAACCCAGCCAGACCCCCTTAGGAGACACCAGCCTGTCACCCAATGAGGCTGCCTCTGGTCAACTCCACCATATCGATGCTAACCCCTGGAATGAGGGTCAAGCAAGTCAAATTGCTCTGCCTCCCCCAAGCCAGATAGACTTTGAGATAGATATCATAATTCAAGCCTAAGGAACTGCCAGTCTGCATCCCTGAACCACCCACGAGGGCAGTGATGGCGAACCTTTTGGGCTTGGTGTGTCAGAATTTTAGAAAATACTTAACTTGACTCTGCGGGCGTGTCAACCCCCCCCATCCCAAACGAAAGAGAAACAATTCTTTATATTCATTTGTTTAAACAAAAAATGCAGCCCAATTATGTGTGGTACTATGTATTATATATAGAAACATCAAATAATTCCAAAAATGAAAAATGAGTAACAGAAACTCAGATGTCAGGTGCTGGTGAACAGTAGTGTGTCACCCCAAATGTTGTGGCATGTCACCTTTTGACACAAACGTCAAGGGTTTGCCATCACTGCTCTAGGGACTGGTTCTGGTTCTCAGTAGTGTAGCCAGGGTGGTGGTATGGTAAGTTAAGTACCACAGGCGCCGCACTGCACCGTGTAAGTGGCTCCTCCCACTTATTGACCTGGCAGCAATGACAGATGCTGTTTGGTTCAGCAAGCACCTGTACATTGCTGTCACTGCCCAGAATGGCTCTGATGGCAAGTGGGAGGGGCCACTTACATGGCACATTGTGCCACCTGCAGTTCTTACTGTGATGCCCCATTCTGGCTACATCTCCACCGGTTCTCACTCTGAGGGCGCAATCCTAAGCAGCGTGGATAGGCAAGGCTGGCCAATGCTGCTTTGGGGAGGTTGAAGCTTCCCAATGGCAAGGGCACGTTCCTTGGATCCTTGGATCTGCACCTGCTAAAATTTGGCCTTATGGCCAAATCCAGAGCCCGCCCTCTCCCCGCCCACAATCTCCCACCCACCACCCACCAATTCCTGTCCCGGAACAGGAGAGCCAGCTTCGGTTGGCGCAAGGGAAGCTCCCTGTCAGCGCTCTCAAGCCAATGCTACTTGTAGTGTCAGCGCTAATGATGCTGTGATTGCGCTGTGATTCTTGTTTCCCTAAGGGTAGACACCAACAGCCTACTCCTTGCTCCACACTATACTTGCCCAGTTAGGTGAAATTTCAGCAGAAGTTCCAAAATTATCACAAAAACAAAATGCTAATCCAATGGCAGGATTACTCCTAAAATAAAACAATATTCCATTCCCAGAGGGAGGTTCTGACAGCGGAAGCAATAGTAAGGACACTACCCTAAGGAAAAAAAAAAGATATGTGAAAGAATTGCTAGGATTTTGTATTGGAGGGTTTTTCCTAAAGCCTAGGGGATTTTGTCTCTATTCCTGCTTTTGCAGTTGATGAGCATATTTCATAAAGAGCATGACTGTCATGTCAGTGAGTAGGGCATTTTTTTTTTACAGAGTTGCCTGTACAGTGTCATTGTCTGTAGACAAATCGACACACCAAGCATCAAAATGGGCAGGACAGAGAGTGGCAGTAGTAGCAGATAATGGCTATGCTTCGGAAATTAAAATTTGAAGAGCAAATGTTCCGAAACGTAACAGCCAGAATTCTCAATGAAATGGAACACCCTTAATCCAAATTCATATCACTGCCTCTGCCAGGAGATGAAGCCACTACTTTGGGCAGAAAGTGTTCCAAGATCTAGCAGAAGCACGACCGATCTGAGAACAAGGGCATCCTGGACAATGACCAAAGGTTCAAATTCTGCAGTGTGTTCTCTGGGGGTCACCACTTAAACGTCCATTGAGAAGGAATGTTAACCACTAAAAATTACGATACAAAAAAACACATCCAATTGCTAACCAGATTTTTATTTTATTTTTAGAATATCTAATACTTTTCTCATAGATAGTAGAAACTGATCAGTGGTGTTTCCAGAGGGATGGCACAGCGCTGTAGGTACTGCTCCTATCCTAGCCTTTGGAGCCATCCCAAGCAGCAAGAGCAAAGTGGTGGAGTCACTCTGAGGAATGGCTCTGAAGGCGATGCAGAGAGATTATGCTTCCATGGCATATTGAAGTACCTGCAAAACCTAGTGCTGTGCTCCCCACCTGGAAGCACAATCCACAAGGCGCCCTTGGGCCAAGACTAGCCGCTTGTGTCTGCCCAATGTCACTAGAGCACCCTCATATTGGTACTAGTGCTGTTTGGCTGATGCTAGCAGCAGTGTCAGCCCAAGGGCACTGGGCCAAGGTGCTGCAGTGCCAATCATGCGCCAGCTGGACTTGGCTGGCGCCCGAACGATTCTGGATGGGAAGAAGAAGGAACTGGGTGGGAGGTAGGTGGGCTTGTAGGCATGCTGGCCTGGGCTGGGTTGGAGGTTGGGATGTGGTCGGTAGTGGTAGGCCATATCCAAGCCTCCATCCCCAGGCCATGAGGCCCCAATTTGGACTGTGCGGCTTCCTCGGCTCTGTGCCTTCTATACAGCAGGAACCCATAGGGGGGATCCGAGCAACTCATAGGGGATGCTGGACCACCACCCCCGGGGCAGGTATGCAAACATCTCCTTGACCCAGGGAGGCTCTCCAGTGCTACAAAGCTGCACTGGATTCAGTGCAGATCTTTCAGTCTCAGTTTAGGATTGCACTCTGGGATTCCTACCGAAGCTGATGATAATGAGCTTCAGTTAATCATGAATCATTAATCTGAGCCATCATTAACGAACAACTGAGATATCAGTCTGACAAATTTTTAAAAGGAAATTGTGAATGGGGAAAATTCTCAGAAAACAGCCTGAGCCCCATAAGTTCCACTCACATAGGCATCACGACGTACATGGCTAATCACATGCTCTGGCATATTTGTAGTTTGCATCATCAGAAGTACACATGCCACAAAATGGATATTTGAATGCAGCCTTGGTCCCACTGGATCAATTGTGTACTTAAATCTCATTGATTTTAGTGGAAAGCATGGCTAATTTTCTCCAGATTGCACCTCATTTTACCAGAAGGTGCTTATATTACTGAGACATACTCTGCAAACTGCTTTGTCTTTTTATCATACTATACCCCACTCAAATCAATTGAAGTTATTCGCAAAAAGTGCATTCAGATTGTGGATGTTAGTAGGTGCAACTCTTACCATGTGGCTAGGTGAAATAAAGGGAGTGGTTCCAATACTGAACCATGCTAAGAACTGATAGAATGCTACTAACCATAAAGAAGGAAGGAACAATCAAGCACTAAAAAAATGACATTGTGAAATCCAGAACAGTTCAAGGGTGTCAGAGGTAGGCACTCTTCAAGGTCCATGCTCAGCACTGGACCACCTGGCCAGGATGACCCTTTGCACAAGTAGCAGGACAAGTGACCATCAAGGAGTGGGTAGTAAGTGCCAAAAGATTCCAGCAGACCCGTACTTGGCTCGCAGTGTGCCTGGCAGGGGCGGAGGAAGGATGTTGCGAGGGGTAACACGGGCAATAGGCACTGACAGCGACGGGGTGGTGGGGCGCCATTGTGCGGAGGAACCCGCGTGTTGTTTGGCCTGCCTGCCCGCCCGCCCTTGCATCTGTTTTGCTCCAAAATGGAGCAATTCCAGGTGCAGGGAGGCGTGGCTGGGCGATGCACGGGGGTGGGGGGACGTGCTGGGGGCGTGGTTTCGTCAACCTGCCATGGTGGTTCTCGGTGCTCCGTCCGTCTCTGATGCCTGGGGTGGGGCAACATCACTGTGCCCCCAGAGCAGCTGCTCCCCCCCAGCATGTTGCTCCGCCATACCTCCCCGCGCCTGGAATTGCTCCATTTAGGAGCAATCAGAGTGCAAGGGAGGGTGGGGGAAAAGTGCACGGGTCTTTTCTTGCCACTGCACCCAACTGCAAAAAGTGTCTGCCGTGCTCACCTCCCCCCATGGCACCCTCCCTGTGCCTCTGGATCCCAGTGTGGCTCAGTCCCATGATCCCCAGCAACCTGATACTGGCCCACCATCAGCTAAATTTAAAAATAGTGGAAGACGTTGCATTTCCTGCAAAGGAGAGAGCATACTATGTAGCATACTGGGGTTCTGTGGCTTTAATATGTGACCATCAAGATGCTTGCCACTGTTCCTGGGAGGAAAAAAAAAAGCACTACTAAAATGAGAATCAATGCATTTTTTGATTGAGAAAACTGTTCACCCAGAGTTGTAGTGTACATAATTTGTTCATTTTTAAAAAATCTTCAGACACATGCTGTATATAGTCACATCTTTTGGCCTTAATACTTTTGCTATTGTCTGTTCAATTTTCATGATAATAAGATAGCACTGAATTATGGCTTGGGGAACAATAGCATGCAATAATGATCTCTTTTTAAAACACACACACACACACACACACACACACACACACACACACACACACAACGTATGAGATTGTGATAAGCAAATAAGGTAAAACCAGTGGCTGATAAGACGAAGCTCGTATGCTGTGCTAAGCCCTTTCTTTTTCCTTCTTGTCTAGGTCCAAATGAGGCATTAGGATGACACAAAATTGAGGGATCAATCCTGTCCAACTTTCCAATGCTGATGCAGGCATGCCAATGCCCTACATCTTTCAGTGAAAGGGCAGGTGCAGAGGCCTCCACAAGGTAGTGGAATTTTTGTTCCCTCACCCAGGGCTGCATTCCTGCTGCATCAGCACTTGGAATTTGTATAGGATTGGGCCCTCATGCAGATGCACCTAACATTTCATCCGTTTCTTTCTAATGCAAAACAATCAAAGCATTACTGAACATTTTGTATTTGCCTAATCCTAAGATATCTATTATCTGTAGTTCCTATGTATATTGTAGTAGTAGTAGTAGTAGTAGTAGTAGTAGTAGTAGTAGTAGTAGTAGTATATACTATTTATATGGATGTTAATCTCCATGATAACTATACCACAGCTCATACATTTACATTGGTTTCCTCTGAATTGCACATATGCACTCCAATCAAATGAATGTTTGTGCGCATGAGGCTGTAACAAGCTGCAGTACCTGCTGTGGCAGAACGGAGTCACTGTGGAACCGATTAGCCAATGTGGGAATGTATGATGCTGGCTAGCAAAAGAATGGAGTACAACCTTGTAGACCTGTCCAGGCTTGACTTAGGATTGCCTGCTGAAGCGCCATGGCATGAACTAGAAGAGAACTACACTTTGAAGGCTACATCTGGGACTGAGAATTTGGTATGAGTTGTAAATTTGGTATACAGACTACTGTATGTTTGTAACAAAAAAAAAAAAAAGCTACTGAAAAAATGGTGGTTTAGACTAGCCTGCCCATATAAGTCACCTTGGGCATTTGCTTTGGCATGGGAAAGACGGGGTATACAATCTTCAAATAGATAAACAAAATTTTAAAAAATGATCATTCCAGAACACAGGCACAGATGTGCACATTTCTTGCTTACAAATACTCCCCTGCCCATTTCATTGTGAACAATGCTTCTGGATGGTTAAATCAATAAGGAAGCTTGCTTGCGCATGAGCCCCATGTGCACGTCAGAGTACAGGTTGGCCCTTGGTATCCGTAGGAGATCCATTTCCAGCCCCCCTCCCCCACGATTACCAATACTGGCAGATAATCGAATCCGTGGGTCAGGAGGATCAGAGGACCTCTGGACGTGACCGGAAGTGCCTTCCAATTAAGTCTGGAGGTATTCTGAGATGCTTCAAAAGGTCCACATCATGATTTTTCTATTATTTGTGTCCCACATTGAGTTTTTTCTTTTCTTAAAGGAAGCCTGCCATAGAACAGTAGCCTTGAAGCTATTAACAACTAAGACACATTAAAACATGAGAATTGTTTCGGCTCATTAAATTAATTAGCTGCTTCTTTTTGTCTTGTGTTCACATTAGACCTGCAGCTTTGTAGAAAGATGCCATTTCTCAAATGATAGCCGTTTTCTAGTCTGTCAACAAAATGTTGAGAAGTTCAACAGTTAATAGTCAATTTTTCATCTTAAGAGTTACATCATCTCTTTAAACGGAGCAGTTCAGCAACTCTATAATTCTCCCACCTTCGCTGACTTCAGCCTACTCATCATCTATTAATGTATATGCAGTTCGCTAATACCGTAATTCTTGCCTGGCTTCTCATTAATCCAAGGAACATCACCATTTTTTTTAATTTCTAGCCATTTCTTTTTAATGCACATATTGTTTATTAGTATGTTACTGCTGCTCAGTTTTAGAATACCAAAGAGAGACACGGATACACAATATAACCTTCCACATACTAAAAAAGAGAACTAGGTTTATATGAAATACTGTTGAGAAATTTGGGAGGCAACGTAGGAAATGGCCTTGCTTCCACATGGCTCAGCATTTGAGAGTCAGGATGGTGTAGTGGTTCAGGAGTTGGACTTAGACCTAGAAGATCCAGGTTCAAATCCCCACTCAGCCATTAAGCTTCCCTGGTGACCATGGGCCAGTCACAATCTCTAACCCAGTAGCAGGAAATGTGGGGCTTGCTAGCTACTGGTAGCTCGCAAGGTGCTGCCTGGTGCCTCGCGGCCTGAGCTGTCACTGCTGCCACCACTGCCAAGCAGCCAGAAAGGGTGGGACACTTCCTTCTTGACTCTGTTCAGGCTCAGCCTGCGCATAGCCAGGGAGGGAGCACCTACCCTTGGCGAGAGCATTCACTCACTCTCACCGAGAGTGGGGCTTGGCTCAGCTTTTCTCTGGCTCTGCACAGGCTGGGAGGACATGTCCTGCCCTCAGCAAGAGCGTCACCATGCTCTCACCGAGGGTGGCGCTTGGGCCAACCTCGCGCTTGGGCAGGACAACCCCACCCAAGTAGCTCTTTGGTGCTTTGGCCTTATGTAAAGTAGCTTGTGTACATCCGATAATTGCCTGCCCCTGCTCTAACCTATCTCAGAGTTGTTATTAGGAGAAAAGGGGGGAAGGAACTAAACTGAGCTCCTTGGAGGAAGGGCAGTGGAAAATCAAAATAAATAAAATTAAGCTATATTCCCAAGAGATAGACTTTGACAAACTATTATTAAGGAGAAATATATCAAAAAGATGTATGAATTTCTATTAAGAATGAAGATGGAAGACGAAATGGTGAAGGAAGTAATGATTCAATGGGCCAGAAATTTTGGATATAATATAAGGTTGGATGACTGGGAAATGATTTGGATAACTAATGTAAAACTGACAAAAGCGACTAACCTAAAAGATAAGATCTCTATAAGATGTTTTATAGATGGTATCTAGCCCCAGACAGACGAGCCAAAATGTATCCAGGGTGTTCAAATAAATGTTGGAAATGTAAAGACAAAGAGGGGACCTTCTATCATATGCGGTGGACGTGTGCAAAAGCGGGGAAATTTTGGAAGATGGTACAAAATGTTCTGCGGGGAATTTTAGATTCTGACAAAATAGATTTTAGACCAGAATTATTTCTGTTAAATATGACGAGCAGTATCAAGATAAGGGGATGGAGTATATTATAACACGTGTTAATACTGCAGCAAGATTACTGTATGCTCAAAACTGGAAAAATGAGATTCCTCATGTAGATCATGAGAAAATATGAGAAATAGAGAAAATATACTGTATGATATTGTTGAGATGGATGTATTGACTGAAAGACTGAAGGATGGAGATGTAATGAAGATACAAGAATATTGGAGATTTTTTATAATTGGATAGATACAAAATGGAAAATTTAAGAAGAGTTATAAAGAGACATATACCCAGGTAATAGATATTATACAAAAAAGACCAAAGATTTAGAAATATTTTGTATGCATAGCTGTTTGAAAATTTGAGGTTATTTTAGATTGTATACAAACAGTAATGAATAAGAGGATGATGTAATAGCTAGTTTATCGCCTTAGAAACCCAGGAAACATGAAGCTGTAACTCAAACAGGAAGAAAGGAAGGAGAACAAGAGCAGGCATATCAAATTTGAGATAAAAATGGCCACAGAATTTGAGTGAGCAAAGAAATTGCAGACACTATTAACACTTCTCACGAATGACTTTAACTGCAGTTCATGGGACTTGTAAATGTGACGTTCTTTCAGCATCTGAAGTCTAATTTGGGTCTCTGCAGGTCATTATAAGTCTAGTCTGGTCTTGTGTAAGATAATGAAGCTGCTGCCCTTGTTTGTATGGGTCAATAAGCATCTAGTCATGGTCCGTCCGCGTTAGTAACAATTCAGAGTTGGTACTTTATGGAGCAGAACTATGCCAGGGTGCAACTGTTTACATCTATGAACAGTTTGTGGGCAGTCATATTTTAATTGCTTTTCACAAACAGTTCCCCTGCCAGTTGAAATAAATTGCATGTTGAATGGCCAGTGTTTGAGATATTAGAGAATATTTGCCAAAAATGATTACAGAAGGTTGCTTTATAAAATTGAAAGCCTGGGTAAGATGGGCCAGTGCTTCGGGACGTCAGTGAGAACATCTGTGCTGACATCAGTGGATGAAACCCGGAAAATGGAAGAATGATAAAAGTTTAAGTAGATAAAAGTTGATCTTTTATAATGAATAATGGGGGTGGACATGTCACAATCTGACTCAGGGCGCAATCCTAACCAACTTTCCAGCACTGACACAGCTGTGCCAATGGGGCCTGTTCTGCATTCTGCAGTGGAGTCGTAGTCACGGAGGCCTCCTCCAGGTAAGGGAATGTTTGTTTCCTTACCTTGGAGATGCATTGCCTTTACCCTGGTGCTGGAATGTTAGTTAGGACTACACCCTCAGATGTGGTATTATGGTAGATTAATGGTTCCCATACTGGTGGGTCATGACTTCCTTAAGGGGAATGGCCAAGAAATTGGGAGCAATGCAATCACCATGAATATGCTGATGCCAGGATCGGGACAGGGGTTCTTAACTTACCTGGGGGTCGCTATGGCTCTTCAGAGGGTCCAAGGAACCTGCAACATCCTCTGCAACACTTCCTGTTCCTCCAAAGTACTTTAATATTTGGTTCATGATAAAAACCAGAAGTGGGTGGTTGTTTGTTTTTTTGCTTTTCTTGCTCCACCCCCACTCCTTGCCCATGCAAAGACAGTTATTTATTTATTTATTTATTTGAAGAATTTATATCCTGCCTTTCCCATGCGGAAGCAAATGCCCAAGGTGGCATACATGGGCACGCTAGTCCAAACAATTTTTTCAATTGGGTTTTTACATACAATATTCTGTGATTCACCAAATCCTCAGTCCCAGATGTAGCCTTCATAGTGTGCTTCTCACCTCTGGCTGCATGCCAAATGGTTACAGGGTTACTTACAGGGTTCTCAAACTCTATGTAGGCCTTTGAGAACCACTGCAGAAGATGCAGTATGCATGTATCTCCATTGAAAATCAAACAGGTTTCAATTTCATTTTCCCCCCACAATACCTTGAAGATGTCTAAATGTATGATTAAAGATGATTAAATGTATGGCTAATGCACGGCTCACCAGCAATTCAGATAAGTAGGAATGTCATTTACATAGGTTCATAGTGACATGGAACTATAGAGAAATATAAACTTATCTGGAATAATTTCAATTGGATTGATTTTTGAATAGATATGCATCCTCTGTAAGGTTCAGACAAGGGGAATTTGGAAGGAGGAAATGGCCACTGGATATTTGTACAAAAGGAATTATAATTGGTGTGTGTGTGTGTGTGTGTGTGTGTGTGAACGCATGTGCACATGTTAGAACTTATGTGGCTATGCACTTATTATCAGTAAATGTATTTCACATTACCATATTTTCTCCTTTAATTATTCATCTAGACATTAATTATATTTGGTGTTCTGTTTCATGTAAACTGATTCATGTTTAGGGGACTGGCCCAATCCTAATAGGGCCCTGTGCTGCTGGTAGTAGCATTCCAGCAGCATAAGGTCCTTGGCATTTGCAAAGCTCAGTGTGGCCTGGCCACTGCTACAAGCAGTGAGTGGCTGGGTCAGTGCACCAATGGAAAGGGAAGGAGTCCTAGTGTCAGCTTGGGGGTGGGGAGAGGAAGGCGGGGTTTGGTTGGAATGAAGTCTCAAGTTTTTGTAGTTAACGCTGGGGGGAATCTCTTAAAATTTTATTTCTTAATTTTTATTGTTTTTGCCTTTTGCCTACATGGAGCTTTTTTCTTTCATTTAGTCTAATGAAAACATCTGTTTAGTTGCTATGCCTTGACACGTGTTTGCCATTTGTGATGTGTGATTCATTATAATAGGGATTGTGTGAGTTGATTTAAGGGCAAATACACATACATACAAAGATGCACACACACACACACACAGAGAGAGAGAGAGAGAGAGATGCGCGCACACGCACACATACAGAGGATTCTGGCTCCATATACCGGCATGCCCCGGTATCCGCTGGGGGTCCATTCCGGACCACCCAACCCCCCCCCCCATGGATACCATGGATACTGGGGATACCTTTTTAAAGAAATGGAAACATCAGTGGTTTTGCTGCAACAAAGTAAAGAAAAAAGGAGATTTGTTTAACGTCCCTGTGATGTCGATCATGGCAGGGCGCTGGCGGGTCCTGGTGAGGGCTGGATGCGTAGGGGTTAGTGGGGCCTGGCGAACCTTACCGCGACACTGAAGGATGCTTGAGACACTTGAGGTTCATGGGCTGAGGCTCTTTATTTTGTCAAGGCCTTCACATCCATGGGGGCCCAGTTGCTTCACAGGGCTCCCTTAAAATCTATATCGAGCGGCATCTCCGCTCGGTGCTCTGGCAGGCATCCGGCAAACGCTGGGGTGGTCCCTTTTGCTTCCGAGGTCCCTGGAGGCAGTGCGTGGCCAGTACAGGCTGCCGGTGCAGGCTGCTGTTGATGCGGGCCTCTCGGTCAATCTGCCCAGGTGCGGTCCAAGTGGAGCGCTCGGTGGGCGGTGAGGGCAGTGCCGGCCTGGCCCCGGCTTGGGCCCTTCCCAGGATTCCGTTACGGCTATCATAGGCCCAGTGTCCCTATAGGGACACCCAGCTTGTCCCAGGGTGGGCTAGCAAGCCCAGGAGGATAAGGAGGTTGCTGGCCTTCCTGTCTTCCCTCCATTCCCCCCCCCCCTCAGCTGAGGAGAGAGCGACCTCCTCCCAGCTCTCCCGGGCTCCTTTTGAAGCCCTTGGCCTCCTCCCTTGCCCCCTCCCCCTGGCTTCTAAAGTCTCACGAGGTATCTTGTGAGACTTCCGTTTGAATCACTGAGGCAAGTGCCAACACCTGCTGCCCAGGATCTCTGGAGGCCCTGATCCTGCCAGGCCTCCCTCCGGCAGGTACTGTGGGGGCCGGTCCTGCCAGGGGAAGTGCTTGGGCTACAATCGCCGGCTCGGTGGCATCCATCACCAGTGCTGCGGCATGATGGCCACCTTCTTTGGTGCATGGGCTTTCCAGCCCCTGCATATACCCCATGACATACTGCTGGTCCCAGTAGGACCCTTTCCAGCTGCTCGCCCTGGTGGATGCCTGCCTGTCCCCGGCCGGACTGGGGTAACAGTCCCCCTATCTTTTTAATAGGCATCCCAGTATCCATAGTATCCGAATCAGTGGATACCAGGGCATGCCTGTATTACATGTACAGAATGTATACCTATATCTGTACTCACTTCGTATCTGGGAGAATGTGTTATTTACTGGATTGTTGGATGAGAGACAGTATTGGCTGATAGCAAAGTCAATGAAAGGATTATAGCAAAATGTTGATAATATGCCCTTAAGACATGATTAAGGCCAGAGATATATGTGTGCAATTTATAGTGACGTCAATGGGAGTCCAAATTGTAGACTGAGAGAAGAATTTGATTCTAAAATCCTACTTAGCTCCAGTTTATGGGGTGGTACATCTTAGGTTCATGTGGTGCTTTGCCAAAGCTGATGATACTTATTGTTCATTGGATGAATTTTGTTTTCCATTTTCCAGGAATGTAAGCTAATTCCAGTGGGTGTCTGTGGATCAATATCCTTAAAATGTTCCATGGTGTCTAGTTGATATCAGAAATATCAGTGTCCATTGATTCAATCTGATTCAAGATCTTTTTTTAAAAAAATCTGAACTGTATATGACTGATAAGAAAATGAAACAATACAGACGGGAATTCTGTGGTGCTAGAACAACTTTCCGTCTCAATTTCTTTAGTATTTCACTCTCTATTATTTGTTTATTTTTGGTGAACGTTGCACCAACAAGAAATGCATCGACTGAAACAAGACTGTCAGTTTCCTGGATTCTAATATTTGCCTTTTTTCCACTTAAAAAAGGTAAAGGTTTTTCCACAACCAAATGGTCTAGTCATGACCGACTATAGGGGCAGTGCTCATCTCCGTTTCTAAGCCTGTAGAGCCAGCGTTTGTCCGAGGAAAAGCTTCCGTGGTCATATGGCTGGCATCACTATACACCAATGCGCACGGAACGCTGTTACCTTCCCACTGAAGTGGTCCCTATTTATCTACTTGCATTTTTAGGTGCTTTCGATCTGCTAGGTTGGCAGGAGCTGGGACAAGCAATGGGAGCTCAGTCTTGAACTCCCAACCTTCCAGTCAGAAAGACAAGCGGCAGCGGTTTAACCCGCTGCTCCACCACATCCCACATTTTCCACTTACGAATGATCAAAATAGGTGGAAGCATAATATAGAAACATAAAATGATCAATACAAACAGGTCCAGCCCCAGTACCGGTGGGTCACTTGCATGGGGACACCACCTCCACGCAGCCCCCCACTTACCAGGCAGCTGTGGCAAGCCAAATGCCTGCTGTGCCGTGCACAATGCATAGCACCCAGAAATAGTTGGCAGTGATGTGATGACGTCGTCGCCAACTTCTTCTAGAAGACCTATTTCAGACCACATTTCAGGGATGGTGGGTGGGCCCACAAGCATTTGATGCTCCGCCGGCCATGCCACCCTCCCAGGTGGCCAGATGAGCCTGGAAAACACCCTGCTCAACTGCACCTGCCTTGGCTGAGCGGAATATGCATGGAACCAAGTATTTTTCACTTCCCTCCCACCATTGCTCCCCTACAGCTGCCGTTCCAAAGTATACTGTCCTCCATGAATTTGCCCATGTCCATTTAAAATCATCCAAGTTAGTGGCCATCACCACATCTTATAGTACTGAATTTACACACTGAGAGATCAATCCAATCCATTTCCCACTGAATGATGCAGCAGTGCAAAAACAGAGCACAATGTATCCAGAAGGTTGGCAGGTTGTGAAATTTTGGAGGGGGAAGGGGAATTATGTGCCCCTACCCCTCCATTATCCTCTTGCTCCGCAATGTGTCTCCTTAGACCAGCTCCATCTCTTAAAAAAAAAAGAAGAGAAAAATCTGTTTTTAAAAATCTGTAAAAAAAAAAAAAAATCACCTCTACCTATCAGCTGTGTACACCTTTCACCCAAGCCAGTTGTTTTTTCCTAGTTATAGTGGAATCCCTGATGTTGGCTCTGGAGGACCACATGCGTCCACAGGGTGGGCCTGTGGGGCAGTACCCACCACCTCCCACTCTCCAGAGCCCTCCCAAGGGCTGAAAAGGCTGCATGCAACATCCCCCAGCCTCCAAAAGCATTGGGAAACCTCTGGAGGGCCGTTAAACATTACTTCCGGTTTCCCTTCAAAAACAGGAAGTAATGTTTAAAGTTCCTTTGGAGGTTCCAGGATGCTTTCAGAAGGCTGGAGGACATCAGATGAGGCTCCAGACGCTCCTGGTGAGTCGGGGGCAGCAGTCTCCATAGGGGGGGGTGGCACTCTGTGGTCCTGGCCCCAGGCAGCATACGGGCCAGGACTGCAACTGCAGGCATGGGTGAGTAATGAATACCTGATTGACAATGCTTCTTTGTACCACACATCCCAACTGTTTTGTGATCTTTGTTTCAAGAAGTCTGAGGTATTCTGTATTAAGAACTTTCGAATGGCCAATCCTCTCTCTCTCTCTCTCTCTCTCTCTCTCTCTCTCTCTCTCTCTCTC
>JAJKFI010000027.1:11464147-11519212 GCA_029204185.1 Lerista edwardsae | reverse complement strand
AATAATAATAATAATAATAATAATAATAATAATAATAATAATAATAAAAGGAATATAACAAGATCTTCAGCTTCCAAGATGGCTCTCCCATCTTTCTGTGACTCTCCTGACATCAGTTGTGACTGTCGCGACCCACAGTTTGAGAAACACTGTGCTAGCCTTTTGAGCGATCTGGAAGCTCAGCATATAGGTTTTACCTTCCATAAATATATACTAGATTGTATCCAGAGTAGCCTTTCTCTAACATAAGCTATTTCATTTGGAAGCAAGCAACTTTCTTTGGAGAAAAATTCCTTTCATTGGGAAAAAATGGAATCTTTGTAGACTCCTAATCTTACTATGCTCAACATATCCTGTAGCCTTTCAATAGGATACCACCTGGCATGCACAATTGTCTTTATTCCGGTGTTTACTGCTTAACTGTGTTCTTTTATTTTTCCTCATTTTCCTTGTATGTCAGAAAAATAGGATGTTCATACACCTGGAAAATATTCTTCTTAATCAATTACTCGTATTTTTAAAACAGTTTAACTATTTTTTTTAAAAAAAGAAATAAAGCAAACGCATCAGTACAATTAACGAATAAGTATGATTTTTAAAGAAAAAATAAACATATGTTGACTTCTCATTCAGTCGGCGAGCTCACAGTGAAACTGACAGCTGCAGGTCCTTTAGCTTCAGTGAAGTAAAACCTACTGCCACCTATGAGAAATGTTGAAAGTAGAGTAGAAAAGTAACTAGTAGAGAAGTCATTCACAGGGGCACTTGTAACCTGTAAAAAGTGAGGGGGAAAAAAACACAAATGCCTGGCAGGTAAATATGGCCTTGAACTCAGAATGTGGGCCATCTGGCAACATTTATTCAGTCTTTATTTAGTTACTGAAGAGAGTATCTGAGGTGTGGACTGAAGGCTGAGCTGCCAGTACTGCCTGAACCTAAGCAGGAGAATCTGTGGTCTATTTTTGGATGGGAGACTATGCCAGTCTATGACCAGCTGCAATGCGTGTTTTGGTGAATGGAGTCATTGTGGAGCTGATTAGCCATCAGACAGGCAGATCAGGGCAGAACCAGGACAAATGTGGGCCAGGGTCAGGGCAGGCTAAAAGTGAGACAATGTGGATTGCAGTGTCGGTCTCCTGCATCCTGAAACCCCATCCTGGGCCAGACACAGTCCTGGCCAAAGAGCTTGCACAGATCTGAGGTGCCCCATCTGGGACTATGTAGCAGTTGGGGAGGTAAGGTTAGCATTTCACTGAGCTTTCCCAACCAGCCTACTCCTGGTCCTAGCAGATGTGGTGCCAGCAGTGCTGCCTGCAACCAGCTTGTAATTTCTGGAGAGAATTGTGTGCTTGATCTCCAGTGTTGTTTTGTTTTCATGAGAAGTCCATATAGAATTCCTGCCATGCTGCAGCAGGGGTCTCCAAACTACAGACCGGGAGCCACATCTGGCCTGCCACAAGGTTCTATCTGGTCTTCAGCAACGTTTTTACTGTCAGAGCATTTGCTAATGTTTGACATGTTTACCCATTACGTATCATTTCTCAAGGCACAATCCTAACTTGCCCTGGAGCGGGCATGCGTGCCTACACCGGATCCAGAACAAGTTAGGAGCTGGCTGGAGCCTCCACAGGGCAAGGGCACATTTGCACCCAGGGGTAGGTGACAGCCGTCCTGATTGGTTTGCTTGGATATTGGTCCCTTCTGTTTAGCAGGCGCAGCTCCAAGGAAGCTATGCCACCTGAATTGGGGCTGTGCAGCCTAGTGATGAGGGTTAGGATGCAGCCTAATGGCTGTATCCCAGTCCCACCCCCTTCCTGGGCTGGCACACCACCTGGTATGCCCACCCCACCTTCCCAGAATTGTCCCTGAGCCAGCTGAACTTGGCTGGCATAGAAACTTGGCACTGCCTGCTTTGGCTGGCGCTGTTGGGCCAACACTGTTGCTAGTGTCGCTCCACTAGCAGCAGCGCATGTGCAAGGGGGCTGGTCAGCACTTTTGCTAGCAGTTAGCATGAGTTCAACATGGAGGTTTGGATTGGACTATCCGTTTCAGAACGGCATTGTTTCTTTCTCATTGTCACATTTTGTTCTGAATTGTATCATGCTGATTACACACACACACACACACACACACACACACACACACAGAGAGAGAGAGAGAGAGAGAGAGAGAGAGAGAGAGAGAGAGAGAGAGAGATCCAGGTAAAACCCATTCATTCATTTAAATTTCCCTAACCCTAACCGTATGGCCAAATCCTGGACCTGTCCATGTCCTGCCTAGATGCTGCCCTCCTCTTGCCCTCCTCCGGCCAATCCCTGAGCCACCCTGTCATGGCGCCTCCGTCATGCCGGCCGGCTTCAGCCGATGCAAGGGAGGGGCTGTGCTAAGGTCCCATTGCCTTAGCACTGACGTGGGGCTGTCGATTGGTGCCCTCGCATTGGCGCTAAGTGTGCAGCATCGGTGCAACCCCGTTGCGCTGACACTGTGCAGTCCATAGGATTGTGCTGCCTTTCATTTATAAAACTGATTTTTTTTGGGGGGGGGCATGAAAATGTGCTAAATATATAATGTGGCCCTTGTGATGAAAAGTCTGGAGGCCCCTGCTCTGCAGGAATGCTGCTTGAAATGGTTTCAAAGTCATCCTGCCTTTGTGGTTTGGTCTATCAGTTTGTAGATGGTACATCCTGACATGTAGCATCAAACTGCCTGTGAATCTTGCCATGCTCTTGCTATGTGGCAAATGTTTCATTTCAAACATGGTTTTTTTAAGGGTCACCAGTGACAAAAAGTGTTCTCTTAAGGTTATTTTCTAAGGGAGGATAGCCTTCCAAAATTGTGGAGTGATCTTTTTTCCCCTCACAGTGTGCTCTTTGAGGTGCAAAAATTATTCACAAATACATGCAGGAAGAGGCTACTATACTGCTTATCAAAGGACTATGTGTGATATCAAATAGAAAAGGACTTTTTGTTTTTATTTCCTCTTCATACAACCAGCATAAAGTGACAGACATATGGCCTAACAAAGCGTTATGCGATGTTTGAAGCACAACTATTCCTTTTATTTACAAAAGATCTCTTCATGTTCACTTAAAAACATATATAAATGTGCAATTCTTAATAGCACTAAATGACTGAAGTACAAAAGGATCTGAGATAAATCTCTCTCCCCTGCATGTGTGTCCCCATGCCCTACCTAGAATCTGACATAGTTTCATTACCTTTCTTTCAGAAATTATATCACACTTTTCTGACATTGTTCAAATGTGAACAATAGCATTTAAAATCAGATACTTTGGGTATCTGACCTATTTTTAGAATGGCACTTGTGGTGGGACTTACCAGAAGTGATATCATTAGCCTGGAAATGTTAGAAGTGACATCATCAAGCAGGAAGTGCCATCAATGTGACACAATAAAATGACACTCTTGAAATGCAAATTGGCATTCTTGGATTGCAGCAATTGCACAACCAGGAAACATCCCTGACAGAAAGCAAGATTGGGACAAAATATGATTAAAAGCATTGACATAAAAACACGTCTCACCGGAAAATTCAAATTCACCAAAAAAAAATTAACACAAAAAGAATATAGCAAGAGTACAATAAGGTCTGCAGTTTCCAAGATGGCTGCTCCCTGCTTTCTGTGACCCACCTGACATAAGGTTGTGATCCACCAAGTGGGTCCCAATCCACGGTTTGAGAAATACTGCCTTAGGTGATCACCTGCACTCATGATATATTGTTTTAACAAGGTTTTGAAAGTCAAAGATTGACTGGAGGGAGGGAGAAACATAGCCCAGCTTTTCTACAGTATGCAATGAATCTTTATGCACCAAATATAACAAGTAATACTGTGACACATTCTAAAATGTTTGTGTGAAGGCATTCTTAACATGGCAGTTAAACTTTCAGATGACACTCTCAGGGCTTTGCTATTACCAGGTTTGGTGTCCTTTTAAACACTATTGGCGATTTTATGATTGAGTTTTATTGTATATTACAATGTAATGAGCCACATTGGGGTTCTTTTAAATTGGAGAACAGGATATAAGCATGTTAAATGAAGATATAATCCAAGAAACCTGGAAAGAAGTGGCAAACATGGCTCATACCTCCCTTTCCATGCTCCGCAGTGATGTGTGACTCTATCTTTGGAACCAGACATCAAAGGGAGCAGGAAGCCATTGAACTGTATTCCATCCTTTCTTTGAGCATTAGACCTTCTCTTAAAAAAAATCACACAATTCAAACTGCATTTGTGGAAAAAAAAACCTCCTTGTTAAAGCTTCTATTAGGTTAGTGCCTGTGGTTTCTGATCTGGTTAACAAATAGTCTGTGTACTTGTTTGCTTGATCTCTGGTTCTACTTTGACTTTGTTATCATGTCCTCATTACCATATTCAATTAATTAGTCTATCAAAGGTAACATTCCAGAAAGCACACCTTACAAACAGGCTTTATTGACTTCAACTAAATAGGACAGGGTTGTTGTTGCAAACAGTTTGGATGAAGCAAGCTCAGGGCAATGATTTGGGTTATGTTGGAAAGAAATATTGGAATAAAATACTGCGCAATACAGTTCCTCCTGTGAAAGACATACCACAAAGACAGGGATTCAGATTTTTAGGGGAGGAAGGGTGATTGAGAAAGGCAATATTACAAAACTCATGGGAAGGCTGCAATATATTTAACCTTGATGGTATTTATAGCTAGAACAAAGTTTGTGCCTTGCACATGGGTGTGTATTAATGGTCAATTCACCTGTCTCAGAACAACTGTACATGTCATCTTGTGAAATTGTTGTTTTTAAGGGCACAATCCTCACCTGGAGTTAGGCCCGCACAGTTAAGCCAGCAAAATTTGGCTGGCTCAAGGGCCACCATAAAGCACAATCCTTTGGACCACTCTCACAGCACAATCCTAAACCCCGCGCAGCATCAGCGCAAAGGGATTGCGCTGATGCTGCACCCTTAGTGCCAATGCAGGAGCGCTGATCGGCACCCTCGCATTGGTGCTAAGCATTGCTGCGCCCGCACTGAGCCTCTCTCGCACCAACTGAAGCCGGTCAGCGCAAGGGAGTCTCCGTGCCAAGGTGGCACGGGGATTGGAGGGAGGGAGAGAGGTGGGGGCGGGACGGGGGCGGGCCGCACGGCCCCGATTCGGACGACGCAGTCTCCTCGGATCTGTGCCTGCTCTTTAGCTGGCGCAGATCAGAGGAGCACATAGGGGAGGCTGGAACCTCCCCTACGGTAAGGGAGCGGATGCTCCCTTGCCATAGGGAGGCTTCAGTCTCCACCTACCCAGCACTGGATAGGGCACTGGCTGGCCGGCGCTCCTACCCTAACGCTGGGTGGAATTGTGTCCTCAGAGTCAGGGAGGTGTCCCTTGGCCAGTCAAACCTTGCTGGCCTAAGTGTGCCGGCCTAATTCCAGGTTAGGATTGTGCCCTTAATGTCTGGATTCATTGCTTCGTAGTATGAACTCCTATAAAGTCATTTTAATCCCTCATGTTATTACTGAGAGGTAAAAAATACTTTTATGAATTCTTTATAAGCGTTTGTTGGCATACCTATCATGAAAGTGAACGGAAGTATACCTACAGAACAGAAAAAGGTCCTGTCAAAATATTTGAGTAGTGTTAGCAATAAAGTCAGATCCTACTGGATTACCCTGATCCTACCACCTAGATCCTACCACCACTGCTATCAAGCAATCTCCACTTTAAAGACTGTGAACAAAAAAGCCAAAAGGTTGGAGTCTGCACCAAAGAATTCTGCCTTGGTCAGATCAGGAACTTTGGTCACATTGTGAAAGTGACAGAGTGTTTTTCTTAATGCTGTGCCTCACTCCTGTGAACCGGTGAGCCTAGCAAACAACAGAGCCTTCTTGGTCACTTATAACTGGGCAAATTGCTCCCTAGCTTATTCAGAACACAATCCTATACTGATATTCCACTGGCTCAGTGCCTGCTGTGCTAGCCTGGGGTGCTGCAAATGTGCTGTAAAACATGTTTGCAACTATTCTAGCTCAGGCAGGGCTGGCGGGAAGGCCTGGGACGGCCTGATGGAACTGAGGGTGCGATCCTAACCTGGAGTTAGGTCGGCACAGTTAGGCCAGCAAAGTTTGGCTGGCACAAGGGCCACCGTTAACCCCGTTTGGCCCACTCTCAGAGTCAGGGAGGATGGCTCACGTCTGTTTGCTGGCCTCCCTGACACCAAGTGTGGTCCAAACATACTTTACCGTGTCCCTTGTGCCGGCCAAACTTTGCTGGCCTAACTGTGCCAGCCTAACTCCAGGTTAGACTTGCACCCTGAATCTAAGCTCCTGGCTGCTGGCAGAGGCAAGTGCATTGCCAAATGGCACAGGGGTTTGGAGAGGGTGGGAGGGCGGCATTCTGGATGCAGGGAGATGATGTAACAGATCCTGGGGCAGATTAGGCCAGGAGGGGGAAGGGTAAGCGGAGCTGGCTGCTGGCTTTACATGGGGCTGCTCAGATAGCAAGCACAGATCCAAGTAGCCCCATAAGGCAGGGGGGGGGAATATCCCCTTATCTCTTCTACATGTTCATACATACATATGGCTGAAATGGAACATTTTAATCTATTTCCATGCGTATCGAGGAAGTGGCAGATATTTTGGATCAATTAACACATCCTGTAATCTTATACGTACTTATTTCAACACTACAAAGTTAGATGATATCAGTTTCTGCCCCTCTCCGCTATCCAGAGAGTCTGTTTCTTTTGCTTAAGGAAAGTCTATCTGGATTTATGTTTGCACATTAATTATTGTTCAAATCCTCTTGCTTTTAGCTCAGTATCTGTAATCTCCCCCAAATCATAAAAGAAGCAGCTCAAACTTGGAGAAAGATAAATTATATGCTTTCTGAATACATTTCCCTTTATTTATGCTCACACCTCTCTTTCTGGCAGCCCCAAACAGCACATTCGGTCAAAAAACAGCACCGGAGGAAATAAGATCTAAGGAATACGCCTCTGCCATCCACGGGTGTTGCTTACAAAATGAATCCCACATTGCCAAGTAATATATGCACGGTTCAAAATTTTGATCTCATTTTGATTGGTCATAGAAGAAGATTCCAGATACCCCCGAGAGTGTATTTCATTGCTCTTTCCGGCTCTCGTTCCTCTTGGGATCTCAGATTTTAACGGAAACATCAGCATTCTCCGCCATTAATGCCAAACTTCCAGGAAGGCTTCCAGTTTTGATTGCTTAATTGTGAGTGAAGATCTGAATACTAAAGGGTGTGATTGAACTTAGGGCACAATCCAAAGGCACCCGAGGGCCAATGCAAGCTGCTTGCATCAGCCCCACTCTGTTGCGAAAATGCCTTAAGGCACATTTACGCCAGCGCTGCTGTGGGGCCAACACAGGCAACAGCGTTGGCCCTGCGGCTCCGACAGAAGCTGCCGGTGTATCGCTCCTGTGCCAGCTGGGTTTGGCTGGTGCAGGGCCGGTTGTGGGAGGAGGGGGGGCAGGAGGGAGGAAGGAAGAAACTGGGCGGGTGGAGGGCGGTCCAGGAGGCGAGACAGGCCAGGGAGGGGGTGGAGCTTGGATGCGGCCATTAGGCGCCATCCAAACCCTTGTCCCCATGCCACCCTGCCCTGATTTGGGCCACACAGTGAACTTTGATCTGCCCCCGCTATATAGTAGGCGCAGATCCCAGTAGCCCATAGGGCTGGCTGGTGCCTACCCTGAGGTGCAAGCATGTCCTTGCCCCTTGGAGGTTCCAGAGCAGTCCCAAGCTGTGCTGGACCACGTGCTTGCCTGCCTGTTCCGGCACAGTTTAGGATTGCGCTCTCAAAAAACGTCTTATAGTCAGTCAGTTCTCCTGAAAAGAGAATGAAAAGAGAAAAAACACAATCCATAACTGCTACACACCGCCTAGGAGATGTGCAGTAATACCAATGCACTCCTCTAAGCCCGCTGTGAGGGCCTGTTATGCCAGAGGGATTCCTCCTTGTTGCCCTCCAGGATTTTGGATTAATGTTCCTATTCTAAAAGCAAGCTTGCATTTTTTTTTAAAATGGAAGCTGTTGTCTTGAGTAAAAAAAAGTGCTGCTTTAAAACAGAGACACCTTCCTAAGTAGCACAAGCCAGGTAGGAGCCTGCACCTGGACCACACACTTCTGTTTTCCCATCTTGCAGGGGCCTGTAAGTTGATCGCTCAAGTGGCTTTAATTTCCCATTAATTAGCATCCATTGTTAGTAGTCAAACCATGCAAAAGCTGAAAGGGGGATCTGAATAACAAGACAGCAGCCCCCCCCCCCCGTAACGCCATGTGTCTCCAGGGCTCACCGAAAACAGTAATGGCTTGTGTTGCCAGATAGTCACTGATGCTCACAAACTGTAATTGTTGACAGATGTCAAATAAGCATCAGGGTAATCCCCTCATCTGTCAGAGTGAGACTGGACTCGCGTTACAATGTCTGCTTTGATGAGTCTATTTGTGTGCCTTGGTTTTGGTCAATATTGCAATGAGTTCTATCGACATGCTGTTGCTTTGGGTTTTGCTTTTTTGAAAGTGAAGAAACCGCATCCAGCACCAGTGATAGCACCACAAACATCACCTTATGCCAGGAAATAATGATCTTCTGCTTACCAGCAGTTCAGCCTGTGTCACCGTCCCCCCCCCGTCCCCCCGAATGTTACCCTTTATTATCAGGCCAGTCAGGCGTGTCCATCAAACTATGTACCCCCACTTCTGTGGTTGGTTGTGTCATGAATTTCTAAAGACTGATCTGCAAGTTGATCACGTCTTCACATAAACTGCTATTCAGGAAATTCCAAATACCTTGGGAAAAAATATTATACTCAGGTTTTTTTAAAATAGTTTTCTGCATTTATCTAGGATGGCATTTTTCTAGCCGTGGCACAGCAATGTCCACAGATTTGGCATGGAAGTTTGGGAGAAGGTCATTTGTTAGTAAGGCAATTGGGATGTGAGCCTCTCAGTAGCAGTGGGGTGCCTTGTCAATTGTCAAAAAAAATTGATGGTGTGCCTTGACAACTTTAGTGCCTTGTCAGAATGCCATAAGATGAACAAGTTTGAAAATTGCTGATCTAGAAGGATATTATCATCAACAGCCCGACATTTTGAGAGCGCAATCCTAACCTGGAGTTAGGCTGGCACAAGGGGCACTGTAAAGTGCTTTTGTATCACTCTTGGAGTCAGGGAGGATGGCTTACATCTGTGTGCTGGCCTCTCTGACTCTGAGAGTGGTCCAAACATACTTTACAGTGTCCCTTGTGCCGGCCAAACCTTCCTGGTCTATCTGTGCCAGCCTAACTCTGGGTCAGGATTATGCTCTAATTCAGAGTAGGCTCCAGGCTAAGTGCTATCTCGACAAGCTGGATCCTGGTAGGTCTCTTCCTACCTGTGTGGGATTGCCAGCTCTTACTTTGGAGCAGGTGCCAGATTCAGAAGAGTTGTCTGCCTTGCCTAGCTGTGCCACCCAAAGATGTCCCTATCTGTTGACCCAGTAACAACTCCAACAGATGGATGTGCTACGTGCCAGCAAGAACTGAACGGTGGAATTGCACACTTCTTCCCTCTCTTCTTCATACAATCAATTCTGAAAGGAGAAGGTGACGGAGAGGAAGAGTGGGGCAGTGAGGAGAGAAGGAGAGAGTACCAGGAGATGCAACACTTTCCTACCACCATGGTAAGGTGGTGCCAAGTTGCGAAGAGGCCAGTTGCAGCCAGGTCAAGTTGCACAATGAGGGGTTCTGCCTATTCAAGCTGTGTGGTCAAAGACTCTTCCACACCATCAAATACAAGTATGAGCAACAGAAGAGTAGCTACAGGGTAGGTGGCACAGAAAGTACTGCAGACGCCATAACATGCCATGTAAGTGGCCCCTCCCATTTGCTGTCAGAGCCATTCCTTGCAGTGACAGCAGCACACAGTGGGAGGGGCTGCTGACCTGGTGCATTATGGAACCTGTAGTTTTACTGCACTGCCCCCACCCTGTAGCTGCACTACTGATGAGCAAGGACAGGGCCAGCGGATGTGAGCAGGCGCATGCTCATGTGAGTCAAGCTTTTGTTATATGCTTCGGAAAGCCAAAAGGTGGAAACATTGTGCTGAGTTTGACAAAGAACAAAAATAAATACCATCAATATACTAAATCATTACATGGCGAAGCATCGATTTTGAATAATAAATGAGCAAGTAAACATGTGATGAACTCCTGATGCTCTTTGAATTCTGAGCGTATCGGGAGCGAAGTTCAGAAGAGCGTTTCGGCTGCCATTCGTCACAAAGCCGTAAACCAGTTCCAGAGAGCAGAGGAAAATGGCAAACATTTCGATTAGAATAAAATGATCCAATTAATGGAGCCCACAGAGGACTCAGAACACCAATATCAAACAAAGCTCTACAACAATATCTTTGAAGTGTCTGTTTGCAACAGATTATTGACATGGAATTCCGCAGAAAAATAAGCGACCAGCTGCTGCTGCTTGCATTTTGCAAATATGTAATAGATTGCTTTGCAATTAAAAAGGTGGCATAAACTTCAGATTGCCACTTTCAGGAGGCTGGCACATGGAGGCCTTGGTTTAGAGTGGTCCCTTCCAATTATTTTTTGAAAGACTTTTCAATCTAAAGGGCTGCCTTGTCTTAGACACTGCATTTAAATTCCAAGCACTCGAGTTAATTCACAAATGTCAGATTTCAAGCTCTCTGGGCTCAAAGTGATACTTTGGGCTCAATTCTATTCTCAAAAACTAAGAACAGAATAATGATCATTGTGTTAAAAGGATCGGGAAGGTGTTCTAGCTAGTTCAGTTTTCCTGTGCTCTGTTTGGAGCAGATAGATCGTGGACAGCAAGGTCACAATTGACCAAAGCTGCACAACTAGGCAGAGAGAAGACTTGCATGAATTTCCTTATGATGAGTTAGTCTAAAGGACTGTTTGAGTTCAATACTGTCAACCCTGATTAACAGCAGCACTCCAGGGGCTTAGCCAGAAGTCTTTCTCAGCTTTGCTACTTAACTAGAGATCACTAGAGATTGAACTGAGGGTCCTCTGTGGCTGATTCGGAAAGCAAGTAGAAGTGGAGATTGCAGGCATAATAATCCTTTAGACATCTGAATCCCTATAAATAATGTCCAGTGGGGACACGGATTTCACCCGAGATAAAATCCATAATCCCTGGAGAGCATTTCAATGTCTGTATCTGACTGTGAGGGGATTGGTGTGTTCCCACTATTAATATTGCTTTCTCAGGTGAATGATTAATTTTGCAGCTGCCAGTCCCATTTGCAGGCTCCATATTTTCCTTCCCTTGAAGGACTGAAGATATATTGGGAGTCATGTATCTCACATTCATCTCTTTGCCTGGTCATACTTTCGAAAACATGTCCTTATTCTTTTTTCAATTGCAATGAATGAGACAGAGTTCTTGAGAAAGTGATATGACTCTGAGTTGTAGGAACTCCAGTGATTACTCTATGTCGGCTTGGAACAAATGTGTTTTTGCCCAGATTTGGTGCAAAGCTTTCTCTGGTTGGTGACTCCACTTCATGGAGAGAATTATAGGCAGTGGTGTCATCTACAAATAAGGAATGGGAACGCTGGGCGGGACTTCTGCAGGACTTCCGTGTGATTGGCTGCTCGCCTGTCCCGTTCCGTGGCTACTCTGGCCTCGGAGGGGGGGTGCCTGCTCGCCCAGGGAGACAGGTGGGGGGCGCCGGAACCTGGGCGAGCAGCGGTGGGGTGCACAAACTGGGCAGCCGCAGAACGAAACAGGCGGGCTGCCAATCACGCGGAAGTCCCGCCCAAGTCCCGCCCAGCGTTCCCGTTCCTTGTTTGTAGATTACACCACTGATTTTAGGGTCTTCCAAAACTGTTTCGACAAGTCACAGGGGATCACACAATTGGGCATGAATGGTGAGACCATGAAAAGCATGTTATACATTTGCTACCCAATCCTATCTAATCCAATCCTATCCCTTACCTGAAATCGCTAGGCCAGAACATATCCATTAGGACGTAGGATAGGATATGGCAGAGGCTGTCCTTGCCCCTCTCCTGGGCCTGAACCACTCCCTCCCCACCAGGTGAGTATGACACAGACCAGTCTTATGTCACTTTCCTTGGGCTGATAGCAAGGAAGGATCAGGTCACATAGACCTTTTGGGAAAAGGTTAAACCAGGGGTGGCCAAACTTGCTCAATATAAGAGCCACATACAATGAACTTCGGGTGTCTGGAAGCAGCAAGAGAGATGTTTGAGAGCCACAATATTTTAAGAAGCATTTACATTCTTAAATATATTTACGCATCATGAACATTAAACGTGTTTTAATCCAGTGGACTCCATTTATATCAGGCAAAAAAATTGCAAAGCTTGAACATTTCTTATTTACCTTTTATATTAATTGTGTCTAAAAAGGAGCCCAGCCAACATATCTCCCAGAGCTACACATTATATGCCAGCTGCATGTGGCTTGCAACCCCTGGGCTAAACCTTGGTTCATTAGAGCAACACATACAGTACACACACACTGTCTGGCTTGGGAGATATCTTGCCCTTTGGAAGATATCATGGCCAGCTGAACATGCTTGGTCAGCAAATGCAAAACAGTAATCAAGGCCTCCCTGGGAGCCTCCCTGACCCCGTTTCACCCTTCCCCACCCGGCCTCCCCTGCCAACTTACCTGCCTAAATGGGTCCAGGGGGATTCATTGGCGCACACGGGAAGTCTCTCACCTTCCCACCAGTGCTCCAGCTATTTGCACATTGCCAGACTGATATTTACAACTGCCACAAGGCAGTTGACACTAGCAGAATGCTCATTCCACCAGCAGGGCAGACCAATAGGATTGGGCTTCCCATTCCCAGTTGACTCTTGACACAATTAACAGTAAAGTTGGTGAGGGAAACCAAGACTGAGGGAGCTTCTTTCATGACTGTCAAACTTTACTTTTTAATTTTCTACCAATGATGCGCTAGAGATTGCATTTCTACCAATGTTGCTCTAATGCATCACTGGTAGAAAATGGTTTTAATCAATGTGACCTTCATGTGCTTCAGCCCCTGAGTATCACAGTACCGACACTCAATAGCATAGCTAGATGGCGGAAAACAGTAAGTACTGCAGGTGCCTCAATGTGCCACGTAAGCAGCCATTCCCTCTCGCCATCGGAGCCATTCTTGGTAACACACAGGAGATGCTGTTTGGTTTGTCAAGCGCCTACACATCGCTGTTGCTGCCAAGATTGGCTCCAACAGCGAGTGGGGGCAGGACGCTTCCACAGAACGTTGTAGTGCCTGCAGTACTTACCTTTTGGCCCTCTCTAGCTATGCTACTGCCCACACTACATGTACTATTTGGCTATTTGAACAATGCTTTGACGTTGATGCTGTCCTGCTTGCTTCTTGTATTTCTGTCAAGAAGTAAATGGTTTGTTTGTTTTTCCTTGTGCCATGTGGGCAAGGAACGTTAATCAATCCTGACTAAGTGGTCTGTCCACCATTTTGTGTGCAATGTGTCATGATTAACATGATGCAGATGTTCACGGCACCTGGGCAATGTGTCACCTGCCGAGGCAGAATGCAGGATGATCTGTTCAGGTTTGCAGAGCCTCAGTACTTTACCTTTTATGAATCCAAATTCACAAATCACATCACCTCTTTCTTTGCAGGCCCCATTGTTGCAAATGAGAATGTCTCAGTTCTGTGCTTACCTTCCCCAAAACAGATGTATTCTTTAATGAAAAATTTCACTTTTAATCCAAAAGCAAAATTATGAGGCATAAAATACAACTTTAGCCATGGTTTTGCATAATCTGTAGCAGACATGAGGCCCATGGATCTCATGTGTGAAACATTTGGCCCGTGGGCCAAATGCAGCCCACAGAAGCAATTTCTCTGGCCCCTGTTATAATTGGACTCTCCCAGTGTGATCATTGGACTGTCTCATATTTTGAAATTAGGAACAAGATTGGCACATTTTCCTCTTCTGTCATTTACAGTTCTTGAATTTCTGTGTGTTATTTCCCAGTGCTTATTTCTAGGCATCATCTGTGTGATGACATCACTTTCTGCTCAGTGACGCCACTTCCGGCCCTCAGCAGGCACCAGGAATGCAATCTGGCCCATGACATGAAGTGAGTGACACCCCTGATTTATAGTCTCCCATAGCATGCAAAACGAGAAACACCCAGTTGTGTGATGCCGTCATGGTTTGGCTCAGCAGGCAAATTTACCTAGCTCACCATAGGCCAAGAGTTCACCATATTTCAAGGTGAAATCTTTCACTCTTGAAAATAGCCTCCTCCCAGTTTAAATTAAGAATACTGTCAACTCATGCAACTGCTCTGCCAGTGGTTCTTTTTTTTCATTTCATTGCTGAAACTGGCTTTAATGTTTTACTTTGGCTCCTCCCATATTCCCCCTCATCAGGGTCAGCCTTAGGGCAATGTGGCCTATGTAATGACGTTGGGCGCTGTATTATGGGGACCTTCGCACTGGGGCGGTGGGAATATCGCCCACTGCTGAGTTGACATTTGGCAGCCTGGGAACTGACACTGTGAACTGACACAAAAAAGTGTCAGTTTTGTGGGCTCACCCGATCTCCCCTGGGACAGTTTGGCCCAAAATACCCCCCCCCTCGGAGTAGTTGGCAGTGCCATATATCATCACCAACTATTTCCAGGTGTTGTGCTTTGCGTACAGCACCACTAGTATCTGGCTCACTGCAGCTGCAGTTGCCGCAGCAGCCTGGTAAATTGGGAGCTGCAGGAAAAGTGGGAGCCCCGTGCAAGCACCCCACATTGGACCCCACCAATCCTGGGGTCAGCCCTGCCTGTCAGACATATGTGACTTTTACAAGAGGAGAAAATATTAGTCTCACTGAAGCGGGAACAAAACCCCAAACAGAGGTGGGGAGCTTCCTGCATTGCCACGAGAAACCAACCATTTAAAATATATATTATGTAAACCAATCAGTTTAAATATCAATCTCGGTCAAGACATTATGATGCACAGCATATGTATGTGGGAGAGAGAGTGTTGCACTGTTGGCTTAAGCAATGTGTTTCCTTCCCCCGCCCCCACAATGTAACTATAAAGTGGCAAGGTGAGAATGTGCACACACAGTAAAATAAGCCAACTCAATTGAGAACTCCTTTAACATGTTTTGGTCAGTGTCTGTAGAAAATGCTTGCAATGGGTGACCCAATTAGATTTGGAGATGGGAGCGGGTTTCAACCATTCCCTAACACCCAGTTATAATGTAGGAAGAGCTGTTGTGTTAAAGATAATCTCCGGCATAGCTGAAAGTGATGGGCAAGCAGTGCCCGTAGCAAGTTCCGCATACCAAGCCAAACACATATCTAGGTCTGACTCTAAGTACAGGCGCAGAGTGCAATCCTAACCCTGAGTTAGGCCAGCACAGTTAGGCCAGCAAAGTTTGGCTTGCACAAGGAACACCATATAGCATGTTTGGACCACTCTCGGAGTCAGGGAGGATGGTGCACGTCTGTATACTGGCCTCTCTGACTCCGACAGTTGTCCAAACATATGGTGTCTCTTGTGCCAGCCTAACTCCAGGTCTAAACTGGAATGAGCTAGCATTTTGACCTGAAGACCATGTTGAGGTATGGAAATTCTAAGGAGGCCATAATGCATATTTGTTAAAACTGCCACCATGAGTCCTGTTCTGTATGTATGAACGTGTGTTCAGTGTGTGTGTGTGTGTGTGTGTGTGTGTGTGTGTGTATTAGGAATTATCCTTTGGCATAATTATTCTCTGTTTATAGCACTCCTCCCAGAATAGTCACATACTAGTGCATGCTCAACCCTGGATGCTCTGCCTAGGGGGACAGCTACTACATCTGGGCAGACAGTACCAGCATTGGGGCGTGAGTGTGTGGGTGAGCATGTGCACTCAGAACTGTTAGCCAGAAAAAGAGACTGGATAGGAGACACCTCTGGCCCATGGCTTACTTTGTCCACCTTATATCTAGATGGTTCATAGTTATTTTGTGACTGATGGCAGCCCAATCCGAAGCTTCCCAACCCCCCTAGGAGCAGCAGTAGAACAACTGCTGCATCCTGTGGGGTATGCGGCAGCCTCCAGGATCTTCAGGAGGAAGGGGACGTTCATTCCCTTCCCATGGGGAAAGCCCTGGTCCCCATAATGGGACTCCTTAAGTCTCCTGCTGGCTATTTTACTGGTGGAGAATCGAGCAGTCCCATGTAGGCCTCCACAGCTGCATTGGATCTGGTGGAAGCCACTGCCAGGTCCCACCCCTGCCCAGGGCTAATCCTCCCCTTCCCCCAGTTCTGCCCAATCCCCACCTCTCTCCCACCCCAAATATACCTACTGGTTAATGATGCTACAGGTGCGCCAGTTGCTCATCCATTCAGTGCTGAGGGTGGGCATCCCTCTCTGGGTACCATGAACATGCTTTACAACACATACGGGATACTTTAACCGGTGGTACTGTGTGGTGGTATGGGCAGTAGGATCAGGCCCTTAAACCCCTGATTTCTGTTCTCCACTGTTGTCTCTCTGAGAAGCAGAGTTTTACTTCCTTTTCACAGCCTGGCAGTGGCAACCAATTATATACCAAATTCCCATCATCGCTCCATAGGTGGATGGATATTAAAGTTCTGCAGGTCTTGTTTATTTACTTTCCTGATATATAGTTTAAAAAAAATTGCAGTCCTACTTAATTCTGTTATCTAATTCACGTTCTGTACCCAATTCCCATTATTTTCCCCTAATGTATTCTGCTTCAATTCCCAATTGCCCTCTAATAATTTATCAGTGCTTGGACATGAGCTGTGAAATATCATCTTGAATCTGCTGGACTGAAGATGTTGATTAAGATGATTAGCTTTACCTGGGCCTGAGGCCAGAAACGGATGCTCTGTTTTCAGCTAATGAAGCCCCCGAAGACAACAAGCATCCTCATTACTGGTACCCAAGTGCATGACCTTAGACTGCAATATTACATTTCATCCTGTTTCAGTTACCTCAGCATGTGAGGTCATTCAGTGCGTTTAATATAACTTGGATGATGATGGTGATGATGATGATGATCCATCAAGGCACTTTTCATCAGCTACATCCCTATAAAAAGTTGGCACTGTAGGGAAGGGGCCAGCCTTGGGGTACTGCTGGTGTTGCTCAGGTGGCTGCTGAAGCATGAGACGGTTGCTGAATCCCAGCCTCCTTGACCCTCATTTTGCAGAGGTGATTTTGGTGTGTAGCGTGCCTCCTGGTCTTGATTGTGTTTTCCCTCCATATAATCAGGCACTGCTCAGGTCCTAAAGGTCCTGAATTAAATGAAACCTACTACTTCTTCTTCTTCTTTGGATAAGGACCCATCCTTAATTGTGAATGGCCCCAATAAGCAGTGATTTATCCTGTAGCTTTCTTTTGCCCGTTAGAATTTCCCTAGAAGGGATCCCAGATTACTTTTATCAAATATCAATTTATCAAATTTCAAAATATTTATTTATTGCACATGTGTGTGTCCAAGGATCTGCTAACAATCCATGAGCGTTTTGCCATGGGGACCCATGAAATGCGAGTGTTTTGACAAATCAGCAATCTGCATATTCTCACTTTTGCAGGAATGTGAGTCTGATGCCACTGGGCAACACAGTCTGAAGTTTTGGCCTGAAAAACACGATGATATGCTGATGCCATCCATACCACAACAGCTGCCTAGTATGTCCATTCTCAGCTAATGTCTCAGTCCATAGTCTGAATCTGGATAAGATGAAAGAGATGGGGAGGAACTGGAGTGCTTTCAAGTTTCAGTATATTGTGTTTCCTTGATATTTATCAAGGTGTTCAATTACCCAATTGAGATAGATGCACAGTCTGCAGATGGTTCTGGGCCCTATTTTGCTACTAGTTAAACAGGTGGTGGTTTACCACCTGGGAAAGCCCTTTATCAGCTGCATCAGATAAACTGTCTGGGCTCCTTCCTGGAGAAGGACCTTGGCTGTCACAGGATATTCTCACATACCAGTATTGTCAGCGTCATCGAGGCCACGATAAACTTGATAATGTATTTGTGTAGTGAGCTCTACCTGGGGCTCACCTTGCAGATAATTCAAAAGTTGCTGAACTGCTTTTAGAGCACAATCCTAACCTAGAGTAAAGCCGGAACAAGTTAGGCCAGCAAGGTTTGGCCAGAACAAGGGACACTGTAAAGTATGTTAGGACCACTCTTGGAATCAGAGAGGCCAGCGTACAGACCTGCACCATCCCCCCTGACTCCAAGAGTGGTCCAATCACACTTTACAGTGTCCCTTGTGCCGATCACCTTTCTGGCCTAACTTGTGCCAGCCTAATTTCAGGTTAGGATGGCACCCTTAGTTAAATTTTCTAGGCCTAATTCACAGTGCTGGTTTCACAGATTATGGCCTCCATAGAAGTGATTTTCCCCCCTCACCTCTTCACTTTGAAGGCCTGCAGAGGAGGTCCTTAAAATCCTTTCAATTAAGGAACACAGGACAGTGAAGAGAAAGAGCCTGGTATTATCTATTGTTGCCCTGAGGCAATGAATTGTTGAGCCTGCTGAGTGGTATAAATGATGCATTTTTATATAACGTTTTAGGGACAAGTGTGAGACATGCATAATTCTAACAAGGCTTGTGTGGGCAAGTGTGATGGCAGAATTGTCAGGAGGGGACTGCAAGTATCTATTAGGAAAAGAAAAGAAAGCCACCAGTTCAATTCAAAAAAGTAAGTTATTTTTCCACTTCTACCTTATGCATCTGTAGTTTTTAGATTGCGAGCCTTTAGGCAGGGTCCTGTGATCATGGGCCACCAAAAGGAATGCTTCTCAAAATGGTTCATCTGCCCCTTAAAAAAGCTGTCAAGAGTGCTATAAAATAATCAATATATTCTTTTGTTGAGCCTGGAGCAAAACTACAACGCCCCCGCCATGCAAACACACACACACACACACACACACACACACACACACACACACACACAACAAAAAACAATAAACATTTCAGAATCTTCAATACAGTTGATTTCTGCAGAAAACAAATAAAGGAATAAATTGCATAGAGAACAATGCAAGATCTAATTCATACATATTTGGGGAGGAAAAGCCGTAGAATGAAAAAAAATCGCTATAAAAATAGAAGAAATTATTATTTAAAGGTAATCCTTTTAGAATGCTAAAATATTTGTACTATTGTTAGTTACAACAGAAGGGAAGAGGAGGTGGGAACAAGAGGGCCACATACTGTGAGGAGAGGATTTTACGTTTATCCCTGTTGTATCCCTGTTTGACAGGGGTGCCCTGGAACCTGAGAAGAGCTGCTAAGGGGTCATCATAGACCCTTTATAAAGAAATACCCCTACTCGTACCCAGCACCAGGTTTGGCTCCAGGAGTGGTGGGGCCCAATGTGGGGCATTCCTGGGGGCGGGGCCCACACTCCCCCCTCCCCACGGTGTCCCCCACTCACCAAGAAGAGTGTTTGTGGTGCATGCTGCATGCAAACCATGGCCCTGGAAATATTTGGTGGTTACATAGGATGTCTTTGCCAACTGCTTCCGGGAGACCCATTCTGGGCCATTTAGAAGCAGGGGCAGGTGGGAGGGACCAAGGTAAAGCTACTCTACTCGTTCCACTGACTTATAGCCCATAGAGATCTCAGCTACAGCAGCCGGCGATATGCTCACTGTGTTGGTGCGCCCCTCCCCCCAAAGTGTGGGCCCCAATGTGACGACATTGGTCACATTGGCCCTGCCCAGCACCACAGTCTCAGGTCATTTTGCACCCTATTGTGTATTATTTGTAAAGGAAGACTGAAAAGAACCAACACATCCAGTATATTAATTGTAAGGTTTAGTTTGGCACTTGGACTCAAATTTTTTGCGATCCATCCTCTGAGGGTTACATTTCTATAGCCCATCCTTAGCCCTCCTGAGATAAGTGGGGGGGGGGAGGGAGTATAAAGACAACAGTATCACTAGAACTATTTTATTTACAAGAATTCAAGTTTCTCACTTGGTTTTTCTAGGTCTTTAAGGACTATTGAAACGTCTAGTTCTAAATCACATGGATATTATTCCGTTAGCTGATATGAATGCAAGTGGAAAATGTAATATTTTTTGGTGGCTGGTTTCATCATGTTCTGCTGTATAGAAACTGTGGGAGTGTGTCATTTCTAGACATGTTTACAGCATCTTCGAAACATGAAGATAATCTTAAAGAGAAGAAAGATATATTTGCCAAGTGCACTCGCCATATTTTAACTCCTCCACTGCAGAAGCGGAGCGATAATAGCAGGTAAAGGTCTTAAAGCGCTGCTTTGTAAAATATGCACATATAAAAATTTTTCCCTGTATCCCTATTTTGCTGGACCTGAACGAGAAAAACAAAAGGTTTCATTCTAAACATGCTTACATGTTGTTAGGCAGGAGAAAAACTCATGAATATCATTCCACTTTTGCTCGGGGTAATACATGCCTATCTATGATAGACTTGCAGGGAAGAGAGTCGGGAGAGGGCAAAGATGTACCAGCATGCACTAGTATTGTATTTTCCCCCCCAAAAAGGTAATGCAAGAAGCTTCTGAAGATCAGGAAGGGATTTGTGGTAGCTCATTGCTATAGTAACTCCTTGCTGTCCATCAAGGTCCTTGCACTCACTTTGAACAAAAGCCCCTACAAAGGGGGAGACAAGAGAAACTGGCCGTCTGCCTGTCCACATTTGCCTGCTATGGCTGTCCTAGGGGCTGCTGCTGGTGCATTGGGATGGGTATTTTGTCTACCCGCACTGCAGTGACACAAATCATTTCTGGATGATTGAGCTATTGATTCTTTCAGCCCATGCCAGTCTTGCCTATCTCCTTCCTCCTGGGGACTTTTCAAGCTTCTCCCCCCCCCATGGCTATTCATGAATGGATGCAGTTCATCTCATTGCATTCCCTTCCTCCTTGTTATTCACCAGGTGAGCAACTGAAAGTTAATCAGCACTCATATGCCCCATACAGAAAACAACAACAGCAACACAATAACTTTCTCTTTTCTCCCTTGTCAGCTAGTCGCTTCCACCTGCTTTTCTATTTTTGTGATGCACCTTTCCTTTGAACAATATCCTTTCCTATTCATAAGGAAGTGATTAGATAACTAAAGGTGCAATCCTAACCAACTTTCCAGCATCGGGGTAAGGGTAATGCAGCTCTGAGGAAAGGAAACAACCATTGAGGAGGCCTTGTGACTGCCCCCCCCCAACATATCCCATTGGATGCAGAACGTGCCCCATTGGCACAGCTATGTCAGTGCTGGAAAGTTGGTTAGGATTGTGCCCTTAGGGCCCAATCCTTTACAGCACAGATGTGTGGCTCAAAATGGCCACTGTTGTATCCTATGTTGGATACAAGCAGGCTGGAGGCCTCCTTGGGGGAAGTGGACATTTATCTCCTCACCTGAGTAATGCCCCAGCCTACTCAATGGGCCTTCTTGAGGCAGTGTCAGCTATTTTGCTGGTGCAGACTTGACAAGCCCTCTGTCAGGCTTCTGAGCCTGGGACAGAGGATAGGATTCAGCAGATTCAGCAGGATTCCACTGGTTCCACCCCCTCCAGGTCCTTTTGTTCTGTCCGTCCTCCTAGAGGTCACATGTGGGCAACACTGGCCCAGAGAACTTCTGCTGCCACCACTAAGGAGAAGGAAGGGATGATTCAGAGGAGGATTGGGGTAGGGGATGGGCTGGAGTGGTGAAGAGGGAGTGGATCTCAGTGGCAGCTGCACACAGTGGATTTTATCCCCACCTTCTTGATCCAGGCCAGTCCCCAGCATCTCTTCAGCAAAACAGCTGGTATAGAAGACCCACTGGAGCCAGGTGGCCTATGAGAAAGTAAGTAAAAAAATCATTACTTACCTCCCCATTGGCAACCTGGCCACCTGTCTGGCAGGGGATACGATTGATTGGGTTGCATGTTCATGGCAGCAGACTGGTACACAAGAAAATATACAACGCTTTGTGAGATCATGGTGGAAGACTGCATGAAATTATAGGTTTGAAGTACATGATAGAGAGCAGGTGGGTGTGATTGATAGATGTTCTTTCTGTTATTCAGTCTGCTGAACCCAACCCACTATTGTCTTAGCTTATGTTTCCTATGCAATGATGACAGATTCCTGCCAGTGTAATTGTTCATCTATTAAAGAACATATCATGAATGCTCCATTTATAGTTAGAGATTTCACATATGCTACCCACACCAAGTGATGATTACATACTCAGTGTGGCGGCAACTGTTGTGTGCTTTTTTATGGTTAATATCACATTTGTGAGCTAAGTACATAAACTGCTCTATTGTGGAAATACATTATAAGCAAAGCTACATTTCTGCCATGCATTGAAAAATTTGGGGGTGGGGAGGGTGCCGGACCCAGGCAACCTCTTTCTCTGGTTGCCACAGTCACCATTCTTCTCGAACAGTGGCTAGAACCTGCTCTCCTGCTCTTCAGTCCAGTCAGACTAGAAGAGTCATCTGGGACCCGGCTGGTTCCATCTAACTCTTGCTCCAGGCAGGGCTGGTCCTTCCTTGGGCTGCATTCAGTTTTCAGATTCTGACACTAGGCACTCTGGAGAGCTGTTTTTCTCTCATTCCAGCATGCTTGGGCTGTGTTCTTTTTTCACATTCTAGCAGGCTCACCACACTAGTAATGTGAACTGCGAGCTCAAAGCTATTAAAGATGGCTGCTTCCATGCATTTGATTTCTACTGGCAGAATCCTGGTGGGCCTCCATACATTAAGGTAACAACATGGCGGCCCCTATGCATTTGATTTCAATAAGACACCATTTTGTCATGCTTTAAATGACCCATGCTAGGAACTTACTTTCCTCCTATATTCTACTAGAAACATGAACACAGCCTTGGTAATGGGCTGGCCTCTGCTCCTCCACCATTCTAGCCCATTGTTCTCTTCTCCACACTTTTGCTTTGTCACCCTCTTTCTTTCCCAATACAGGGAATGGGAGGAGGAAGAGGGGGGTGAGTGGAGGTGAGCATCTTAACTTGGCCTCATGGATGGGCTGGCCCAGGCTCCAGGCTTTGGTTTCTCAGTCTGAGCAACTTTGGATTAAGAAACAGGTTAGCATTTCCAACTACATTCTCTCTGCCTAATCTGGTAACTGACCACCATACTCTATTTTAGTCATATGTTCTGCCTCTGACCCTGTCCCTATCCTGTCCTAACTCATCTGGACCCTGACAATCAGGGGCATAGCTAATGAAAATACAGCCCAGTGCAGAGGGTAAAATGTTGCCCTGGAACTGACATCATAACAGGAAGTGACATCACCATTGTATTTTGGTCTTCTCTATATTTTGGACCATAACTTTTGATAAAGCATTACACTCTGTCTTGTTTCATTGCATTCTGCATTAAATTACCTTTCCAGTGATATATAACATTATTCATACATACCAAGATTTTTGCAATTTTGGCCACTAGTGTCAAGCTCAGCTTGTTGCCCCCTAAAACGTGTTGCCCAGTGCAGTTGCACCCCCTGCACTTCTTTCGCTACACCACTGCTGACAATGTACATACTGTAGGTAGTAGCTGAACTATGAAACTGAAGATGAGGTCCTTATGATTTCATTAAGTGACCTTCCAGGAAACCATCTACACAGTGGTCACTACTGCCGTTGTGCTTGACTCAGTGAAGCAAATGGATGGACACAAAACATTATATGCATTTGGAGGATTGTTTCACATAGTGAATATGAGCACTGGAATAATTCGTCTCGAAAAGGAAGGTTCATCTTTCTAAAACTGAAAATTTCCATTAATTTCAAACAGATACAGCTTTATTTTCTGGATTCACCAAGTTGTAGAGGATCAGGTGTAATGAATGAGTTTCTGCCCAGATTTTCTTACTGGATCAGAAAGCATAAGCAGACTAGCTGAAAAGGCAAGATTTATTTCTATCTACACTGCAGTGAGTATGAAAAAAATATGCATTGTTGCACATCACTATACTTTGAATCAGACTAGAATGTGTATAGCCCAATCCTATGGGTGGGTCTGCTGCCAGAATAAGTGTTCCAGCTATGGAAAGTACTTTATGGTATTCAGCGGCGTCATGCAGCCAGAACGCTGGGTGGGAGGAATGGGTGAGCAGCAGCCCGCCCGTTGCGTACCGCTCCGTTTCGGCAGGGAAGACGGTGAAATGGAGCGGTACGCAACGGGCGGGCTGCCACTCACCCGTTCCTCCCACCCAGCGTTCTGGCTGCATGACGCCGCTGATGTTATTGTAAATGTCATTGCAGAAGTGCTCATAGCCATGAGCTTCTGAGTCTCCAGCAGAAATGGCTGACACATCATGTGACATGACAGCAGCAGGAAAAAGCTCCACCAGCCTTGGTGAGTTGGCAGAAGGGTGGAATGGGGGGATGGTGGGGGGAACAGGTGGAATGGGGAGGGGTGGGCATAAATGAGACACCAAGTGTGGGCAACAAGTGCCAGATGCAATGCCCTTCCTAGCCTACTGACATGCAGATCCACTGGCAATGGGGAAGCTTATGTAGTGATAAAGGAAAATATTTTCCTTTTCCCCTCCCAAGCCTCCCAATCTGATCCCCCCGTACAATACAATTCAATACAGTGCAGTCCATTTTGGTGCAGCTGCTGCATGCTGCGATGGGGATAAGGATAGGATTGGGGTTTTTACTTCCCTACAACGCAAATGAGAACCCTTGTAGCAACTGGTTTCCAAGTATCTGAATATATGTGTACTCCAGGTTCAAAATACATCATAAGATGTCATACTATTACTTATACCTGTTGATTTTAGTGTGAGAAGACTGAAACAACAGCTCAATAATCTGAATCATTATTTGTGCAGCAGAGCCTGCAAATGGCTGCATTTTAGAAGTAATTTCAAGTTCCCGAGCTAGTGAGACTTACTAAGACGTCCTACTTATCTCCATGGGGCATCTCTCTCATTATCGTTTAAATAACACTTTTGCTTATGAAAGGGCAATTTATATCCTTTCACCATAGTCAGCCAACTTTCAAGAAATAATTGTTTGCCCACAGATTTATTATGGTGCCCACTGTTGTACCATATAATGCAAGGGGTCTGCATGCCACTCACTTAAATACATGCCGAACTGCAGCCTCAAATCAAAATCTTCCGTCATTTGTAAGCAGAACACTTGCCCTGACATTTAGCGTTATTTCCGGCTTATGTGTTCAATTGTTTTTATAGTACTGTTACACAAAACAAGAAAATAACCTTCCATTGACATAGTATTGGGATGTAATTTACTTGCTTTCAGTGTTGGATTGAGACCTCTTATTAACATTTATTTTTGTATTGAATAATGTCAAGATCCCCAGGCAAAGCACTTCAGTCCAGAATGCAGTTACATGTGCAAAGAGGAGAGGATTTAAATCCAATCCATGTGAGTGAAGAAGGTATTTTAGCTGAATCAAAGGAATAAGCAGGCTATCCAGGACAGGATTGTATTATTTATACTGTCTAAGATTAGGCAATTTATAGTGCAATAGTCAAAGCGATGGTTTTCCCAGTAGCAATGTATGGATGTGTGAGCTGGACCATAAGAAAGGCAGAGCATTTCTTATGAATTATGATGTTGGAGAAGACTCTTAAGAGTCCCCTGGACTGCAAGGAGATCCAATTGGTCAATCCTACAGGAAGTCAAGCCTGATTGCTCCCTGGAAGGACAAATCCTGAAGCTGAAGCTCAAAAACTTTGGCCACCTCATGAAAAGATAGGACTCTTTAGAAAAGACCCTCATGCTGGGAAAGATGGAAGGCAAAAGGAGAAGGGGGTGGCAGAGGATGAGATTGTTAGATAGTGTCACCGAAATTGGGCGAACTCCGGAAGCTAGTGGAGGACAGGGAGGCCTGGCGTGCTGTGGTCCACAGGGTCGCGAAGAGTCAGACACGACTTAGCGACTGAACAACAACAAACCCGGTTACTCCAGCGGGAAAGCCTATTGTTTCTGACTGAGACCCTACTACTACTCCATGTTGAAGATATCCCATGTTTAGGACTCTGGACCAGTTGTAAGCAAAGATCCCTCTTTTGAGCATGGCTTCAGAGGTGGAGGGAGGTGCTGCAGGGGGTGACAGGAGCAATGGGAGCTGGCAGTGGTGAGGTGCTGCTGTGCAGAACAACCCATGCGCTTTTGGCCCCCTCCTTGCGCTCGTATTGCTCTTTCGGGCTCTGCATGATTTTCTCTACTTGTCCACCAAATAACTCTGGGTAGTTACACCAATATTGCGCCAGTGTTACAGTAATGTTATGTGTGCTAAAAAACCATTATAAATTACAAGAGAAATTCTAAAAAAACTTCCTACTGCATGTTGGCTTCCTCAACTCATATAAAGCATAAAATGTGAATCAACTCAGAAGGCGATCATGACAAACCAACGACAATATAGGCATCCATATCAAGGATCCCATAACTTACAAATAGGGGTGTTTATTTTTTGTTTAAAAGGCATAAAAACACTGCCTTTGGGGTGTGTGTGTGTAAAACATCCAAATAAAAACACAAAACACTGCATTTTTGATGTTCAAGTTATTTTCCAGAAATCAAAATATATTACTTTTCCAATTATAAATAATACTGTGGCTACATCTGTTGACATGATATCACTTACATATATCACCTATCCAGAACACTTTTAAACATTTAAACTTAATACAAGTGAGCACTTGGAATGATAACTTTGACTAAAAACACATAACACCACTTTCTGCCTTTCAAATAACAAAATCTTTGAAAAATGATACCATTTCCAACACCGCTACTTACAAGGTGAGGATCTAAAATAGGGCTGGCTATATCTCATGCAAATGTAGAATACACAAGGGTTGATGGACATTATAATGAAAGAGACTTTCAAGAAGAAACATACTACACAAACATAGGAAGAGCCTATTCACAGCACCTCTCAGGGTTAGGCTGGCACAGTTAAGCCAGCAAAGTTTGGCCAGCACAGGGCTACCGTAAAGAGCATTTGGACCACTCTTGGAGTCAGGGGGGGATGGCTCATGTCTGTTTGCTGGCCTATCTGAGAATGGTCCAAACGTACTTTACGGTGTTGCTTGTGCCAGCCAAACTTTGCTGGCTTAACTGTGCCAGCCTAACTCCAAGTTAGGATTGCGCCATCAGAATCACATACAAACCACAAACAGAAATCTCCATTCCTCCAATGGAGATGCAATGACAGTGTAGCCCACAAAGGAGCATAGGAATGCATGCCTCAAAGTGTGACAGCTGATGATGTCTCCCATGTCTTCCTCTTACCCCATTTGCAATACTGAATGTACAGTATTGACTTTTCAAAAGCTATCTCCTTCCCAAAAAGCAAGTAGCTGTTACCCTGATCAGGTACATTAAAAACAATTGACACTGTATAGGACCCACAGGAGTGCATCACAAATCTCATCCTGATACCACATCAATGAGCTCACAACAACAGGCACCTGCTGGAGATGCTCTGGGAAGATTTCCCTGGGCTTAAACACACCCTAGGAAGATTTCCTGCTACAAGCAAGGGGTTGGACTAGATGACCTTGTGGGTCCCTTCCAACTCTATTATGATTCTATGAACCATGCCCCCAGGGCCGGCCTTAAGCCACTGTGACCAATGTCATCACATCGGGCCCCGTGCTTTGGGGGTCCCTGCACCAGTGCAGTAAGCATATTGCTTCCTGCTGCAGTGAGGATCTCTCAGGATTGTAGGTCAGTGGGGTAAGCAGAGCAGCTTTACCTTGGGCCCTCTCAGCTGCCCCAGCTTCTGAAGTGCCCAAAATGGGCCTCCCGGAGGCAATTGGCAATGACGTCAACCTGTCACCACCAACTATTTCCAGGTGCCACACTTTGTGTGTGGCACCACAAGTGCTCTTCTTGGTGAATGGGGGACCCTGTGGGGAGTGTGGGGGCCCCACGGGAATGCCCACATTGGGCCCCGCCACTCCTAGAGCCGGCCCTGCATACCCCTACTGTGGGAAGAAATCTTCCCCAGAACTGAGAACACTGCACAAAGCAGAATGCTGGGTTAGACTTTATCTTATCCAGCAAATCAATACCTATATTGTCAAATTGTTGCTTGTTGTTTGTCTGGGTCGACAGTCTATGACTCTGCAGCAACATCATGGCCACTTCTGTAACTTCTGTAACATCATGGCCACATCATGGTTACTTCGGACCTTAATATTTTTTTAAATAAAGGTTCCACACAGGGGCATAGCTAAAGAGGTGCAGGGGGTGCAATTGAGCCAGACAACAAGCTGAGCTTGAAACTAGTGGCCAAAATTGTGAAAACCTTGGTACGTATGAGAAATACCATAATGTTATATACCATTCCATGCGGAATTTCATGCAGAACACAATGAATCAAATTGGAGTATAATATCTTCATTCTATCAATCGTTGTGGCCAAAAAACCCAAGAAAATGAAAATACAACTTTGATGTCACTTCCAGTTGTGACATCACGACCAGGGCATCATTTTGCCATCTGCACAGGCTACACTTTCATTAGCTATGCCAGTGACTTCATACATCGCCATCAGAATTACAGGAAAATGAGGCTGCAATCCTATGCATCCTTACCTGGGAGTAAGCCTATTGAACAAAGTGGGATATACTTTTGAGTAGACATGCATAAGGTTTGGTTTTAAGTTTATTTTATGCTCCAGACTGACTGAAGATTGCTTTGCACTGTGCATTTTCCTGATCTTGTCTATTTAGAGATGTCAGTATATAATGTCTACATTTTCATGGTCCCAAACTATGGAAATATTGATTAAATGCTTCCTCTTGCAAGCAGCGGTGAGTGAAGTGAGTGGTTAAATTCCACAAAGAGTTGAAAACATCCTAATAAAGACTATATTGGCTATATTCCTCAAACCACCTATTCAGCTGTTGCCCTATTATTTTCCTGGCATAAGTACAGTCTTTAAGGAAAATGCTCAGACCATTTTTAAATGCTGTTTCACAAACAATTTTCAAACACAAAATGTATAGCACAATTTAATACAGTGGGAATCATACCACCATATTTATTAGATTTTCAGCTTGACCTATCCCAGAGGGTGAACCACACCAATTTAAAGCATAAAGCTTTTGAATATACTGACCAAAATCCCCCAATACATATTTAACCTTGGCAACTAAACAGGAGCTAATATGAAAAGGCCTTACAAAGCTTATACTGTAGACCAGTGATGGTGAACCTATGACACACGTGTCAAAGCTGACATACCACAATGTTTGGGGTGACACACCAGCATTCACCAATGGCTGACAAAAACTGAGTTTGTTTTACTCATTTTTCATTTTTGCAATTATTTCATGTTTCTTTATATAATAAATAGCACCACACATGATTAGACAGTGTTTTTTTTTGTTTGAATAAATGAATATAAAGAATGGTTCTCTTCTGGTTGGGTGAGAGATTGACACACCAGCAGAGTCAGGTTAAGCATTTTCCTAAATTTTGACACACCAAGCCCAAGAGGTTTGCCATCATTGCTGTAGACAGTTCATAGGTCAACACGCAAGGGAAAAAGTATTTCACAACAACTCTCGTTATGCTCTTATCAAGAGGTTAATTTTGCACGTGGCAATGGGTTATCAGGATGATGTGGCCTTTCAGAGACATTTGGACCCATCTGTTCCCCTTCTCTGCCTAGAACTCTTCCGTCCATTAGTGTCATCCGGCAACGAGCTGCCAGAACGCTAGGCGGGATTTACCGCTTGATTGACAGGCTGTCCGTGACGTGTCGCCGCCTGCCCGCCCGCCATGCAGGCTCCCTGGGGTTGGTGCCCCCCTCCGCTGCTTGCCCAGGCACCCGGCGCGCCCCCCAGGCACGCGGGCAGCCCCTCCGAAGCCAGGCAGCTCGTTGCCGGATGACACCGCTGCTTCCGTCTCTTTGAGCAAGGCACCCTCAGAATTTCTGAAAATATTTTCTGGTCCATAAACAAATATCTGCAACTGAATTGGCTCTTGGCCAGCCTCTCTTGGTGAGATGGAGCTTTCGGGGACCATCCAATTTCACACGTGAAACACAGGAGTGTAAACCTACAGCATTCATGTGCTTTGCTACATGGGGCACGGTCCAATCAAATTGAGCCTACCACTCCAAAGTACAGTGGTGCCAAAATTACCACTGATGGGTCCCGCAGGGCCCAGGAGTTAGCGAGAAGTCTGCTTGGGGTAAGTGTATATTGGCTTCCTTACCCTATGTCAGGCCCATAGGCAGTCCCTATAGCTGGTACAGATTCAAATAGCCCACGAAAGGCTTTCAGGCACAGGAGGGAGGGGTAAGACTTAAACCACCTCCATTCTGCCCTCCTCCCAGTTAATTCATTGTACGATAATAAATGCCCCAAAATCACAAACCTGGATTTCATTCCAAGAGGTCTGATGAGAATGTTTGAAGATTTTTGAAAGGTGCCTCATGAGGACTTTTCTTACCTTCCTTCACATTTCTGAAGTCCCAGAAACGTAGCATGCACCACATTGTCTTGCACTGAGCACAGTTCTTGCCGTAGTATTCCAAGATCCAGTGTCCAGAATGCTTGGCTTTATTTGGCCTGCTGTCGACGCAGGATTAATTGAGACAAGATAAGTACCACTACCTTGTAGGGATGTGCTCCATTCACTGAGCCCTAATTGTGCTTCAAATTGTGAGTTGCTGACACACAGATTCAACCTGCAAGCCATAGCACACGCCTATCGCAACTTGACCTGAGCCACTTATACAGTCAAGACTCATTTTGACTTGAGTCGCAGGTTCTTACGAGAAATGAGTCTTGTGCAGCCAAAACATTCCAAAAATCTTAATCTTTCCTCCTCCCTTTCACCCCCAGCCCCTGCCTCTTGGAACCGTCCTCCCTTCCTCCCACCGTGTCTGATGCTGCCATCCTTCTGAATGTCAGCTTCCAGATTGACCCCAAGGTCTTTGGCGCCATGTGGAAGCGGCAAAAAAAATAAGCTAAGCAAGCACACATGGATGCATGCGCACACGCATGCACGCACGCACGCACGCACGCATGCACGCACGCACGCACACACACACACACACACACACACACACCCTAGAGTTGCAAGCACACAGAAAAGTGAGTTCGGATCGAGTCATGACTCTTTGAGTCATGACTCTTTTTCAAGTTACTGGCCCTGAGTTGTGAGTCAGGTCCCAGTCAGGGCACAATCCTGGGAAATCTGTTGGGCCGATGCAATGCCCTTGCATCAACACAACAGAATTAGCGCCGAAGTGGGGGTGCCAAGCCTTCCCTGGGGCAAGGGCACCAAAGCTACGCTGGATGTAGCACAGGCCCACCAGCCTCGCGATTCCAGCACAGTTTAGGATTGCACTCTCAGTTACATTTGTGACTTGAGTCAACACAAGTCACGAAAAGTCAGCATTTTAGCCATTTGAGTCATCAAGACTCAAGCTCCCATCCTTGCCACAGTGTCAGCTTTTTTTTTCCCCCTTCAAAGTACATTGCTGTCAAAACTGCCAGATTTGATCTGAAGTTGGAACTTCTTGGAATTTAGCCTACATTTACAATCGCTTATAGTGGTACAAGCCCTGCTTCATGTGCGCAATAAAGTTGATTCTTTAAATATACTTAAGTTAGCAGTTTCAAAATTATGCTGCAGGATTGAACAAGCTCTTAGATGTCTGCAAAACTGCAAGGAGATTGCAGTTTTGGTCTTATTTCTGGAGACCAGAGACCCTTAACCTTTCCTGTCTTTAATGTTCTTCTTGGAGACTGCTTATAACGAAGCTATTAAATGAGGGTTTATCTTGTCTGGTGCAGGCAGCCACTACTGTAATTCATTTCTACCATACCAACTGGGGAATGATCAACACTGCTCACCTATTATGAAGGTTTCCAGAATACCACTAGCTAAAGACTCAAGTTAATTTGCTCTTGGAATGATACAGGCAAGAATCTGTAGTTTTACACACAGAGAGAGACACACACACTGAGAGGGAGGGGTTGACTTTTGTGGTCATAATGAAATAAAACTGCACAGTTTTTCAGCAGGAATTATTGCAAATTCACAGGAAGTGTAACTAATTAGAATGAATGCATGAATTCCAGCAATGAAGGGGGGGGAACGGCTGGGCTTGGTGAGGTAAAATATCAGGGACAAAGAAAGAAACCAGATATTCTAGTAGGGGAATAAGCAGTGGGAGTCCATTCTCCCTTTCTACATCAAGCTAAGGCTAACTAATAGGTCATCAGTGAACTAGTAACAGACTTGAAGGATGCAACAGCAATACAGATTGGGAGGGAGGTCTTCAAATAGACCCTGGGCATCACAAAGGGTCTATCTGCAGGGTCAAAGGATAACTGGAGATGACACTTCTATGATTATGATTAACAAACTGAGTGAGCCATGAACACCTACGTCCTGCTCCCTTCCATCAAACTGGGGGTCCACTGCCAACCACTACCTAACACGCAATTAGGTAGTGCAGCCCCCATGAGGATAGATGACCTTGCTTCCAGAACTGAGTGGGCAGCCAGTCCAAAAAGTATCCAAACCATTTCTCAATGAATGGGTCGATACGTGGTGAATTGGAAACAGTCTGGATGCTATCCTCGCAATACTGGGGGTAGTTGTAGCTCTACCGTTTTGCAAAAGGGGACAAGTGCCCTGGGCGCAGCACTGCTCGAGTGGGAGTAGGGCAGTGACAAGGTGGCTTGCCTCTCAGTGAGGTGAGCGGTGTTTGGCCCACCCACACTCCATTGCCTCTGTATGGCTCCAAAATGGAGCTTGGGGCAGGGCGGCATGGTGCATGGGGGTGGGGAACCAGCAAAGGGGGCAGAGCTCCCCTTCTCTTTCCCTGGATGGCCCATTGGCTAGGTCCTCAACTGATGGGGCATGGGCTTAGAAAGCATCTAGCGGGAATAAAGAAAGTGCAGATGTTTTAAATAAATAAAAATAATGCTACTTGAATTATCCTCTTCTCCTGCAACTGTAAATGCACTAGTCAGAGCCTTAAGCAGATCAGAACAGAATTAGTATTGTGGACCTGAAATGATTGTCAGGGTTTCAGCATCTTCTGCTGGGAAGGGAAATTGGTTCGGCCAACTTTTCTTTAAACCCATAGTCCCAGGTTCAATTTTTAATGATGGAAGAAAGACCCTTTACACCACTGTATTTTTATGTGTTTTTAACTGCTGAAATGGTAAGCAGATTATTATTCTTGGTCTCATAAACAGCATCCCAGTGGGACCATGCTTATGAAGAACAAATACATAAAATGTTTGCAAGATCAAGCACTTGGCATTAGCAAGGTCCCAGAATATATCACCTTCCAGTCATACATGATTTAAAAATCTTTTCTTTTAAGAATAGAAGGTGATCCAGCCACATGTAAATATTACTCTGCACAGTTAATTGGGTTGAAGTACCCCTGATAAGTCTCAAGGATCACTGCTTCAAATTCATGTAGCAAATGTGTGTATCTTTCATCCAAATGTGAGGCACAAAGTGGATTCAAAATGATGCTTCCTACCCTGGCCTGCTTGGCGAAGCCACATGGGGAGACAGAGGTAGGTGGTGGGTGAACACGGTTTTAATTTTTTACGGATTTCAGTGTTGTCCAAAGTTTGAAGTGCAGAAAGCATGTTATGTGTTTTTATTCCAAGGGTGCATTTATATAAATTATAGTTATGTTATAAATGCTTTATAAGTGTTCTAGTAGACTGATGCAGGTGGTATAGTGTCGGAAGATTTAGCCACATGCAGGGAGAAGGGTTAGCGGATATGTACTATAGAACCAATCCCAAAGAAGAGCAATGCCAAAGATTGTTCAAACTACTGCACCATTGCACTCATTTCACATGCTAGCAAGGAGATGCTCAAAATCCTACAAGCTAGGCTTCAGCAATATGTGAATCGAGAACTACCAGATGTACAAGCTGGTTTCCGAAGAGACAGAGGAACTAGAGATCAAATTGCTGGATCATGGAGAAAGCAAGAGAGTTTCAGAAAAAAAAATCTACTTCTGCTTCATTGACTATGCCAAAACCTTTGATTGTGTGGATCACAACAAACTGTGGCAAGTTCTTGAAGAGATGGGAGTACCAGACCACAATATCTGTCTTCAGAAACCTGTATGCAGGCCAGGAAGCAACCGTTAGAACTGGATATGGAACAACTGATTGGTTTAAATTTGGGAAAGGAGTACGACAAGGCTGTATACTGTCACCCTGCTTATTTAACTTATATGCAGAATACATCATGAGAAAGGCTGGGCTGGATGATTCACTAGCTGGAATCAAGATTGCTGGGAGAAATATCAACAACCTTAGATATGCAGACGATACCACTCTAATGGCAGAAAGTGAGGAAGACCTAAAGAACCTTCTGATGAGGGTGAAAAGAAAGTGCAAAAATTGGCTTGAAGCTCAACATTAAAAAAAAAAAAACTAAGATCATGGCAACCACTCCTATCACTTCCTGGCAAATAGAAGGGGAAGAAATGGAAGCAGTGACAGACTTTATTTTCCTGGGCTCCAAGATCACCGCAGATGGTGATTTCAGCCATGAAATTAAAAGACATTTACTTCTTGGGAGGAAAGCTATGGCGAACCTAGACAACTTAATAAAAAGCTGAGACATCACCCTGCCAACAAAGGTTTGCATTGTCAAAGCAATGGTTTTCCCAGTAGCAATGTATGGATTGAGAGCTGGACCATAAGAAAGGCAGAGTGCCGAAGAATAGATGCTTTCGAATTATGGTGTTGGAGAAAACTCTTAAGCGTCCCCTGGACTGCAAGGAGATCCAATCGGTCAATCCTACAGGAAGTCAAGTCTGATTGCTCCCTGGAAGGACAAATCCTGAAGCTGAAGCTCCAATACTTTGGCCACCTCATGAGAAGAAAGGACTCTTTAGAAAAGACCCTCATGCTGGGAAAGATTGAAGGCAAAAGGAGAAGGGGGCGGCAGAGGATGAGATGGTTAGATAGTGTCACCGAAGTGATGAACATGAAATTGGGCGAACTCCGGAAGCTAGTGGAGGACAAGGAGGCCTGGCGTGCTGTGGTCCATGGGGTCGCGAAGAGTCGGACACGACTTAGTGACTGAACAACAACAACTGTAGAACTGTTAGAAATGCACTCTTCTTTTTGTAGATTCACAGATTTTGGGATTTTTTAGGGCTTGATCCAAAGGGCCTTATAAATGTCCCCTTTCCCCGTGGAGTCTCCCGGGGCTGCTTGGCTGATGTGGGATGCAGCAGTAGTCACCTGGACGGTCTGGCAGTTCTGGTCTGGGCTGTTATTGTTAACAAATATGAGAAGTGCAGAAAGCGGTGTTGCGTGTTTTTAGTTCAATATCTCAGAAAAAACCCATCCTCTAGTCATAGGGGATTTTCTTGAGGAGGCTGCACTTGCCCGATAGCTTTTTTGAGCCATGTGCATCATCCTCCCTGACTCCAAGAATGGTCCAAACATGCTTTCTGGTGGCCCAAGTGCTGGCCAAACTTTGCTGGCTGGCCTAACTATTTCTGCCTAAATCCAGGTTAGGATTGTGCTCTTATTTTTTTCTCTCCATGCTATACTGATGGAACCTACACTATATTGATGGAATCATTTGTTTTACCTTTTTAAACCCCTTTCTGATGAAATGCAATCCATTTAACTCACCAATTGTATAAAACTCAATAGGTGGACCATCTTCTCCTGGAGTTTTGTTAGACTTTATTTATCTTTGATATATTCTTTTCTGGAAATGTTATCCAGGAAGTAGAATGTAATTCATCTTTGTTATCATAGGAAACAGCAGGAAGCTACAGTTTAGTCTCATTGGATAGCTGAGAATGAATACCTGAAATATCATAAAAATATATTTATTTACACAAATATTTGAAAGGTTCAGAATGTTATACCCAAATACGTTGATGGACAAAACATCCATCCTACTTAGGAATGCTAGTAAATATAATGACAGACAGTTTTTTGTTTTTTGTTTTTCAGTTTTGTCGTACAATGTCCATTCGACTTGATAGATTGGAACTTGGAGTATGATGGAACTGGACTCTGAAATGTGCTATTAACTCCTCACCCACCAAACCTAACCATTTTTATATGCATTAGATGAGCCATTACAGTATAAAGCTCCCCTAGTTCAAGAAATTCAAGATCACTCCAGAAGTGCACTCCAAGTTACTGAATGAACATATTTCTACAAATGTCAAGTGAATTCTAAGCTCCTTGGGCCAGAAAGGAAGAGCTGGAACATTTAAGCTAAGGGCATGCCTTAACACTAGTCTTTAGATGCCAAATCTAGCAGACACAGTTTTTAGCTTCAAAATCCAGGCCTTCAATGCCAGAGGCATATTTATCCTGTAGCCCAGGGTGGCGTGAGCCATGGGCGCCAGGTAGCAGTGGGGCGCCATTGCGTGGAGTCCGCGGAGGAAACCGCATGCTCTTTGGCCCGCCCACCCTCCCTCGCCTCCGTTTCGCTCCAAAATGGAGCTATTCCAGGCGCAGGGAGACATGGCGTGGCGATGCAGGGAGCGGGGCGACATCCTGGGGGCGCGGTTTCGTTGCCTGCCATGGGCGCGCTTGGGCCTCCGTTTGTCCCTGTTCAATGCACTCCTTACTTTTGGATTCTTAAGTATTAATCAATCAGTATTTATATACCGCTTTTCAACACAAAGTTCACAAAGTGGTTCACAGGCAAATAATAACAATAACAACAACAATAATAAAGCTAAATGGCTAACATTTAACATTCACAGAAGGAAAAGAACAAGAGTAAGGTCTGCAGTTTTCCAGATGGCTGCTCCCAGCTTTCCACGACTCACCTGACATCACATTGTGACCCACCAAGTGGGTCCCAACCCACAGTTTGAATAACACTGACCTATATCATCTACCTAGTATGCTTTTAAAACATTTAAACGTAATAAAAATGGGAACTTGGAATGAGACTGTAGAATAAAAACACATAATTCCGCATTTTGCTATTTTAATTAAGAATTTTTGGAAAAAATATCACCCATAAACCCCTACCTATGGGTCTCCTCAGACATACACCAGGCATTTTGCTGGCACAGGATAGCCAGGGTGTAGGGCAAGTAGGAAAATGGGAAATAAGGTCTGGGGTGTAAAACTGCTTCCACACCCACCCAGTCCCTCTAGTGCTACTGCTGTGCCTGCCGTGTTGCTCACTGTTTTCAGCAGTAGCCTGCCAGTGTGTGACAGCAGCCCTAGTTTTGTGCCACTATAAAGGACCTTGCATGACCAGAATGCTAGCTGCCTTAAGGCCCAACCTTATCCAACTGTACAGCTTCGATGAGTTGCAAGGCAGCCCCGAGGTAAGGGAACAAATGTTCCTTGAGGAGACCCCCATGACTGCCCACCTGCAGTGCAGGATGCAGCATACGTCCCATTGGCATGGCTGCATCAGCACTGGGAATTTGGATAGGGTTAGGCCCCAAATCATATAGACACCTTATGCCACAATACACAATAGCCCACCACACTACAGCTGGAATAGCATTTTGCTTGATATCGATAGGTGATGCATTGGAAAGAAGCATGCATCAAATCTCTGTGACCCGGGAAATTATCCGCAAACCATATTCAAAAACAGAACAAATTGTTTCAAGGTTTGTACAAATTGTCCTTTAAATCTTTTTTTAAACTATTCTAAAAATGGTCTGTGAAGATCAATATTCCTTGCTCATGTGTGGAATCCATACTGAGCTGATACTGGCATCAGTGTGCATTTATTCAAGACGCTGCATAATTTCACAAATGTTGAGAATACATCTCCTTCCTTTTGACTCAACTCTGCTATTTGGGCAGCCTTTTCATACTTGAAACTGTCCTGTGAACAATGGAAATTTGATTAATAGCACTATTAAAATATAGATATTAGCCATTACATGTATTCTGTTGTACCAAGGTCATTATATCTGACAAGTACTAAAATAATTATCTTTGACATGTACTCTTGGAATTTCATATTTCACAAACATATTTAGGAAAAAATATATATCTGGGAAAATCAAGCAAAAATTGTAATATTTTAAGGTACATGGACAAGCAAATTACTGTAACCATCCATTGCTAGTGCTATAACTCAAAGCTCATTTGTATCATTCACTGATCACCAATTTCACTCCAGGCATTCCACAACAAAAATTGAAGAAAGAAAACCATGAAGGAATCTCTCTTACCATTTGCAACATGGTGAAACACTTCTTTTAACATCTCAGCTTCATCTCCCAGAGGGGGGGGGGGTGGAAGGCCCCTGTTTGAAACCTTGGAGAGCTACAATCAATTAACAACTGCCAGTCAGTGTAGGCTAGAATGATGGATCAAGGGTAATGCTCAGAATAAGGAACATTCTTATGTGATTCGTCATCCTCTTTTCAGGTTTATGTGCCATAGACTGCATACCATAGAGCATGATGGATAGAGCACTGCATCAGGAAGATGGGTAGCCCAATCCAGAACTGCTTGGCCCCAGCAGGTGCAGTGGTAGCCAAAAGCCCTTGATAAGATTGGGCTATAAGATGCAATCCTATACATACTTACCAGGAAGTAAGTCCCACTGAGCTCAATGAGACCCACTTCTGTGTATACATGTGTATACCCCTGCTAACTGGACAACCCCTGCTAACTGGACAAGAGGCACTTTTTCCAGTGGTGTTTCTCTTATATTTAGCAGGGGGAGAGTAACTGTCCCTCTTCACCCCTGCGCAGTCTTTCTAGTGGCTGTTCCTGGCGGTCTGCCTTTTTTTAGATTGTGAGCCCTTTTGGGACAGGGAGCCATTTAACTTTATTATTACTATTTGCCTGTAAACCGCTTTGTGAACTTCGTGTTGAAAAGCAGTATATGAGTACCTGTTTGTTTGATTGATTGATTGATTGATTGATTGATTGATTGATTGATTGATGTGTAGGATCATGCTGTAAGCTTTAAAGTAATCATGCAACCCAATATTTCAGAAGTGGCAGTCTGAGTTGTTTGTGCTATGGTGTATGCCCCTGAACACTGGCACAACTGCAATTATGCCAGTTTTGCTGACAAACACGCCATGGGCATTGGTGCTAATACTATGCTGATATACCTCCTGGGAGAGTTGTAAGTGGGACAAGGCGTTGACATGCATTGTATCCAGAGGTGTTTCTACAGGGAGGGCAAAGCTCTAAGTTTTGCAAGGAGCCTTACCCTGTCATGTAAATTCCTCCTCTGCCTTGCTGCTGTAGCCAGTAAGCAACGCCAAGATGTTGCTGTTCCCTGTGAGGATTGACTAAAACGGTGCAGGAGAGGAGTGATTTCTACTGCAAGGTAAGGATTCTTGCAAAACTTAGAGCTTTGCCCTCCCTGTAGAAATGCCACTGGTTGTATCCTAAACTCACTTCAGACAACAGATATGTCCAGTGGTGTCATCTAAATGATTTAAGAACAGGTACTCACTTTTGATTGGCACGTGTCGGGACCCGCCCACCGGAAGTGACGTCATAAGCCAGAAGTGATGTCGTGGCAGGAAGTGACATGAAAAAGCCCTTTTTGAGGCCTCAGATGATTTTAAACTGACCCAACAGTTGCAACAGTATTCCACAGCACCGCCAGAACATGTTAAGGAGGCCTGGCATCATGTTAAAACCCCAGAGCAACTCATTTTTCAGTGGCAAGGAAAGGAAAGGCTCCGCTCACTGCCTGCCTGCCTGCCTGGCTCTGAGAACATGCAGGCAACTCAAACATGCAGGAAATTCAAACGTTGCAGAGGGCGGAGTCGACGAGTGGGCAGGCGAATGGGCAGGGCCAGCTGTAATCCTAGAAACCGGTACTCGCGTACCCCCGCGTACCCCCTGCATGACATCACTGGATATGTCCCAAACAATGGCAAAATGCTATATCTTCATTAGAGCTGGCATCTAAATTTAAAAATAGCCATAGGAAACAATAGGGAATGGGAAAAACCCTCTGCCCCACCCATTTTCTTACAGTAAAACATAGAATACTGCGGGGGGGGAGGCCACTTATTGCACCTGCGTCTGCCACTTTCAATTCATCCTGGTGAAGCATCTCTGACCACTAGCACTGGGGTTGAGCTGGCTGCAGTGATTGGCTCCTTGCATGTCCTCCTTGGTATGCTCCTTGCTTGGAGCCTACATCTGGTTGTCACCAGTGGCATCACTATGGATGCTGATGGCTTTCCATGGTTGCTCATGGAATGATTGGGAGGGCTGTGCCACTGCAGAGTTGTTTGGGCTTTCCCATTTCCCTTTATGCTGGACAGGCTTTGGATAAGATGAGCACTATGACAGTGTAGCAGCAATGCTAGTGCAACCTGGCTATATGACCACACCATTAGTGAGAGCGCAATCCTAACCTGGAGTTAGGCTGGCACAGTTAGGCTAGCAAAATTTAGCCTGTACAAGGGCCACCATAAAGCCTGTTTGGACCACTCTCAGAGTCAGGGTCGATGGCGGACGTCTGTGTGCTGGCCTCTCTGACTCCAAGAGTGGTCCAAACATACTTTATGTTGGTCCAAACATACTTTATATATAACCCTTGTACCAGCCAAACTTTGCTAGCCTAATTGTGTTGGCTGAACTCCAGGTTTGATTTATGCCCTGAATTAGATAAGTTTTTTTTTAATTTGACATTCCAATTGCTACATATTTATATCTGTTAATCTTTCGAAATGTTGAACCTACCACAAACACTTTACTATGCTCATTCAGAACCAGATCTGCCATTGTACCCATATCATGTTTCTCTTTCTAATGTTTCTCGTTCTAATGCTTGACCTAGACATGTATATGCATTACTCTAATTCAAACATTAATATGTAGCATACACACATCCCAATAGTTATTGAATGTATTTAAGCAAAGGATTCCTTACATTCAGGTAGTATGAAATGCTTATAAATTGAAGAATGACCTATCACTGTGAATATCTCTCCAAGCATGGTCATATTATCTCTGTTTTATTTCCCTTTGTTGCACAAGATAATTGATGTATCAGTAAGCGTGTTAGATAATAACATCTATAACCATTCAAGTTCCTATGAATAGAATTTAGAGCTCCCTGACTCACTGTCCATGTGAGAAAGAACCTTAACTTATTATACTATTGCCAACAGCAATTGATGTGCTAACATCTTATTAAAACACTTGCGATTGTAGTGAGAAATGTATTTGCAATGCATAATGAAGTGTGTTTCTTTGCACCTAGGCATTTTATTAAAGTAGCTAAAAGCCCATCAAGACATCTTTTTTCTCAATCTCATTCCTGTACTCCACTCAATATTTGCTTAAGGTACGAGAATGCGTGGACTCAAAATCAAGTTGAGCTTTTGCACATATTCCAAGCAAATGCTGGCAAAAATGCAACCCATTTGCCCAACACATCCAAGGCTGCAAACCTATACACACTGACCTAGGAGTAAGTCACATTCAGCAGAATGCTCAGTGTTGATGTGCATAGGACTGTGCTAGAAATTTCCTTTACTACAAAAACATTATAATGCCACATTAGCCATCACACACAATTTGGAGGTGTTCTGATGGCCTTTTGGATTTGGCATTGGTAGCCTCTTCAGGTGAAAAAGTAGTTGAGTTCTTCTACTGGACACTGAAAAGGGGAAGGGCTGTGTTGTTATTTTGCTTGTGTCAGAATTGTAAATAGGCTTTTTTTCCCCTTTCTGATTCACTTTGCTATTGGAAAATGGCTGAGAAATTTTCCCAATGGCTGAGGAATAACCCAATTTATTGCTGAATTCTCAGGAAAGCAGCAGGCTCTGGTTCACAAGGACAGCACTTCTGGCTGTAACATCACTTCCAGTAGGTTCCAGACAGATTGTCATTCTAAAAAGTGGGTCCCGGTGCTAAAAGGTTTGAGAAGGAGTGACTTAGGGTGCAATCTTAATCTGGAGTTAGGCCAGCACAGTTAGGCCAGCAAAGTTTGGCTGGTACAAAGGCCAACGTGAAGTGCGTTTGGACCACTCTCCAAGTCAGAGAGGATGGCACACAACTGTGTGCTGGCCTCTCTGACTCAGAGGGTGGTCCAAACATACTTTATGGTGTCCCAGCCTAACTCTGGGTTAGAGTTGCACCCTAAGGATGTTCTAATGGAACACATATGCTGAACCACTAAGCTAGAGTTCTCTTTTTTGGTAGGGCTGGGCCCAGCGTTGGTTCAAAAAGACTGGTGGTGGTGCCCACTGGGGCCCCTGCAAGGCCACTCTAGCACAGCAGTTCATAGGGCAAAATGAGAGCCAAATGCCACTGTTGTCCTTGGCAGGCTTTGGTTTATCTCAATGATGCCTGTGATTACCTGCCGATTCCAAGCTCTGCTGTCTCTCCAGGCTTTTAGGTTTCCTTTTTTTTTCTGGAAGAGATGTGTTCTCATAAACTGCTCCTTTGGAAGATGAAATATTCATCAAAATTCTCTATTACTATTTCATAATCATGCTCACTGTTAAAAGGCAAGGCTTTAAATATTTGCTCTCCTATTCCCCAAGCACACAAAAAGAAACTTGCTTGTACTTTCCTGCCCTCGCCACTGAGCTTTATGGCACTTCTGAAATGGGTCAAGTACTGCTTCCAGGAAGGGCAAGCTCCAGGATAGCTAATGAGAAAGTTGCTGAAATATTATGTATCGACCTTCCTTTGATATCCCTCTTCAGTTGTGTACTTTATTGTGCACCTTTTATTTGGGTAGAAGGCTTTAAAAGCATGGTAAAATGTAAACCAGTTTCCGTATAATGCTGTCCATGATTCATCCTTCTTTCATGAAATGAGATGGGTTTATTTAACTAACCAACGCCTTTTTCATGTTGAAGCAAATGACGAAGGCAACTTAGAATACAATACCTTTCAATGGGAAAGGTATTCCAATGTTTCAATGGGGCAAACAATTCATGAGATTTCAATTGATTGCCAGCCTGTTCAGCTGAAGTTAAATATTCTTACCTTTGGCTGGCTAGATCCATGGCCTATATTTGTAGATTACTCTGCTGATGATGATCTAACTTAGGCACCAAGAGTTTTTTTGGTAGAACACCTATCTGCTTGAAGATGGGCAGTGTAGAGGGGCACAAGCACCCTAGTGTCAGGGCCAAAATGGTGCCGAGCTGTTGCACACACTCCAAGCAAACAAAAGCAACAGCTCAATCCTTCATGATGGGCTGATTTGAACAGTCACAGAGAAAAGTTTGGGGAGCAATCAAAAATCACCCACAAGGCTCAAATGCATGAACCTGCTACAATTGACTCCGCCACCTCTTGGTTTCCTTTTCCTCCAATTCAAGTGCCTGGAGAAGGTGACTGGTAGTCCCAATTGAAGACTTCACTCACCAGGCAAAGATGCCATCAGGAGCCTGTAAATGCAAACACTCGCATTCTCCAGTGTGGGAGAGAGAAATGGGGCAGTAGCAGTGGCAGCAATTATAGGCGTTTTCCATTGGAGCCTCTGCAAGCGGCCAGTTTGATTGGTCCCAAAAGCCTGAGCTTTGTGAGGGGGCAGTACTGAATTAGTCTATTCTCAAGCATTCGGAGAGGCGTGCTCCCTTTTTGACTCTAGCATCTCTCGACTGTGCTTAGACCACATTTGCCCTGCCTCAATCATCTATCAGATGAGTTCAGTCTCTTCCCCTTGTGGGTTCCCTTGCTGGAACTGGGAAATACTCAAAGGTTCCTAAAAGGCAAAAGGTACCCTAAATGTAGGTGTTTCTTCTTTATTGTATTATTAACTTCCTGCACTCTAGCCATGATTTCTTTGACAATGTTTCAAGTACAACTTTCCAAAATGTAAATTGTGTTAACATAGGCTTAAGGCAAGGATTGTTAACCAGGGATATCCATAACTTTTGGGGGTACGGGAACCAAATGATGGGGTATGAGACTCGATCGCTGAACAATTAAAAAAATAAATTATTAACAATGACCATTATCAAAATGGATTGACGTGTTCTGTTCCTAGGTAACCGTATATAAAGTAAAACCAAGAAAGTGGCATCTTTGGAAGTCATATTGATTGATCCCTAATAGGACTGGTGATGATTTTGAAGGTCTGCTGGAGCCATTATGGAGGATATTTTGGACAATCCGTTTGGGGTCTGTAATTGTGAAAAAGTGAAGAACCACGGTTTACTTTTTAACCACCTTACTTTTTTAAGGTTACCTGACGTCAGTAATCTGAATTTACCTTCTGTAGGTTGTTGTGTGTGTGTTTTAAGTAAAAAAGTGCATTAGTGTGTATGACAAAGCAGGCTACAACTGTAGTATGTGTGTGTGGGGGGGCCGCTGGTAGTTTGAACTTACTGCACATCTGATTCTGATCACAGCATCCCTGTGAGCTACTTGTAATGGAACAAAAGTCTCACGTGTAGATCAATGGCGACCCACCAGTTTTTGATGTGTCCTTTTTTTGCCCATATGAACATGCATTTCCTTAAAAGTGTGTTGGCAATTCCAGGTTGATTATCCCTTATGCGAACTGCTTGAGATGCGAAGGTGTCTGGATTTCAGAATAATTGCATAAATATAACGAGAAATGCTTCTGCCTGCTCTTTTCATTATTACACATATGGGTGTCTGCTGGCCTCTGACATTTTTCAATAATGTCTATAGAGGTACTCACCACTGAGCAGAGAATAGAATTTACAACCTGTATATACACTGTACATGGGAACGAGCACAAGACACATTAAAGAAAACACAATTGGGCAAAAATGTCTAGATTTCAGAATAGTCTGGATTTTGAATGTCTGGATAATGGATTACCTGAACCAACATGTTTTGCTCCTTACTGTCTGTTTGGCCATGAATTCTTTCTATGACATTGGCTGGTCCATAGCAGCAAAGCACTGAAAGGAGGGGGAAAGGAGACTTTTTCTAGCTCCATCTCTCTTCCTCGTTCCCTAAGTAAAGAAACTGGCATGTTTCCTTCTTGGCACATGGACACACAGAAGTGATATGCAAAGTGATTTTGTACTTCTCAACCAGCCAGCTGTTGCCAGATCTATTGTGGATTCCCCTACAGTTGTTTTACAGAGATAGTGTTGTCCACATCCATTGACACTAATTATAATAATAATCCTGCATAATAGACTTGGAGCAAGAGCCAGAGCCTTCCTCTTCCAACTTGGGCTTGGAAGGACTCTGTATCAGGATAATTCAGATGTAGCTTGTTCAAGCTGTTCTAAGATAAGCACAAGTGGTATGTATCACCTGCTACAAGTTCTCCCATTATTTTTCTCAGCTGTCTAGTGGCCCTCGACTTCTTCTTGGCAGAGGCTGGCACACAGAAGAGAAAGAGGTGGCATATAAATGAAGCAGGCGTACAAATGGATTTACCAGCAATAGTTGCAGCAGAAAGGGGGGGTGATTCAAGCAGGCAACCAGCTCAAAGCAGGCAAAAATGGATGTGCTGAGCAGAAATGATGTCGGCATCTGAACCTGTTAATCTGATTTTCAAGCTTAACAATTTGCAAACTGTTAAAATGTTATTTTGCATCCTTCTTGTTGTTTTGGTCATTGGCACGTCTCCCCAGTGAAATCACTATGAAACTAGGTGGCCTGACAATGTCCATCTTGTACAAATGCAGCTTGGATATGCTTGAGATCCAGTGTAGTGAACAGTGTTGGACATGCATTTGGAAAAGTTGGGTGCAAGTCTCCATGCAGACATTTCTCTGTGTTCCTGGGCAACTGCCAACTCAAGGCCAAAATGAGATAGCTCCTATTCAACTTCTGCAGGAAAAGATACAAGCATGAAAACAGTTGCCTTATAGGAATTCTTATGTGGACTAATCAAGTTAATGTTAGGATCAATGTTTTATTTGAAACAGCACTGGGATAAATTGGTGCTTTTTTCTGTGCATGCAACATTTCTCCCAATGAACATATTGTCACATGAAGAATGTAATGCGAGAACTGTGCAATCACACCTATGTCCAATAACTTCTTTTTTTTAAAAAACCCACCATAATCACAGGAATTGCTACTGGCCATATATATATGAATGTCAGGCATACTTATGAAAAAGAGAAATATTCATTTAGCTGTCGCCTTAGGCCATTGATGCTAAATACAAATAATGTCCGTCATATACAATTCATTTTACTTAAAAGAGCAGATCGACAAAAAAATGTCAAAGCTTTTTTTTTTAATGGCATGCCCTTTAATTTGTATTGAAACTTGAGTCATGATAACTGTTATTGGTACTCATTAAAGAATGTTATGATATTCCTATTTTTCTTTCAGGAACTTGAGCAATGCTTGGCTGTTCCATCAATATCATAAGAATGTTGTCATTACAATAGAGGCTGTATAATTTTAAACTTGTTTAACACTTCCAATTCTTTTTCTTTTATATATTGTACTCATCAGTGGCGCCGCCTTGCTTTGAAAAACGTGGGTGCCCGTGGCCACACCCCTGATGTTGATGTGGCCACGCCCCCTGATGTAACATAGCCACGTCCTCCAGAGCCCAGGGCTACCCACTTTATTATAATGGGTAGCCCAGGTCTACCACCATCTGTACTTATAATGGGTAGGCTTGGGCTCCAGAGCCCAGGTCTACCTCTGTCTATACTTATTTTTTTAAAATTTTTATTAACATTTGCAGATATATAGACATATGGATAGGTAATAGGGGAATACATAGGTCGGGGAAACTTGGGAAAAGACACAAAAGCTTATAGCATAATATTATCTTAATCAAAAATCTCTTATTCATAGTCTAAATAGATAATATTCCATTTTTACCTTTTTATACTCATAATATACTTGTAATGTAACACAATTCTTCTGTAAAACATCTATTATAAATTATAATTAAAGAAAGAAAATAAATAACTTTAAACTCATCTTCCGTTAAGTATCTTTTCTCAACAGATTGTATTAGTCCATTCATAAAATAAAAACCATTTTACCCCAACTTTGCTTTTTTCATTCAATCTGTCTGTTAATACATCATTAATAGCCGTCTCATATAATTTACTTATTACTTGATCTAAATTTGGTATAGTTTTATCTTTCCATCTTTGAGCAAACACAATTCTTGCTGTTGTCATGATATGAATTAATAAAAATCTTTTTTCTGAGTCTCTAATGTCTGGAACCATAAAGAATATCACACATTATACACACACTATAAGAGCAATTCATTAAATAATGCTCAATAACTAACTATAGGCTCAATTGTGGTCATGTTGCCAATGTCACTTTCTCAGAATATATACAATACAGAAGTCTATTGAATTATAAGATACTGGGCCAAAGCAACATAGATGCAACTAATAGTCCAATCCTCCCTAAATCCCCATATGGCAAAGCAGCAGCATCGGTGTGTCCTATCATTGATTTTTGGCCGCTGGAGGTCCCCTTGGGCCAGGAGTTCCTCTCCACAGTCTCTTTGAATGGGACATTTTCCCCCTTGCCCTGGATAAGCCCAAACAGCTGCAACTGATCAACTTGGACCTGCGCCAGCATGCATGATTCATGCAGGTGGATCAGACCTGGGAAGAAGCTTTGGCTACAGTGTTTGCATTGCATGGCCTCGTTAAGTGTTGCATTCCTAAGCATATTTGTCTTGAGGTGAATCTCCCAGAAATCAATAGGAATTATTCTGGGTGAATGTGAATATTCAGACTCACTGCCCCATCCTATCCCCCACCAGTGTAGAAGGCAACCATGCCAATCCTACATGCCAATCCTGCCCCCTCCTGGGCTTGATCTGCCTATGCTTCCATTACTGCAGCATTTCACCCTCTCCTGTTCAATTCCCTTCCCAACTCCCCCCATGCTCCTCCTGCCTCCCCACTCTGTTGGGCCACCTGATGCTCACCAATGGCAGCAGAAAAGCCCCAGGCTTCTTGCTGGCTCTCTTGGTCCTTGTACTGTTGTAAAGTGCTTTACAATGTTTTTGCATCAGTGGGACACTTGTTCCGCCAGCACAGGCGCTTGTTAGGACTGGGCTATAATTTATTTATTTATTTATTTATTTATTAGATTTTAATAAATAAATAAGTGCAATTATTACAAAAAGAAAATCTTCAGAAAAAAGTCTGTGTCTTTAAAGACAAAAGAATCTGTCCTCTTAACAGTGTAAATTGTTTCACACAATTATTTATTCACACCAAAGTTTTTCATGTTTTACAGGTCAATAAAAAAAAACCTTTTAACAGAGGTAAGAATGGAAAGCAACTTAGGGCACATTCATGTGGAAAATACAAAAGTTGGCAGATTCTCAAGTTGCACAAAATGGATACAGCAAAGGTGTATTCTTGTTGGCGGAGGCACAAAAACACAATGCAAAGTCCTTGTTAACAGCAGAGATTTAATATCTTTATTGTTGACTAGTTTTCAAGGGCTTGTATTCACTTTAAATTTTCTATAAAACTTAACAGTAGGAAAATGCTTTTGTTATACACATTGTTGGCCTCGTTAAGTGCTGTGTTTCTAAGCATGTTTGTCTTGGGGTGAATCACCAAGAAATCACTAGGAATTATTCTGGGTTAATGGGAGTAGTTCAGGCTCTTGTGAGACTCACTGCCCCATCCTATCCCCCACCAGTGTAGAAGGCAGCCATGCTGCACTACATGCTATGGTGTGGCGGGGAATGGAACTAGACAGCCTTCAGAAGATAAGTGAAAATTCAGTGGGCCCTCAATATCCATGGGAGTCCTGTTTCTGGAACGCCTGCAGATACCACAATCTGTGGCTGTTGAAACCCATGGATTGGGGCCCACCTGGACCCTCCAAACCCAACCGGAGCTGAGCTCCAACTGGGTCTGGAAAGGTTTCTGAGGTGCAGGGGTTCCCTAGGCCTCACAATGCCTTCTAAGGCATAAAAATGTTACGTCCACTTTCCCCCAACCCACCAGTTTCTTTCTTTTTCTACTAAATGGCTATTTTGGGGCCCACAGAAGTCACAGAAGTCACAGAAAGCCAACAGCTTTGGATGGGTTCAGTGGTCTCCCCTTGGGGAAGCGGGATGGAGAACTCAACACCTGTGGATTATGAAATCTGTGGATGTTGAACCCGCAGATAATGCAGGCCCACCTGTATTATCTCCTGGTAGCCTAACCAGGGTCTTCTTAAACCGATGCCATTCATTTTGTTGCTTAAGTCCAAAGAAAGCCAGGGGCCTTGCAGGGGTGGGGGATCTGCAGTGTAATCTGGCTGCAAGTTTCTGCTTCCAGATCCACCTGCTCCCTGTCCTGACACATCCCTGTTTGTTTCCTTTTTGCAGCAGCGCAGAAATTAGCAGGCACAAGTCTTAGTAGACCATGTTGTCCCAACTGGGGCTTTTCCTGGGGCAAAGGGATGAAAGTTCCCTTGTATTTAGCAGGGGGAGAGTAACTGTCCCTCTTCACCCCTGCGCAGTCTTTCTAGTGGCTGTTCCTGGCGGTCTGCCTTTTTTTAGATTGTGAGCCCTTTTGGGACAGGGAGCCATTTAACTTTATTATTACTATTTGCCTGTAAACCGCTTTGTGAACTTCGTGTTGAAAAGCGGTATATAAGTACCTGTTGATTGATTGATTGATTGAGAACTCCAGCCTGTTGAATTTGCACATAGGATGCAGTGTGGCCCCACTGGTTCCACCGCATTGGTGCAGGTTCAGTTGATCTGTCCATTTATTTTTAAACGTTTTAGGAGGTGACGTGAAAGTCTCCATTGCTCCAGCTGAGCCGTCCCTAAACTATGATAACAAAATAATGTAAAGGAAGCCCCTGGCCAAGAGGAATCACTTGGTGAGAGAGACTAGCCCATCCACGGCAGTCTGTGCATTGAAAGGCAGTTTGGGTCCCCACATAATTATGTGGTTGTAGGACAATGGGCTAGGTGGGGGAGGTGAAACAAAAAGCTCTTTCTGCATGTAGTACTGCGGGTAGAGGATTGAAGGATATATGTAGCCCAAACTGCCCCACCCCAAAGCAAACTGAATATTCATTATATTCACCCTGGGATCTAGTGTGATGAGGAAAAGACATAATCAGGAAACACCTAGAGGAGTGGGATACATTTGTCCTCAGTGCCCACTCTACAAATGTCTGCGCCATGGCTCTGGGTTGTGGCTGGTCACCCTTTCCAATCAAAGCTATCAACAGTGGCATTCCTACAGGGGGAAAACCATGACGTTTTGCAGGGGCCTGAGCTCCCCCTTGCCTTCAGAGCCATCCATGGCTTGGAGAGCTGACTTGGAGGCTTCATTCTCTGAGCTGTAGGAATGCCACTGGCGATCAATGCTTGTGGTAGCATTTATTCCACCAAAGCCTTTCTTAAATGTGTCCTTATTATGCTGCTTCTTCTTTTTTCTTTCTGAGTGGTGCTTCTTTGTCTGTGAGCCTATCCTACTGCCCTTACCATGGGTGGTATGCTCGTACCGCATGGGCAAGTGTCACACAAGGTGCTGGAAAGGTGCCGCGATGGGGCGTCATCATGGCAACACCGGCTAGGTGCATCCCGGAGGGAGCACCACTCACCAGTGAGCAGTGAGTTCGCCACTCATCAGCGATGTGGCTTTTCGGGGCAGGGTGGGAGGGCATTCCGGGGCAGGGTGGAGCGGGGGCCAGGATTGGTGGTGACCCTTACACTGAGGCCTTCCCATCTGCACTGGCTAAATCACTGGCGCAGAAGCAAAGAGTCCCATTGCCCACCCTGCACCCTTACTGCGGGGGACATTAGTCTCCTTTCCCCAAAGAGCCTCCCACGGTTGCCTGGCTGCCATGGAATACAGCTATTGCTGCACTTTTGGGCAGTCAAGCACTATAAGATTGGGCTCTGAATTTACAGTGTTCTTCAAACTGTGGGTCGCGACTCACCTGGTGGGTTGCAATCTGATGTCAGGTGGGTCGCGGAAAGCTGGGAGCAGCCATCTTGGAAGCTGCATACCTTACTCTTGCTGTATTCCTTTGTAAGTGCTAAGAGTTTGAATTTTCAAATGAGGCTTTTTTCTCAAATTTTGTTTTCAGTTCTGTACATCTAAACAATATTTTGTCCTAATTTAGATTTCTTCAGGGATGTTTCACAGTTGTGCAACTGCTGCAGTCCAAGAATGCCAGTTTGCATTCCAGGAGTGTCATTTTATTACATCACAATGAGGCACTTCCTGCTTCCTGCTTGAGGCACTTCTGGCCATGTCGTCATCACTTCCAGGATAATGACTTCACTTCTGGTGGGTCCCGACACAAGTGCCATTCTAACATGTGGGTCCTGGTCTAAAAAGTTTGAGAACCACCGACTTATAGCAGTTTATTAGTTTGCTATATGTGCATATATGATGCTTTCATTTGTTTAAGTGGCAAGCTCATTTCCATGAATGAAGTGGGATACACTATCTGTGGTGCAGACCAACATTTGTTGTGTCTTTTATGCAACGGACTCTAATGATGTGATTTTCTTCCCCTGCAAATAATCAGGTTCTCGCTTCTAGTCTTATTAAGAACAAAAACGAAGCTCTTTTGTTCGCAAAGGTTTGTCTTTATTTATGCTGTGTGCCCCACCCCCTTGTGCCCATATCACATAACCTATTTCATTTTCCTCTGATTATGCTACAAGTCATTTTTGAAACGTCTGCAAAAAATGTTTGGGGGATCAAGCGGGAACCAGGTAACTCCAGGAATTTGAAATCCGAGATAAGACACTACTTTACATTTACATTATTTTCCTTTTTTTTCCAGAGGAATAGAGTACAACTTGAAGGAGTCGGGAAAGAACAAAGAAGCTTTGAGGTTAGAAGAGGAACTATTGTGATTTGAGCGAGGAAAAAATGTGAAGGCAAGCATAAGGGGAAAATCTGCATATATTTCTAGTGTTTTATCGCTTCAGGCAGCCTTGCACTGTTTAAGTACAGCATACTGTATTTTGACTATATATATAAAATGTGTTTGAGACAATTGTACCTTTGGACATATGTTTTATTCATCAGCCAGCCTAGTTATGTTTTGTGTATTAGTGTTGCATTCATTTTTTAGAGAGACCATATTGAAATTGAAACTGTTGGTGCCCCTTTCTGTGTGTCAAGACTGGTGGGGAAAAGCTAATTCTTTGGAACATTTGCACAGCTCTCATTGACTGGCATAAATGTAAATATGTTTGAATGTTTGTTGCCTTCTGAAGCTCTGCAATGTTCTGATACATACATACAGAATTCTGAACAAGCACAGGTTGTCACAAATCCTTCTGTGTTCATTTTTCTACTTCTCAAATAATGACTTAAAACATTCCACGTTAACCGGTTCAGGGGAAAAAGTAGATTATCCATTTTTGAAGAATATACTATAAATATCAATTGAAAGGACAGGAATCCACCTTAAATAAGGAATGAAGATGTCCAATTTATGTGACTCAGAGCACAATGGAATTAGGCCTGGAGTTAGGCCGGCACAGTCAGGCCAGCAAAGTTTGGCTGGCACAAGGGACAACAAAAAATATGTTTGGACCACTCTTGGACTCAGAGAGGCCAGCATACAGATGTGTACCATCCTCCCTGACTCCGAGAGTTATGGTGGCCTTGGTGCCGGCCAAACTTTGCTGGCCTAACTGTGCCAGCCTAACTCCAGGTTAGGATTGTGCCCTCATAGGGTGGGTTTGGAAGATGAGTGAATTTTTGCATATATTTTCTTGTGCATGAAGTAGACAGCCCAATCCTACCTAAATTCCCACATGGTGATGCATTGGTACTTGTGTGGGCTATGCTGTCTCCCATGGGAGAATTTTGACTGCTGGAGGTCTCATGTAATTTATTATATAGGTCTCCTATATTTTATTAGGGCGCTGCGGTTAAACCACTGCTGCTGGGCTTTCTAACTGCAAGGTTGGGAATTCGAGACCACACGACAGAGTGAGCTCCCGTTGCTTGTCCCAGCTCCTGCCAACCTAGCAGTTCGAAAGCACGTAAAAATACCAGTAGATAAATAGGTACCACTTCGGTGGGAAGGTAACAACGTTCCATGCGCTACAGCGTATAGTCATGCTGGCCACATGTCCACGAGGCTCGGACAAACGCCGGCCCTACAGGTTTAGAAACGGAGATGAGCACCGCCCCCTACAGTTGGTCACGACGAGACCATTTGGTCGTGGAGAAGCCTTTACCTTTATATTTTATTATGAAACTTTATAAGCTGCCTTGGGCATTTGCTTTGGCATGGGAAAGGTGAGATATGAATGAATGAATGAATGAATGAATGAATGACATAGACAAATTTGCACAGGCTCAGCATGTAACAGTAAAGTTACACTTAGATCAGAGAGACCTGGGTTCAAATGCCAATTCAGCCACAAAGCTTATTGGGGTGACCTTGGATCCACTGTTTATCAACCTAACCCCTATGAAGAAAAGCTGCCTAGGAAAGTAAGGCATGTGGGCTGCCGAGGTCACTGGAGGTAGGGCAGGAAAAAACATAACATGTGAATCTGGGAGTGAGAGAATCATGATTAGGTTCATCAAGCAACAGAAGGATGGTGGAGTGATCTGACATCGGGAGAACAACCACAGTATTTCATGTAGTACCCCAAATGTAGTGTCCGACTGAGCTCTGGGAAGCTATTTCCATTTTAACTGTCCTTATTGTGTATAAGAACTACAGAGAGGATGAGAGAGAGACCTCACCTCTCCAGTTAGGGCTGGGAAAGACCCTTGTCTAGAAGTCTGGACAGCTTTGGTCAGTCAGTGTAGACAAGATTGAGATAGATGGACCAATGGTCTGATTCAAGTGTAAAGTAGCTTAATGTGTTCATTGACTGTTTAATCCTGTTTACTAACAGTATACTGAGAAAAGGGAGAAAAAGCTGTGAATTGGATTCTTTCTGCTTAGTATGCCCAATCTAGATGTGTTTCACTCCAGTCCTATCCGGCAGAGCTGCTATGTGGTATAGATGCTGACATGATCTGTCAGATTTGTTACGGGAATGCAGTTTTGTCAATCGATGGGTCACAGCTGCCGAGACAAATGGCCAGAGGCTGCACGCTGATGACAGTGGCTTGCTGAAACCTTCTCCATCCCCGCTTGGCAGTTCAGGGGAGGATAGGGGTGGAGAGTGGGCTAGGGGTGGTTGTGGGTAAGAGGGGGATAATAGTGGCAGCTGCACATGTTGAGATCCTATCCCCCCCTTCCTGGCCCAACCCACCCCCACTCTCCTCAGACTTATGCTAAAGAGCTGGTGTAGGTCCAAGGAGACCCAAGGCACAATCCTAACCTGAAGTTAGGCTGGCACAGTTAGGCCGGCAAAGGTTGACTGGCACAAGGGACACCGTAAATTATGTTTGAACCACAGTCGGAGTCAGAGAGGCCAGCACACAGACATGGATTCCAGTGGCCCTTTGGCTGAAGTGTTCCAGCCTAACTCCAGGTTAGGATTGTGCTCCCAGTGGAGACCAGGCAGCCTATGAAGAAGTAAGTAAAAAAAGACTTCTACTTATTTCCCCTGGGTTGTCTGATATTCCTTCACCCATAGCATGCAGTCTGTGCTGAGTGCAGCATAGGCTGGTGAGGGCTAGGATTGGGCCCCGGGTGTCTATTGAACTAGACTGCCCACATTCCATTTGTTCATATATTTGCGAGTGTCAGGTGATCTGAGTATTGCATTCCACTGAAAGGGTAAGGAAGCAGGTGGTTGAGCCCAGCTTCCTCAGTTTATCACAACTTCTGCTGGTGCTGAATAGAGAATTATGTTTAAATTGCCGCACTTTTTGAGTGTTTTTTTTTTTTTCTGGCATGTGTAGACATGGTAGCAGCTACACAAAAATCCGTAATTTTCAAATATATTTAAAGAACTGTTGAGTTCTGATACCATGGGAATTAATCAACTGGACATGTATTTGCTTTTTAATTAACTGAATCTATAATATATTATTTTTTATTAAGCATTGACAAAAAGGAGTTGTCTCAAGTTGGACAAGTGATGGACAAGGTGAGCAGATGTTTAAATAATCTATTCCCACTTCCATTCAAGACCCACAGCCGCTCGCAGGCTCGCACGCTCGCAGGCGGCGTTTCAGTGCAGCTTTACATCTTAAGCACACACAGTGAAAAA